>JAVJGG010000029.1:25666144-25689733 GCA_035590195.1 Aviceda cuculoides
TTCTCTGCACAGATGCAGGCATTGACTACACAACCTCCAAATAAGTCTCCATGATAATTCTAGACTAAGAGAAAATGAGACACAGCAACACAAAAGAATCAGTGGAAGAGCTGCCACACTTGCTTTGATACTGTTGGAGGCTGGGATTAACCAATCCATTCCATTTCACTCAGTAATAACCAAGGGCCCAGCTGTCCTGCTATGAAGCAATCAGGAGGTATAGCATGGTGGAAACAGGAAAGCGTGTCAGCAGAAAGCAGTGAGACACATCAACATAGGAAATGGTTTTAATGAAAATAGACTCCTATTCTTCTGCTTGTATTTTTACCTGGTCACCTGAATTTCCACGCAGACTGGCTCTGAGCTGTAATGCTCTTATTCTGCACAGGCAGTAAGCTGAATTCCAACCTATGTCAGCAGGGCATAATGCTGCCTGTGGAGTTGCACAAGCTAGCTTGAATACTAGAGGCAGTATAGTTGCATTATAGAAGTGTTCTGCCACAGCTAATTAGACCAACCACTGCATGATGTTATGGGGACATATCCTAGGAGAGTTCCTGAGATCTGACAATAGATTTCTCTTAATTTCCAAGGTAGTGTATCATTTGTTGAACCTAGATTGCTTCTGCCCTTCAAAACACTTTGGATGCTGAGCTTTCCCATCTGAACTGACTCGGAACATCCAAACCAATGTTTTCATTTGGTGGAGCCCCGGATACTACCACAGCCTCTTGGTTTCTTACTGGGTAAGTTTCAGGGTATTTTGTGAAGCACTTCATAGCTATCAGCAAACACAATTGTCAGCTTCTGTTCCAGGTAGATGTCCAAATCACAACATACTCCGATAGTGAACCCTGAATGACATGGAACTTTTGGAGCTGTCTCAGTCTTAGAAAAACTTGTCTTTGTAATACAAGCTTCTTTCACTTGCAGTGATTTTGCACACCTTCCTACTCTATGTTTTTCCAAGAAATCTCTTCACTGTTTGAAATTCCCAGCAGTCCAATAGTTTTATACACAGTCATAGAAACAGAGTACTTGCTTTTCCTGAACCAGAACAGCCAGTTGTTACTCATATCCTTCACCTGGAGGCTTCCTCTACATCCTGCTCCAAATATTTCACCTTCAAAATCTATGCTTTCACACTTTGATTTAAAAGTGGTACTCTGGTACTCTGAGGAGCATTTTACACTGCAGGGTGGATGAATTTACCAGTTGATGTTCCACTAATGCCTACCCTGACATTAGGAACTTCTTTGGTAAGTTTTCAGTAGGTCTGAAAACAGATTTGAATCTTAAGTCCACTGAATTATGGAAAGAGATAAGCCTCCCTTAGCATGCATACTTTCCTCCTGTACATTCAATTTTTGTTCTTCATCTAGATACTTTCCTAAAATATCAAATGTCTGGCTAGGGCATCAGCATTATTGTGTTTATGCCTATGCCTGTTTTAACTTATAACCAGTCATAACATTTCATGTTTTTTTCTGACCACTTAGCTAGCTGCCCCTCAAGAATCCTGAGCCATAAAATCTATTGCAGGGATACACAATCTCCCTTGAATAAAAATTACAAAAAGCAAGATGAAAATGTTCTAGAATGTAATCACAACTACAGGGTTGTACAATTATTTCTTTCAGGAAAATCTGGACTTTTCCTATCATGACATACCACCTTTTTAAGACACTGGTATGCTTATGTATTGTTCTTAGACTGTAAGGACTGCCATGTATGTTCAACTTTAAAGAATTTTGGCATGCAAGCAGCCTAAAACTAGAGAAATGGCAAGAGCTGTCAATGCTTGAGAAAGAAAAATCACATTGCATTAACTATTGTAAGCTTGCTTTTCTCACTTAATCTCTGCAGTGTCTGTGCACTATCAGTTTAGCAATATTACTGAGCAAAACAAGAACAGGCTCCTGCAAAACTTTCCATATCCTAAAAGGAATAGAAAGCTATCCATTTCCATATAACCTGAGTTATTTCAGAAGAAACGCTGATCTCAGTGACTTACTCTCTGCTTTTTAAATAACTCTCTTCTCTTTAGATTCAGTTTCTGATTGACAGCCTTCAGTTTACCACAGACTGCTTGCCAGACACTTCCTCAAAGATTTCAGGAGGATAACACGCAGACCTGCAAAGCCTGTGTCGATTAAGTTATGCTGAAACAACTTCCACACCTCTCTTTGGTTTTATGTTCTCTTTACTTTTCCATACACAGCCACCATCATCTCCAATAACACCCAGTTGATGCCCAGTATGGTGCTCTGCCAAAGCTTTTCAATATACGGCCTTTCAGTTTCTGAGCAGCTTTGCACTGTCTTTGCTTCAGACAGACAGTACTGCTTATATGTCACATGTAAGCATCAGAAATGAAAACCAGATATTAAACTTACTATTTCCTTACTTTGAACTATGAACATGAACAGTAATTTTAATGAATGCTTCAATCTACCATACAATTCTTTTCAAAAATCAGAGAAACAACGCATATACAAATATTTCCAGAAACTGAAAAATGTTAGATGACAATAAAGCAGCAAGTAGCCTGCAACTTCAGCACACAGATGTACACTGCTGTTAAATCTCTTTTGAAAGTATTAAATAGGGCCATGATTCAAAGTTTTTAAACACATGCTGTACTTATTTCTATGGAAACTGAAAGTTTGCTTTCATCTGGAGTTGCACACTAAGCAAGCCTTACAAAATCCATACAACCTATTTCAGAAGGAAAAGTGCTCACTTCTGAAACAGTTACTTATCACATCACACCAGAAGTGCTTTCATATGTCCAACCTACACACCTCACCAGCTAAACTCCACAGTGAATGAATGGAAAAGAAGTAACTTGCAGCATTTTCTTGGACACTAAATAGCCTGTCCCCAAGGGGATGAATAAGAACTCTGGATTCATAAGACTGACCCCTGAAAACTCTATCATCCATGTACACAATCACCAACCCCATGGAGCTGTATGTGCACACATACACACAACCACAGACAGACCAGCACAATCAAGAACACACCAATGACTGAATGATGCGTTCTCAGGTACCAGGATCACTGCTCTTAAGAATCTCTCTTCTGAGAAAAATACCAATTGATCATCATATTAATGAAAGTTATACAACACTCCCATTATGCATTATTCAGAGAAATACTTCAGCCTGAGTGTGTTTTGAAGGAACATTTAGAAGTGACCCCCACAAAGAAATGCTTCTCCCTCTTCCTTTAATTGCATTATGATCATTTTCAAATGAAATCACAAAACTGTCTGCATGTACAAGGGAATGAAAACAATTTTAAAAGCATGCACAGGCAGAAATAGAAAAAAAAAATACTTCACACACAGGTCTGAGTATTTTTCTGAAATTACCTGCTGCACATTCTTCATTGCAATTGCCAGATTTTGCATATATACCTAATGCTATTCTATACACAGTTTACGGCATAATAAAACTTTTGGTTTGTGGGTTCTTTTAGTGTAGTAATTATATCCATACAACAGCAGCTTCTGATTTAGATAGGGCTATACCTTCTCTACATTTGATTCTTCATACTGTTATATCTTTTTAACTTCCTGCTTCCACATCTAGAAATAGATAAACCAGTATAGAGCACCTTTACAGTCATGTCAATTCTACTGAGTTATACTGGAGCAGAGTTTGCTTCTCTACCTGTCTCATCCACTGATAGGAAACAAATTTGTAGTGTGAACAAAGTGTGATGGGCAGTTCTTGGTTTCATTCTTGATGGCAGTTATGAACACTTGTTGGGATGGAATCTGTTGAAAAGGTGATATTGCTCCTTCCTTGGGAGGACACTGAGCCTCCTCAAAGAGAAAAAGATCAAGCAAAGGAACCTGCATTACAGTAAAGAGCTAGGAGCCTGCAACTCCTTTGAAAAGGTGAAGAAATGATTGCAAGGAGCAGATAACTAGGCCTCAGAGCAGATGGGGCCTTTTTTTTTTTTTTTTTTGTTTGTCCCTGTGGGCCCCACAGGATGGTGCTGAGTCAGGAGGTCACTGGGTTTTCTGGAAACAGGGATCAACTCTGGGAAGGCATTTGTTTATAAATCCGTCTTATTTCTATTGCCTTTCCTAAGTTCTTTGAATTTTCTTAGGAAGTTAACTAATCTAGGTTTATGCTAATAAAATCTAAAGGTAATTTACTTATTTACTTGTTTATTTAAAAGCCTTTTGGTTTTCTTTGAAGAGTTCCTTGTAAAGGAAAGGTCTACACACATCTGCCTCACAGCTGTGGCTGACTTGGGGTCCCACAACACTAAAAAGTTAAGTTCTCAAATCAGTAAAGCTTCAGATGTTTCTGGCAAAACCAAACAAATAAAACTTCCACCAAGAAAAACAATCAGTAACAGAATCCAGCTGCACCTAGTATGTTGGTCTTGCAACCTCATGGATTTGGCCATCGATTCAAGAATTCAACCCCCCCAATTTTTACCTCTGACTGCTGTCAGACAATCATCTACCAGAAGGAATAAGAAGTGCCTCATGAATAACGAAGCCAGATTAAACCCAGCTATTTGAAACAAGGAAAGCCAAAATCACAGCACCAATCACCACTCTGCAGCCCCATTAGTCTCTATACTATCAATGTGCTCTCAAACTGTGACATTGCTGTACAATTCTCGTTGGGTATTTTTTATTCTTACTATTCCTTAACTTAAATCAAACTTTCATAAACGTATTTTTGAAGCGTAAGCTTTTCAAGTCAGTCTGAAGTTGCTCCTTTCTAATTTTAACAACACACTTAATGATGTAGACCAATTTCAAGGTAACGTTCACGCTCAGTGTAGTGTTAAAAGTATACCTATACCAGCAGCAATTTCTGGAGCGACACAAACACGAAGGTGGGCAGCTGCAGGGGCTGGGGCACAGGGGGAACTGGCCAGCAGCACAGGGAACACGCTGAGTTTTGCTTCCCCTCTTACAATGTCTTCTATAGCTGTGCCAACAAACCCATGCCAGGCAACGTCTTTGCCCTGAGAGCTCATCCTCCTCTACAGTCTCTACAGAAGCTTAGATGTGTCATGGGAACCATCCCATGCTTCTTTTTCTGTTTTATTCATGCAAATGTTCAACTGATGAAAAATACCAGAAAAGGATTAAGGTAATCAGTCGCTAAAGGAGATTCAGTCCACTGCACTAACAAACATGAGTTAAAGTGTCATTTTTTGATTCATAATTTACAATAGAAACTTCTCCTTCAGTGTCACAATTGTGCCACCTTTTTGCAAGGCAAGTCTAACTAATATGAAAAGTATTTCTTTGTTGGGTTTAATTGCATAAAGTAAAGAAGGTGGATTTCACATTCTTAAATTATGGATTACAGTCTTCTACTTCAGCAGAGCTATGAGATCATACAGTGCATTAAATGTTAATTAGGATATTTTCTTTCAGTTCCTCCTTAAATTTATGTACATGGGAATGAATTCTGCAGAACAACTTGGGGCAAAACTCTCTTCCTTTTTATCTAGGATGTAAATGACAGGTGCAGTAGCACTTGAACAGCATTTTTCTCTGAGTAAAAACTGTATAAAATTGAAAATTACTTACAAAAAAAGTTCTCTATTTCAGAAAACATGTCAGGAAAACATCTGAAATAATATACTGAACTGGGTAACAAGCTTTTAACTGATTTGGGGAAATTTGCTTGCCATTACTATACTATTTTCAAAAAAGAAATATTTTTCTTCAAGAAGCAAAAAAAGCATTTCCAAAGGCACAGGTAAAGTCACATTATCTTAAAGGAACTCTTCATTAAACATAACTGCCAACTAAAGATGTGCAAACCTCATAATTTTTCTTTAAAATACCGTTCATCCTTGCTCCAGACACTTCTGTTTTAAGTAACAGAAGAAAACATAAGAAAAAATGTGGAGAATATTGTAATTTAATATCACATTACACAGCTAGACCATTGACAAGTCAGTTTTAACTAATAGTATGAAAAATTTTTAAGCCTACTGATTAGAGGTTCAACACCTGACTTCTAACCATAGCTGAGCCATTCAGCAATAAACTCAACACAGTGAGGGAAGTATTTTGACCATGACTTGCAAGTGTTTAAAAGAACAGCAAAGATATGGAGACTGAAATTCTTTCTTCACTAGGTTCAGTGGCAAATTGAGGTATTTCAACTGGGCAAGATGGCATATGGAGATGCTATTAAAATAGTCAGTTTTACTAAAAGTAATGCTGAAACATCCCAGCCAAACCCGCAAACTACATTGCTGGTAGAATTTATTTTTACATGTCCACCAGGTAATACCAGGTTATTCTGAAAGCCAGAGCTGGAAAAATCAGGACTTATCTCATAAATCACTGTAACTATCAATTAGTAATCAAAGCTGGTGAAGGGTCCTGAATCACTTTAGGCCATGGCACTAGCAAGATGGCCATCACCTTAGATGATTAATGCAAATGACCAGGATTGATAAACTGATACTATAGAAAAATCAAAAAATATGCATATCTGAAAATAAAATATATTACTTACATGCTATTACTTTAAAAGCAAGAAGAATCCATTCCCATCTTTTAGTATCTTCTTTAGAATTACAAATTATCTAACTAATGTTAATGAGATCAGTCTAATGAGATCTTATAATGGGTTTTATCTGCACTGTTGCAATGGTATTTCGAGGAATTTATTTAATACACAGACGATTGTTTTCACTGGTTTCTACAAAGATGTTTTAAATTTTGAAGTCATGTTTTTTGTAAAATTTTAAGTGAAGCTACGTATAAGCTTACATGTTTGATTGTTTGGGAGTAAATATAATCCATATAATAACAATACCCAGATGTTCCACTTGTCAAAAATAATGTAATCTAAAAGAAAGGAGTACGTAAACTCCAGATTTCAGCTATAAGTAACCACCTAATAGCCTTATGTAGAGCACCACTCCCAGATTCAGAATCAGTTCCCCCAAGAATAATGAATACTCCTATAAATGAAGAAAAACAAAGATGCTAAACTAAGTATTAAAGAAAAAAAAGAGAACAGTACTTGTTGATTATTCACAGAAAATGTGGACTTTATATCTTCCTATTGTCAGAAATCTGTGTTTCCTTTCTGCTGAAGCCATCAATGCTTCTTCATGGTACAGTTCTATTACTGCGGTATGTTTGCCTGATAAAAAATGACAATTTCTTTTTTTTCTTTTTTTGATCATTAGCTGTCTGCCTTTGAATTACACTGTATATCTTTACAGTGTCTTTGTAAGGTCTTCACATTCTTGTATTCTCTAGACTATAACTGAGCTCTGTATTTACTAATTCATCTTTATTTGCAGCTGGCAGTTGTAAAGATGTTAGCTACACTCAGGAGACTTTGACATGTGACTTCTTGAAATGTAGAGGACTTATAATTTTCCCTTTAGCAAACTGTTCCATGTTTTATTTTCAAGAAATGTGAGTCCCAAGGCAAAAAGAGATTATTAGAATTACTTACTCTCTTTCAAAATAAGGATTTAATAACCAACATGCATCTTTTTACTTCTAATAACCTTAGCTACCTAAGGCTTTGGTTTAGTCAACGTTACTTCTGGTTAAAACAAAAGCAGAGTGCAAAGGGACAGAGTAATCCCAGCCACCTCATTTTGAGTCCTGCCTTGGACTTACAAGCTGACAGGGCTGTGAAGAGGATCCTTCTGATTGAGGCTGAAACTGCAAAGATGAATGGAGTGAAGGTTAGGCACAGCACTCCTTTGCAAGCCACTGATGATGAGAGAGAGCACTGGTAGCATTTTGCCAGGTTAGTTCAAGACTCACATAGACTAATTATACAGTATGCCAAGTAGGGAACGTTTCTTCCGTAAGTTCAGATTTCATGCAGAAGGTCAATGCTGTCAAAAGTGAAAAGAGGCGGTGAGTCAAGCAACAAAATATACCTGAACTTCAACCCCCCAACACAGCCATGCTTCCCACAGAATCTATCAAACAGCTCATTTGTAATCCTTACTTAGTGCTGTTGTACAGGGAGGGATCATAAGATGAGTTATTATATGGCTCAAAAACATGCAAAAATACATCAGGGCCAGGGAAAAAACTATTTGAAACATTGCACTTTTTTGACACAAACAGAGATGTAGTCAATGGTAGTATGAAATAATCTTCCCTCCTTAGAAAGAAAAGTATGAGTTCTTCTGAAATAGAGGGCTTTTGAGTCTTACACATGCATGTAATGGTACTCTGCCCTGAAGTATATGCACATGAATAATCCTTTATAGACTGAAATTTTAAAAATCATGCTCACTGGTAAAATTGGTCTCCAAAGTCTGAGGTGCCAAACCAAACAGTGTACACTTGATACATTACCTCTTGCCCCAATATTCCAAATTTTCTTCATACCTGCAGCAGATAATACTGCTAAAAATAATACTAACTTCTCTGTATTCTACTTAAACTCCCTGCCTGCAGGTATGCCTCAAACCCCAAAACTGCATAGATGCATTTTGGATTGGATACATGTAACCCAAGCACAAAACCAATGCATAAACAGAATATAGGCCAGTTACCTTTGTCGGAAACAACTGACAACTACCAAATGGTCTTCAGAAAACCAATACAATAATATAAATACACAGAAACACATAGCAATTTGGGGCACAATTATTTCAGGGTTTAATAATTTGGTGTATGATACTGCCAAACTCTTGTCGTAATTTCTCTCTATAAAAGTATAACGTTAAAAATAGAAGAACAAAATTGTTTGAACATAAATAAAAGATCACCAAAGGAAAAAAGACTAGCAACTTACAGAATTATTATTCTCTTATTTTTTGGTTCATAACCATTGACAAAATGTGGGTATCCAACAAGGACAGAGATAAATAGCAGAGCCTTAAGAATAGCAAGAGCAAACTGATCCCTCTGCTAGCTGGTGAGAACCCGCAAGCACATCAGTATAAGCCGACTGATGTCACCTTACTGCTCTCCTCACTAGGAGCCTGTTGCTGTATTTTTTTTCTTCAGCAGAGCTAAATAATTCATCAGGGCATGGCGTTTTGTGAGCAGGCCAGACTGCAGGCATCGGGCCAAGACCAAGGTCGCCATGGAGACCTACATGCAGCTTCATCCCCACTCCCTCCCTTGCTGAGAGAGCCTATGAAAAATGGCATCAGCTGAGCAGTCGTGCTCATTTCAGCAGTGAACAATAGGTAAAATAAAAACAACAAAAAAAAGAAGCAAAACAATGATATAAAAGCATCTGCTGTAACTGTGTTGAAAGATTTAAATGACAAATGAGTCATTAAGCAGTTCCTATTTGCACTGATACAACTATTATTTTACGAGAGAAGTACTAACCCCCCATTATTAGTAAGAGCTATTGCTGCTCTTCAAACAACCAGATTATCCTATACATTGCAGATGGCAAATTATTAAAGATACATGCTCTTTAGAATTCATTTTTGTTACTAAAATACAGTTGGAGGAGTAAAATGAAATCCTAACACAGAAATAAGATTTATTGTTTAGATTCCTTTTACCCTCATATTATACATAGTTGCTGTGCAATACTGATCTTCAGAGCTCTGTCATCATTCTTTAAAAAGACAGGCAGATTTATTATCTAAATCAAAAAAATAGCAGTCAGAAATGCAAAAAATTACATCAAAGAGGAAAAATTATTTTGAACTGTGTTTATTGAAGGGTTGTTTTATTTCTCAATTAATGTTTTTCTTTAACATGAAACCAGCATTTTTGTATGCTTTATCAATGAAAAAATGAAAATCTATTCTACAATATTTATACTAGATCAGCTTAACTTTATAACAAGTATTCTTTCCTTTTTTCCCTGCTGCATATTGCTGTTCATTTACTATCTCAGTCTCCAGGCTCCTGTTATTAAACATCACCATAATTTATTACCCCAAACCACCTGTAAAGCGAGGGCCTGGTCATGTTTTTATTAGATATATAAATTACAAACCTGAAAACAAACTACATTCTGCAACCTCCTAAAATAAAGTTCTTGATTTTTTTCTCACTTCTAAGCCTGCTTATTCCAGAAGCCATGTAAAACCACTCCCTCTAGCACACTCCCACATCCTCAAGCTTACATGTTTATTGGAAAAAGTGATTCTGCAGAATGCTGACATCACACTAATACAACATAGTACTATATATATAACCTTTGCAAGCCACAGTGTGCTCTCTATAGGTGATAATGGGAAAATTTACAGTGTGAGAGCACAGGCACGTAAGTCAGAGGACTACATGACTTCTGTGTTGTAACCCTGAAACCAGAAGAGGACCATTTCTGACTCCTTGCCCTGGAAGGTCCTTACAGAGCCTCCCATGGCCTCCAATACACATTCTTGTTAGGATTGTGGAACCCTGAATCTCGTATGGACCAATCCTTTAAGTTTTTTTCTCTCTGATTGCCAATCTCACCCTCTGTTCAGGCGCAAAACTGTCTAGCAATATACTTGTCTATTAATTCCCCTTCCAGATTTTTGGTTTACTAAAAACTGTAGTCAAAGTATAGCAGGGCTGAGTGGACATAATAGACCTCTTCTGATTTCCAATACTCCCACAGAGATTCTCCATGTTCCAATAAAAGTTCATAAAGAGAAGCCCCAGTACGTTTTGCAGCAGTATCACCTCTAGCAATTGCATGTATGTAAGCCATACAGAATTTGAGACCAATTTCTCCCAAGGTTGAGCTGACAGATAGGAACTGAAAATCAGTGCATTTCTTGAAAAAATCTGAGGAGATAAAAAGTCAGGGAACCTCTGATCTCAGAACCACCAGGTCTAATTTAAATCCCAGACCATGCACCAAAACCCATTATATCAATGTATTTCTTTTGTCTTTGCTTTAGAATTATGAAGGAAGTAAAAGAGGTCAAAACCATACCTTTTTCAGTTTTAGAGAAGTTTGGGGTTTTTTTTTTTCCCAGAATAATATTTTGGCAAGAAATGATCCAGAAATCCAGGTACTAACATGCGACTGACTCTTATTGTCACATATTTTCTGGACAGAAGGCATGTGGGACATCTTTTTACTATTTCATCACAAAAGAGAACAAAAGTTTTGTTCTCTAGAAAGAGACTAGTAAATCACAAAAAAAAAATATCTGCTGATGCTCTGAAGAACTCTAGACAGAAAATAAGAACTAGTAGAATCCCTTCGCTCAATTATGAAATGGTAAAAAAATTTAATGTTAAAGCCTTGCAGCTCAGATAGGGATAGCATGATCTGTTCCTGGAAGTCCAAACTCCACTACAGGAGGAGGACAGACCTCTGGGTGGAGTTTTCATTCTCGATGATCTAACTGCAGCCTTCTAAGCCAGCTGGCCATTACATTTATTTTCCATTGGATTTGACAGGTCTGGTCTGCCTCCAAGGCTGCACATAGAACTGCCTGATTATCATGGATCTGAAGACCTCATTATGAATGTGTAAAAAATCCAGATACAGTAACAAAAACACCAGCAAGTGCTGGAAGCTGAGGAAATGTGCTGAATGGTTCTGATGCCCACACTGATTTAAATGGACTAGAAGAGAGGTAATTCCAATCCAGCCTTCATGTAATGCCAGAGCCAGGCCTTTTATCCTCTCCAGAACATACATAGCTTGGAAAAAGTTGTTATTCATCTGCCTTACACTGATCTATTGTTTCATGAATATTGCACTTACACACCTGTAAATCCTTGCAGCTATTGATGTTAATAAATCTGTTTGCTTTTTACAAACTGTTACTTGTAAAAAGAAAAAAAAAAAACTATATAGCTTAATTTGCTTTATTTCTAAAATGTGCAAAGAAAAGGCATAAATGAGAGTCTGTTGATGCGTTTTTCCTTTAGAACACAGTATAAGTGGACATGGGGAAAAGTATAAAAAAAACAATTGCCATGAAAACTTGCTAGAAATACTTACAGATGGCTTCAGTGTCTGCTGAGGGTATACGTTGTAGAAACAAAGGAAATAAAGAAAAATCACATTTCCTGACATACAGTTTCTTGTTTTGTTATCATGATCATGTGGGAGATAGAGCACATTGGAAACAGGTTCTTTTGGACCTGGTTTTCAGCTACTGCCTGCTTTTCTATTCTTCTACGTACAGGAGCCCTACAGTGGACATAAATGTTATTTACAGAGTTTTAGATCCTTTTAACACAGAAGAAGGTAGAGAAAGAGTTGTTCACATGAGTTGCACTAAATTTCACATTGTCCCAAAGCAATTTCCTCTTTCTTCTGTATGCTCTTCAGGGGAGGGAAAAATGGGATAGAATGTACAAGCCCTTGTCCACTGCCATTGGAAGCCACATCTTTAAGCAGAGGGAGGCCATTTTCTCCTTTCTTTACGGTTGCTTGTGTCTCTTTCCATCTCCTGGTTCCTTTAGCATTCCTTATGCACTCTGCTGTTAGTTATTTGAACCACATTTCTTCTTATCCTGTGTAACCCTTGTAGAGAGTGTGGCTTAGGTGCTGGTCTACAAAGGATTTTTAGGCTTATTATAAAGATAATGCGTGACATAGTGGTCTAACACTGCTTTTCCAAAGATACTAATCATGATATCTGATTCTGACTCTTCTGTGTTTGGGCAGATAAGTGACATCAGTTTCCTCATCTGTATATGTACGATAGAAAAATCCCATCTGACAAAGTAAGAATGCATACTTTTGTCAAAGGTCTGTTGAAGTTTCACAAGGCTAGAATGGTACAAACATACTAGTATCACCAAGCATGAAGTATTGCTGCTCACCTTTGATCACACAGATCAAATTATCAAACATCCCACTTATACCTGAACTGGTATATATGAGGTAGCCTTCTGGAGCAAGAACTTTTGGATCCATACCATGATGCCTTAACGACTTTACCAACAAACCACAGATAACTCCTACGGCATGTGATAGATCCATAGGAATCAGCAGAGGTGGTGGGCTTTTACTGAATGGGATGCTTAAACAAAGAGTGAGCATGTCTAGAATGTGAAAGTGGTACAGACTGGAGACTCAAAAAGAACAATAGGACTTTGGCAGAGTGATTGAAAAGTCTGTCTGGTATGATGACTAATATTTTCCAGCATTTATACACAAGATTTCAATAAATGTCCTACAAAGTGCTACAGAAAGTGCAGAGATAATGCTTTTACACAGCATTATTATCATTGTGAGAATTTGCCAATGTTTGTCAAGCATTTTGAACAAGGGCACATTTACACGCAGTAATAATAAAATATAGTCATATTTAGCTGCTAGGCAACTATGAAAGACTGTAAGGCTCTTCCTCCAGACTACCACCACAACTTCACTTCATCTTAACACCCTGTATTTTTTTCCTATGCACTTGGGAATCATGGACATCTATGTTTTGATTCCACTGTTAGTGTTAATTTTCTGCATAGTAGCTTGTATCATGCTATGTTTTGGATTTGTGATGAAAACAGTGTTGATAACATGGGGGAATTTCAGTTATTGCTGAGCAGTGCTTACACAGAGTCAAGGTCTTTTCTGCTTTCCACACTGCCCTGCCAGCAAGCATGCTACTGCACAAAAAGTTGGGAAGGGGCACAGCCGACACAGCTGACCCCAACTCAACAAAGGGATATTCGAGACCATATGTCATCATACTCAGCAATAAAAGCCAAGGGAAGAAGGAAAAGGGGTGACATTCAGAGTGATGGCATTTGACTTCCCAAGTAACCGTTACGGGTGATGGAGCCCGTCTTTCCCGGAGATGGCTGAACACCTGCCTGCCCATGGGAAGTGGTGAATGATTGCCTTATTCTGCTCTGTTTGCATCCGCGGCTTTTGCTTTACCTGTTAAACTGTCTTTATCTCAACCCACGAGTTTTCTCACTTTTACCCTTCCAATTTTCTCCCTCATCCCACTACAGGGAAAGTGAGCTAGCAGCTGTGTGGGGCTCAACTGCCTACTCAGGTTAAGCCATAAACAATCACTTAACAAAATGTTAGGCTGACTAGCAAAATGAAATATAGTAAAATCGGCTTCCCAGTTAGTACGGGACCTCCCCTAAGTCTCTAACCAAAAGGAGTAAAGTGATATAGGCCTGGATCTACTTATACACGTACTAACTTTCTGTCTTTGGATATGAGGATTTTTGGGTCAGGTGTAGCACTATATGACTGCTATTGGGAGCCCAATCAAGTATCCACCTAGCAGGCACAGCAGGTAGAATCAATGGTAGTTTCAGGGTATCTGTGTTTCACTCTGTACTGTAGGACAGATATGCCTTACATATTATCACAAACAGTATCACAGATCTGTATGTCACTATAGTGACACATGAGCATCTCACCTACTTTAAAAGAAACACTACGCTTGGTCCTTGGCCAAAGAAACGAGTAACACTGCTAATGCTAATGCCAATGGGGTGACAGTGATGCAATATATCTCACGCTCTCCTCCTTCACATGGAAGAGAAGTGCAAATTTGTGCCAGTATGTAGTTCAAGTAAAGAGGCCAGGACAAAGTGGCAACATTTACACCTTGTTCTGCTGGTGATCATTCAGACTAATTTTAAGAGAGAATAATTTCAAGTTGATGCAGAAATTAAGTCCTCATTTTACATCATGATGAACCACAAGAAAGATATTTCTAGTGATATGGTATATATCTACCTGGTACATACAGGTAAGTTAAACATATCGATAATCATTTGCCACTTTTTTCCGTAAGTGGCTTAAACTGAGGCACTACTTTGACAATTGTCAGACACCTTATTCAAAGGATCCCTAACTAAGTGTGCCCGAGCTCAGATATCTGTGTTGCATTATTTGATATTTTGTTGTATTTTAACATTTTTTAAATAAAAGAAAATAAATAAGTCTTAATGACTTGAAGCTACTTTACCAAGCACACAAGAAACACTTCTGGAAAATTATCAGCCACATTATCATCCTGCAAGCAATACTCCCAAATTACAGTTACCCCATAGTCTACAGTGTTCAGCCAACAGCACTGATGCTAGCAAGAGCTAATCCCGCGAGTAAAGAGTACGGAGCAAAAGCAACATGAAACATTCAAGCTAGTGACAGGGGATTCCACGACTTCAGACATAGTCCCCTAGCACTTGAACTGAAAGCTTTGTAAGAGAAGTGCTCCAGGTGAAACCACAGCCACACATAGGTCAGAGTAAAACTCCCATTAATTTCAGTCAGGACACAATTTCACTGCAGGAATTTCATTGTTGCTGGTCTTGCTGTATTTTCAATATCTTTTCTTCTACTTAGAATAAAGAAATGAAGTTAAAAAGGGGAGATGAAGCACCACATGTTACATGGTAATAACTATATTTTCATAAAGAACAAGGGAGGATCTGAAGAACTGCAATCCATTAACTCTGACTTCACTTTTAGGACAGAAACTGGCAATGCTTGCTATGGTCTCATTTACAAACCTTTAAAACTGTATGATGCACAGACCAGCCAGAGTAACTCAAACTCATGAAAAAATTACACATAGTCAATTTACTGTATGTAATCCTGATATAACAGATGACAAATGTGACACAATGAACATTTTATCTCAATTTCAAATCAGTTAATGCTGCATCACACAGCAGTTTCACCTACAAGGTCAGACATTAGAAAAGTTGCTCATACAGATTAAGAACCGGCTTACTAAATGAGAATGGAGGGTGTCAGATCACAAGAAAACATTTGACTTGAGTAGGAGTAATAAGCAGAATAGGTATCAATAGCTTGATTTTGTTTACAGAGTTTATACTGAAGACAGTATTTCACAGGGTATCAGAGAAGGCTGATAGTATCAGTGACAAAAAGCCACTTCAGGCTTTCTCCTTTTAAAGACACTGAAGGGTCTAGCTTCCCTAAACACAGTTCTCAATAGCATCCTTTCCCAGAACAAGGCTGAAGTCCTCGGCTATGTAACAGGCTGAGCTTTATAAAGAGAAATGCAAAGGAGAAAAACAGAGCAAGGCTCATTTTTTTCCCCATCTAACTACTACTCTGAATGTGGTTTTAAAGGCTAATAATGCTAGATCGTTGCTACTACAGGAGTTTAGAGGGCTGCTAGTATGTAACACAAGCTGATCATTCCAGCTCAGCTCCCAAAAATACAGTTCAAATCAATTCTCAGGGGCATTCTTCCTTGACAGTCCCAGGAAGTATCAAACAGTGAAGGAGCCTGGGAAAGCTCTCTTGACTTACCTCACCTTCAGCAAAGGACAGTTCAAGCACTGGTTGCTTCTTTTGCCTGAATCATATCCCAGATGAACACCAGCATACAACTGCCCACATCCTACAAAGGGGCCTTTGGTTTTGTCACCAAAGCGGACATGTTTTCCAGCAAAATTTCACCCACTGTGAGACTTCACCCAGAGATCCAGACCTGACTGTGAGGCAACACCATAACATTTGCAGCACCCACAATCTGCAACCTTAATGGAAGTTTGTGATGCAAAACTGCAAACGTATAAACTGCAGGGAAGCATTTCACGAGAGACAACTGTGTAGGTCATGATCAGAGGTAATAATTAATGTCTCTGCTTCAGATGACTCTATTCTCTCACCTGGAGACTTCGGTGCTGCTTTCTCCAGCTCAGGTTTGATCAACTTTGGTACAGCATTGGGTAACTTGCCTTGTCACTAACCATTCTAGACACAATGATGGGAAAAAGCATGTCTGTCCCCTTAATAGGCAGTAAATATAAGTCAAACTTAAAACCAGAAAAACACAATCATAAGAAAGCAGAGATCCAAAAGAAATACAATGCAGAGCAGAAAAACAAAGTGTTGACTCTCAATCTAATGTATGCAAGAAATGGCAACAAAATTATTTCAGGCTTTTGAAGGCATATCTTCTAGATCATGCATAAAACCTGACTGAGCCCTGGCCCGATACACCAGTATGACTCCACTGCAGACTGATACTAAATAAAGCCCTGATCCTCAAGTCTTTAAATCTGGTTATTCTCCTTCTACCATAGAAGTGTCTGGGGCTAACCATTGTCTGTGGTGCCTGGATGGTGCAAGTCCAAAGAAGATGTTAATATGCAAAAAACAAAGAAACAATAAAACAGTTTCCCAACACAGTGTCTGTCATCAATTTTTTTTGAGAGAAACTGCAACAAATGGTAAAAAGGACACAGATGTTCTGGACCTTTCCCCTTCATATGTCATCTGAACAGAGTGAATCACCAAGAGGGACAAATCAGAATCAGTTCATTTAAGAAAACTCACAAAAAAGACCAGTCGTATCTAAATTACATGTGCCTAAGAGTGTTCTCCAGCAAGAAAAAATCACTGGCACAACAGCTCACCTCCACACAGGGTGCCTGAATTCAAATCCTTCAGGAGGTTGTCCCTGGTCATACTGCGGTCCATACTGACCATGCTAGCTAGCTGGTCCATACTGAAACCATGCCTGAAACAATTTAAATGCATAGACAGATAAGTTCAGTGCCTGAAGACTTCTGTGGCATTGCTTAGCTTACCAATATAGACAGAGTTACTCTGATACTGAATTTTATACTTTTTGAAACATGACAAGTTATCTTGAAATTTAGCTCCTGCAATTAACTTGTCATTAGCTTGGTATCTTGCATCAAGCAAATCAACGGGTGAAAGAAATGAAAGTTCCACACAATACGAAAGTTTATCCAAAGCTTTTCAGTTTACCATCTGTGCTGGAAACTTCTCAACATAATTAACTTCTCAACATAATTAAAGATACTGAAGACTTATACCAGTTTCAGTTAGGTCTGTAAGGCAGCAATTTAAACTGTATTGGCAATTTTACATAGAGCTCTCCAGAAAATCTGCAAAAACATTTTTATTATTTTAATATATTATATATAAACACAGTCAGACCTCTTTCAAAAATCTTCCAATATCGTGTTCATTCAGTATAAACCCATGTGGTGTAACTTGAAACTCACAATGAACTCAAAGGATACCTTCTTGTACAGACTCTGCTTCATCTTATATAAGACAAGGGTTTTCCGGTCATCTGGGGCTGCATTTCAAATGCTTTTTTGTCTCCAACATTAATGTGATTAAGTCTTTACAACCGAGCAGGACATAATGAGTTAAATTCATTCCACTATCTTTAGAGAGACCCTTTGTGGTACTACATCTCCAGAGCTGAATCTAACCCTATTAATACAAGCAAAGAGCAATGCCTGAAGGGATTACCTCCTCTGTTCTTTCAAAACTGAGAGCCACACCATCCACTGCATTTATCTAACATATAACAGTGTGCTTCTGTTTAGCTCTTACTTTGAAATTCATGACTTGCTGTCTCCTTTCTACCCAAGCAATGTTTTCTGAATCGTGGGAAAGAAATGTGGTAGCTGATTTAAAATACTCCCCATCATAGTTATATATCATTAAAATAATTTTGAACTCCCTATTTGCATTCTTGAACAAGCAGAATCCCTATTGCCAGGTCTTCCAAAGCCTATCCCCCTGATTTTCAACTCCTGACTTGTGCACGAAGCCAGTCACTATGGGAATTCTGAAGTTTAAATTTATATTGTTAGTCAGTCAGCCATCTATTTTGTCATATCATCCCACCTCCAATCAATATCCATTGAATATGTATCAATCACTGACACTTTTCTCATGAAAATATTATCTAAGTGGTCAGCTACTAAGCAGTCCTGTATTCTTAAATTTCATGTATCTCAATCAAAGTAAAACAAAATAAAACAACAAAATATAAAAGGAAAAAGTATCTGATTACATAGGAGGAAGGAGGATTTATATTATCTAAATACTCATCTAAAAAATCATTTATATTATTTACATATTGTTATCTAAATTAACCTCCTTAGTTCACAAATTATTGTTAGTTTATGCCTAAAAGTACATGTCACTACTGATATTGGTATTTTAATATACTGCTTTTGAAGGTCTAATCTTGAACATCTAGGATACTGTTCCTACCTCACTACAACTCTATTTGTCTCTCATGGATGCTACAAAGTACCAAGTTAAGAGTAGAAAATCACAAAGAGTTAAAAGCAGTAAAATCCATGCTTTTCTTTTCCTATTAGAGAAATCACAGTGTCTGTAAAAATAAAAGCTAAATTCCTGGAGTACTACCCAGTCCCTGCAGCTGCAGACAATCAGTGGAATCACTGCAGACAAGCCGTAGAATCAAACTTAGGCTTCTCTTACGGTCAAGCAAATAGTGATGCGCAAGGCCAGCCAGTTAGCCACTGTTAAACAGTTTAGCGGTGTTACGCAAATTGTATAATGTTAGTAGTCATCATAGAGTGAAAAACAGTGTTTGTCAGCAGTTAGAAGTACTGTGACCTTTTGAAGTGGCAAGTTTTAATAGCAGCAGAAAAGCAGCAAATACAATTTTGAAGACAACCAAAACTGCAAAGAGGTATGAAGTGAGCACTGTGGTTAGTGCTAGATAGGCTTCATCTTAAATATTTGGTATGTTTTCTGAAGACTTGGCATACTGCATATATGGAAAATACTGTTTCTCCTTTAACTGTGAATTTCTCATCCTTGTTTTGGGCGGGGGGCGGGGAGTGAACCCACGATCTCCAAAAGCAGAAGACAACCAAAAAAATTCCAAAAGCCTTTTTATGATTTTCAAACCAGTCTCGTTGATTCCACAGGCCTTATTCATGATTGTCAGCAGTGAATTAAATGTTATTGGAAAAAGAGACTTTCACACATGGCGTCTGAATAGTGTAAGTGACAAAAAGCAATGAAGTGGAGAACTTGATGCAACGTAGTCCACATTTTTGGTCTAATACAATAGCTATAGAGTTCTTAAGGTAGACAGACTAATGCAGAAGAATAAACACTGCAGTCAATGGCTGTCAGTAGAGCCATCAGCCTCACTGAATGAGAAAATTAGGGTTAGACTGAGGGTATAGGATAAGGAAGGAATCCAGTCCATTACTGCTGCTAAGAGAAGTTATACTATGTAAGCAGTTTCCTTAAACAGTTAGATCCCATCTCAAAACAAGTTAACTTTCTCTCTCCTACATCACCCTCCTACTATTCTTTCTGGAAAACATTTCAAGAATCCCACTCCTCTAATGATTTTAAACTTTATTCTAACTACAAGATTCAGTTAACACATAGTGTATCTCCACTTCTTTTTGTACTGATTTTATCCCTTATGTACAGGTTAAGCCTATAGATTTCCACACCAATATTTATCTTACCTATTTAGTATGTACATACTCTTAATTTATGCCGTTAAAATGTTTGGTGATTCAGTGCTTTTCAAAGAGCTTGGAGTAAAATCTTGGTCCCAATGAAATTAATGGCACAATCCAACCAATTCCATGAAGTTAGAATCTCATCACAGTTTTCCAATCAAGACCACTAGACACAGATACCTTACTAGCATAATAAGTACACAAGTAAACAAATAACAGTTCTGTAAAAGAAAACAGATCAAATATGAGTGGATTCCCTTCTTCTTCCTGTCTCTAAATAGTTTCTTCTTATCACTGACACATGGGTAGTTTATGAGCTCCAAAAAAAGAAAGCATGGAGCAAAAGTGTATTTATACTCTCCATTTCTATATAAGTCTGAAGGCTGTTGACTTCCTTCAACAACTCTGTGAATTCTTTGTTCCAAAGGGAAAAAACCACCAATTTTTATTTTTTATTATATACTTTTCCAAACACCATTACACAATTTTCAACTACACATTTCTAAAAACTAGTTAATACCTAAAAAGCCTTTGCATTGTAGGACATTTAAGATTAAAAGTCCCACTCTGTCCTTTTCTAGCTATCATGCTAAAGCTAACAGGCATGATGAATTTCTCTATTGTATTAGCGTTGGAACATGAGAAAAGCTAGTTGCTTTAGGCTCTCCTGTCCTTAGTCACTCATAACTTTTACAAAACATTACAGAATGTATTGTTCTAACATTTTTAAAGCTTAGTTTCACCTTAATAATCATTTCCTCTGCTGCCGAAAATTCAGAGAAGGAAGGGAATATTCATAAAGACATTAAAATATGCTTTTAGTGAAATGGAATCTTTATTTTGAGCAAAGCTAAAGAAAGAACATATTTCTATAGAATCCAAATCTTTTGGTCCAAATTAAATTAACATCACCTCCTTAGAAAGATCTTGCATGCCGAGAAAAATTCTCTAATATCTCAGTGGAAAAGGCATCTAAGCAATTAATCTATGAAGAACAATGACTCTATCTTTATCTGACTGCTGGGACAAAAAGTGAATTCACTTGGCAGCCAGGAAAAATGATGGGATTATTCACAAAGGAACTAAAATACTGTTTTTTCTCTAAATGAGCTTGTCAGTGCAAAACAATAGAGTAGAGCTAAATATTACAAAGGAAGTTCTTCTGGAACAGAAGATTGCAGATATATCACTCTTCTTTCCAAAATGTAGACCCAAAAATCAACAGCAGATCTAGTCTCTCTACAATTACATGATAGCAGAAAACTCATTTAAATAGTACATCAGGTAGCATACTCAGGTATTTCAAATTTTGGACTTATATAAATAAGTAAATAAGCAAACATATAAGCTGGCCAATAACACTCTTATTCTGACCCAGTTAATTTCACAGTTCTGAAGCTCTAAAGCAAGTAGTGTAAATAAATCAATGAAATTACATACGTGCCTATGATGAAATCTAAATTCTGGTATTAACACAGAAATGTAAATTTCTGTGGAATTAATCCACATTTTACTTTACATAACAAAAGTACTTGAAAACATAGCTAATTATTCTTGAGGACCCAGAGCTCTTACCCAAAGAAATTATTAAAATGTCATTTTCATTTTTATCTTCTCGGGGATTGTCTATCAGACAATAGACATTTAGCGAGCTTATTCTTCTAAAATGTATTTTCTAATTACTTACTTTTTATAAAAATGATTAACATTCTGTTCTCTCCTCTCTAGGGCAACAAATAGCTGTTTAGAGGTTTGTATGTTTAGGAAGGAAAGACCGCCTTTAAAATCATTTATGGTAAGGCATCAAATAACAGTCAGAAGCACTAAGTTTATAAAATGTGCGCTGTAAGTTAGGTAATATGTTTTACACAGACTTAAACAAGCCCAGGCCTGGTCTCGTTAAGGTTGAAGTCAAAACTGCTTTGTTGCCATTGGAGAAGTGTTGTGTTCTTTACATCCCTAATTAAATATTTAAAATACATGAGATCTAAAGATATAAGGAAGTGTTAGCCTCCTGTGCTAAGGGATAAATGTATTTAATAATGTGCAGGGCACCAGAGTGACAGGGTAAAAATTGTACTACCATAAAAATGGAGCTCTGCTCTTTGTTTTGTCAGAGGTACAGGTGTCTGATGTGATCTGAGATGATCTACATTATCCAGGGGATGGCAGATATATCTATCATCAGACCTTTAGGAGGCCCACGCTTTTCCGGAACATTATCTAGAGGCCAAGCAAGACAGACCACAGGGCCTAAACAGCACCAGGTACCTAGACAAGTGTAATGAATCCCACCATTGCAGAGGAAAAGGATTCAATCCCAAATTACGACACCTGTATGCCGGTGTCTACCTGAGGGAGCCCTGTAGATATAGGTGTCTCAACACCCTCCATCATCCTTAAAATTGGGAACAGGATTTAGT
The DNA here is from genome assembly GCA_035590195.1 of Aviceda cuculoides. NCBI lineage: Eukaryota > Metazoa > Chordata > Aves > Accipitriformes > Accipitridae > Aviceda > Aviceda cuculoides. The sequence goes on from JAVJGG010000029.1 coordinate 25,688,723, forward strand.
TACCTAAACAGAAGTGTCTAGAGTCATCTGAGATGACTTAGGACACACAGCCTGGCTTCCTGTCACTAGCCTAAAAAGATGAAGTTTTCATAGGTCCCATGTTATTTCTGCCAGCCTTGTGCACACCAAGGGCACCTTAAACGATGCTGGCTGCCTACACATAACACACTGAAACACACTACTAGTCAATACTAACAGTAGAGTGCAGAAAAAAAGACTCAATTCACTTTGATACAGACATCAGCTGGTTGGTCAGCTGAATTAGTCTATCTGTTTCATTGACTTCAGGGAGCATACTGTTATTAATGTATAGGAAACCTGTACAGCACATTTGAACACTTAAGTACTGTTCTCTCAAACTGATTCCCTTTCCCAATCTAATCCTGCAGTTCGCACACTTGTCAGAAAATATACCTCATGCAAATCATCCTGCACAATCTCATCATCAGGATGTATATCAGCAAACAAACTCAACCTTCCCACATGAAATATCTTGAGATCCTCCTTTTGCATGTGTTACATAATTTGCAAAGCACAGAAGCATAGAATCGCTTAGGTTGGAAAGGACCTTTAAGACCATCAAGTCCAACCATCAACCCAACACCACCATGCCCACTAAACCGTGTCCTGAAGTGCCTCTTCTATGCATTTTTTAAATACCTCCAGGGATGGTGACTACACTGCTTCCCTGGGCAGTCTGTTCCAATGCCTGACAACCCTTTCAATAAAGAAATTTTTCCTAATCTCCAATCTAAACCTCCCCTGCTGCAACTTGAGACCATTTGCTGTCATCCTGTCACTAGTTACTTGACAGAAGAGACCAGCACCCACTTCACTACAACCTCCTTTCAGGTAGTTGTAGAGAGTTATGAAGTCTCCCCTCAGCCTCCTCCTCTCCAGACTAAACAGCCCCAGCTCCCTCAGCCGCTCCTCCTAAGACTTGTGCTCCAGGCCCCTCACCAACTTGGTTGCCCTTCTCTGGACACGCTCCAGCACCTCAATGTCTTTCCT
>JAVJGG010000029.1:25702555-25759264 GCA_035590195.1 Aviceda cuculoides
CGGTGTCCCTCAGCCCCGGCGTCCCCCTGCCGCCACCGAGGGGCCGCGGACGCGCAGCTCGCCCCAGCCCCGGTGCGGTCCGGTTTAGGGGAGCGAGCCCCCCCGCCCGGCCGCCCTGCCGTGAGAGGTTTCCCTCGGCACGCAGCGAGACGGACCGTGGCGGAGGAGGAGCGCGTCGTGTGAGCGGCGAATCGAAGTGGCCGGGCGGTGACTGAGGCGGAGAGATGGAGGTGCCCGGAACGCAGCCCCTTGGTGGGGAAGGGTCACAGCGTAGTCATTAGGGTGTCCCGGAGCGGTTTGTTCTTTCCGCGGCTCGGGAGAAAATCCGGAGTCACTGCCGACAAAGTTCACGGAAAGCGAGCTCATGGTAGTGTAGTTAACAGTGATGTAAGCAAGCCGGACAAAGCCTGGGTACTGGGTTGACTGAAAATCTATTTTAATACGTCCAAATATATGGTCATATATTTAAGGGAACACAATGTGTGAAACACCTATAGCACAGACAAACTTTATGACGGATGTTGTGATGTTCAACATGCCTTGTGAATATGGCAGATAAACTACTCTTGCAGTGACTTTGTGGGTAACGAGACATTTTATGCAGCCCTTTGATATGTTATCCAGTCAAAGGAAGCTGGGATGATCCACAACATTAGTGAGACAAGCTATTGCAATAATGCATCTTGGGGGAAAAGGCAGGGGGGATGCAAGCTTACTGAAAAAATAGGCAATTTTAAAATTCCAAGATTTAAAAATTTATCTTATATTCACTTCTTTGGTTATCAAAAAGAAGATTAAAAGATACTTGATCATGACATGGAACAGCCTGGAAGTAGAAGACATATCTGGCATGAAATCTCCTTACTTAGATAGTTGAGGTCAAGGCCAGAATTAAAACACATGCAGATTAGATGTGTAAAATTTTGACAACACCTAGTAGCTGGACATAGGAATGTGGTAGGTTCTCCATCATTTGATATCTTAACAGTAAGGCAGTTATCTCTGAAGAAGTCATGTTCTGCCTAACCAAAAGTAATAGTATTTAAGCAGAATTCCTTATGCGATGTACTTTTTTCATGTTAACTGCTTGATCTTGAAGGCATTTTCTGTTCTTCAGATTGTTAGTGATGTGAATGATAAAATCATGAAATATAGAGCTGGCAGCAAGGTAGTAGGACCTGTTGGCACTTTGGTGGCCAGTATCGGAAGTCAAAATGATCTTAACAAATTAAAGAAACATCTTGGAACCAACAGGAGGAAACTTAATACTGACAAATGCAAATTACATTTGGGAAAAAAAAAAAATCAAAAAGTAAAAGGATACTGGTAAAACAGCAGCACTTCAGAAAAGAATCTGGGGGCTGTAATGAACTATAAAGTAAATATGAGTCAGCAATGTGCTACCATTAAAGAAAAAGATCAAGGCAGCCTCACTGTGGAGTGTATTAATAGGTGTGCAGTACTTCTGACAGGACAAATTATTTTTCTGCTAGGGATTGATGAAGCCAACTGTGTTTGGTCTCAAACTAAGGACAGTCCAGAGGAAAATAACAAAATATTAAAATGTGTAGCAAGTAAGGCGTATGTGCTAAAGTTGAAAGAACACTGTTTATTTAGTCTGAGAAGACTGAGGGTAAATGGTCTCTTTATATGGAAAGTGTTGCTGTGGAAAGGACAGAGATATTTCATTTTTTCTGGGTTTGGGATGAAGGAAAAAATGAATCCCCTAAATTATTCAGAAAGTTCAGATTCAATGTTAGACAGAACTTTCTGAAGTGTGATCATCCAAAGTAGCATTTGGAACAAGATACCTAGTGGGAGTGTGGAATCTCTTCCATACAGAGGTTTGATAGGCAAGAATATTATAGATATCCTTTCTCCATTCCTAGGGCAGTGGATTGTATTATGAGCTCTAGTAAACTGTTTTGCTTCTAAAGTATCAGTAATTTCTTTCCTTTTATTACTCTATGAATTAATCTCTGTAACTGGTGTAAAAGAAACACTAACTAACTTTGACTGTGACTTTTGTTCTTCCTTTTCTCCTTAGGGAAATCTGTCTTGTTAGCACTCTTAGTGAGCACTAGCTCTATTTTTGTATTTTGTAGAGTCTGTCATTAGTGTAATACCCAGAAATGGAAATATATAAGTTACTGTAACTGGAATTTTATTCATCTGTCCTGTCAGGACTGCTGTGGCTATTTATTGTGAAAAGCACGGGGCCATGAATACAGCTACCTCCTTTCTTTACACTGTATACATTAGAAGAGGAAAGAAAAGAAGCAATGATGTGAATAGAGTGGTGGAGAACGAAAGCGCCTGAGTATTTGTAAGCATGTTTGAGAAAGACAGAAGGAGACTACACGGGTAAAGAAAGAGATTGGTAAGGAAAAAGAGTAGCAGTGTGTTAATATGAGTGCCAAGGGAAGAGACAAGGCATATGAAGGACAGAGAAGATCTTTGAAGTGAAAAATATCATTCAAGAATGCTTGTGTGAGGGAAGAAACACCAGCAATGATGGGAAAGGGCTTTGAATATTTATGAGTAAGTGTGAGCAGGAACATACAGGAGTAGAGTCAGAGCCTCATGGGACATGTAGAAAGGTAAAAAGAAATAGAAAAGAATTTAAAACTCCATACAGAGGGCTGTTTGTAGATATATGTGTATGGGATTATGAGAGAGATTAAAGAAAAGACAGAAAAAAGCAACAAAGATGAAAGGGTAAGTAAACAAGTAAAGAAGGAAGGAAGCAGAAAAATGCAATTGGAAAGAAGTGGCAGCTATTTGTTGAAGTGCTTGAATGATTCAAGTCCAATACTTTGTAAGTGTCTTGCAGATTTTATCTTTATCAAATACCAATATGATTTTTCTCTTCTTGCCTATGGCAGTTACCAGCAGTAACTAATAAGCAGTGAGCAGGTTTGTAAAGAAAGCAAAATTGAAAAACTGAGATTTCCATTTAGTTCTAAAACTTTTAGCCTTTTTGAAAGTCAGGAAGAGATCTATCTCCTGTGCTCCCAACCAGCCCATTTACCAGCTGAGTTCTGACTCTGTAGAATATATCTTTTATGGATTAGTATAGTCACAGGTTTACAATGGATGATTACCAGAAGCGGACATAGACATCATTATACATTCCCATGTCCAGCTTTGAACACAGGGCAAAAACCTTCGACTTTACTGTATATCAATTCTGAACAGAATTTCATATGATAACTAAAAAATCAAAATATTACATGTTGTCCTTTCTGCATTTTGTGTTGCTTAGCTGCTGATAGTACCAGCTGGAACTTTCAAAGAGAAGAGAGCTTCATTACAAGATATAGTAAACTGCAAAGGTTGAGGGTAGATACCACATATCTCACACATCTGCATTTATCTCGCACTGCTGTATTTAGTTTTGGTTTGGAAAAGATGTTTTAAACACCTGGCCTTTTACTTGTGGAATGAGACTTTCATAGATGTTTCCGTATGAATTCTGTTTGACTATTTGAAAGGTCCTACAGGACATGAAGACAACAAACAAGTTTAACAGTGTAGGAGGAAATATTGCCTTGAATATGTATTCCTGCCAGGATCACACTCATATTGCCTGTGTTCAGGTATCTATGGTTCTTTATTTACACAAGGTTCACTGTAGGCATAAGGCTATCTTGTCAGGAAGTAGAACTGACTTATACTGCTAGTGCACTTTGCTGTGTTGACTTTGAGTTCCATTGATGGCTTTATAAAGAACCTAAGTAAAGATAAAGATAAATGACAGGGTAAAACCTCACACATAATTGTTGTAGGATCACAAGGAAAATTCCTAGAGTCATAAAAGTCAGTAATATTTCAGGATATTTTGGTTCATGTTTGATTGCAGTTTTTCACAAGGGCCAGTGAAGTCAGAGAGGAAGAAAGTCTGAAAGTGTAAAAATTTAAAAAAAATAGGAAGTTATAAATTGAATTTCTAATTCATTGAGTCATAATATCATAGAATAATTTAGGTTCGAGACCTCTGTAAGTCATCAGGTCCACCTGTCTGCACAAAGCAGAGGCAACTCAGGTTAGGTTACCCTGGTGCTTGTTCAGGGAGTTACAAATCAAGTTAATCTAACCCAAGCATCATTTCCTAGTTTGCAATATGATTTCTCTGCTTCAGGGATCTATTTTGAGGGTGAAATCTCTTCTGTGAGGCATTTGTCAGGCCTTCAGTTATTTTGGTCATTGTGGTAACAACACCCATTTCAGAAAGTAGAGCAGGTATCTCCTAATCTCTTGAAGGCAGGAGAAGTGGCCAAGAGAAATAGGTATAGAAAATATAAATTCTGTAGCTGAAGACTGAGAGAAATACATTTTAAAGAGAAGATACAGTGTGAAAGAGGAATGGCTCCTGGAAGAAAAATGTCAAGAAGTACACAATAATAATTTAAAAAATCTCTTTTTTGATAATAACATTTTCATAAGAACATTTCTAGGAACATGAGTTAATATTGGGTTAGTGAAGAATAGATCCAAAAAATGCACTGAAGCAGCTAAGTCCTTACTTATTTACTCTGTATAACTGTTCATATCAAACTTTATTTTCTCTACTTTATGACGATTTTCATGCTGCTGTTTTCTCTCCCACTCCTGATGCATTCTCTCCATGCTTTCTGATTTTTGGCTCAGTCTGCAGAACGAGAAGGGCCCATTCAAGCATCAAGTCCACCAGCAATTTCCCAACATATATATATCTGAAACTAAAGATTTCTTTACAGCCAGATCTTTACAAGTGGTCCAGATGTCCTTTGGACTGTGCTAGTGATTATTCACTGAGTACACAGTAGTGTCAGAATGGCAGTCTGGCGATTGTTGTAAGATCTTAACAATTTGTGTTGAATATTATCTCCTTCATTTTTACAAGGTGCCCTGTGTATAAGATTGATATTGTTAACAGCTAAGAGAAGAACACAATACATGAAACAGAAATAAATAATGCAGAGCAGTGACAGGTGAGTCTGACAGATTTGAGGAGGAAGATATGAGGAGTTCTGAGAGAATAAGTACACTGGCATAGCCAAACGGCTTGAAAAGTAATGAAGTCCTCTTAGAAATATCGAAGGGTTTGGTCAAGAAAGAAACAGGTGTCTATTATAAATAATACGTTTCGAAAGTGTGCAAAAGTCTAGTTACTAGGTGGCTTCTATAATGTAAGCACAAAGGCTTCCATAACTCCATATCAAGTTGAATCTTAAATGGAAGATAATTATCCCAGATTTTGTGTTGCTCTAACCTGGCTGGAAATTCCACATCAACTTGGTTAAAATAGACCTTTTTTAAATTACTCTATTAATTAACCTCCCCAAATTAACTGTACTTACAACCTGTCTTTTACTGTCCACATGAATTAATTTTATATTGTCTATTTTCAGCTTTCAACACACTTAATAATGTACTTAAATGTATTTTTTTTCATATGTTTACACTTAATAATGTACTTAAATGTATTTTTTTTCATATGTTTACAGCACAAATGGACATTGGAAGTGTTACCTGGGGAAAGATAAGTCTTGGCAATTGGGGTTTGGGAGAAATAGCATTGCATTTGGCACTTGAAGAGTAAACCTAAGACTGTGGAATTTGATAGGTGGATTGGATACATCTGGCAAAATGAGTAGCAGTAAAAGAGATAGGAATGTTAACACTTAAATATTATTGATGAGTTTCGGAGTTCATTACCAGTGTCATTAGTGAAATCACTACATCTCTTAAAGCTATTGTTCTGCAGACTCAAGAAAAAAATTATTATACTTGGCATATACATTCAAGGATATCTTTATCATCACAGCATAATTTCTTTACTTATTTGCTTTGGCGCGAATTAAAGTTTAGGTTCTAAAAAGCAGTTCTGCTGCTTTGGTAGCCCAAGAATTGAGTTACTCCCCTCGAAAGCATCAGACACATATGACTCCTTAAGATCATTTTAGTTTATACCATTCATATATGAGATTTTGGATCAAGAAGAGCTGAGAGAAGAGTTTAGAGAAGAAAAACTGCACACTGCTTGTAAAGAGAAAGCAATGTTAACAATAGAAAACATGTTTTGAAAAGACACATTTGAAAATGTATCTGAAGAGGCCAGCCTGCAAGAAACAAGAGGGTTGACTCTGGATAAGCATATATATTACTCCATTCTACAATACAGATACACACGAAGTGACAGATACTTATCTGTTAGAAACAGTTATTCAAGTGAGAGAGGAAAAATCACACACAGAGAGTTCAGTTTCTCTGTGTCTATACTCCTCCAACTATAACCTGTTTGTTTTCCCCTTTTATTGACAACCTTTACTTCCATGTTAGGGTTATCTTAGTGTCCTTTTGCTATAACTGGTTAATTTTTTTGTCATTTGGGAAATAGTGGTCAGGTCAAAGAGGAGTATAAAATAATGCACATCCTCATAAGGCTAATATTAAGGTACCATTTGCAATTGCAACTTTTAACTTGAATGCTGATGGTCTAATAGGCAACATTTAACAATTCCAGAAATGCAGCTTTTAAGTGCAGGAATATTGAAGTGTAGGTGTGTTTTTAGAAACCCACTTATCCAAAAGTGAAAAAAGTTGGCAAGGTGAGGGAAGGAGAGATTTGGGAAATAAATTCTTTAGAATAGTAGGGCAGACATGTTTACCAGGGCTACGCTATCTGAAAATGCATTGCACACTTACAGGATATAGTCGCACCATGTAGATGATTTTACTTGTCTTTGGGGAATATAAGTTTGGACCTGACTCGGTTTTCCTCTGCTCAAGCTCCTTTGACTAAACAATGTTCTGTTCGTCTGTTTGTAAAACAGTTTACTTCTCTATTAGGGCAATGTGAATGCTTTCTTCTCAGTCTTATAGGTGGTTTTTGATTTATATTTGTTCTGAAAGGAGAGGATAGGGAATGATTTTAAAGTAAGCTTAAACCAAATTTTACCTTGTTAACTTTTTTCATCAGTCAAATTTCATGGCCCTCCTGGCTTTCCTATTCCAGTGGCAATCATGACCTTAGCAACAGCAATTTAAAAAATTTGCATAAAATACGTGAAAAAGGGTGAAGATGCTGGTATAGATGTGATTGTTGGGAAGAGGAGAAAATGTCTTAGAATCTGATGGTCTGCTGCAATATGACCATAGGATTTGTGGTGGGAAGGACCTCATCTAAAGAGGTGCACTTCAAACCTATCCGTATGTATGATTGTATTGTAGGTGTGTGTAGAACTACAAAAATAGATTTAAATTAATTATATTTCTAGTGCTAGTGCACACAGGTAAAGGAAAAAGATGGGAAGATAAAGTGCTGAGGCACAACTGAAGGTTATTAGCTGTTTATACATGGCTACTGGTAACAGTGACATTGGCAAAAGAGTGAGATAAGCAGGCCAGTTTATATCTGTATTCTGAGAGGAGCACATAGAAAGTAGTTAGATCATGCTGTGGACTTTGATGAAGTCTTACTGATTCAGTTTGATGTGACCTGTATAACTTAGGCACAGAAAAGTCACACAAAAACTACTACTACCCCCGCAATTCTGCTGTATATGATGTGTGAGCACAAACACAATCCTGGTCCTTATAATGTTTTCTATTATCTTTCTTCAAGAAAGGCACTATTTATATATATTTTTATGTATATATTTTTAATCTTTCTTAATCAAAGACATACAGGTTTTGATATCTTTCCTCTGTCTTCCTTCTGGGATTTCTCTGGTCTTCTCAATTTTATTTTCTTCCAACTTCTGTATTGCAAGACACTTCATAAAAGCACGAGAGTTGGCTATACAGTATTTCCATATCATTAGGGGGGCTCCCAGGAGAGATCCTAAGCATATGTTCTTACTCATGCATAACTGAAGAAGAGGCAGAATTACGCTTAGACCTTTAGCTTGAGATAGGCTTCCAAATAGCGCTCATACTTTCAGGTTGAAATTTCAAGGCAACCTAACAGATTTGAACATCTAGTTCTCATTAATTTTTATGTGAACTAGACAAACCTATCCCACAGACAGACATATTTGAAAACACTAGGCTTACACTTCACCTATTTTGTTGTGCTGTGGTAGAAAAGATGAAAAAAAAAAGAAAGTAAAACCAGGAGAATTAGAAAAAGACTTGCTAATATAAATGGGTTTTTAAAGTGCATTTACTGCTGTTTATTTAGTTATTTAGTCATCACCTGAGATTTACACAGGGTTTACATTAACTGATTGATATTGCAGTTGCCCAGCTTATTAACTGCTCTGAAAACCTTTCTTACTGTTCATATTATTTAGTATTATTACCATTGTTACTATGTCCAGTCATTCATAGTGAAAAATCCCCTTCTTCATATAGTGAGTGGGCTTTCTGAGATGAGGGGCCTTTAGTAGACTTTCAAACCTTCAGCTCTCACTGACCCAAAGGCAGATGAAAACATTTGTACCTTTTCAAAAGTTTCTCACATTTTGTTAGAACATTCCTGTGTTTGTTAGGAAGAGTAAAATTTCTGGAGGACAGAGGATGAAACAGCATCATTAGAAATATGTGGGATTTTTCATTGTAACACACAGACTAAGGTTGCTATTATGTGAGAGTGTGTCTGTGTGTGCATGCACACACACGTGTGTGTGTGAGAGAGAGGGAGGGAAAGCACACAAGGCAGAGTTCTGGATTATCTTAATAAACAGAATAGAATGTCTGATGTTTCATTACAACTATCCAGAAAGCTGCCAGAAAGTAGAGTGAGAGGTGGAGTTCTGAGACAAAGGCTTCTTGCTTTTCCCGAACACCTACAGGTAGTTATCTTCAAACATATGATGTTCATCCATGTTTAGTATTGAACAAAATGAGTGTGAAACATATGCATGGTATGCTTATGAGACCATATATATACATATGAACTAACAGAGATAATGGAGATTAGATCAAATAAAAGAAATTTTCTCATTAATTATTTGAGCAAGTTCTGTTTTACCAACTCTAACTTTTCAGTCTCAAACATCAAATCTGTAAGGTTACCATTTTTTATGAACCAAATAAGTGAGCTTATGTATTCTTTAATTATCATTACAAATTTGAGATTAGAGTCCATAAAAGAATTTAGTTTGAAATGTATTTATTTTTATGCTGTTGGTGCTTTATTTTTTACTTAAGTCATGTTAAGATACATACAGTTATAGTGTTTAAGTGTCTAACTCTAAGCTTTGTAGTTGTTCTTCATCCTTAGATGATGTAGTTCTGAGCAAAGATTATCACAGGAACATTCAAAACCTAAAATTTAAGGGTTAAAAATCTAAATATCCACAGAGAGAAAATTTATATTCAAGCCACATAAATGATCAATAGTCAAAATAAAATAGCTGACATTTAAATGAGGAATTCAAATATATCTTTAAGTATATGATCATACAGAAAATACTCAGGGATCATAAATAATAATCAGATGACTTATGAAGCTAGGCAGGCTCATACAAAACTCGGAAATTTCCAGTAAGTGTTCTGCAAATAACCTATGAATTAAAAATAATTTGCTTAAAATTCAGCTCTAAAAAAGTGTAAAGCAGATAAATGCATTTCCAGCATTCAGGTGAGGATTCGGGTCAGTGTGCTGTAGACTGATACTTTCATTGTTTTCAATGTAACTAACTTATATTACCAAAGGACCTGTTTCAGGAAATCTATATTTGACCTAAATAATTTCCCGTAGCACAGTACAACTGAATACTTTGCTAGTGCATAAGAGAACAGATCAATGTATATGTGACAAAAGAAGCACTAATAACTTCAGGAACTAAATACTTTTTTAATTTTTATAACATGAATTTCAGGTAAATCCAAAGTCTATGGAACTTAGGTCTTCAGTCTAACAAGATTACTTCAATATTCAAAAGTGGTTCTGGTATATATTAAGGATGCTTTTTCATTATGGCACTAATAAAATGTAAGCCTTTTTCCTAATCATGCTATACAGTTCCTTGGATTCTTAATAACTTTTTTCCTTTTAAATTATAACAATACAGGTAACATGGTTTGCCAACACATGCCACATATTCCATGTTTTCTTTAAAGTAGTATCACTGAATGCTTACTTTTCCAACCCTCAGGAATTTCAGGTTACTTGACAGTACTTCATACAATGACATTTGGGATCATGGTATTGAACTGGCACCTGGGAATCTCCATTTTCCTACCTCCCCATGGGATCAAAACAGTTCACATTTTGCATTTTCAAGATCTGATGGTTCAGTTCCCAAATTTATGTAACTGTTTGTTCTGTATGTTTTAGCTGAATGCTCTGTTCCCCACCAAAGCACTTTGTTGCCATGATGAAACAAGTATTTCTATTTTACTTGGTACATTCACCAATCAGTTTAGTATATTTTTTTTCATGAAGGACAGCAGGGATTTAAGTCTGAAAATGTGGAACAATGCATAACTAGGTGATGAAAGAAGTTTCTTTCTTAATATACAGTTTTAAAGAAATCAGGTCCTTAACAGTATACTATGGTGTTGGTTTTACACAATCTAGGTTAAATTACTAGAAGAGGTTGAAAAATATTGACAATATTTTTATTAATAATTTAAACAATGAAATGAGGGATGTAGCTATGCAATTTACAAATGACACAATATTATGGAGTTTCCAAGTGATCTGGAGATCAATGTATCTCTGAGAAAAGATCCCAAATCTGATGAAATTTAATGATGACAAATACAAGGACCATGCTTGGGAAAGATGTTATATGGGCAAATCAAAAGGAGGAAGAAAAGTATAGATGTGCCATAATCTGAATTAAGGTTTGTAAGATGTTGCCAAAAAAGTTAAATGTCATTCTGGGAATGGTTCATGGAAAATTGACTGCTCTGACTGATATTTTTTCTTCCTTCCTCAGTCTTGGCTTCAGCTAGAATTTTAGGTTTGGGCACCATTCTCTAAGAGAAAACAAACAGAAAGGAGCAACGAAGTGATCAGGGTTTTAAAAACATATGAGAAAAGCTTTTGTCATGGACTGAAAATTGGATTTGTATAGCCTAGAAAGGAAGACAGTGCAGAGGACATGGTAATGATATCTATGAAACTGTACAGGTATCATGAAAAGAATATGTTTATCCCCCATCACTGCAGGATAAATTTGACTTAATTTAAAACCAAGACATTTAGTTTAGACATACTTTTTTCCCTGCTGTAGTAATATGTAAACATTGGAAGAGGCTACTTAGGAAGGCCAGGTAAGTTTTAAAAATAAGAATGTTTCAAGTTAGTTCTGCCTCAAAGCAAAGTAGATTGACCAAGTGACTGACGCATTGTATTATCTTTTTAATGAATTATAGGTGAACAATGCAATAAACATTAAAAAAATAGCAAATTTATATTTGATCTGTATTTAAGTATGTATAGAAGTTTTTTTTTTTTTCCATAGGAAGAATTTTTTAGTTGTTCCACTCCTTGAGAATTAATATAGGACAGAGAAATACTTTCATTTCTCCAGTTCATACATTAAATTTATTTATTAAAGATAATTTTTTCTCTCTCTTTTTTTTTTTTTTTTTTTTGTCAGGAAAGGTCTTCACATGATGGGAAGTTTTGTGGGCTTTTGTGGAACACATTAGTGTGCTGACTAACGGGACTACTCTTTGAAACACTAGTATTCTTTCCTTTCTTTTTTGCTGACATGATATATTTTTCCTTAGCTTTTGGAACAAAAAGCTTTTCATTTAGTGATTAAAAATGTACTTGTTTGGAATGGTATGAGCTTGCCATTCTGAGAACATGATGACAGTAATATGATTGTGATGTAATTACAGCTTATACAGCTTTGGGAAGTGATCTCATTTTCAGAAACCCATAGCTTCTCATAATAGTTACCAGTACAGTCTCTAAACCTGCCTTTACAGATGGGAAAAGGGTAAAGTTCATCTGGACCCTATGCAGATGCCAATAATCAGACTGTAGCCATCTTTTAAGGCATCTTGTTGCCCTTTTCAAAACATGAACTTGAGGATCCTGAACTGTTAAAAATACTGACCACAACAGCTTATTTTCTAGACTGTTTTCCCTATATTGGTAGATGAATAAGTAGGTAAGTAGGTAAGATAAAGTGTTTCTGGTACATGAAAGTAGATAGCCTATTCCAGCTTTTTTTTTTTTTTTCTTTTCCCCAGGAATAGATACCACTTGCCATTTGGAGGGGGAAAAAAGCAAGAGCAGGATAGCTTTTGAACCTTGGTCCACATTACTGAAGACCGCCCTGTTATTAATGCAGTTGTAAAGGGATCATTTCAAGACAAGTAGTGATACTGCTCACCATATCATTCTTCTGCTTGCTGTTTGCTGAAATAAGCTGTGTGTCTTATTCAGCCTAAATGTCTACAGCCAGGAAGACCATTGACTTTTAGTTTCAGTAATGAAGACAGGGAAGAAGAAACAGCACTTCTGACCGTGTAGTGCCTTATAAACAACTCATGGTCTGTATGGCTAGAAGCCTTTCACATGAGTAGGGCAATAGGCAGTGTGGCATAGAAAAACAGAATATGAACCGGTACTGTCTAGAACAACAACTAAAGTGAGGCATGCAAGGGCATGACCTTGTGTTGAGTAACCTACTCTTTATGCAAGTAATTTTCATTAAAGTAAGCTAGTGAATACAGGAAATTATTTCTGTAAATATTAATTTCATTTTTTTAATGAATTCACTTCAGCATTGTATTTCTTTGTTGTGTTTGTCTATGAATATTGTAGTGAACTAGAATTAGAGTGGAGGATTGTAGTTATTTGGTTAGTTAGCTATTTTTAAGAAACAGTTCATTTAAAGGAAATGCTGGAGAATGTTTAGGGAAGATGAGTCTTGTACCTGTAAACAAAACTAGTCATGGCAATTCAAATACATTACAATGGGAAACTTCATCAGCTGCAGATAAATGGAAAACAAACAAAACAATGTCCTAGGAACCAGATCTCCCCTTTTAAAATGTAAGGATTGTAATGCCATTCTTTAGTACCATCTCTCCTCCTTTGACCTGTTATCTGGAATTAAGCTGAAGCAGCTCCAGAGACTTTTTTTCTTCGGCCCCCAGTCAGTCTTTTACTTATTATTATTTCTTTGGGATGAGAGGGAAAATAATATTTTTTTCCCATGTTTATGTTCTCTTCTTACCATATTCATTCATTTTACTCCAAGAGTGTGCAATTGTTCCCACTTCATGCTGCTCCAAGTGGGGAACAACCTTCTGATGAATGCATGTGAAGGGCAAGAATCTTTAGGTCTCCTCTCCATTTACAGTCTCCTCAGAAGTCCCATCCTAAAATCATGGGATGATATTGGTGAAGTTGAATTTGGCTCACCAAGTTGGTGAAAATGAATTTGCTCTGTGATTTTTACAACATAAAGATTAAAGGAATGAAACTAACTTCGGTCAACATGAATCTTTCATATCTGGGCCACCAACAGTTAAGATGAAGATAAATGAACAATTAGCTCTTTTAAAATTTAGTCATTACACAAAATCTTTTTTTGTTTCACTTTTGGGTTTTTGTTTTCAGCTGTGTTGCTATCCTTTTTCACTTCTGCCTCCATATGGACTCTGATGAATTATATAATTAGTTGTGGACTAGACCAATTTGAAACTTTTGTTTCCTCTAGTTCAGGTACTTCGGATAATTTATATTTAATTGCATGTGGGACTCCTGCATACTATAATAGAATGCTCCAGGAAGAGTTTTGCTATTAGTAGGTTGTAAATTTTAAAGTTTTTCCAGCTATACGAAGTCTGCATTGCATTCCTAGAAGTAGGTCATGGATAAAACTAAGTCTACCCTTCATGCTACTCCTCCATTTCCTTGTAGGAGACATGATCTGTTACCTCCAGAGCTCAAATTATCTGTGAGATAGTAGAGAAAAGAGGAAGGAAAGCAAAAGAATAAAGTGGGGGAAAAAATCATAAGACAGAGAAGCAGCATAGAGGTAGAACATGAGCTTACAATTTCTGATACATCCTTGAAGAGCATCAACCTTCTCAGGCATCACTGTCTTTCACCATTTCCTGTTAATGCCTCTGCCTGTTCCCCCTTTCTTTGGGAGTCGTTTTCACTTTTGTGGCAAATGGAAGAAGCAATCTCTCCCCTGTTTAGAGTGGTAGGATGAGTTTGTGACATCCATCTGAAGGCCCCTTTCATATTGCTCCATAATAATGAAAGAGCAGAGCTGAAAAATACAAAAACAACAGGAAAAGAGAAAATGAGCGGTAGAAAAAATGATGAGTCAAGCTGAATGGGAGAATTTTCTTTTCAGATGTAGACAAGAGATTGATTGTATGTGGTAAAGATGAGATATCAGTGCATTCAAGAGAAAGCAGGAAAAATGATACCATCTGAGAACATCATGATTGGAACAATGGAACGAAGATATAATGAAGTAATAAGATGGGATCAAGAAGTGGAAATATGAGACTTTATTACTGCTTGACTGAATTGGGAGAAAAGATCTTTACTCTGGAAATTGCCAGAAATATTTTGAAACAGCAAGGACAAAATTACTAGGAAAATGTTAAACAAAACCAAGGTAAAAGAAAAGATATCTTTGGATCCAGTCACCTCCCTGCCCTACTAACAAATAAACTGTTGTTGTCCTCCAAGTCTGATTTTCAGGTAGTGCAGAAAACAGTTTTTGACTCCTTGTAAGAAAAATGGTGAAATCCTAGGTCCACTGAAATTCAAAGGGAGGTCTGCCATATAATTAGAACCCAGGGATATGAGTTCAACCAGTGTATTGAATATTTGCCTTTATACTTTGCTGTATTTCAAAGTTTTTCTCCTGTGTCTCTTATATTAAGAGAAATTTCTTGGACAATTACTTGAGCAGTATATATTTTTATTCTTCCAAGTATCCATTATATACCAGCTATGGCCTTGAGTTAATAAGGATGTTTTAAGAGGCAGGGGAAAGAGTGAGACCGTAAATATAAAAAGATGTAGAAAGGGTAACACCAGGCAGAGGAGCATGTTGCCTGTGTATTAAAAAAGAATACAAACTGTTTAATGCAACATGGCAAACTTTGTCTGCATTTTTGGGAAGGGAAAAGAAGATAGGTCAATTAATGAAAAAAAGTGTTTCTCTTTCTAATATACCAACTATGCAGCGAAACAAAGAATATTAATGTAGCCCACTGAGATCAAGCAAACTCTACACTGGCATTACCCGACATACCCAAATAAAAATGACTTTGTTTCTCATGCTGGAAATAAGTTAAAATCCATGAATTACAAGAAAGTGGAATCTTGCTATGAGATAGATGTACATATTTATTCCTAGAGAATTTAAATGTTAGGTTAATTACTATAAAACCACAGATCTAATGAGAAGTGCCTGCAATAAATTTTCAGTTAAGGTTGTGTATCTCAAGATCTCGTAAAACTAGTCCTAGATTCTTATTCACAAATATTGCCATAAATTTGGATTCTGCAAATCTTATTCAGAGTCAATCCCATAATTTCATAGAATTTTACAAAATTTGTAACAAGATAAGTACAATTCAAACTCATTGAGAATCGAAAATTGATTCCTTAATATGAAGAATCCCTCTTTGTGACATTTTTTGATATAATGTAATGCTGGATCACAGTTAATTATGACCACCTAAATGCTTGCTTGCTTGCTTTCAATGGCTTCATATGGAGTTTTTTATACTTGATCTGACCCCAGGAATAGTACAGGTATGGAACTGTGTGCATGGCTGACAGACATCTCACCCCTCACCTTCCTCACCTTCCTCACCTTGCTCACTCTTTGAAGCCTTGTATATGATGCTTTATATCAGTGTGGTGATACCTATATTGTGGAGCACTTGAACTGACTGATTTATTATGACAGAGGCAAAGCACCCTCTTGCCAGGTTCCATTTCCTTACTTTCTTCTCCAAAGGTGTATAAGATATACAGTATCTGCCCACTCTTTCACCACTGGGTTAATGTTGTTTAACTCCCCGACCCCCAGACCTTAACTCCCAGGTAGGCACCAATAGTCTGAGGATGATTTGTGTTTGCCTAATTTTAGATTTCAGCTGTGGAAGACTCTTCTCTCACAGTCCTTTGGACTTTACTTGGGGATCCAAATGTATTTTATGCCTAAATCAACGGCTGCTGTGAGAATATAGTTAGCAAATTGTGCAATCTGAAAACATTTTAAACTGTAGATACAACATAGCAGCTAAATGCCATTGTTAAGAAGTGTTTAAAATCTCTGAAATGTGTTTACAAGTGAAAGATTATTTTTATGAATGTATTAGGCTTGCGTATGACAGAAGCAGAATAGTACCAGATTAGAAAATATTCAGAATAATGCAAGAAATACGTTGTAGAAAAATTTATTTCTAAAGCTTTATGAGTGATGTGTAGAAGTCGTGTCTGCCCTTACAACTCAGAAACATTAAACATGATTCATAAAAATTCAAGCAAATATAAATTTGTGCCTAATTTACTGATACTGGATGTAAATTTGTTAGGGAAAAATTCTTATTTTATCCACCTGTTTTCCACGGAGCAGCAAGAGCCTGACTGGTCTGTTGAAGAGGATGAGCCAAGAGCTGAGAGCAGGTGCAGCATGGGCAGGGCAGTGCCCTCTCTGATGAAGGCACAGCCCTACTGGATCGGGGAAGGGTGATGAGAGGGATAGGGTGAGCCCAGGGATCCCCTCAGGAGTGACAGGAGACAGGGCTGTAAACAAGACTACTGCAGCATAGGTGCAAGGTCTATCCAGGAACCCCGCAAGCCGGGACAGTAGAAGGCAGGTCTGGGCTCCAGGACACCTACGATGTAGCTCAAGGCAGGTCTAGGTGTCCATGCAGGAGCTTGAATGAAACCCTTGTGCCTGTGGGTAGAGCAAGTGGGTGAAGGTCCAGGTTAGGCTGCTTAAGGTAGCTAAAGCCTGTTAATGCACTCAGGGCCCTGGCAATGTAAATCCAAAGTAAACCCATTCACTTCAAAGCATAAGCGATGGAATTGACAGTAATCAGTCTCTCTCAGTCAAGCTTTCAAGACCACTATGTGCTAAGAAATGGTTTAGAAAAATAATGAGTCATTTAATAAATATTTATGTTGCTCCTTAATTTGTGAAATAAGTCTTATTGATGGACTCTGAATATTAAAACACCCACTGGATGTTTAAAACAGATTAAATGACCAAATTAGGTTAATATTAGCGTTGCTGCAACATGTAAATTTGTGATATTTGTGAAGCCATGTTTTATTCCCATTAATCCATATTTCATAAAATTTCAGACACATTTTATCCTAATGAGACTTTAATTGATTCCTATTCCAAATTAAAATATATAAAATATAATTCATTTTAGATATAAAGACCACATTTGCACACATTTGAAGGGGTCTAACTATGCAGATTGATGCTTGGTGCAATTTACAATGGCAAGTGAGATTTATTAAGCAGTGCTTTTAGAAGTCAATGAGTTAAGTACTTACTAAAATCTATCTACATTTTACTCACCTTAACTATCTTTATTAGACCAGTCCCTTCAAGTCTAATCTTTATAATGTCATTCAAAAACCTGTTATATTCTGTGCATGCCCTGATAATTCTCTAACATACTTCTGATAATATTTTATTTTGTTGCCTTTTAGTGCTTACCTGTCCTTTTTCTTTGATACAACATTATCCAAGGCTTGCTCTCTGTCCCCAACAGAAGCCATGCGAGTTTGACATGCTGACTAATTTCAGAAATTTAACCAAGCATTGAAGCTACAATAGAACATGAATAATGGCTGAGAGTGATTGAGACTGATTAATACACATACTGCAGCGCTGAAATGACAGTCACCCACTCAGTCTGATTGTGTGGTTTGGGCCTTAGGGCAGTCATGCTACACTTGCTTGATTGGTGCCACTGCTAGGTAGATTTTGAACATTTGTTGCAACAGACTTTACTCGTTGTTTAATGTAATAAGTTTCCTGTCTTCCAATATAATTTACATTTCATAATCCCCAACACGTACCTTGCAAAAAGTAACTTTTGGGATATTATTCAATCAAATAATCAAATATATTTTCTGGTTCAGACTCACTGTTCTATGATACAGAGCATATGTTTTTCAAAATGTTTTCAGGATAATTTATAGAATTGCAAATAAGTAAGTCCACTAGAGGGCAACAACATTGCTAATCTAACTGAAATAGCAACATTCCAGTTGATTAAAATATTGAAGTGAATAAGGAAAGGCACAGGAAATCAATGTAAGTGACAAGGTATTTGTACTGACTCCAGACTAGGAACATATTCATCCTGCTTCTTTGGTTCTCCTATTCCAGGCACGCAAGCTAACACCCAGGGCAGACATCTTGAGATGCACCTACCATCTATTCCATGAGGAGAAAAGGGAATGTCAAAAGGACAATTTTCTAAGTAAAGGACTTCAGGTACCCTATTTTCCCAGTGTAATTTAACCTGAGCTGTAGCCCTTCAGTCTTTAGCCTGAACAGTAACCATATGTTCTACTACTTAAAATGTCCTTTACTTATATGAAGAGGTTGGGAAAGTAAAATAGTTGTCAAACCATCACCAGTTTCAGCCTTATTTAGAAAATCCTTTCCTGACCTGCAAAGTACCAATTAGAAAGAGTTAGCTGTGTCTTTAAAAAGCTATTCTTTAGGAGTATATACCAACCCTTACCGTATGAGAAGGAAAACATGAGTAAAGAATGGTAGAAGAGATAGAAGAGTAGTTAAGAGTCTCTTTCTAAAATGTTTTGACTGGAAGGAATGGCAGAAAGAATATTCCTGAAGGGGAGAGGCTGAGACCATATTACCTTATGTCCACTCATCTTCCCAACCTCATTCCTCAGAGCTTTTCTGGGGCTATCTATCATGTATATTTCACATCCAATGAAATAAGTAGTAATTTCTACAGTAAGTGAAAGCATCATTTTACGAATGGAATATCTGAAATCTGTTTTGCTTTACCTTTCTGATGCAAACCTGGGTAGGAAAGTATATGAAAATGGTACAGTGCAATTTCTGATCTGTACTGGATAAATTATAATGAGGGATTCAGACATATTACAGGTATATTTATAACAGTCTGCACATTTGTTTTGCTAGATAAGTCTAATGGAAAACTCTCCACATTGATATTATGAAAGTTTTGATGGAAAAATGTATACACTTAAATCATCTGCAAAATACAACACATTGATCTCATCAGCAAACTATCTCATTTATATAATAGTTCATGTATTGATTATGTAAACAAGATAGGGTAAAAAGGTGGAAAAAACATCAGTAAATTAACTTTTGACTATGTGTAAATTAAGTGTAGAAATGAATTATTAGTGATGTGTGAATAATTTGAAGTAAGTTTATTTATAGGGTCAATATCTCTTATTTTTCAGAATATTCGTAAACATAGAATTTGAACACATTTAAAACAGAGTGCCAAAGCAATGTTAGGCTCCGATATTCTCATTCTCACTGTTGCTTAGCTGAACTCCATGAAGGTGCAGTTCTGGTAAAGCTCAGCATAATTGGTATTAAAACTGAGTGAAAAATAGGTATTATTTGTTTCCAGTGAACTTTTATTGAGAGAATACATTTTTAACAAAGCAAGTACTGAATTAATTAAGAAAACCTAGAAACTGTATGATGACAGCCAATAGCCACTGAAGTGCAGTGGCTGACAAAAGTTTTTAAACAGTCTATTGGTGTTCTTCACCTAGAGCTTTGTACTTTGCTGCTTATTACCACAAAACACACTTCTGTGCTTTAGCATGTACATGTAGCATATGGCCTTCTATTGTCATGCCAAAAAATCATTCTTTTCTCTAGGTTTTTGTCACCATAATAAGTGATACATTACCTGGTCTCTTAACAGCTAGGGAAGAGAAACAGCAACTGAGGTCTTTGCAAACAATCCCAATGCACTCAGCGAAAGTTAGCAAGCTCCAAAGGGCTTTTTTATTCCCTGCATGATTGTTGTCTGTTGTCTACAAAAAGTAAAACCTTAAAAAAGAAATCTTGAAAATAAATCATCTTCATGTCTTCATGGGTACTCTGAAGACCCCCCAGACTCAGGAATTCTGACAACTCTGTTGCAGATTTAATTCCAAACAGAGCCTTCCATGTCAAAATATTTCTAGCCTGTTTGAAAAGAATTGAACCATGTTTAACAGAGAAAGCCAGAACTAAATCTGGATAATTTATAAAGGTTATACATAATTTTGTCTAAGTGCTATTCTGTTTGGTATTATGACAAAATTATCTCCTCCATAGTGTGCTTTACTCCAAGGAAAAATTGTCATTATCTGTGAATCCTGGGAACAGCAGCTGAGGAAATTTGAAGAAATATTACTCAGTAGTTGTGGCATTAGGCAGGTATCTCAGAGGTCTAGGTCTTTCAGGCAGAGGAAATGTGGGTAGGAAATAAATATGAAGAAAATAAAACAACATTAACAAAAAGGCACATGTTAGAATATTCTCCTGAAAAAATAATAACGTGCAATTATTAGGAAAGAACAAATTCAGCTAATCTATATAGTTCAGTTATAAAACTAAATTTGCAGATTAAAGTAAAAGTAAAGGTCTTTCTAAATTTTGTCCTAGTATTACTGAAGTTTTAATGATATCTGTAGTTGCTATATACACATACACTTATGTGCAAGGTCTGAAATGGATTAAGGAAATAACAAACGTACATATGAAATTATAGGTAAATCAGTTTAAATGGAAATATGTTCCAGATGCCAAGGGAGATGCTGGTAAAATGCCTGGGATGTGACGTCAAAGATGATGAGTAAATGGTGTTTAGTAGTAGCATTGAATTAATCCTGAAGATAAAGTAGCATTGATATATGCTCCAGGAGGAATTCACACAGGAAACTGTAAACTAGAAGGCTGTAACTGTTACACTAGATGGATGGGGGAATATATTCTGCTTGAGCCTTCTCTCTGGCACAGCATAGGCACCCTGTCATGCCAGGGCTGCTGATTTCCTCGTGCCTTGTGATATGTAGCTGGAAGCAAGGGAAATGGAATATGAAACCATCTTTCCCTTTTGCTTGGGTAAATGTTTAGGTAAGTCCATAACTTCCCTCTTTTTTCCCAAAATGTACAGTTTTGGGAATATAGTTTTCCCAAAATATACAGTCCTGGTCCTGCAAGATCATGATACTTGCATTTATCCTGATCTCCTCTAGGTAGTATGTATGCAAGAAAAAAACCCACAACTAAATATTGAAAGGTTTTTATCTCCAGAATGTCCAAGTGAAGTTTTGATGCAATAATCTTACAGGAAAACCATCTACTCTACCTAGTGCATGAAACACTGTTGTCAGGGCCCTGAGGGCACCACCAGCCTCAACTGCCCCTGCCCAGCCTCCATGGGACTCCCCGACCCTACCCATGGCCCAGGACCCCACGTCAGCCCCCCAGGGCTGTCAGCCCTCTGCCCCAGCACCGCTGTATCAGGGCTGCTCTCCATCTCCCTGCAGCCCTGCCCTGACATGGAGCCCACCAAGTCAGGCCCACCTGCAAGCCCACGCCCTGGCCATCCCCAGGGAGGTATCTGATGCCCCGGACCGTGTCACCCTTGGTTATCCTCACTGGACATGAACCTGACCTGTCCACCTGGCTTGACCTCAGACCTACGTGATCAACATAACCTTGCCTGGTCATCCAAACTCTTGGGTGAAGCTGTCTGCCACCTTCAGGTCTGCCCTGCCGCCTCACTGGGGTGATGGGACGGTCACCTCGGCCCTTGGCCTTGAGGGAGCAGCTGGTCCTTGCTGCTCCCCAGCAATCAGCTTCTGAGCGAGCTTTCAGTAATAATGATTGTAAAGCATTAAGAAATAATAGAGATCTGAACTGATAATCTTGAAACAATAAATTCCACATCCAACTACGAACACATACTGTTTTCTTAAGCTGGTGGGTATGTATGTGTTAAAACATTATGTCCAGTGCATTACGCTGTAGATCCAGGTACAACACAGTTAGAACAAACCCCATACTTTATTACAATCAAAGCTTTTTCTGTTACCATGTCTTCACAAATTCGACAATACCTTCATTATAAGAATATTATTAAATGTTATGTGAAGTCTTATCTCCCAAGAACTACATGGTTCTGACAGTAAAACTACATATTCACTCCTGTAGATTTTTGATATGAAGGTGTTATACCAACAACAAAAGCCAATACTCATTCTTATGCAAGTATAAGCCTCTTCTATGTACACCTCAGTAATTGGGTGAAATTTCAGTAAATTAATAGCTCCTATTCTTTGCATATGGAAACTTTTCAAATTAATCTTTCAACAACTTAGAAGATACGTTCTTTGCAACATGTTTTAAAAGGGACCTTAAATACTCCTTTAGCTGATGAGTCTAACCAAGATCAGAATCCAAGTAGCACAAATAATGTATAATCTTAATAATTTTCTGCTAGAAGATTGACTTATTTTTAGATTTCTACCAAATATCCATTATAAAACCATGTTAAGTGGATTAGTGGGCTTTCTTTTTTGGAGTTACTAACACTTGGCAGGAGGTGGAGTAGAAAAAGGATAATCTCCACAGTTTTCTACTTAGTCAATGAGAGAGGTTCCTCCTATATGAACAGAACTTTAACTTAACATGCTGAACCACCTCTGGAGGAAACTTTCTATACAGATTATACAAGAAGCCAAACCATAGATGTAATCATGGGTATAGATATAATAAGATATACTTAGAAGAGATTGATTTTTTTTTTTTTTTATTTTCTGAGGATGAGTCCAAATGTGTAGGCTTTCTCTACCTGGTATATGATTTTCTGGAAGTCTGAAATTGTGCTATTATGATGCCAGAGGTGGTTAGATCATTAAATAACATATTTCTAAAAAATCAGAACTAAAATCCAATGAATGACAGACAGTATGGTTGGCATCCAGTTTTGTGCTTAAATCACAATCTCTGCTAATTTTCTTTGTCTGAAAGTAATACATAATTTTTCCCCAAGTATCTAGCCTAGCCAGTAGAAATAACTTCTGTTGAAAAGGTACAGGGAAATATATTGATTTATAATCTAAAGTATTCCTTTTAAGAATTTTTGGTTTTGCTTCAGTGTCTTCATTTTCTCCATATGATTTACCAGTAAGTTTCTCTCAGCAAATTAAGGCAAGAAATGCCATTGGAATAGTTAGACAATTCTTCCTTTAGAATTAATCTTCAGGAAGCTATCTCTATGATGAGATGACTCAGAAAGAAAAAAAAAAAAAAATTTTTTTTCAACAATTCTTGGTGCCTGGTAGTTAATGCTCCTCAAAAGTGCTGTGGTTTCTTGCTGCCATAATCATTAAAGGTTCCTTATGACTTCTTTGCCGTGCCTAGACTTTTGTGTCTAAGGTATAAGGTACCAGACAAATAAGAGAAGAAACACAGAGTGAAATCCTTAACCCAGGGAGATATAGAGGAACTCGAAAATGTGATTTTCTCTTTCCAGCTCTCACATAGCACTGCTTTTACTTATGCAGCCCTAAAAATTTTTGTAGTCGGTTACAAAGACAGACTGGATTTATGAGTGTGCTGTGCTCTGAAAATGCACAATAACTATCAATGCAGCTTTACTGCGGTCTGAGTTGTTTGACATAGTAACAAATCTGACCTTAACGGTTAATTTTTTTTTTTTTTTTAAAGGTTGATATTTCACATCTTCATGTCATTAGAAGTTATGAAAGGAATATTCTCTGGCAGCTTCTTATTTCAGTTTTCTAGCATAAATTGTTTGGTAATTCTTAAAATATAAGAAAATACATAGAAAAATCCTCTGCAAAGGTAAAAAGCAACGTTTGCCAACAGCAAAATGCTGCTTACTCTTCATTTACTGACACACTACCAACTACTTCTGTGTTAAAATATTTTTTTGTCTCTGGATTATATATTACATACACAAATATACATACAGTGGTGACATCCAGTTCTTAACTGACAGACACCTACACACACATATAATTTATCATTTCAGCAGTCTAATCAGAGATTCAGACTGATCCATGGTGATTTAAATTAGATAATTTCACTACAGTCTATATCATGGAAGACTTTCTATACTCAAAAACTTTATGGAGGAATGGAGGAACATGAAATATTTATGCTAAAGACAAAACCACACAAGATCACTTTTCTCAGCTTAATAGCAAGATGTTTGAAGTCTGAAAGAATGTTAAGTTCTCCTGCCCGCAAATGAGGCCCATTTCATAATTATACTCTTAGGTATATAATTCCTAAAACCATATAAAGCAAACAGATGAGTAAAAGAACAAAAACAATTACTACTTTTCTTTCTTGATGTGCCTCTACTATTACTTCCTGAAAGAAAGGCAAATTTTTTTTTATAAACTTAAAGTCTTTTTCAATCAGGTGTTGAATTATGCAATGAATATGCTTGGGCCATTATACAGAGAACTGCCTTGGGTCCACTATAAAATAACATTATCAGCCTAAACTGCTTGCAGAGCAATGTAAGAATGATACCAAAAATAATATTTCTGAGCAAGCTACTCTGAATTAGAGCCACTAGCTGTATCCCTTTGGATGACAAGTGACTTTGGTGATTCTCCTCGAAAAGGATTTTGTGTGTTCTTGCTAAAAGAAATGCTCATTTCACCTTGAATACAGATTTCTTTTAAAGGTGGAAAGTAGCTGTGTCACACTAGTGAAATGGAACTAATTTTAATATTTCTTTTATATTTTCACTAAGGTATACACATTATTATGAACAAAGTAACAGGTAAAGCAGCTTTAGGTTTTGTTTTTATCCTTTTTCTGTTCAGAGGACTAAGTTAAAATAATAATAAGAAAAAAATCCTAAGAGCAACCGTATCTGAATTCCCATCTTAATGAGTCAATTGTTTCTCCACAGACTGAAACATATCAGTTCAGATTAACAAATGGATGACAGCAAAGTCTAAAATGCTTTTGTGTGTCATCCTATATTGATGACTTCTCTTCTTGGCTTTCTTTTTCTATTCTTTTTTCAAAAGTTTAATTTAATAAAATCTAGTTTTATTCACTGCCTTTCACATTCAAGGTACCCTGAAGTGTTTTACAAGATAATGAGCCACAAGCTGGTCTTTTCAATGGATGTGTAAGAAAGAGTAGAATGTGTCTGGTAAAAGGAGAGGTATGATCTATATATCCTCATTTGGGTGACATTTGTATTGACCTCATGTGGAACTTTCCTAAATAATAATTACAAATAGAGCTTTTGCAAGGGGAGGACAGTCTGAGTGGCGGCCCAAATGTTATCCCTCCCAAGGGAAGGGATATAGCTGAAGTACCAGTGGAAGTTCCCCTGCTCCAACCTCCCAGAGCAGCCTGTGCCACGCTGTCTTCTGAAGTAGAAGTTAAAGCCAAGAATGGGGAAAATGCAGCCAGAGCACCAGGACATATATCTTCTTCCTCCTCTCCAGTCATTTATTTGCCCCATACAACATCAGGGCAAATAAATATACAGCTGCATGCAAAGTGATGTACTTTGACTGACTTTAGATATTAATGCCTACATCACAAGAGAGCTAAATATTGGTTGGAAAAGGGGCTCATGGTATTTTAAACTGTCACAGATTCATATATACCAATATCAGTTAATTGCTTTTGCCCATATTTCCTGAAATTTCTGCAAAGTATTTTGACTTACCTACAAGAAAACTTTAAACAGTGCAATGTAACCTAATAACTTTGGGCAGCACCACCAAAACTTTCAAATGGAGTGGGTGCATGACTCACACTCCCCATCCCACTGTCCTCTATCCTAGGAGTGGTTTCTAAATTAGGCTTCTAAATTACTTCTTCAAAGTAATAATGCTGTCATCCTTCCTGTTACTGCTGTATCATGGCCGTAAGATGTTACTCAACTTCTCTCAGCAAGCATCATTTAAATGAAAACACTTATCTCTGAGAATTGATATTTAAAGAAAAGCACCTTAAATACGGTAAGAATTGGCAACAGCACACAAGCACACAGGAATAGAAGGGGAGTACCTGACTTTCTTACTGAAAGACAACTCTGCTATCTGCATCATAGTTAAGCATACTGATAACCATGTTAGTTTGTGACCAGAGTAGCATTAGACTTAGAAGAGTAGTGGTTATGGCAGGATGTATTTCCAAGGAAGAAAGCAAGGCAGCAGCTCATTTATAGCTAGGATTCTTGCTGTACTTAATGTAAATAAATTAATAAAGAGTTTTCTTAATAAAAATCAATTTATCTTTAGACACCTTATGTGGTTTCATCTATGTACTGAATTAATGTAACTAAAGCAACTAGGGTTACATTAGTCATGGTGGCAGGGAGTTGTCTTGTCAGATCCAGAGTTAAGACAAGTATTCGATTAGTGCACAAAGAAGTACTTTGGAAGACAGCAAAGTGACACCATGGAAGAAGTCAACTTTTAGCATATCCTGAATTTCCATAAGTTAAAATTTGCAAAGGCAATAGTTTAAAAGCAACATGTGTACCAGCACAGGAAAATGAAAAGGGAAGACAAAAATAAAACAGTAAGAATCAAGCCAGGTTTTTTCCTCTACTGCATTGTTCAGGGAAAAGGACAAAGCTGTTGGCAGGAATAATAGCAGAATAGTAGAATATGTGATCACATCCAGAGTAAGACAGAAGAAAAATACTCTTTTTACTCGATATCAGGTTGCAATATCGGTACTAGATACAAATTTGAGTGTTCTGCCATCTGCTTATAATTGAGAAAAGGTCACATATGTAATATATAACAGAATTTAAGAGAGACTGCACAATAATAGCTATAATCTAAGAAAAAAATATCTCCAAATATAAAGGAAGCAGTCATCGACAGAGTAAGCTGAAGTGGAAATATATGCCCAGATGCACCTTGTGAGACAGAATTGTAGTAGAGAATAGAAAGCCTACAAAGACATATCATTACATCAAATACCATGAACTCTTGAGAAGTTTTGTATATAATGATGTTATATGGAAATAGAGAGCAAGGGGCTGCATTTGAAGAAAGAAATCAAATCATAAGAGGTTCACTAATCCTGGAGAACCTTACCTCTTCGGAAGCTAGAACAGCAATACAGTATTTTTAAATGACGTTTCAGGTACTACTGATACAAAGCAGCATGTACTAGTAAGTCTTTAGGAACTGTAAAAGGGGGCATACTTAAAGATGTGATTCTTAAAAGTGCTTTTTGTTGTGGATCACTTTCCAGAAGCAATTTTTAAGACAAATATAACATATTTAGTTACATTATTGGTTTTTAAAAAGTTCCATAAAGAAGCTGCAATGAAGACAAAATGCAGCGAATGATATTAAATCTCTTCAGTCTGGAAGGCATAACATTGCATTGCTCAAAAGTGGCTCTACTGTTGTATTTGGCATAGCTGGCAGGGTTTCAGTACAGGGGCAGCAGTTGTGACTGGTGTGGGAGGAGGCCATGAACTGCCATGAATCGTCTGGTCACAGCCAGTTCTAGCTGGCTCTGACACCAGTATGAGTGCTTTATTGTGCACCAAAACCACAGCCAGACGAGAAGCTCCAGTGCCATGGCTCTGCTATGTTTAAGAGAGACCAGCAGCCACTCTGGAGGGAATAAGATAAAGAAGATGTTGTTGGGACATGGCTGAAGACATACTCTTGGATGAAGGTGCTCCGTGATGGGCAATGTACAATCCCGAAGGACTGCAGCCCATGGGTAAGCCGCACCAGGTCATGGACATCCCTAAGGTACTGTGGCTGTGAGTGACCCTCGTTGGGGCAGGGACACCCCTGGGGGACTGTTGGGAACTCAAAACAAGTAAGAAGCAAGTTGTAGCAGAAAGAAATCATTAGGTACCACCTCCCAACCTCTTGTATTGTCCATTGCATCAACAGAGGAATTGGGAAGGACTAGGTAGAACCCACTGTCCAAATAAGTGAGCCAACACTAGGAAAGGGAGTAAGAAAAGTGCTTGACTGAACTTGAGTCTGGCAAAAGGGAAGGAAAGGTGTTTCCTAAGTGTTTAGTTGTTTATGTCTTTTTTCTCTATATTACTGAATCAGTAATATAAATTTTGTTTCACTTGGCAATAAATTAAACTATATTCTCCAACTCAAGACTGTTTTGCCCACAACAGGCATTGGTTTCAGAGAGAGATCCAGCAGTGGGTATGAGAGAGATATGGAGATCCTGGAGAGAGTCCAGAAAAGGACCACTAAGATTATTGAGGGACTGGAGTATCTCTCACATGAAGGGAGCCTGAGAGTGCTGAAACTGTTCAATCTGGAGATCAGAAGGCTCAGGGGGGATCTTATCAATGTGTACAAATATCTGAATGGAAGAAGTAAAAAAGATGGAGTCAGGCTCTTCTCAGTGGTGCCCAGTGACACAAAAGAGGGCAACGAGCCCCAGCTGAAGCACAGGAGGTTCTCTCTGAGCATCAGGAAACACTTTTTCACTGTGAGGGTGACCAAGGACTGGTATAGGTGGCACAGAGATGTTGTGGAGTCTCCATTCATGGAGATATTCAAAAGCCGTCTGGACGTGGTCCTGGGCAACAAGCTCTAGGTGGCCCTGCTTGAGCAGGGGAGATTGGACCAGATGACCTCCAGAGGTCCCTGCCAACCTCAGCCAGTCTGTGATTGATTCTATGTGATTCTGTGAGATAGACTCAGCTGTTGTTCCCTTAGCAACTCAAGAAATTTGCCAAAAGCAGTATCAAACTGCCCAAGGAGGCCACTGGGAAAATAAAAAAAGTAATTGATTACCTGGAAAAACAAGGAGTGCTCTCAAAGATTTATTCACCTTACAGCAGCCCTGTTTGGCATGTACAGAGCCTCCTGGAGAATGGCAGTTAGCAATAGCTGTTAACTTTGAGTGAAATCACACCCCTATTATCTGCTCTGTTTTCAGACATGCTGCACCTCTTGTACGAGCTAGAAGCCAAAATATGTACCTTGAATGCTATAACTGATGTTGCAAATACTTCTTTTCAGTCCCTCTAGCTGCAGAAGCAGGACTCCAATTTGCCTTCACCTGGAATGGCATGCACCTGGAACCAGCTGACTCAAGGGTGCAAACACAGCCCTACCATCGACCTTGACATCATCCACCAAAACTTAAATCAACAGATCTCCAGGTAATTTTTCCATTACATTGATGATGCATTAATTGGAAGAACAGCTCCAGAAGTACTAAGTAAAGGATGTGGTAGGTTAACCTTGGACTGCAGTCAGAGGCCAACCCAGCTGCTCACTCACTCCACCTCCTCACCAGGCCAGGGGGAGAAAACAGGAGGAAAAAGTCCATGGGTCAACATGAAAACAGGGAGATCACTTACCAGTTACCGTCATGGGCAAAACATACTTGACTTAGAGTGAATTAATTTAATTTATTGCCAGTTAAAATAGATATGGGTAATAAGAAACAAAGAAAAAAGTTAAAACACCACCTATCCCTCATCCACCCCCGTTTTCCCAGGCTCAATTTCTCAAATTCATTTCCCAGGCTCCTTTGTTCCTGACTCCTCCGCCTCTCCCCTACTCCCTGAGTAGCACAGAGTGGATGGGGAATAGGGGGCTATGGTCAGTTCATAACAATTCTCTGCTGCTCCTTTCTTCCCACACCTTTCCCCTGCTCCAGCATGGGTTCTCTCCATGGGCTTCAGTCTTTCAGTAAATATTCACCTGATCCACTGTGGTCTCCTTCACAGGCTGCAAGGAAATCTCTGCTCTGGCACCTGGAGTACCTCCTCCCCCTCCTTCTTCTCTGACTTTGGTGTTCACAGGGTTGTTTCTTGCTCTTTATTTTTCCCTTCTCTTCAGCCAATATGTGGTGTGTTTTGTCCTTTCTCAAATATATTTTCACAGACGCACCACGAGCACTCCTCAACTGTGTCCTGCAGTGGGTCCATTGCAGAGCCATCTGGAAGCAGCTGTCTCTGGCACGGGGCAGCCCCTGGTCTCTTCTCACAGAAGCTACCACCGCAGCCCTCCCCCAACATTGTCATGTACACCCAATAGAAGTTCAACAAGTAATCATTACTTTTTCAATGCCAGATTTGCCACTAAGTGCTCCAAACTAAAATGGTCCTCTCAAGAAATAAATTTTTTAGGTTTATCATGGCCATATGGACACAGATATATCACAGGTGAACAAATTGCTGAAGTAAGTGCCTTGGATGCCCACCTGCAATTAACAAGAATGCCTTCTTGATCATTAACATATTTTGGTGTATGCACATCCCCAGTTACAGCCAATTGAACAAACTTTTATATCAAGTGACCTCCAAAAAAGAGTCATTTTGAGAGGGAAGAGAAGCAGCAGCAAGCTTTTGACCAGGTCAGACAGGAGGTAGCCCGTGCAATGACATTGGTACTGATCCAGAAAGAGAGCGATGTGAAAGTTTTGTTATACACCAGCACAGGAAAGAACAGCAGTTTGTGGCAACAAAAGCAGGAGCTTGTGGCAATGAGCTCCTCAAGAGATGAGAGGCAAGCTGTTGGGATTCTGGAGTCAGAGCTACAAAAAAGCCAAAAATAACTACATTTCTGTGGAGCAAGAGGTTCAAGCTGCAGATGAGGACATTCTGCATGCCATTGAAGTGTGCCACTGTGGATATACCCTAGACTACCTGTCCTGAATTTTTTGTTCAAGGATTCAAAACCCACTGGTGGAAAAGTAACTAGTGCTACATGGCAAATCTGTGCTGGCCTTTGCCCAGTAGGCATGTCCTAGCTCAGGCTCCAGACTGGGATTAGCTGAGATTATTAGTCCATAGCCAGTAAATCAATAATGTGAGGAAACCACATTCCTCAGGCTGTTGAAGCCCCAGCATATGATGAATTAAGTGCTGAAAACAAACAATTGAGTTTGTTTACAGATGGATGTTGTAAAATTGCAGCAGGGATCAGGAGGTGGTGAGCTGCTACTTGGAATCCCTCCATGGGAGAAGCTGCCACCTGTGAAGGGACTGGAGGCTCTAGTCAGTTTGCAGAAGTAATGGCCTTGAAAATAGCCTTGGAACATGTTCAGGAACATCACTGGCCCCAGTATATGTACATACAGACTCCTGGATGGTGGCTAATGCAGTGTGGAAATGCCCCGAAGACTGGAATCATGTTAACTGGCAGCAGTGAGCAGTTGAGCCTGGGGAGAGAGGAGGAAAGTGTTAGTGTTTAATTGTGTATGTTTTCCTTTTTTTCTTAGGACCTGAATCAGTAATCAAAAATTTATGTTAATTCCCAATAAAACTTAAGTAAAATTCCTCTAACTGAAAATATTTTGCCTCTGACAACCATTGGCAAGGCAGTACAAACAAGAAGATTTCTAGAGGATAGCTCTCAAAAGCAAAATATTGGTTCCATCAACTTGCTACCATACCCTTGCTTCATGAAAGTACCAGGAAGACTACTGAATGGATGGACAGATCTTAAAGAATAAATATGCCCAATTACTGAGGGGACTGTGAAGGTAGGCCTTGCAGATTTAGGAACAGACCTAAGAAAAATGTATGTTTCACTCTGGACATAAGTAGACTAGCATCTGGGTATGCAAGCTTATTTCATATGTGTTTAAACAGTGAGAAGAGTCCAAACAATACAGAAGACATATAGCCTTGCCAAATTCTCAACTAAACCTAGAAAACATCAGATCAGCATTAAGGAAATATATGGATGACAGAAGGTTAATTTCCAAATTTCAGAGAGAGAGTCTATCTGGAGGGCAAAAAATGTGATGATGGAACTAAAGATAAATTTCACGAGTTCTGACCTATCTGACATTGACTCAGGAAATAAGCAACACATTGCAGGAGAATTCAAGTGGTTCAGTGGCATCTGGGAATCTGCAAACATAATGGATAGCAGTAGGCATGCATAATCCCCTGGAAAGACATCCAAGAAACTGATGGCAAGAGCAAACAAACAGAAAAGGATCCTTATCTGCTAATGTTGGATCCAGCAAAACATCTTCCCATGTAACAAAGCAAAGTCTGATGATCTAGGAAAACATTTTTATCCCCTGAAGTAATCTGGACCTCACTAGAGAAATGACAGACCCTGTCAGTTAGGAGAACGCCAAGTGAAGTGGACAGCCCTCTATAGCAAAGAAGTCAATGACCTGAGGTGAGGATGTACAGCTGAGCATGCTTGGGTCCAACCATCAAATCACTACACAAACACTGGCAAAAGGCAATAACCCATGTTCCCAGGGAAAACAGTGCACATAAGGTAAACATAGACTGAGAGAACAGTGGAGAGAAAACCATGGACAACTGCATAGAATTGGCAGACAGACAGCATATAAAGGACAGGAAGAATGTAACCTAGAGTGACCTCGAATATGACATCCTGTGAGAAATTAATTTGCCTAATACATCTATGATGA
Organism: Aviceda cuculoides; assembly: GCA_035590195.1. Taxonomy (NCBI): domain Eukaryota; kingdom Metazoa; phylum Chordata; class Aves; order Accipitriformes; family Accipitridae; genus Aviceda; species Aviceda cuculoides. The sequence goes on from JAVJGG010000029.1 coordinate 25,734,919, forward strand.
GGGTTATGTGAGCTGACAAGTCCTCTTAGGCACCACAAATGCTTACAACAACAGACTTTTGAAGACCAGAATACTTTTAGCATTTATGTTTGATAGGAATTAAGAAAAGATTTGTTCCCATTCTGATTCAGAAATAATAAACCTTTATCCTGAAACAGAAAATATGGATTTAGCCAACTGTATGTCAAACCTGTTTCAAACTGATGGAAAAATCTTTCATTTTTCCACTACATTCCACCTATGACTTTTTTCTTAATGTCTTAGCTATTATAATATATAGATTTCCTGGAAACAAATAAAAGAAATGGGTTAAAAATTATCATATGTTCCCAAATGTGAGTGGTTTAACAATACATTAATTTGGTGCAGATTCTTTAAGCAGTTAATGCAAACACAAAGGGATGAAAAACTGTTTTATTAAATACAGCATAGGTTACCATTACCACAATCTCAAATTTTCCTCTGATTTGTTTTTTAGTTGAAAAATGTTGCATTTATCCTGTACAATCAATTCTTAAGGAAGTATATAGAATATTCTTTAATATATTGATAGAACACTTTGTCCTAAATAGATTATCTGTGTAATGGATTCTAACTTCAGTCTAGGTTGCATCTGGTTAGCCATGAAGTCACTTACAGAATTACATCAATGTGAAATTTTACAAAGTTTGTCTTTGCAGTATCAAAGAACTTACTAATTAACACTACTTATAGATTTCAGTTTATACTTAATTTGTATGGGGAGAACTGAAAGCAGGTTCTTAATTTTGCCTTCACCACACCAGCACTGACAGAAGAACTTCAGTGTTAAAAATAGAAATTAACACTGGCAGGTGAAAATTTAATGGGAAACAGTGAGAGTGTATTTAGAAGGGCAGCACCTTCTCTAACCTCCTCTCAGTGAGACTATAAGGGAGCTGACGATGTGGCGGTGCCCATTGCATAGTTTATCTGTATTTTTCAGGTAGTCTTACTGAATGGAATACTCTCACTTAAATGAAGAGCATAATTGTTCCAGCATAGACGTGCAGGGTGGATGAAAGAACTGGTGCCAAGTACTGTAGGAATAGAACAAATATATATTTTGCTGTGAAGTATATGATATGCCGGATGTGAAATATTAAACAACATTACAGCATTTCAAAATACAGCCCTAAAGAATCATGATACTTAGGTTTCAGACCAAATACACCTACGCTTCTGCGAAAAATCTATAGTAAAAGAGATCATTCTTTTTGGCATATGTAGGCATGAAATACAATGGAGGTCTTCTGTTTTGTTTTGTTTTGTTTTGTTTTGTTTTGTTTTGTTTTAAGTAGGCAGTGTTCTTGAACATGAATTCTATATATTTTGATTATTTTATTAAAAAAATTATGCACATATTTTCAAAGCTCTCTATATGTTTCTGGATATTCATACAAAAGATAAATCCATTCAGGGAACTATTCAGTTTTATGCTATTTATGGAAAAATATCAGAGATTAAATTGTAATCCTAGTTGCCATTATAAACAATAATTTTTGAATAGTTCACAAGCAGATGATCAGGGTTTTAATATGATATCCAGATTTTATATAGAATACCTAACCTTAAGGTAGGAAGATATTCTAAAGAGATAGTTTACCAAACCCAGAAATTGATGCTTATATTATAATTCAAAATAAGACAGTTACCAAAGGCTATTAACCACTGAGACAGTTTGACAAGAACTGTGGTAGATTTTTTATCACACTGAATGGAAAACTGAATGTCTTCCTAAAAGACATGCTCTAATTAATAAATGAGTTAAAGGGCACATGAGAAATTTCTTTTCCTTTGATATATGGAAGATGTAACTATAATGATACTTCTCACCTTAAGAGCTCTGAAAAGAACTCTTACCTAACAACGTACCTGTAACATCTCATCACAATAGGGTTGAACATACTTCCATCCTAAAGGAAAAATTAAACATCTGTTGGTGCTGATTGCATGCTGTGATGTGAGACCATTTATGTGATACCCCTCACTTCCATTCTTCTTGTTCCTAGTACAACTTTTGGCTAGTAATAAAAACTTGAAGTACATGCCCTGACTTGGCATATGAAAACTGTCTCTCTGGAAAACAGTTTTATATTTTATGTTAGCTGCAAGGGTTTTTTTAAATATATGTAGATTAAACTTTGATTTTGCAGGTTTTAAAATTGTACATTCATAGATGTGCTCATATGTTCACAGATATAATATAATGTGAAGTGAGGAGGGAAGAGTTAACAACTTTACAGTCTGATCCTACCACCATATTTTTATTGGAATGAGCTAGCCATTTCACTGTATCATTACAGTGCTGATTTAGAGCCTTAAAAAGTAATACATAATCATTTCCTGAGGAAAAAAAAGAAGTGCAGGTTGGAATATAGCTTATCTGCAAGGGAAGTAGAGGGTTGGAAAGAAGGTAGGAAAAAATGGTTAGTTTTTTTAAATGCAAGTTTTAAAACGTTAAAAATAATTTTAATTGCCCTGGCATTGCATGAACATTATTGGATTAGACATTAGTTAAAGCTGGCAGCAGGTTTTTTAATACCTTTCCTACTTTGCTATGTGAGGAAACAGATTGTTTTAATGGATATTTAAAGCCTCAAGATGTATCTAATACTGAAAAAGCTTCAATGTAAAACTGGCAGAACCATAGTGACTGTGAAGTCACTGACTTATTCAAAACTGTTTTCATGCAGCTAATATGTCATGTAAAGACGTCTCACAAAAGACAGCTTGTGTTTATAGAATGGCAGCAATGAAGAGTTTGGCCCCATTTGTGCTTTGTCTTCTTTACTTTCCTTACTTCATATTTTAAGGTTATAGTTCAAGAATGGCTCATGTAGAAACTGTCTGTTTCCTTCCAATCTGTAAGGCTTTCACTGGGGATAGTTAATGGGGCTTATGAGTAGTTTGGAAACTAAATAATTATTAAGTAATTCTAAGTTAATTGATTCCCACCGGCTTGTGTTTTTCTATTCAAGATTGGACTAACCACAGTCTGAGCCGCAAAAATAAGTAATGAACTTTTCTGAGACACAGAGGACTAGACCTAGTGAGAGACATAGGCACACAGAAGTCTTTGACAGCATCTAAATTATAAATTACTGACTTCTTCACCTTTCTATGTAGATTCCCCAAGTAGCTTAAAAAGAGATGATACGTCTGCAGTACCATCCCAAATTACTTGCCCAGGTTCTTAAAAGGTGCAGTTTTGTTATCCAAGAGCTCCACATACCTGGGAAAAGGCATGCTATGCAGTGCAGTACCATGCACAACAGGACAAGTGTGTCCTGACATATCAGAGCATAAAGAACTCTACTAGCTGTAAGCATCTTGATAACTTTTGCACTCCATGGTAATTTTTACAGTCTTGACTCATAAAATCATGAACATTTCTTCCTTTATCTAAATAAACAAGCAATCAAACCCCCAATTTTATTACTCTTAATTACGCTGGACAGTCCTTACTGGAGTCCTTATAAAAGGTGTGTCCAGCCTAACAACAATTAAGGCACTAACACAGCCCTTGTTCTGACACTAACAACCATCAATAAATCTTTTAAACCCACAGGAAAAGTATAAAAAAAAAATCAAAGCACATGAAACTTAAATAATCAATGAAGGTGAGTAAACAAAGTATTACTAATTGAAATACTACATTTTTCAGGTTTTTGCCATTTAACTGTGTGGAATCTTACACAGGAAAAGACTCACTTGACAGCATTTGAAAAACGTTAGAGATAGCATTAAATATGCTGTTTGTGGCAGAAGAGATACAAGCTAGGCTAGGTTATATTGAGTAGTTATTGCTGCTGCAGAAATCCAGTCATTTTTCTTCTAATACATGCAAGGGCAGGAAAAAGATAAAAAGTTGGTGAGACGGAGTCTCAATTGCAACTTAAAAATAAGGAAATTACAGGTACAGTGTGCAGTCTTATCTGTCACTTTCAGATTTGATAAACCTCTACCCATGCCTATGAGTAGAAGAATAAGAGTCTGATGTAAGAAAGTTTAAGTTTCCTGACTTACACAAGTTTGTATGGACAATCTCTGTGTGTAAATCAACCTATCTCAGGTTTGTCAGTCCCTGTAAAAATATGCAGGACTATATTATACCTGAGTCCATCCTGGCCCATCTCTAATTACTTGGAGGAAGTGCTTTAATTCTAAACTCTTATAGTGCTAAGTGATACTTACTCTTTCTTCAGTCTGTAAATTTGAAAAGGAAATCCAGTAAGGATTCTGGATCTTGATTCAATTGCTGAAGCTACATAAAGGAATGTGACTTTGACATGCTTCCCCTCCTAACTTCTGCATTAGCTATGGGTTAGTTTAAGAAGACTCCTCAGTCAACAATGTCGTTTCTGGATTGCCTAATACATCATATACACTGTGAGAGATCAAAACTCTTAATTCTGTATTTTAGATTCTAGTCTGGTAGGTCTCACATGTCAAACCCATATGCTCCTAGGGATGAATCCAGTTCATTTAACTTGGGTAACTAGATAATACCTTCATTTTAGGTATCTAATGAAGTAGTAAGATTTATCTTCAGAGCAAGGATGTATTTTGTCCAAGGTTAAGCACCTAAATTAGGCAGATATGATCTCACTCATGAGGACTTCAAAGGCACTTACCTGTCTCCATTCACCAGGCAGGAGATATAAGTTTTACATTTAGAAGTTTGGGTGCTTTTATACAACTAAAATGGAAGGTAAACAGAGTAGGCTATACCCTAAGAATACTTTGGGGTCTAGCCTGCAATGCCTGGTCTTGTATATTGAATTTTTTATTTTGTTCCATTTATGTTTTATTCCATTCTTCAGAATCATTCAGTCATCCTCACATGATATTCTGTATTTAAGGTGCTTTCCAATTCCATATCATCAATAAATTTCATTATCACATTGACACTTTTGTGCCAAGTCCCTAATGAAATATTTAAATAATATCAGATCCAAGACTAACCTTTTAGGAACTTCATCAGTACTTTCTTCTATGAAGATAAATCTCATTTCAGTTCTTTTCCATATTTCATTGGTCAGTTTCTTACATATCATAGAGTTTCTCTAGTTGTTCCCATTCTCTGCAGTTTAATGAACATTCCATGTGACACTGCATCAATTTCTTTTTGTTGAAGAGCAGATTAAATCTACTGCATTTCTCTAAACGGCTTAGGAACAAAGGAAACATGATCCATTATATTAAATCAGCTCAGAAATTACATCTCAGCAAAGTTTAGTGTAGAGAGATAATAATTTTAAGATATTAATCAAAAATGAGAAGTAATATTCTCAGAATTCACTCAGAGCCCAAACTGAAAGACTCCTCTTTAAAGTAGGTGGAGAGAAACCAAAGCAATACTATCCAGAAAAATCAGACTAAAAAAATAATCTTTTTAAAATGACAGTTATTAACTGAACTATTTTTAATGATCTGATATTTAGACACCAATCAGCTGGGTTCCCCGCTCCCTTGGCAACTGCAAATACTGGCTCTACAATATAATATGATGTTTTATTTCCCTCCTCCTTCATTCGTTCTTTCTGACAGTGTGATGAATGATATTGGTGTTGCAAGTTATTGGGTCACTAAAGTTAGAGCACAAACTCATTTTTATGACAGCACTAAGATATTACTCTGCCTATTCCTTGAAAATGAAAAGAATCTTTCTGAAGTTGCAACTTTTTCTACATGCACCAAAAAATGATTTCTGTTCTCTCTTAAAAGAGAAATTACTTTGTAATACACATCACCTCCCTGTATCACATCTGACATCAGTAAGTCCTGGTATGTTTCTTGCTAGGTGTTAATGTCAATGAAATACAGCACTGCTCCAGAAGAAAGGAATAACCTGGGAAATACAGATGCACAGAGGGCTCTTGTGATTCACTAGCATAGAAGTGTCTTACCGAGTGAAGTGATGAACATGTACTATTTTCCAGCCAAGGCAGACTGTATTTTTTCTTCTTCTGTGAATAGAAAAACATGAAAGATTAGTACACTGGCGTGCAATAATGCTTATCAGACAGCAAAACCAGAAGTGGATGAGGTCAAGAGCAATTTGTTATTCACAAAATATAGGCTTGTAATTTAGGGGTGACCTCTGAGAATGATTATTCTGGAAATAGTGGATGAAATCTTGGCTGCGCTGAAGACAGTGAAATGTTGCCATCCGTCTGAACCGAGAGAGAATTCCAGCTTCTTGTTTTAGTCTTCATTTTCACATGTCCCTCTTTTTGGTTCTCTAGACACTTTGTATTCATAGTGCATTACAAATTGTTTCATTTTTGGGCTTGAGCCTAGGAAGAATTTGCACATCTGTATGTCCAAAGCACTTGAGTCATCTCATTGTTTTTTGATTGATTACTTATATATGCAAATTTATTCTTGAGCATTACTGTGGGAAGGGCTGGAATGTCTGTGGGAAAGGTGAACATCTGAAAGGCAATTACAATTTGACACAAGTTCAATGGGAAACAAATATGGCTTACTGTCTCTCACGGCATCTCTGTTTCTAGAGAAAACTGGAACTCTTAAACACCCTGAAGGGTATCTGCCAAGATGCTCAGGGCACACAGCCTATATGAAGGCATTAAGGGAGTTTCTTTGGACGGTCAGAGAGAAGACTAAGGGACAACGAAATACTTGAAAGGTAGTTACAAACATGATGGAGCCAAACTCTTCTCAGCAAATATTTCAGCAAGTGGCAATAGTATCATTCAGGATGGAAGGGAACTCAAGAGGTCTCTAGTCCAACCTCCTACTCAAAGCATAGTCAACTGTGAGGTCAGACCAGGTTGCTCACAGCTTCATGCAGTCTAGTCTTAAAAAGTCTTCAAGGATAGAAACTGCACAACCTCCCTGGCCAACCTGTTCCACTGTTTGAGTGCCCACATTGTATAAAAGGTTATCCTTATATCCAGTCTGAGCCTCTCTTGCTTCAACTTATGCATGTTGTATCTCATGCACCCATGGTGCACCAGTGTGAAGAGCCTCACGCCATCTTCTTGACAAGCTCCCCGTTGATACTGGTAGGTTGCTATTAGGTTTTCTGAAGCCTTCCCTTCTCCAGGGAGAACAACTTCAGCTCCCTCAGCCTCCCCTGACTGGGCAAGGGCTCCACCCACAACCATCATGGCTCTCTTCTGAATTTGATTCACTTGTTCAGAATCTTTTTTATACTGGGAGGCCCAAAACTGGATGCAGTATTCCAGATGTGGTGTCATGAGTGCTAGGTAGAGTGGGACTTCCCCTGATCTGTTTGCTATGCTCCTCTTCATTTCATCCAGGATGCAGTTGGCCCTCTTTGCTGCCAGGACACACTGCTGCCTCATACACAGCCTGCTGTCTATGAAGACCCCCAGGTCCTCTTCAGCAGAGCTGCTCCCCAGCCAGGCTCTTCCCAGCCTATATTGTTTCCAGGAGTTCTTCTTTGCAAGATGCAGGCATTTGTCCTTGTGGAATTTCATAGGGTTCCTGTTGGCCCATTCCTTCAGCCTGTCCAGGACATCTTGGATGGCAGTCCTGCTCTCAACCGTGTCAGCTGTTCCCTCCATTTTATTGTGATCTGCAAACCTGAGAAGATTGCACTCAGTCATTTCTTCAAGATAACAGTGTTAAACAGAACAAGTCCCAGAACAGGCCCCTGCAGTTCTACACTTTTTACCAGCCTCCAAGTAGAGCACAACCCATTAACCACTACCCTCTGAGCGCAATACCCTCCAACTGTCTTTTTACCCATCTAGACTGTAATGTCCTAATTTGGATTCAAGAATATTGTGTAAGACAGTATCAAAAGCCTTGCTAAGGTCAAGGTAAACGATATTCACTGCCCTCATCTCATTCACAGACCTTATTATTTTATCATAGAAGGCAATCAAGTTGGTCAGACCCAATTTATCTTTGGTAAATCTATGCTGACTGTTTTCACTTACCTTCTTCTCCCTTGTATGCCCAGGATTGTGTACTGAAAGGACTCCTTCCACTATTTTCCCAGGGACCAAGCAGGCTGACTGGCCTGCCACAGACTGAAGCTTGGAATACTGAGGTTGGAGATTAGGTAAAAGATTTGGTAAGGAGTAATGCAATGCTGGAACAGATTATGGAATTTCCATCTCTGGAGATTGTCAGGGCTCAGTTAGGCAAAGTCATTACTGGTCTAATTAAACACTGATGATCTCCCATGTCAAAATGGCAGGTTCCATTAGGTGACCTGCAAAAGTCTGTCTAACTAACATATCTGTGATTTTATAACTCTGTGATATAATTAATCATAAAATTCACAAGGTTTTGAATATTCTGTCAATGATGGATCTCTTTGATGTTGAGATGCATTTATTACTCTTAATAATAACCTTATTGCCTTTTGAAAATTTATCTTCTGTTGTACCACAATCATATTTTCTATGCCCATCAGATTAAGCCATTTTGTGACTTTTATGTAGCGTACATAGGACTGTGTTTTGCCCATAGTAGATTATGGGAAAACTAGTTAAGGATGCTCTAAGGCAACATTTTAAGTACAGTCAAGAGCACTTTAGAAAACATTATAGAGAATCATAGAATCATAGAATAGTTCGGGTTGGAAGGGACCTTCAAAGGTCATCTAGTCCAACCCCTCTGCAATGAGCAGGGACATCTTCAACTAGATCAGGTTGCTCAGAGCCCCGTCCAACCTGACCTTGAATATTTCCAGGGATGGAGCATCTACCACCTCTCTGGGCAACCTGTTCCTGTGTTTCACCACCCCCTTGCAATAAAAAATTTCTTCCTTATGTCCAACCTAAATCTACCCTCTTTCAGTTTAAAACCGTTACCTCCTGTCCTATTGCAACAGGCCCTACTAAAAAGTTTGTCCCCATCTTCCTATAAGCCCCCTTTAAGTACTGATGTAATTCTCTCGATTTGAGTGAAGTTAAATGAGGATTTAGATCCCAACCTTGCTAGGTACTGAGCGTATCTGAGAAGGGAGTAATCTCAGTTCTCACCGATATAGTAGGATCTGGCCCATATGCAGGTGGAAGGAGTAGTATAATACATGCAAGGTTTCTTTATAGCTAAATGATGTTGTCCATCAATAGATATCTCTGGGAAAATCTTGGAAGTTTAGCTACTCACATTTCATAGAATCATAGAATAGTTTGTGTTGGAAGGGACCTTTAAAGGTCATCTAGTCCAAACCCCCTGCAGTGAGCAAGGACATCTTCAACTAGATCAGGTTTGCTCAGATGCCCATCTAAACTGACCTTGAACGTTTCCAGGGATGGGACACCTACCACCCCTCTGGGCAACCTGTTCCTGTGTTCCACCACCCTCATTGTAAAAAATGTCTTTTATCTAGTCTGAATCTACACTTTTAGTTTAAAACCATTACCCCTTGTTCTATCGCAACAGGCCCCAGTAGAAAGTTTGTCCCCATCTTTCTTATAGGCCCCCTTTATGTATTGACAGGCTGCAATAAGGTGTGCCCAGAGCCTTCTCTTCTCCAGGCTGAACAACCCCAACTCTCTCAGCCTGTCTTCATAGGAGAGGTGCTCCAGCCCTCTGATCATTTTTGTGGCCCTCCTATGGGCCTGCTCCAACAAGCCCATGTCTTTCCTGTGCTGAGGACTCCAGAGTGGGACACAGTACTCTGAAAAAGGCACAGCAATTTAAAGGCTGCTGTCATATGAATTTCACAACTACTTCTAATATTGGGAACAGAAGAATTAGGTGGCATTGTCCCTCCTCAACCACCCTACACCTTACACAGGCACTGAAAGAACTTTTTAGGATCTACTGTGCAATAAGAATGACTTCATTTCAAACTGCTTTGCATCCAAGGATGACTTAAGTGCCTTACAAAAGTTGTTGAATCCTATCAGCCATATCATACAGATGGAGAAATAAAGAAAGAAATTATAAAGCTGTTACTTCAAGAGTGGCATTTCAGTAGTCTTATGAGCACTCAGCATCTTGCAAGATTATGCCTAAGAAGTTCCATTCAAGAAAACTCTTGAACTGACTTTGTGAGAGTCATGATGAAGAGGATGTTGTTCCAGGAGAGTTGTATTTTCCATCTTTTTGTGTCATCATCATGTTTGGTAGGACCTCTGTGCAAATGACATTTTTATATCACTAATGATTTTTTATATTTATACACCTTTTTTCAGACCTTAAAAATTGTGTTATTCTGACATGATTGGATCTTCAGAATCAGAATCTTATGGGGATTGGACCTGAATAAGAACTTAGTAAAATACGTACAAAATTCCCAGATTCTATAGTGATTTTAAGAATTGAATATATCTCACCATGCAATCAGTTAACGTATATTGAGAGGTTTTTTTAGAAATTAGACATCACACTATTTCTATTCATTTTTTTACTGATTCTACATTCTTGTATGTTTGAATGCTTTTTCATAAGCTGTGTGAAATTTTACTTTCTATTTCAGTGTATCATATTACGTACATAGAAATTTCTGTTCATCCAAGAATATGACTACAGAAAGGGATATCATCTGTGTAGTAAGTTGTACAGACACAGGATAACTTGCAGAAGAATGTGATGCATTTGTTTAAGGCTTGCATTTGGTTGTCTCTTTTCATCTCTACTCACTACCCTATTTTCTCCACGATTTACTTTAATTTCCAGGCCTTAGGGAAACATCAACCAACTGCTTAAAAAAATGAAATCAATGCACTGAACAAGTATTCTCCTCACACATTGCAGACCTTAGTGCTACATCCTCGTTTTCATCTTGGAAATAATGATCTCACTGTAACTGCTTTTAAGGCCTGAGTTCAAATCTAACTCAGCATTAAAATGGAATGAGAAGTTTTCCATCTCTTGCCCAGAAAAAACTTGGTTTGTCACATTTTAAACCCACTTAATTAACCCACGGTTGTTGCCATTGTCAAGAGACAGAAAATAGTCAGATGTCTCAAAACTGAATCGTGAGCAACAGCCCAGTGTTGCGAAACACCAGTGCAATTTCAGTTGCGTCATTTTGTTACCAACCATGCTTCTATAAGCGGGTCAGAAGGGACCTTTAAGGGAGCTGCTTTTCTGGCTGATACCACAGTACTCTCCCTGACTAACAGGCCTGTTGCTCACCTACTGCTGGGTGCCAGACGATGGCAGGCACTGCCCCTGTGTGTCCCTCACTGGTTGCCAAAGGGAGCCAGCTTGTGTCTCTCCAGACTAGTTTTATCCACTTTGTTACCAGGCTAATCCCCGCTGCTTTAATATTTATCTCTAAGCAAAGGATTTTCACAAAATGAACTTAAACCAGGTTTTTAAATATCTAAGTTTTCTATTTCATCTGCTTACCTGCTAGGAAATGAGGAGTATAAACACCCTTGAATCACTCAGGCTGGACAGATTAGTGGCCCTTGAAATAGCAAAGTATCAGTGAACAGCAAACAAACATTTTCTCATGTGAAAGCTGCATTGTGAAAAGAGTCTATAGCTCATTGGACAAAAATAAACAGATTAGTGCCCCGTGCAATCGATGTTTTGTACAGTCTGGGCATTGACATAACAAGCTTATGAAGTTGGGGCCAGGCCAGTTCTGATTCCAGGAACGCAGCAAGAGATTGATTAAAGTGAGCTTTATACCATCTGTGGTCAGGTTATGCTTGGTATAGTTCATATATCTCCAAGAGCAGCAATAAATATGCCAGTACAGACAACGGGTTTTCATGAATTGAGAAAAGAAATACAAGCTGACCAGGGAGATGGCTTCTGCCTATCAGTAAGGATTCAAGAATGAGTCACTGTCACCTGTGAGAAAAGATCACCTGCAAAGGAAAGCTGGTACTGGAAAATGCTCCTTCAAAAATGAATTTATGATTCAAACTCAAATTCATTCCAATATTTATTCAATTAAATTTGGTATAAGCATTTTGGCAGAAATTCAAAGTCTACATTAGCAAGACAGTAGCAAAATATATATCTGGTTAGGAATGACTGGCTCTCAACTGTGTTACTCTGTTAATGAGATTGAAAGTAAAGGCCAAATTATAGCCGGGTCATAAACAGGCAGAGTTTGACTGGCTTCAGTGATATGGTACACATTTGTGCCAGGTATAAGTTTTGCCACAAGGGGGTCAGGCAGAGCAAAGTAGTCCTTTCTTCTCCACACCTTCGGCTAACGCTGAGCAGCTGTCAGTCCCAACACAAGAATTGCTTGATTCCATATACATGCTATTTCTGATCTATCCACAGCACAGGCCATGTGCCAGCTCCTGCTGTGGGTGGCTTGGCAGGGAGCTCCATTAAGATCTGAATTACCAGCACACATAATCACCAATGTCAGTTGTTAAACATGAGGCAGTTATGTCAAAGGATAAAGCAGAGAATATATTTTGCAATTAATCTCCTGTTTAATATTTTGTTATCTTAAGCATCTAATTGGACCCAGAAAAGATTTGCTTGTGCCTATAAACATTTTAGCACTGAACTCAGAAAAGTTGGAATACTACAGGAAACACTTTCCATGTTTAAGGGAAGACAAGAAGTAGATAGCTGAAAACAGTAAAGTATATGATTTAGGCAGGTAAAGTAATAATGTGTTCTCAGATCCATTTACAATGGAGTAATTCAGATATACTTTTGTTGCCACTTTTGCTTGGCCTTTGATATAAAACTTTCCAAAATGGGTTATGTGTGGATTTATAGTAATAGAAATATGAGGTATATTTCTAATAGCAGTGCATATTCATGAGTTTCCAAGGCATGTACAATGACTGTTGAATCTATTCTGGAGCAGTATCTTCTTTTTAAAGTGTACCAAATCCATTCTATGCTATTAATACTATTACTATTGCATGTATTCTCTGATGGAGTTTGCTGGGGTAGACCCTCCTGCTTCTCACTCAAGTATGATGTTCTTACTAAATCCTGTAACAGTATGGGGTTAGACAGTAATGCTAACAGACCAAGCAGCTGTCATGGACTGCTAATATCATCTTCTGACACTGTCTTTTAGAAACTCTTTGTTTATAAAGTAAGTCTAATAATCCCGCTTTCCCTAGGAACATCTTTTCTTACCTAGCCTTCTGAGAGAAGAATATTTTTCCAACTGTATAATACCAGAGGCAATCTTTGGATGTATCTTTGGATATTCTTTGGAATATTCTTGGCTGAGAATAATCACCTACCTGTTACTTAATAGTTTTAAGCTTTAGTCCTTTTTTTGAACCATTTTATGTAATTTTTGATGGCCAGAATAGCTCTGCAAATGTTAAGTATACAGTGACTATTTCGACATTAACATTCACATTCACAAGATCCCATTAGCTTTGCCAATGTATGACTTTTCAGAAAAATTTTTCATTTGACCAGGCTAATTCTAGTCCCTTTTTTCTGGATCTCGTGGTTGAGCTTCTTTTGTATGTAAACAAAGCCATATGCCAGTCTGAGGATGGTGTTTCTTTTTTGATGGTTTAATACCACAAAAGCTTTCTGGGAACCCTAAGATGAAAAGAGGTAGGAAATATTTTTTTATAAGTTATGTATCTTTCAATTTCTTAGTTTCATACAGGTAGATGTTTGACTGTTATTTTAGTCATTTAGAAGATGCATTTTTAAGCATTACATTTTCCTTTGCCACAGCTTAATTGACCTCTTCTGCTTTGAACCCCAAAATTACTAGGTCCCCAAAAAATCCATATTTTGGACTCTGTGTGAAGCGGCTCTCCAATACAAGCCAAGAATCCATATGGCTGCTTTATTTGACCTTCAATAACAGAGTCCTTTCAGATTTATTTAGCTGTGTAGATGAAAGAAAAAATTAAGAAGCCAAGTTCAGAAGAAAGAGCCATCCATGGCTTAGACAGCATGAAAGACTGATTGTATGCTTACCACGGTGAATGACAGAGACTCCCAAATGCCACTTCAAGCTTTGCCACTGACTGGCCACTACCTTTGCCACATCTCCTAAGTTTAGCATCACTGAGGGATATTCTGAGTGTTTGGGTCATTAGCCCAAGGTGGGAAACCCTCAGTTCTTAGGTTAGTCTTAGGTTCGGTGCTCTCTTCAGCCTAAGGCAATAGAAAACTGACGTCCATGGAGATGGCTCTCAGAACGACCCCATTATATCAAGGCTTAGGTAAAAGTACTTACCCAGCCTCAGACAGAAGTGTGCATAACACATGCATAGCCTTTAAATCAATCTCAAAATAGTTGTCTGATAATGTGTGACTCATGAGTTTTAGAAGGACTTATAGCCCTGTGCATTTATTTTCACCAGAGTGGCAAAGGGATGTGCTTCACATCCCCACTAAAATGTTGGTTCATGTTCTGATGTTTGGTGTGCTTCTGATATTGTGAGAAATAGTCATCGGATGGTTTCTAAACACAGGGAAAACATTTTTTTCCCACACTTCAGTTTTAGGTAGAGCTGAACTCTTTTGTGTGAATTTTACTGAATCTAGACCAAGGCACATATCTGGTAAGAAAAACAGTAGCTCAGCTGCTGAAATTTGAGGAAATTAATTGCAAGTGGAAATAGAAATATGTGAAGGTATAGAATCATCTTATTACTAAAAAAACAGTTTTCTGAGACTTGCATTTTACTTGCAAGAGATCTTGGAAAAGCAGTCACATAAACACAACTGCTTAGTAGTATCTAATTACATTATCAGGATACACTTGTCACTGAGATTATATGCTGCAGTAAGTGCAATAATAAATAATATCAGAAAATGATTTGCTGAAGAAATTCCAAAGGCTGAATCGTCAGTTTTGTTAAAATAATTACATTGGGAAGAGTTTCAAAATTAGGAGAGGAGCCATTTACTTAACCATGTAGAAAGGATTAAACAGTGGTGATGGTACATTGAGATAGTCTTTGGCCCATCCTCAACACAGATGAGAGTATGTGAGTACTCACAAAATTCTTAGCTCAGCAGGAATTTTCTACATTAAGTTTTGATGTTGTTCTTTTTAGTTCCTTCCTTAAGTAACATTTATTAGGGGGCATTTTTCAAGTCAGACAGTTCATAGATTTTCTTTCTTTATTTTTACATGATCAGCTGCTGTTAAAACTGAGACATGAAAGGCTAAATCTTAACCAAATGGGAAAAGGGGATGGAGAACATGGGCTGCCTGTATGAAAGAGTATGTAGGAGGCCAAAAATCTCTATGGCACCAGACCTGACATGATACTTCCCTGTCCCTAAAGTAGCTCATGACATTTAAAGCCATGGGATTGTGCACAGTATTTGACCATCTTACTGAAAACAAATCCAGATCCAGAGGATCTCATTTTTCGTCTCGCGTAGAAGGCATTACCTTTTAATTGATGGAAGTCAAAGTGATCATTTATATGCCTGAAAGGGTAGAGCACCAGAGCCAAGAAATTTTGCTTTTCTAATTTCCTCCTTTCTGGAGTTTTCATGTGGGGACATATCATTAAGCATATATAGTGCAAGAGGCTAATAATAAGTTCATTATCTGTAGACTATTACACTCTACCATGAAAAGAATGCTTGTTCTTTAAGGCAAACATTCAAGATCCCAGATTGGAGGGGAAGTCCTCTGGTGTCCTATTAATTTATGCTATAGAAATAGACAGACAGACTAGTGCATTGTATTATTGCCTATGGAAGAAGCTCTAAACAATGAATTGGGAAGCTATAATTCCCTGCAGGAACCCATATGTGAGTTAGGATGGAAACTGGATTAAGAAGCTAAGAAAATTGTACGTAAACTTCCTCTTAACTAGTCCTCTGGGGAATAACTAAGACACTGAATTTATCAGGCTTGAATCTGGAAAGAACTTCACAAAGCTAAAAGGATTATTTAAGGGTAAGAGCTCTGGCCATACTTATGACATTCCTGTGGTAAACATACAGAAATCAAAGATGAAATGTGCATTTATGCTGGATCATGTCCCATCTGCAGTTAACTGCTCATTTTAATTTTGAATTCCTTCTGTTCTATCTCCACTTAATGAAACACATTTTGTTTCTAATTTCTAAAAATCCAGCCTCAGACTATTCTAGTAGCCTTGGCTCAGGGAAGTGTGAAATGCAACTAAACAATTGGAAAGGAGGCTTGGTGGAGATCTCCCATTCCTGGATTAATTTAGTTAACAACTAAATCTAAACTATGACGTTTTTATTATGTGTTTCATTCCACAAGAACACTTATTGCTACCCTCTTTTTTTCAGTGGTATCTGATATCAGCTGTAGGCTTTATTATTATTATAAAAGCTGGTTGGCAAATTAAGATTTTTCTAAAAGTGTTTGAAATATATTTCAAATACAAATACTTTTCAAACAGATAAGCAAGTCATGGACAACACTGAAGACTAATGAAATGAGGTCCTAAGGTAAGTATCACAGTAAGTGACATAATATCTCTACTGGCTTTAAACACTCTTAGTTTATTGCCCTCCTTACATTTGAATACTTACAAGATCATCAGTTTAATAAATTCCATTACTGTAAACAGAAATACAAAAAGACTTACTTATCCATATGAAGGAATATTTTTCTTTTGAAAACACAAACTAGGTCTTGATTGAACTGAAGAATACAAGACTGTAAACAAAATAAAGATAAAAAATTAATATCCCTTTATGCTTCCTTTGATGCAGGCAATGTATAAAATATACATCTCAGGAGAAAACCATAAAGCCCATTCATACATTTTGTCTAATATTTTTCTGTAGGGGATATTTTACATGAGAAAACCATTTTTTTCTTAAGGGATTCACCAATTAGAAGGAAAACCATAGTTAATTTGACAAATGTCTGGGATTTTCCATAGATACATTACCAACATACTGCTTCCACCTGTTGCAAAACCCAAAAGTGTTTATGAGTTATACTGAGACATGACTAAGCCTGGTCTATCGTTGACTATCAGACAGTAATATATAGGCCAAGGAAACAGACAGGGAGTCAGAAATTCAGACAGTTTGGGTAAACACAGACACCACACTACAACTCTCCTATTATGTCAACAGGAAGACTGTTACAAAGTGATAAAAATATACCAGACAAATGGTTACTGTAACCTGTTTTCAAGCTTCTGCTTTTCCTATAAAACTTTAACGTTGCCTTAAAATGTTCTTTATCAGCAGCTCACCCATTTGAAAGTACAGAGTACTTCATGTGCTAGAGGGTGGCAGATGATCTGGCTAGTTCTAGTAAAAAGGTCTAGGAATCTCTGAATTGGATCTACTAACTTTGAGTTTAGTGAAAGCTGGAAGAGCAATGAGAAATTTATTCAGCCAAGTGATGCATCTTTAAGGGTCACTAAGACTATTGTACAATGTAAGTGTCTCGTATTTGATAAGCATTTGGAGACCCTTAGATGGAAAATGTTATTTAAATTTAAATGATTATATCTATGTATTTATTCATGAGAGAGCCTGAAGTGGGATTGGCTTTCTGTCAAAAACTGTCAAACAAAAATAGATTTCCTTCTGGATAGTTGTCTTGAGGATTCCTCCTGCTGCCTCAGAGATTTATGTGGAAAGATATACAAGTGTATTATGGTCCAGTAGGTCATACACAGACCTAGAAATGGGGAGGATTATATTCTACTAACACCTCTGACCTTAATTATTTTGTGATCTTTGACATGTATGGCAGTACATTCCCCCACCCCCCATCCCGCCAGCAGGAAACAAAACTCCTCCAGGAGGGGAGAAGGGGAAGGAAACCCTGGAGGCCGCAGGCTGAAATTTGAACTGGCCAATTGAGATGCGCCAGGTACACCGAGGTGACCCTCCTGGCCAATAGGATTAAATGACCACAGGTCCGATTCAACAGGGGTATAAAGGGGGTCCCGCCTGAGGACATGTTGGAATCAGTCCTCCTCGGAGCAGCGGGTCTGCAGCCGGGGACTGGCCCTCGGGCCGGGGCACCGTCCAAGGTAACTCCTCCAGGGAGAGAGCCCTCGGCTTTTGGGTGAGTGATACGCGCATTTTGAACCATCACTTTAAATCTTGGGGATTCTTAAGTCAGCAGTGTAGTATTAATTCTCTTTACATCATTGAGCCTGTGGTTTTATAAAATGTTACCAGACTTCTGACTAACTTTTGCTGAAGAATAAATCTGAGCTTTAACACCTGTTGGATTTAGTTAGTCGTGCATCCATAAAACATGTCATTCTGCCTTCCTTTTCTTTCCCATCTGTTGTCAAACTTTTCTCCTTTTTCAAATTTGCAAGGGCAAAGGAAGGAGAAGGGTCTTAGGAGCTTTAATACCCCAACAGCACAATTCCCAGTGATATTACAAGATTGCCTTCATAGCTTTATAGTCTCCTTCCACTTCCATCTGACCTCTTGTCAGAGGTAGTGACTGTCTCCTAGTATATATTTTTGTGATGAATTAAAAAATGAAATCTGATGATTCTATAGATGTTAGTGTAATATTATTATTACTGTTATTACCACTGGTAATAGTATTAATAATTATAATAATGTTGTTACATACATATTGATATAAAAATTCCCTAGCTGTACATTATTGTCTCAGACTACAAGTTCACATAACTGGGAGATCACCTGGCCATATGGATATGTCAAAACCAGACAGCAGACTAATTTTTGTTAAAGAAAGCCAGGCTGTACTGCTTTCTTACAGGTCCCTAATCTGAACAATGGGGCGACCAGGAACCCAAGCAGTTTTATGTAGGTAGTAAGTTAATTCTTTTCAGAATGTGAACAAGGCATAGGCCATGCATATTTTCGTTCTTGAGAAGCACACTGAGAAATGGATGTATAAGGAAGATTGTACAGATTCTGCTTCAGTTAGCTGCATGTGCCTGTAAAATAGTCATATTCAGAACAATCAGATTATAGATTAATCTGTCCATGAAAAATTCATGCTTTGACTTTTTCTTTAAACATTATGCTTTATTGATTTTTAAATGTCAGTGAAAGGACATGTAATTATTTAACACAGAAAAAACAGGTTTAGATCTTTCAATAAACAGAGGAGACAGAAGACTCGTAATAAGAAATGACAGTTGGCGAACCTTATTTCATAAATTATGGAAAAGGAAAAAGAAAGAAAATAGTAATAATTTAATGGTTATAAATCAGATCAAGGAATATATTTTCAGTTATTATTTTATTGGCTTTTTTTGTGGATTCCTGTCAGTTATATTTTTTTATTTTTTGTTTCTTTTTATTAAAGCCAGTACAAATTAATTTTTCTGGCCCAAATGTTTGAAAACAGACAATAAAAGGTCACATCTATGAAAACAACCTGAAATCTAAGTTTACGTTTGCATGTCTGAGAATTTGCAGTAGAGCTGCTTGGATGTTTATCCGATCAGGAAATAAGAACAATACCATGTGCCTTTGCTGATCAAGGCATCCAACACATGAATACTCTGTAAAAACAATTCGTATTCAGTCCATAACACTAACAACTTTTTTGAGAAGCTATTTTAATTCTGAATATTGAATAAATTTGAAAGAACTGCAATCTGCTCACAGATATGCCGTAAGAAAATGATTTAGATAAATTATTCATAACAAGCCATTCACTCATCTATGTTCTAAACAATATCCATCAATATCCAGTGTTCCTGGAGGTGTTTATATAACAGTAAAATATGTAAATATAGATATGAGAGTGGACTGCTCAGTATTATGGTTGAGAAAAGTAAAGTGCTTGTTACTTTAACCTATAACCCAGAAAAAGAGCAATATAAAAACAATTTACTAAAATAACTTTTACACTAAAATTTCCAGATTGTATTTGCATGATATTATTCCACAGATCAGTTGTGTAGGGAGCAGTTTGGCAGCTGTGCCCCTGATTTGACAGTGGTTGTGTCATGATCCTTGGTATAGTTAAAATCTACCAACGAAAAATTCAAAATGAAATAATGTTTTCCCCAAAGTACTGAAGCTACTCTAATCTGCTGAAGCTGCTGTAATTGACAAGGAAAATTAAAAAAAATGTCCTAATATACTTCTACATAAGAATAGACAAATAACATTTTCTTAAAATGTCCAGAAATTTATTATATAATAGAAGATACTATATGGCAATAATATAATATGGTTTTAATTCTGTAAGAAAAAGTAGGTCTCTCAGTTAAACAAAACCTAAGCGGATGGACA
This sequence comes from Aviceda cuculoides, assembly GCA_035590195.1. NCBI lineage: Eukaryota > Metazoa > Chordata > Aves > Accipitriformes > Accipitridae > Aviceda > Aviceda cuculoides. Next base: position 25,755,022 of record JAVJGG010000029.1, read on the forward strand.
TATATTCACATACAGGATGAGGCCTAATCTGTGTATTTGAATGTGTATGACTAGGTCTTGAATTTACAGTTGACAGTAGGACCGCAGAGGAATATGGACACCCCCAGTGGAAACAATTCAGGGGTCAAAGATTATAGCAAAAATTTCCTTTTGTTTAAAGTAATAAAGCCAAAATCTAGGTCCTGATATATTACACGAATACATGTTCAGGCACATTAGTTCTCCTTTCCTCCCACACATACCAATCTGTGCCTATGATTGTATAGAAGCAGTGACACAGAAACAAATTCTGAGGCATGATCTCTGTTGTGCAGTTATCTCTGGATTTTAGCTTTTATTTTCCTGAAAAACCCAAAGTGATGTTCCAACATTCCCCCTGGAAAAACCATACTGTGTCTGTGGAAGAAATGTAAAATGTATACTCCACAATGAACATTTAAGAAAACTACATTTTATGAATTTTGGGGCTGTTATAACTGTGAAGAGAAATGTGTATTAGCAAACTCCCAAGCTGTTCCCAGGAATTTTTTAGTAAAAAGCAGTTGCCCTGTGCCAATACTATACCAAGGACTGTGTTAACAACTGCACAACATAGATGATCGCATTCCAGTGCCTGAAAAAACTATCTATACAGACAGGAACAAATGTGTCCTACAATTATACATCTATGCTATGGACAAGGACCAAAGCTTGCCTCTTGCAAGTCTGTCTTTGGAAGAAAGTGTCACTGAAGGATCTTCTCTATGATCTAGGTATGCAAAGAGAAGGTTACAGTGGTTTGTTTCCTTTCATGGGGCTAGAATTCAGAGGAGAATTTGTCAAGTGGTTGCACACTGGAACTCTGTGTTACTACAGAGACTGAAAAGTAGCAGAGACTTCCAGGAAGACTACAGCAAAAAGAGGGTGGAAGAGGAAGAGCGTGCCAAGTTGTTTCTGACTGAAGGACTGACCAAAGTCAAAGGAAGCTGATGAAAACAGATAATCCATGAGTTTTACTTCTCCCGATTTTCTCCCCCATCCCACTGGGTGGGGGGGAAATGAGTGAGCATCTGCATGGTGCTTGGTTGCTGGCTGGGGTTAAACCACGACAGTTGATAGAGGAAACCAGTTATAAAAAAATATTAATTGCATCATAAATTAGATTCATGCAGTACTGAAAGGCTTGGGTTTAGAGCAGCTAATTTGTGTGGAGAATCCGTAACGGAACAGGTTTTTCTAGCTTCATGCTCTTGCTTGCTTATAGCTGATGTTAAACCTTGGGAGACTTACAGGTAATACACACACATTTGCGTTAAATGTGTAATAAATATAAAGAAACTTTTCTCTGATTAGCTTATTCAAAAGATGCATCCCTAGCATAAAGAACATTTAGAACTTGCTATTTATGCTCCTGAAAGCAGTAAACTTTCTATTTTACAAAACAGAAAACTTAACCAGAGAGAGAACATCCTTGGAGATGTGGGAATAGTAGTAGTCCTTTCTGTGTAACACCAGGTTACAAGGGCATACCGCAACTGAATCTCATAGAGGGGCTGAAAATTAAAGGGTAATCATCTTCCTTGTCCTTTCCCATGCAGTTTCAGATTTTGTTTTTATAACATTTAGTAAATTACCTTATTAAATTTAAGGGTGGGGGATGGTACAATATTTTTGTTGTCTTGTAATTACTGGAAAGAGTCTGGATTCCTGAGACTTGTCAGACAAGCGATATTTGTCTGACTTCAGTCAAAGATGTTAGCTGATGTCTGAAAGAGCAGAAGGTACTTGAATAGAATATTTCATCAACTAGTATACATAGTGCATGGAGTCACATATGGTATGAGCTTTGAACTGTAGATACCACTGAGGCCATCAACACAGCTGTTTAGACATGATTGGATGGGGGGTATAATCTAAGTGCTAAAAAAAAAAAAATAAAATAGGATTGGGGAGGAGATGTATCCTGGAAAACTAATCTAATTTTTAACTTTTAGGAGCACTGAAGATTTTTTAAAAATGTTGTATTACCTAAAACACATTATCTGTTTTTAAAGTAACCAGCAGGAGGATTATTTCCTTCTAGAAGAGGTGGACAGGGCACCTTGAGCCACTACTACCTGTTCTTAAATTCATTGGAAAGGCTACTGAAAGGTTGTAGAAACTGCAAGGCAAATACCAGTTCCTTCCACATTAGATTGTTTTATCAGGGAGGACTCACCTTACTAGATAAGTGTGCACTGAAAAAATATGTGATATCTGGCTTTGTCAGGGTCTTCCATTCTTAAGTCCATTCAGATTTTATCATCATTCTGGCTTGGATAATGCTCCTGTTTCAAGTTTTGCATTTTTCCTTTTCAGAAAAAGGAAAATACCACAAAAACAATCTGCTGGTTTGGAAGGCAAAACATGATCAAGATTTCTTGTATTTTTGCTATAATTTCTAGTGATATTAATGTCTCTTCTATCATTTGTATTTTAAAAAAACTTTCTTTTTCAGTAGTCATGCTGGAGTTCTCCCTTTCTGGGAAATGAGATAATTCTATGTTTGCTGTCTTTTATGCATTTACTGCCTTCTGTGATCACTAGAGATTCCACAGGGGTGAAGTTGAGGTTGAATTCCCAAAGTGGTTTTACACACAAGAGCATAGATTAATCTTTTTCTGAAAAGCAAAGAGGGCAAGTCAGTAGAAAATTTCACTCAGATTTAGTGTTCCAGGTTCTTAAATTTTCTTTGTAGATTTTTCCATAAAAATCTTTGAACTTGGGATCTGAAAAATGATTTCTGCCAAAGTCATTCGTATTTGACATTGTTAACTGATAGCTCTTTAGAAGTAGTCTGTCATATACAGTTTGTCAGAAAAGTGAATCTTGAATACATCTGTGGCAACCTTTCATTTTTACTTTTTAAGGGTCTTTTTTTTTGACCATAATTCACACCCGAGTTAAACAGCTATGCCCAGTGCTCAAAATCTGAAAGACTGGGGCTAGATACATGCATCTTAGATGGATCAGCACAATGCAAATACCTGTGGCCAGATGAGACAGGATGCTATCCTGATGCCATCTCATTGATATACATACCATCTAGTATATTAGTCTTCACAAAAAATACACTATTTCAATACGAATTCGTGTAGACAATATTATCCCTCAGTACTATTTTTTAAAATAAATAATAAATGTAGAAAAGCAAAAGGGAAGCATGACTAATCTTGCATTACATACCCTGTAATGCATGATATTTTTGTGGTGCCATGAGGATGGGTGATCAGGGGACTAGAGCATGTGCTCTTTAAGTGTGTTAACTTCCCGGTTTCATGCTTTTCTATGAGGCTTTCTATCAGTAAAAAAATTTAAAGGAGTTTCCTGCCCAAGAAAGCAAAGCCATTTTTTTTTTTTAATGACAGAAAAGATGATGCTGATTTTATCATAGCAGAAATCTACAATGCCCAGGTGAAGTCCACTGTCTACTAACACAGTTTTCTGCTTTATATGCTATTACATGAATGTAAAGTAATGTTGTATCAATCTACAATTATAATTTCTGGATGAAAATACTGCATTTTATGGACTGTATTGCACAAGAAAGAATAGAAAACTTGATTTTTTTGCATATCACACACAAGAACATTTGTTTTAAGATGTCAGTGTGTGAGCTGAAAAATCATAGTATCAGGATTTTATGCAGTGCGGTTTGTTCTTAGAAATCTGAAGCTGTCCACATTGATAGGGTAAATGACTACACTTTCTTATAGCATAAGTGGGCTTTTGAAATAATCCCATGATATCCCTTATGTTTCCTGCTAGTTGTCCCTTATTCTGTGTGTTGGTTTTCTAGTTTTGACTCTACATGTCTGTGCTAATCTTTTATTTGTGGTCTCACCTACATCCCATATAATGTGAACTCAATCATAGAATCATAGAATATCTCAAGTTGGAAGGGACCCATATGGATCATCAAGTCCAACTCCCTGCTCCATGCAGGACTATCTAAAACTAAACCATATAACTAAAAGCATCATCCAGATGCTCCTTGAAGTCTGACAGGCTTGGTGCTGTGACAACTTCCCTGGGGAGCCTGTTCGAGTGACCAACTGTCGTGGTTTAATCCCAGCCAGCAACTAAGCACCACGCAGCCGTTCACTCAGTCACTCCCCTGCCCCCCTCCTGCAGTGGGATGGGGGAGAAAATCAGGAAAAGAAGTAAAACTCATGAGTTGAGATAAGAACAGTTTAATAGAACAGAAAAGAAGAAACTAATAATG
>JAVJGG010000029.1:25763929-25779672 GCA_035590195.1 Aviceda cuculoides
ATTAGTTTCTTCTTTTCTGTTCTATTAAACTCTTCTTATCTCAGACCACGAGTTTTACTTCTTTTCCTGATTTCCTCCCGCATCCCACTGGGGTAGGGGGGAAGTAAGTGAGCGGCTGCGTGGTGCTTAGTCGCTGGCTGGGGTTAAACCACGACAGAAGGTCTAGAAATAAAATAAAATTCTCTGTTTCCAACTGAAACTAAACCTTTATCTGGAGGGATTTGGACAATACTGAGTAGGATTTTTTTTTTTTTTTTAAATTTGCTTTTATACACTTGCTGTATTTTTTTTTTCTTTTTTTTCTTCACTTTATTTTTTTACTTACTCAGATTTTTCATTTGAATTACTGCTATTAATTGCACATGTTATGTCAACATCACATTGTGTCTCTCACCTAAGGAACTATTTTCCCTTTTTTTTCCCCCCACATCATTACCAGTGCCTTTTTTTTTCCCCTGTAGAAAATATCCATGTCTTGTGAGTTTTATGAACATCACCTTTTAGAAGGAAGACCTGATGTTTTTCTTGTGGATCTTCAATAATGTGGCTACTGTTAGCAGTAACCCTGGCAAAGTATAAATAAAAAGTTTTTTGCAGTAGTTTTATTTCTAAATGCTAATAGCATGGCAACAGCTCATAAATCATTAATGATGAGCTTCTAATTATATGCCAGCATAACAGTGGGATCCAACCTAATACCAAAAATTTACATATTCATGCATACACCCATACTTGTGCATGGAAGACTGCATAATAGAGCAGAAATCAAATAAGAGTCTTTGTTTTCTCCAAACAGTTGGGTGAATCGCCTCCTTTCCTAACACCCTTCTTCCAGTTATCTACCTGTGATGTATACTCTCATTTGAAACAGTTTTCTGTGGAGTTAGATTTTAGGCTGTAGATAGCTTCATCTTGTCCAAAAGAATGTGTGTAGTCTGCAGTAGTACAGGTAATGAATACCTCATATAATTAGTGACCACTCCATTTCTACTTGCTGACATGAATTTTGAGTTTAAAATATAGCTGGCATATGTTTAGTCTAGAAGTAATGGGCTTTTATCTAAATTTTCTGTGATGTAACTTGGCATCAATGTTTTAAAAAATTCTGCTCTTTTTTCAGTGGGTATTTACAGTTGTCTGGAACTGGGAAAGTTTTTTTTGGACAGTGTAGGTACTCCAATAGATCAGCTATAAGGGATGACTTGTAAATGCAAGTGGTAAGGTTTGGAGGGAAGAAGATGGGCTTTATTTGTTATGCTTTTACAGAAACTTGCTTTACAGGCCCTAGAAAGCATCAGCTTATCAATATGAAAGCAACTAGCCTTCTTTGCCAGCCCTGAAAGAATCTAGTGTGAGAGTTTATTCTGAGGCACAATTTTATTCCCCAGAATAAAACTTGAGTAAAACATAAAACCACACTATTGCTTATGTTTTCTGCAGATTCTCAGCCCTGGAGACTTGGAGGTTGTTTTTCCTTATGCCTCTTTGAGTGTGATACTCTCTTCTTCACCCTGCTCAGTCTTTGGGTCTAATGTGGCAGCTCACCTGCAGATGTCTGTCAAATGAGTCACTTCCTACTTCTGTAATTATTTCCACCTTTTTCACTGGACCCATTAATTGAAAAAGATATGCTGGCTCCTGACACCCTGGCTCCTAAAGGGAGACAGGCCATGTCAGTACAAACCACAGTCTCTGGTTGGGGCTTGTTGGCACTGCTGAAATTCAGACGAGAGTGATAGTTATTGTAATTGAATGTATCTATGACTAATTATATATATTTCCACAGAAGCTATTATTCAAGGATCCCTAAGCAGTTTTTATAATTAAGAATTATTAAGATTCATATCAAACCTCCACAGTATATAATGATAATAAGAAAATCACTGTATCTAGCGCTGAGAAATCTCTGTTTTAGAATGTAATATCTTTTAAAAAATGTCTTGCCAAGAAATTAGTGCCTATTCTCTTCCCACCTGCTCCCCACCTACCCCACAAACCCTCATATATGTAGCACAGTGGCACAGATTTCTTGCTGCTCCACTAGCCAGATGCTGTTGGTCAGAGAATAGAGAAACTCCTGATAGCACACCTTCCCATGTCAGCTAAACTCCTTCTCATGCAACAAACAGACCCCTTAACACAAGACTCAGTGTTGCTCCAGGTGATGGGTCTGCTGAGGTATGAAATGAAAGTTCAGTATCTAAGGGAAATTGCACAAGAAATTTATCGAGTCACACTTACCCAAAGCATGTCAGGGTGACAATTGCCAAGTTGGTCTGCAACAGTGGATTGCCTAGTCCAACTTTCTGTCTTTGACAGAGAGAAGTGCTGGGTGCTTTCAAGCAATGTGCCATAAACTCAGTAGTTGCAGGGTAAGGAATATAAACTCTAGTCAAACAAAAACTCTTTTCAGCCCCTAAATTTTGAACTGTGCTGCTTTGTGCTCACCCTCCTTAGACTATCACAGCAGCCTCCACCCTGACAGAGCCTTCTCCTTTTCTCTTGGCCTATTCCAGTTTATGCTTGAAATTGCAAGAAGAGCCTTGCTCGTCCTTTTAGCTATATATTTTTCCCACTTTGGCTGAACGCAGCATGCAGAGTCCACAGTGGTGTGTCACTGAAGTTGTACCTGTCCTTTGGTCCCAGAGGGCTCTGGTTCTATCTGGAGGGGGCTGGAACATGGACTGAAGCCAGCAAGATGCCAGCTCTCAGCATTGGTCCATGTTCATCATCAGAAGAAAGAAAGGAAGAACATCTGCTAAGAAAATTTTAAGTCTTTTTCATTATTGATGGTACTTAAAAGTTCCCGTTTTATCCAAATATATCTTTTATTTTTTTACTGACAAGAATCCTAGCATGCATATCCTAGTAGAAAATAAGAAAATTTATTCAAGTAATTATTACTATACAGTGCTATTGTATAGAAGCTATACAATTGTATAAATCAGTATATTTTAAAATATTTTTTAAGTTCGCCTTTAATCTTATTAAAGCCAAACATTTGACAGAGGACAACTAATGTGATTATATACTCTCCAGGTTACAGAAACAAGTAACTTCCTAGTGAAATCATTGAAATTAGCAATTGCAAGCAATCTTTTTTCCTGTGTAGATGATGCTGCCAGTGGAATACAAGAGATATTAGGACTAAAAGCATGTGATGAGACAGCATTGTAATATGCTAGGCTTACATATGGTTTTGCCCTGCTGATACTGGTTTTTGCTTATATAAATTAGAGCACTTTTTATAAACTACTTTTACTAAACCCACTTTTATTAGAGCAATCTCTTCTGTGTTGAGTTAATGTATAGCTTTTTTATTTAGAAAACCTATTTTGCAAATAACACTAATACAGAAGTTTTTGAAGAGTTCAGATAAAAAAAATCCACTCTTTATCCTTCCAACTTACCCAAACATAGCTTTCTCATGCCTACTTCTATCCCAGTGATATCCCTGTGGCTTTTAATCCTTCATCCTGCTGTGTACATCACTGGTCTCCTTACACACCATGGAAACCTTTTAACGCACAGAAATCTCCAGCAATGGGATGTGGCAGCTCAATACTGCAAGGTCATTTACAGTGTTTTTGCACCTGATTTCCTATTTCCCCAGGGGAAATTACTTCTCAGGATAACCTTTTTTCTTGGTTCAAAAAGATTAAGAAACTTGTCATAGATCAAATTGGGATTTTTTTTTTTGACATAACGAGAAGTGCTGGAAGTTGAATAGCGCTCACGAAGTACAAGATAACCCAAACTAGGTTAAGAAATGGGTAACAGTTGCAGGGCATATTGCTAAAGAAAGGAGTTTCTACATTTCTGTAATAGCACTTTGAAATTTCTTGTTTAAGATGCCTGTCCCTAGTGCAGTGTTCATTTTCCTACTGGTTTCACCTGTTTCTGGGCTGGTCTTTTAATTATTTCAAACACAAAGGACAAACTTCGCCCTAGGCAAACTGTACCTCTCCCAGTGGAGCTCTGCCTGTTGACAAAGGAAAAATGCTTACATGAAAATTTCCTTAATTTCTTCTTTTTTTTTTAAGCTTTTGTTGATTTTTTAGATATATATTTTCTAGAAATTTGAGCCGGCAGCATTCTTTTACTTCCTGAGGCTGTGTCTACATTTTCCTCTTGTAAAAATATTTTTTGCCTGCTGGAACAACATGATTCTGCTGTGGCCACATGTCAGCAAATTGCTCAGCATCTGTGGAGATAGCTAATATCACATGAGAACTCAAAATGAATGTAACTAACTTATCTAGAAGAAACAAGGGGTACATTGGAATGCCTCCACCATAACTGTCTTGGTTTGATTTTGGTGTTCCTAGTCTAAAAGTCATGTTGCTGGGATTAATTTTTAAAAGTTAAGAAAAACAAATAAGCTTTTTAAATAATGGAAGATAATTCAACATTTGTGTTTTATTAAATATGGATGTTGTCTAACCTGGAATAACAACAACAACAACAACAACAACCAAACCAAAAAGGTTAGAAAGGACCTCTGGAGGTCTTGCTCAAAGCAAGGTTAAGTTCAAAGTTAGACTGGGCTGCTGAAGGCCTTGTCCATTTGTGTTTTGAAATACTCCAAGGACAGAGATTCCATGTTCTCTCTGGGTTCTTACATTCCCATGTGAAAGTATAATATACCTGCAAAAGTCTTATAGAGAGTGCCTGTATAGATTCATAATGGTCTGCATCATGTATTTTGCATGTGGTTTTAGTTGTACATAGAGCATTTAGTCTAATTATTCCTTCTGAAATTCATCTCTACAGTTCTATGAATTTTCTGTTCTTTACACTTCAAGATGTACCTTAAAATCAATTAGGTATATGTTGTTTTCCACTAGTAAGATAAACAATGAATATTTCATAAAAATCTTGGCCTCCCACAAGCTAAAGGCAAAGATCCCATATGTTACAGTGGGATCAAGGTTCCACTGAGAATATACATAAAATATGGCCTCCTTCTGATTGCTATAAATATGCAAATACCTTCGGCAATATAAAAAATGGATATTTTCCATACCACACTATTTACCTTTATTGCAATATTTGTACTATTTCCAACACTTCATGTAGGAAATTCCTCAAACACTCCATAAATTTAAGGAATGGTTCTGGTAAATGTCCAGTTGTTATTGGCTCCCAATGTAAGATGAAACATTGGACATATAATACCTTACAGTGCTGTCCTAAAAAATAAATCTTTCTATTTATGCCTTGGACATCTCTTGCTTCTGAAAACTTCTTTAATTCAAGGTATCACAGCTAGAGCATAATTCCAGGCAGTGTTTTCTAGGTCAGTGGCAAAAGCAGTCTTTCTTGAGTTTTGAGGCTTTTAGTAAAATTTCATGCTGCTTACACTTGGTTGAGATTTAAATGAAACATAAAGGAATTAAAGAACGTGGAATAGAACTGGAGGGAATAACTGAATATTGTCATAGGCGAAGATGTAAACAAGAAAGATTTTGTGTGGAAAGAGGGGAGAGTTAGGAAAATTGGGAGAAATCTAATCTAGACAAAATCATAAAATATATATGGAAAAAAATGTGACACAATTTATTATACCCATTTTTTTCCACTCACTTCGTATACACTGTAAAACTTCTAACATGGTCCCTGACATATTTGTTGCTCAAGCCAGACAGCACCCTTACAAACAATTTCTGGCCACCTTTCAGAAGTTAGAATAGGGCAGAACTTATAGAAAATTCAAGAGTTACTGGCCTGTTTGGGAGGCTAATATTATGTATAGAGGTTGTTATGATTGGTATGGAGGTTTCAGTGATTGGCTTCAGTGTAGACCTAAAGCTCAGACTAAGTCCCAGGCACATTTAATTTATCAGAATGAATGTATCCTTAGAGTACTCTTTCTAATGCATCATATTTTCATCTTTATCTCAGCTCCCAAACTAGGGGCAACATAAAGTTTCTGATTACTCTTCAGCTTACTTACTATTTGAACCCTCTCTTCATCTACGTCATGACTTCCAGTGTGGTGGCCCTATGGACCCATTCTTTCTCTCTACAGACATTAAGCCTCTGCCTCAGTGTGATCCCTAGCTCTTTGCTTTTTAGCACTGTCAGAGAAGAAGCTAAGTCAAATGAGGCACTGTGTGCCTAACATGTCCAAGAGATGCTTGCTTACTCAAATGACATCAGTGTATATGGGTTTATATACCCAGCTGAGTTCTGGGTGTTCCCATGATACAGAAGCAGTTATAAAGTAGGCGGGGGGGAATTACTGTAGTGGTACCTTTTTTTTTTTTTTTTCCTTTTTTTTTCTTTTTTCTTGAGGTACTGAACACCTATCACAACCAGAAAATGATAGTGGATGTCAGAGATTCACACTGTCTAGAAGGAGAACAGGCTGTTGTTTTGTTTGATGGATGAAGCCATGGAGATTACATTTCTATTTATCAGTTTCCTGGTCTGTAAGTCTAAGAACATTTTAATGACACATTTTTGTGTCATTAAAAAAAAATTTCCTGGCTAGAAATGAAAGATCATGTGTCTCACCTTTACTGGATTTAATAGCAGTGTGGGGATGCAGAGTTTAATATGGATTAGCTCATGACAGCTGGCATTGTTAATACCCCATCGGTCCTCCTGTAGTAGTTTACTGAAGTTCCAGTTATTTGTAGCTGAGATGCTCATTTATGAGATTTTTGTAACTGCTTATATAAAGATTACATTCTCTGTCACATGCATTTATCTCCTCTGATTACATGCAATTCTGCTTCTTTTTTCACTCATTCCAAAGCACTCGAAACTTTTGCATGATTTTCAGGGAGAGTAAGCACTGTTCAGCTGTTTCTGCTACAGGGCATGCCTCAGTGGAGAAGGATTCTCCTAGACAAAGTGTATTATTTTAGCAAGTGTCACACTTTGGCTACTCCAGCAAAACTTTACAAAATAGCATGACTGCAGAGATTTAACAAACTTACCAGCTACAGCAATAGTGTCCAGACCACAGCTTGATATATTTTGGGAGGGTCTTGCAGACAAACACTCTCATTGTCCCTGCCTACACATGTATTCTTTGCAAATGATTTTCAATGTCTTCAATCTGGCAACTGATATGTACAACAGTTTCACTTTCAGAAGAAAGAGAAATAAATATTCTTCTAAAAATTCTAAAAATTTTAAAAGACTGTGACCAGAGCTCTAGAGTAGAAGCAGTAAAAAACCCCAGATTGTCTTACTTTAAGTAATGTAAGTAAGTCCTAGACATTAGAAGAGTTACTTTTATTTTGCCCTGATACAAATGAACTTAGATTCTGCCTTTCTAAGGAAAATGAATGTTGGAAATGCTACTGCGGTTTTGCTGGTGGCTTTTCAGTCTCCAGGAAAGTGGAATCATGATGTATGGACTCAGTATTTGATTCCCGTTTCCTCACTGTGCCTTGGATGGCAATCACTTAAAATAAAATGTGATATTAACAAAAATTCAAAAACACAAGGCAACAAATTAGTCCCTTATGATACAGTATCTTTGAAATGACTTTCAAAAATGTGCACCCCTGCAGCCTGGCTTTTAATTTGTATATTTTCTCAAGCACATAATAGTATAGACATCCCACCGTAAGACTGGCACCATTCATAAGTTGAGGGAATGAAAATTCAGTTTGTTTTTATTAATTCATGCAGGAGCAGCCCATGTCTGGTATGCACAACTACATTCGCCGGTTTGTATTTAAACACTGAAAAAGAAATACATTCCCTCTTTATTGCTACAGTTGCTTTAAATTAAAATTGTGAAGAAACACAATGTTAGGTAACACAAAGCTTCTTTTATTTCTCTTAAACAAAAAGCTTTATGAACATGCTGATGTATTTTGTAAACATAATAAATTTTATCTAGCGAATCAGTGGGAAAACATAGCCTCAAGGCTCAACTCTGTGGTGTCTCTCTGAAATTATACTACTAAAGTTATGCTTAAACTATCATAAAAGTAAGGAGAAAAAAAATTTTTAGCAAGTACTTGCAACATTTTAATACTAATGGAACTGTATTTGCTCAAATGAGAACATTCTGGTAAACGCTTACAGAGCAAAAGGCACCGCATTTTCTTTATACAAATTAAAGATAGAGCACTAAAGGTCAGATGTAAAACTTTGCCAAATAGCTCTCTCTCCATTGATTTTACAGTGTGTTAAGAGGAGAGGATCTAGCCTGGTTGTGACATGGAAGAAAAGTGCTGGTTTGACTGTGTGGAAGTCTGGAGGACCAATGGAGCAAACCATTGAGTGAGAACAGATGAGTCCTACAAAGGCAAAGATCTGGGCAAACCTTCAACGCCCAAAGTGACAAAGGAATGACATCCCTGAAAGCTCATCAATGGAGATTGCAGGTTCCAGCCTCCACTGATTTTTCCTCCTGGGCTCTGCCAGCTGTAATGTCACTGTCAGTCAAATGCCGAGGCTTTGGAAGAACAGCAACCTGTGTGTGGGACGTTCCCAAGGCTGGCAGTCTCACTAGGAGGCATATTTGAAAAGCTGAAGGAGGAGGCAAAGGTAGTGGAAAACTATTGTTCTAATTTCTCTTGTTAGTGAACAGTAGTATTCTTAGTCACTAGTGATAAGGAAAGTGTTTTTACTACTCGTACAATTCATTCCTATGCTTCATGAAGGCAAGAGTTGGACCTGAACTGCATAGTGCCTTGGCAATCACCGTGCAGTCATCTTCAGGGAAAAGATGAGGTCAGAACTCCTTAAAGGTTTTCAAGCTGGTTCCTGTCAACATATCTTCTGTATTACTTGGTTTAAGGTTGGAAAGCTGTTTAGCACAAATGTCTTAAAAACCTCATTATAAAGACTAGTCTAGGAGTACAACTATGTTAATTTTGTCTCCATTTTTCATCTGTATGAAAGAAAAGCCTTTTTTCATATGAATACTTATTGAGAAAGAAAACATTTCAGGCATAGTATATAGAAATGTAAAAGAAAATCAGAAAAAATGCTTTTTCAGACTGTTTTGGTAAATCTTTTTGTGCAATCAAAAATATTTCATAGTTTTAAGTGCTGGGAGGAGTTGTTTTTTAATTTTCTCTTTGAAACTCAGTTTTCTGCTAAGAATTGCTTCTGCCATCAACATGGAAACCTTGAAGGGAGGTTTCAAATGGTGGCAGTTGAAGGCATTCTGAAATGCACATTAAATAAGTCAAGGCTGAATAGTAGCACTAGTGTTTGTGCTGCTGGAGTTAGGTTATATTTATCTTCCATTAAAAACTGTTAGCTATAAAATACTTTTCTGAGCTCGATCTTGCCAAATAAAGTTCAAGCACAAGAGGGTTGCTCAGTTTGATTGTAATTTGAAAGAAATCTGTTGTCTTGCTTTTGCTTTGCCTCAAAGTTATTATTAAGTGCATTATAACGTGTATTTTTTCCTGTTTCAAAATCAGCAGAAAGTATCAACATGCTTAACTCCTATGAATAAGCTGGTTCAATAGGTTGAATTTTACATAGAATCTCTTAGCATGACAATGTTTTCTCTGGCTGGGACCAGCTCTTGCATATTGTAGTCTCCCTAAAGTCCTTTAGCCAGTTTGCATTTTATCTCCAACCCATTTTTAATGAATCTTTGATACCTGAATTGGCAAACTACAGGATTTCAGGTATGGTTTCAGAGCAGTAGAATAATGGAAATAACCATGATACATATTGTCTTTAATTACCCAAAAGAAAAAATAACCAAGGGTCAGAAAAACTGTCTAGTCTGATGAAAAGTAGTTTAAAGATAAGAAAAAAGAAGAAAGAGAAATTTTTAAGTGACTGTTGAAGGGAAAATATGCTGGCAAGCAGCTCTATTAGGTTATGCAATAGTTTTTAAAGAGAAACAGTTTTCCCATTTGAGATGTATAAAGTTTCAAGTGATAGAAAACTAAAAATTGTACTGTAGGGAACAGTTACATACTGGTAGAGAGATGGACAAAATTATCTAAGAAATGTTGTCCTTTCCCAGTTTCTATGATCCTATGAAAATATTTCTTTAATATTAGAGTATCTTTCTGTGTGAAAACATAATAGCAAAACAAGCTGTCACCTTTCTCTTGTGAAAAGTATAGGAGATGGAAGGGGAGTGGAGAACTGGATAATATAAAGGGAGAAATGGCTAGACTAGTTATAGATATAAAAATAGCAGTCAGATTTGAATCTGCATATATTATAGTGACAGGCACAACACAAAAGAGGCATATTGGAATGTTACATCAGGAAGCAATCCTACTCTTACCACTGAAGAATAATAATCTCAAAGCTGCTCTGATATTTCTTAGCCAAGTTCCCTCCTGCTATAAGCTCAAGCAGAGAGAAAATATAACAAAATTATGAACAAAATCCGTGATACATAAACAGGAGAAAACAGGCTTAGTAGGATAAGAAGAGTGTCTCTTGCATTTTCAATTCCAATTCTTCCCAAAATATAGTGCAGAAAATGACTGGTTGCATGTGTTTCCAGAGGGGAGAAATCTGCAAGAAATTAAGAGAGGAGGGTTCAGACATAGGAGGTTTTGCGCTAGTATATCTGAAACTACCCTCACCTAGATATGTGTAGGAGCCATTAGCATACCATTATCCTGTCTGTCAAATCTTTTTGAACACCTTTTCATAAACCCCCAAAGGAATAGACTGGCTGTATCTCAACATCATCTTCTTCCTCATGTTCTGAAAAACACAGAAGTCAGCAAGTAGCACCAAAGCACAAGCTGACTGACCCATCATCAACAGATGTGTGAGTTTGAGGTGATGTTTTGGGTAGTTGGAATCTGGAGGCTTGAGTCCCAGATGGAAATATTAGGTAAGAAAACCACTCCAAAATTTACATGTTAATGATTCCCTTCACACAGTGCTCCTATGGAAAGCTCAAACTGTAGCATATTTGTAATGAGTATCTATCCAATGTCACACATAGCAGAATATTCTTGGAATTACCTACATGCTGTTTATCTTTCATATTCCATTTGAATGGAAAGTGAATAATAAATAAAAAAAATAATTGTGCTGGCAAAACATCATTCAATTAATAGTTCAAAATACTTTAACCTAAGTGAGTGATTAATCTGATTTTTGTGTTACAGATAGAGACCAAGGAACAGAGGGGCAGTTTTAAAAAAAATATGCATACATCTAAAAATACCGTTGTATGTAAGGTTTCAAAATCATTTAGGTCTCTCATTCCACTGAGTATGCAATTAAAATTCCGCAATTAAAAATCTGACTCATGCAATTAAAAACCTGACTCAAAAAAATTGATTAAATTAGTGCATCCCATCATACATTTTGAGTCAGTAGCAAAAACGAGAAAAACATCCATCAAACCCATTGTCTAATCTTGCAAGGAGACCCTGGCTTCTCTGTAATCCAGTATAAAATACCCATTGACTGCTGTTGCATCCATAAACTTAAAGGAGTTTTAACATTTTATTCAGCTGAGCTAAGTCAAGTCATCCAGGTTTAAAATATCAAGCAAGCATCTTTCAAAGAAACTAGATGCCAGTGCTTACTAGACAACGTGCATGAAGAAGCAGAAGAGCTCTGCAGTTCCAAATAAAGTGAGACTGATTTAGAAAAGCTTGAGGAATAGCTGGTCTCACCTGATCAATTTTATAAAGAGATTTCGGAAGATCATTGAAAACTAGGAAAGAAGCCAATGGGACAGAGTAGAAGAGAGAGGTCAAGAATAGCAGTTGTGAGTGTTGGGTAAGTGTCAGGAAAGAGGAAGGATGGAGTCTCGGATTGGAACCGCTGACTTTAAAATGGCATTTAATAATAAGTTTATGGTTTGGCTGTTTAAACTTACATTTGGCTTCATCTTGAAACACAAGCTGTTAGCCTGACTGCAATTTTTTTTTTTTTTATGTTAAAAATGTCTGATCCTAGGTTGATTTTAAAACCCAGAATAATCATTTCTGTATTTAAAAAAAATCAGCTGGAAAGCAAAAGAAAGATATCACATTAAAATGAAAAGCAGATTGTAGATATTTCTGTGAACACATGTTCTGTATTTGCTGCTGTCATTGACAGCATTTGAGTTTTAGTGAAGTAATTCACTTTTTGAAAAACATCTACTGCATCTGAGTGTTGGTTGCAATATCAAAAACTCCCCACCTGATGACTACTGACATTGACCCACTCTAGCCACTGACACAAAGTCAGATTGTTTTCTCTTCTAGGAGATTTCCACACACTTGTATTGCTGTAAAAACTGTAATAAGGGAATTGTTCTAACGCCAAGCCCAGAGATTTTTAAAAGTCTCTTAGTCCATCCTTTTATGCACCGAGTATTTGCATCAAAAGAAATAAAGGGAAGAATGTTTAAAAATACGTGAAATGAAAGTTAAAGGTATTAAAACTTTCTGTGATTATCTGGTCCTTGGAGGAAGCAGAGTGGAATGATTGTAAGTTCCCAAATACATTCATCCTATAAAGTAAGAATGGTGAAGATGGGAGTAGGTTGTATTGCTGTTATAGGAAATTATCATTTTCAGTTCAAGTCGGGGGGACTGGAGCAGCCTCTTAAAGTGAACGTGCACAGTTCACCCAGAAGTTGTATATAGTATAAGGCAGTCCTACTATCATACTGTACCTTACGTACAGCCATTAATGGGGACTCATTTTTATGCTTTCCCATCGGGCTGTGGTGCTGTAACAGACACAAGGGATGTGTCTTAAAACTATGGTTGCTTCAAAAAGCCTGTTTTCTCAGTTTTGTCGGTACACCTGTATACTGTTGATGGGACATTGTCAAGCTAACTTTACTTCTCATTGTGCTGTAGAGTGATGCTGTAGAGTGAAGCTAACTTTAGGGAGAACATATTAAGGCCAAAATTCAGAGTCTGAGAAACTGCATGTTGACATGATAAATAGTATAAGGCAAGAAATCTTGATTATATATATAACAAAAACCTAATGCCCATACTGAGTCATGTCTAAGACTGAGAGGTCTGGTGTTTAATCTCAGTGGCCATGAGCAGATACTTAGGAAGATGAAGAAAGGAGCAAGCATACATGTTATTTCTCCTTATTAGTTTTCTAACCTTCAACTATTTCATACCTGGGGATTCCTTGACTTCCATAAGATTTTTTTAATTAAGGAATCCCCAAATTATTTCTTTCCCTGAACACAACCAATCTTCCCTTTCACCCATACAAACTTGAGCACACTACTAAAGAGAAAGAAAAGAATAAGGGAAACATGGCGTGTTTCAACCATGTGTTTTTCCTTTCTGTCAGATTTATTTCTGTCCTCTTCCTGGCTTACCTATGGGACATGAAATAAGTAGGTTTCAGAACACCTCTGGAAGTTCTTTAGTCCAACCTCCAGCTCAATGCTAGATCAGTCCTAACATATGATGATAGAAACTCAGCCCATAAGCTAGATCCAAACTGGCACAGAAGACTCTTAGCACTGACTAAATACTTCTTATGTGCTCTTTTCTCTTATCCTCTTTACTGCAGTATTCAGATAGACACTTTATCTCACCTTAAATAATGAAAGGAAATTAAGTTGATGAAAAGTAAAGGTTCTAGTAGGATTTTACATTAACTAGGCTGATACTAAATGAGATACCCACAGTAGGTATCTGATCTTGAATTTGCTTGTACCTTTGGAGTACCTATTTTGTATTAGTAAAATGTACACCCTAAAAGACCTGTGATAATTGTGAACTGAAACTGCTGTTTGCTTACATGATTAATTCCTTTGTATATGTTCCTGCATTTTCTGCAGTTCTATTTGCTCAAACTTCATACAAGTAACTTGGGTGCCTGCTTTGGAAAACTTGGTCAACAGTGTAATTGCAGTTTCTTAGGCAGTGTGCTCTTAAACAATAAAGGTTTCATTGAATGTGGATGCTCTGGATCAGAGTTTCATTCTGATGTATGTCAATATACTGTCATATACCATATAGAATTATATACACCATATATATCATCAGCAGAACTGAAAAGAAATTGGAACCCATAATAGCACAAATCCAGGTCAGGCATTGCTTTTTTCATATGGTGCCTGGGAAATATTCTTAAAGATATTTTCAGGAGAGAAATAATTATCTCTGTAGTGATTGAAAAAAACCAACAAAACAGAATCGGAGATAAAAATTACCTTCTAGATTTATACAGTTAAACACAAAACTTGAATGTTCTCATGACAAAGGAACATATGCAGAATTATACACAGACAAAGGTTAACAGAGCTCATTAATCAGATAGTTGAACTTATTTTATTTAAGGCAAACACAAACTTTCATGAATAATGGGGGAAGACAAGAAAATGCAGCTTCCTAGCCAAGATAATTGTGCAGACAGATTTAACTTCACTTTCTCGATAGTGCTAATGTAATTACAATGAAATGACAATAA
Source organism: Aviceda cuculoides (assembly GCA_035590195.1). NCBI lineage: Eukaryota > Metazoa > Chordata > Aves > Accipitriformes > Accipitridae > Aviceda > Aviceda cuculoides. Next base: position 25,778,291 of record JAVJGG010000029.1, read on the forward strand.
CATAAGAGTCTTCTGTTGATTTCTATATGTCATTGTATTAGCCAAGGTCTTAACTTAAAAAGTGTATAAATCCGTATGTTACTTCTCAGTCCTTCATTCAAACTCCAAACAAAAGCTACAGTTACTTCACAGAAAATTATAATAATGATAAAGCCATTTTACTCACTGAAAAAGAAAAAAAAAAAACAAATCCCTCCTGTGGAGGATAAGAACCCAGAGGAATTCTATGAATAATTTAAAGATCAATTAGCACTCCTCTGTTAGGAACTTTTACTAATTCTTTACAGACAGCGTGTTTCTTCTTCTGTGCAGACAGCAATAATTTCTATATAATTTATGAAAGACAACAAATGCTTCTAGCTTTTAAGACATTGAGTGATATCATTAATCAGTTGTGGCTGCACAACAGAGTTAAAGACTTGGCTGTTCAGCCCATTTTATACAGATTAATTTACCCAGAATAATAAGATTTATGAAAAAAGTATGCAAGTGAATGTATCTATGCGTGTATGTGAAATACATGAACGATACCTTACTAATTGATACATTTCCAGCAAAGATATAGAAGAGTGCAAGGCAATATTCTTCCCTCAAGTAATCAACAAGTAAATTTATCTCCAAAAATGCTATTAAACACAGGAATATGTAATATGACAGACTGGAACTGCTCTATCGTTAAATTGCTGAAGTTCTCTTTTGATAGATGCATGAACACAATTTCTGTTTACCTGTTCAGGTTATATAAGCCTCAGGTAGGGGAAGGAGGAATTTTTCTTGCTCAAATTAGCATAAACTCACTTGCTCTACTGCAAGAGTCTGGAACAAGTATACGTACTCAGAATAAGCCAATGGTACTGCCAGGTAGTTCATTCTCATTTTCTTGAAGCAGGACATTCTGATGGTTAAGGAGTCTACATACATGTGTAATTTAGTATCAGGATGTTCAATTAGCTACAGAGGGGTGGCCTTTTGAAATCTCACCACTAACTCAATCAAGAAACATCCAAATCCAAAGCCATTTGTAATCCAGACTATATGGGTTATATTGAAAGACTTTATTAGTACATAGATGCTATCTCTATACCTGTTTTTAAGAGCAGCCTCTGGATTTAGTCCCCAGAGATGTTTAACTGAGATACCGTGGACTGCCTGCCTACTGCCTGCGAACACTCTGCACGATGCTTGGTGGATGATTCTATATGCTTTCTGGCCATGCCCAGTTTGCCAGCTTGCTGGGTGCACCTAGCTAAATAATCTTGAGGATAGCCTCAGGTCTTCCATCAGCAGACAGTACACATTTAGACAGGGTGTCCTGGTTTCAGCTGGGATAGAGTTAATTGTCTTCCTAGTAGCTGGTACGGTGCTGTGTTTTGAGTTCAGTA
>JAVJGG010000029.1:25789348-25800777 GCA_035590195.1 Aviceda cuculoides
ACGAGGAAAATATCTTCATAGGAAAATGTTAATTGTGACGTAAGAGACTTTAAAAATAATGTATATGTCTCTAAGTATTATTACTGGTAGGGCTTAAATGTTATTGCACATTCAATACCTAATGTTTTAACTTCACCTGAACTTGTTAAAGCCTGAATCTAGATGAGTGAGTTATCAGTAGAAAGTCTGAAAACTTTTTAGTTGTGAAGCATACTACTGGAGTAGTTCAGAAGCTACCAGGGCTAATGTATAAGAGTTTCTGTGTAATACTGAATTCTCTTACTCTGAGCAAGGAGTTGACTTGCATTATGAGGCTGGACAATAAAAACAAGAGCAATGTCTGTTTAAAATAAATGTTAACATTGAAGATTCAAACAATGATGTGAACAATTGCACATCTTATTGATAATTCAGGTAGTGTCTTTTGGGAAAGCAACATTATAAGACCCATCAAAGTGTATATGAGCAGTCTTACATCTTTTACAGATCATTTTGAATGAATTATTTCTCAGATTTGTTGCTCACAATTGCATTATATTTCATGTAGTTTTGCTTTCTGAAGCAGTTTGTTACATCCTTGGTCAGCATTTCTGGGCAGTAAGAATGCTGTATAAGTAAATACAGTGCAATGACCTCTAATGGATGTTGTACTTCTACATTAGATAACCCTTGGTTTAGACACAGCTTAATGGTCTCAGAAGAACTAGTTCTATTTCATTTTTTATTAATAAATTTATTTCAATCTGTAATATTGTGTCATAAAAGTAAAAAATAAAACATGTGATGTTAATAATTTACTTGTTTCATGTAACTCTGTTTTGACTTGTGTCCCAGTTTTTTGCTATGGTGGGAGAAGTTTTGGAAGTTTTTTGTCAAAATAGTGCTTGAGAAATTTCATGGCAATTTTGCAAAATACACCTAATCAGTTAGAACTTGGAAGATTTTAAGACTGTAATTTGTACGATTGTGGCTACCAATGTGACAAAACAGCAAAATAACAATTATTACCCACCCCTCCACACACACACCCAAAACCAAAAAAAAAAACCCAAACCCAAACAACCAAGATGATAGAATGTTATTTCACATTTCTGGGTACCCTTCAATACACTGTTTCAAATTTTAACTGATAACAGTAAAAAGGTATTGAGTTGTAGTGTAAAAGGAACAGTTTTCTCTGCTATACCTTACACCCTTCTTGTCCCTTCACAGACTTGAATAGCTCCATACCCTTCAGTGCTTACCTTTTCAGCACAAGCTGAAAGCAGCATGACTTTTTGCATAGACTGTGACAGAAACACCATTAGGTCCTTAGACTTTGACAGGCAGGCATGCCCTGAATTTAATTAGTTCTGGAAAACTTAACAGCCACCTCATGTCTGATTAAGGAATAGCATCATCCATTTCTTTGCTGAAAGATACTAGGGCTGACAAAAATCCTTGAGGTGGTTTTAAATCAGGCATATCAGGCTTCCATTAAGTATATATACTATTTCCTGAAAATAAAATAAGACCACTGAACTAGTAAACATGAAATATTGAGGGACTTCTGACAGGTAAGCTCAAGGACAGTTGGTCAGAAAGCTCAGCAATCTGTTCCGTCTGAAACACCCTCTCACTGAACAGGATAATGGAATTATCAAAACTTTCTCCCTGGCTAAGGATCACACTGTGCCCTGAAGAAAAGCCTCGGGAACAGAATTTTAGGCAATAAATTACAAAAACCTGGTTATAATCAGGACAAAAGAGCAAAATAGCCTCCAAGTTAGACAGTGTCAGAGGCAGGATCATGAACCAGATGGTCCTTCAGTCTGGCCCAGAATGGTAGCTTCTGCATTCTTGTGAAAGAAAAAATTGGAATTTTGTAGGAAAAAAAAAAAAAAAAAGATGCAAAATGTTACTAGTCAGAGGAATGCCCTTGGAAGTCTGCTTCCACAAGCATGTGCCCTTTTGGTCGTTCCCTTCCGCACAACATAAAGCTGCTGCTTTTTGCAACAACAGATTCCTTATCAATTTTATAGGCTTGCTACTTTCCTTCCCAGAGAGCTGGAAACTGTCCTCTCAGTGGTACAATACTAGGAGACCTGAGCATTGGTAGGCGTACACTTCCTTAGTGCTTTCTCTGTATCTGGGAATGTAATATTTCACCCCAAACAGTCTTACTGGCATTGTTACCCTGTAAATAATGGTACTTTCTGACAATCCCTATCTTGCCTGGATTTTCCTAGGTTGTATTCATGTATTTATGAAGTGGTGGTTGTCTTTTGTGAAAGATAAAAAATGAGAAAGAAACAAGATTCCTGTGTACTTCCTTCAATCTCGATGTGAGCAGTGGCAGACTGCTTTCCAAGGATGCTGAGACAGTAAGTAATTTAAATGCCAAGTAACAAAAGTTGTCAAGAGCGTTTCATACAGGTTGGCTGGTTTTGGACTGTAATGTTTCACTTAATGTGTTTCATTACATAACCACTTTAGGAACATTTCTTAGTTCGAACCTCTCTTGCATATTATCACCCACTCTCTAAGTTTTCTTGACTAAACTTCGTAGTCAAAGTGAGATAATTCTGCTGGCTAAAACAACAAAAACCTCAGAAAAATAGCATCGTTTAAAAGCTATTTTCATTATTTAATTCCTGAAATGGAACCCCTTCCTTTTCTTATTAAACTTTGCTAATTTTAACAGACATTTCTCTTAATGGAAAGTGAGTTTTCCAACCCAGATTGTCTGATTTTCAGAGCACAGACCTTAGGTTAATGGAAAATCTCACGAACAACAGTGTATTTCTTTAAAGTCAATAAATTGTCCATTAAATGTTCTATTTTTGATGGAAAAGTAATTGTTTGATGTTTCCCTGTGCAGTTTATTTAGGAGGACATACACTTCTGCTGCATTTTCACCTTCAGAATGGAGGAAAATGTCTTCTACTAACATGTCAAGGATGCAGCCCTCTGTCGTTAATTCACTTTATGTTCAGGCAACATCTTAGACTCACTTTATCGTAAAATTGTCCTTAGTGTATATGAGGCTTAAACATCCCTTCCTGAAAGAGATAAAAATGTAATTAAAGTCTGATATGATCCACTGTCGGAGATGGAGCATTAAACTAAACAGCTATTAGATTTTAGTCTGGTGTTGGCAAGTCTAGTGTAAATCTCATGATTTAACAACCTCAAAACTATCTTTCTTTTCACTTTATTTTATACAAAGAGCTAAACATTAATTTCTTCTTATTTATCTTCAATGTTTATATCTTTATTGGTCTCTGGATTCACATTTTTAAGATTTGGCTATGACTGGGAAGGTTTTTTTGAATGACAACTGAGTTTTTCTTACCATAGCATGACTCCAGAGGCTTTAGAACAATTATAAATCCCGCTATCTCAAATTGTATGAGCTGATAGTAACTGCTGTAACAATTGCCATTTACTAGTCCAGATCTAGCAAAACCCCCTCATGATAAAAGTTATTATGCTACAATTCTGGTAAAATATTTTATTATTATGGTGTTCATCTTACAATTCTGTGAAATTATGGAACACTTATTTATAATTCTAGCCAAGATAATGGTCACTTGTGTGATACAATCCCTGATAACTTTCCATGTGGATGAGAGAAAAAAAAAAAGAAATCAAGGAAAAGGTAGAAAGCTTCTTATAAAACAAATTTCATCTGGAAATGTTAAAAATCTGGAATTAATGGAGGAAAAAAATGAGGTGTTCTGATATTTTCTCACTTCAGGGAAAAATACTCGAAATGAAAACATTTCCTATCTGTTTCAAAAATTTTGAACACATCACAGTAATACAGACACTAGCAGATTTGATATTAATATACTTAAATGTAGTTGTCTAAATACAAACCTTTACATGCGAGCTTGGTGTTCAATACCTTACTGCAGCTCGTGGAGATCTAGGACTCGGTTTGGTTCCCCATTGAGGGTGAGTTGAGATCCCCATGTGAGTCTTGCCTGGCCTGTAGATTTTGCTGTAGGGCATAGCTCCTGTGTCATCTCTTGACAGCCCCATGAGGATAGTTCAGATACCGTAAGACATTTAAAATTACACTAGGTGCTTATATTTTGGCACTTGAGCACCAGTTATCTGTAGCATCACAATTGAGAAGATGAGGGAAAATAAACCTTATGTACCAGATGCTTAATGAACTCTTATATTTGTTTTCTTCTGCTTCTTTTTTAGTAGCATCCCTCTTATTTCTCAGATCCTCATGCAGTTGAAAAATCTGGTGGCAAGGAATGTCATAGAATCATAGAATGGTTTGGGTTGGAACGGATCTTAAAGATCATCTAGTTCCAACACTCCGTGCCATGGGCAAGGACACCTTCCACTAGACGAGGTTGCTCAAAACCCCATCCAACCTGGCCTTGAACACTTCCAGGGATGGGACATCCACAACTTCTCTCTGGGCAACCTGTTCCAGTGTCTTACCACCCTCACAGTAAAGAATTTCTTTCTAATAGCCAATCTAAATCTGCCTTCTCTCAGTTTAAACAATTACCCCTCATCCTATCACTACACTCCCTGTTAAAGAGTCCCTCTTCATCTTTCCTGTATGCCCCCTTTAGGTACTGGAAAGCTACTATAAGGTCTCCCAGGAGCCTTCTCTTCTCCAGGCTAAACAACCTCAACTCTCTCAACCTATCCTCATAGAGGAGGTTCTCCAGCCCCCTGATCATCTTTGTGGTCTGCTCCAACAGGTCCATGTCCTTCTTATGTTGGGGCCCCCCAGAGGTGAACACAGTACTCCAGGTGGGGTCTCAAGAGAGCAGAGTAGTGGGGGAGAATCACCTCCCTCAGCCTGCTGGTCACACTTCTTTTGATGCAGCCCAGAATGTGATTGGATTTCTGGGCTGCAAGCACACGTTGCTAACTCATATTCAGTTTTTGTCCACTAATACCCCCAAGTCATTGTCCTCAGGGTCTGCTCTCAATCCACTCATTGTCCAGCCTGTATTTGTGTTTTGGATTGCCCCAACCTATGTGCAGGACCTTGCACTTGGCCTGGTTGAACTTCATGGGGTTTGCATAGGCCCATATCTCAAGCTTGTCAAGGTCCCCCTGGACGGCATCCCTTCCCTCCAGCGTGTGGACCACACCACACAGCTTGGTGTCATTGGCAAACTTGCTGAGGGTGCCCTCAATTCCACTGCCCATGTTGCTGACAAAGATGTTAAACAGCGCCAGTCCCAACACCGACCCCTGAGGAACACCACTTATCACTGCTCTCTTCTTGGACATGAAGCCATTGACCACAACTCTTTGAGTGCAACCATCCAGCCAATTCTTTATCCACCAAGTGGTCCATTCGTCAAATCCATGTCTCTCCAATTTAGAGTCAAGAATGTCATACGGGACAGTGTCAAATGCTTTGCACAAGTCCAGGTAGATGATGTCTGTTGCTCTTCCCTTATCCATGAATGCTGCAAACCCCACTGTAGAAGGCCACCAAATTTGTCAGACATGATTTGCCCTTAGTGAAGCCATGTTACACCTGGTAAACATAGCTAATTGTGAAATGTTAGTAATTTCCCATACTATTTTAATTTTCCAGCACCATTTAGTCAACTGAATGAATAAATAGATGCTTTTAAGGTACAAAAGTGAGTCTTGATGTGTAGAGATAGGTTATGCAATATATTTGACCCTGGAGAGGAGAATTTATGCATAATTTCTTGCCTGTATTATCTCTCAACACTTCTGCATTAGGGAATTAACTATAAAATTATGGAAAATAAACAATTATAAACACTTCTTTTATGCCACTGATCAATGAAAATTTGCATCAGATTCTTTAGTGCTCATCTTCACTGTGTGTGAGAAATGCAAGAAATACACTCTTCAGCATTTGCTTTACTTTCTTTGGTACTATTCACCTCATTCAATGTTGAAAAGTTTTCCGTCTGGCTGTATATGCAAATGCATATACTTTATACACTCAGTAAGAGAGAATGACAAAGCAGCAGTGAAAAGACTATCGAAGACAGTTGTCATCAAACTATATTACTGTAGAACATTGCTGTGAATTTCAAAGCTGTCATATTGCTTATCACTGTATGAAAGCGTAGCCTGCCTGTCATCTTGGAAAAGCTGAATCAGAGTAAGGAGACCAAGGAGGAGAGGATATGAATAGATGGGGAAACCATTTCTTGACAGTATTTGGTTTCCCATGGTTTTCTTTTGTCATAAACACATTTTTTGCTGTTACTTTACAAAAACAATCTAGCCAATATTTCCTGGGTATGTTTCCAATATCAGCATTTCAGCTGGTGTTCCTGTGTCTTGCTGATATGCTCTGATTCCTCCCCATGGTACCAAGTGACCGCCTCTTGAGAGTCACACATAGGTGGTTCTGTAGGAATGACTGTAATGGCTGAAGCCTACAATTTCTAAGTTCTGTCCCAGAAATGATGTGTTCACATGAGCAGTATTCATGTTGGTGGGTACTCAGAACTGGGTCTGTTTCCTTTTAACAGGTATTCTGTCTTGGTCTAGAGAATAACATCTGGAGTTTTACTGACTGAATAAACGATCTTGTTTCCATTATATAATCATCCTAAATCTCAAAGGATGTTTTTATTTTTTTGCAAAGACCAAGCCAATAAACAGATTAAATTATAACTCCTTCCAATGAGCTCTTGGTTGACTTGCAATTAGCATGTGTCACATTTCAGTAATGTCAGTCTGAACTTTTTACTCTAATTAAAAGAAGATAATAAGATGTGGCTTTTTTTAATATGATGTGTCTTACGTTTCTTGCAATGAAGCATATTTGACACTGAGCGTGACAATGAAAAAGCAGCTGGTATTAAAATAAGATAAAAGTAAAATAAAGAATATGTAATAAATCAGTCTTACATAATCAACATAAAATAATGCTGTAAATTAAATAATATAAATATATTTTAGCTAATATATTATGCTCTAATATAATGTGACATGCCAGTAGTGTTAATGCCTAATATGAAATGACGTGATGTCTAATATAGAAGAAAAGCAAGTTTTGAAATGTTGGAATTTCCTGTGCACCAGAAAATTTGACTGTTGTCTGGCTCTAAAGACAGAATAATGGTGAGGGTATGAAGAAAAACTGAAAAATAGAAGGACGGGAAAGTTTGAAAGAAAAGACAAGATAGGGCGGCTCATACTTTGGGATCAACAAGATTCATTCCCACCAGAAATTTATAATTCTTAGTAAAATCTTTCTGTGTTTATTTCCCCACTGCACTGAGCACACGCTGAACACACCAGTGCTAACCTGGTGCTGTAACATGCAGGAGGAAGGAATGTGCACTGGCTCAGGAGCATGTTGTGCCCGCAGAGTGCAAATGCCTTGCATAGCCGGAGTGGCTAAAAAATGTTAGAGACTACCCTGAGACAAATAATTCTGTGCTCATCATAATGAATTACTGAGAGCTCAGATTATGGGCCATGTTTCCTACAGACCTGAATAAATGTGGCTGAACAAAGAAAAGGGAGATTTTCTAACTTCTGTTAGACAACTATCTTACCCAGTATGGCAGAAAAACAGAGAAAAAGTGCTTTTAAATTTTTTTTCCTTTAGTTACTAACTTAATTCAGGTTTTGTTTTTTTTTTCTTCAGTTACTAAGATTTTTTTTTCTTCAGTTACTATGAAATGTCCAATGTCTAGGCTGTTAATAATCTCAACTTAAAAATGAGGAATTCACATTTACTGTCTAAATTGTCAGTTATGTTTGCTACATAATTTGTTTCAATTCACTTGAATTAAATTGAGATTGCCTGCTAATTCTACAGTATGTAACCGGAGAAATTCTGTGTCCAGTATAGTAAAGCAAAATTAAAACTGATTCTTTATTTTTTTGATACGAGTATTTCTTCCAGATCTTTGATTTTAGGCTGCCGAATATTGTCCCATGATTCAAGAGCAGAAAGTGGGGCACTTTGATGTGGTAGATAGGAACATTTTGAATAGTATTACATTTTCCAACAGAAATTGGCTTGGTGCCATTTTGGAATTTTGGAAGATGCTAAGGAGAATTTGGGAATTATAAAGGTATTTTAGAGAATTTTAGAGATCTGCTAGGTCCATCAGGGTGAAGGTGGCATTCTGTGTCTCAAATTAATAAGAAAATTTTACCTTACAGTTGATATGTGTGTATTCATATGTCTCTTTGGGCTATGAATAAATGAATCCTCAAAATCCTCAAAAATTCAACTTTAAAAAAATTCCAGCTATTTAACGAAGTAATTCACAGATAAACTAAAGGAAAAGATAGAAGGCCACGACTTCTGGATGTTAAGGTGCTCGGTTTTTCTCTCTCTTAACGACAATATATGTTTCCACCCCATGACAACAAGATCTGTAAGCATAAATTCAGATCTGGTGTAAGCAGCTGATGTTCACTGGAAGTCAATAGGTTTATATAAAGGTTGAATTCCACCCAATTGTACCTACTTTAATGGTTTTTTGGAACTTAATCAGAAACAATCTGATTAGGGTCTTAATTATGGTTGTCATACTTCAAAATACGAAGTAAGAGCATTTTTACCTATATTGCTTTTTAAACTGCAGCTCTTAGAATCTAGAAAAAGTGCTAAGATTAAAATAACTGGTTTTATTCACAAAATTACAGATTGTGAAAGGAATCCCAGTAGAAATATTTTAACAATACTTTTATATTAGTATTATAACCCATTAAGCCCCTAATTTGTAAAGCAGTGCTTGTTCATAGATTATTAGGCTTTGCAGATTTTTGTTATAGCATCAGGATCAAAGTGATTAATAATAATAATAACAATAATATTACAACAACAATAATGTAAGAAATAATATAAAGACTACTTTGTAATTTTAGGAGGTATACATTTGTCATGCAGTGAAGCTTGCTTACATAGTGACCCATTAAATAATTCTAATTTACTAGTGTTCATTGTAACTAGTTTGGCTCAAAGAGGCAGGAAATCTCCAACTCAGAGAATAGAAACTTATATATATGGTTGACATTATTTAATACCCTATTTTCTGCACAGGGTTTCAATTACTGGAAGATATAGGCAGTATTACAAATTATGATGCCCACAGAGTATAATTCAGAGAAAGATAATTCCCTGCTTTTGTGTTTCATCCAATTGATCCTCTATATTTTTTTTTCCAAGCAGGTGAAGATTTATGACACATTCAGGCTTCAGAATCATTACCACCTATCTCTGCATAACATTGGATTAAGCAAGTCTTTGCGTACTTACCATTAAAATGAATTCCTGCTTTAATTAATTCTAATTTTTCTGATTTGGTTACAGTTACAGATTCAAGTTGCATGTTAATTTTCTTTGACTTTCTTAAGAATCCATTGTAATCTAAGTTTGATTTCAAAAAAAGTAATTATTTGAATTTTGTAGCTGGCACTCTCCAGTCAAAAGTGCTTTGAAAAGAGAGAATTGATGACCGTTGCTTTTACTTCCTAACCTTTTATTTAGAAATAGAATCGTCTAAAGAGTTTCTTTCTCTAAAAAATGTTTAAAACAGTACATTAAATTAGAAATTCTTTAGAGCAGAGGAAGTACAGGTTATGTGCTCGATAATAGCACATATATTCCAAGTAATGTGCAGCATTGTTTATTTTGGCTCATATTTCCTCAGATTATTTCAGCTGTTACTCTCATACATACAGGAAATGATTCTACTTCTTGGAGTTCTGTTACTCCCACTCTGTGTATTTTTTTAAGTGACATCTAATTCTGCATTCAAAGTGATAACAGTTTTTATTGCCTGCATGCACGGATTTTCAAGTTGGCTGAATTTTAGTAAACCAGAACATTTCCTCTTCAGTATGAAAATTGGACATTTTGATCTATATCACTGAAGTTTTCTTACCTACTTTTCTTTCCTACATCACTTCCGAATAGCTTTCATTTTGGGATAATTTCAGAAATTTTGGAGATGATTCCTTGTAAAATAGAACTTTATGAAAATAATTCCCTTTAAATTTCTACAGGTTTTATTCCCAGTAGTAGTAAGTGAAATTATGTTGTAGTGAAGTGCCATAACTATTAGTGGCCACCTTTTTATTGACAGAGCTAAAGTCACTCTCATGGTGGATGGCTTTATATTGTTTCAACTTTCTGCAGAGGTTTGCCAGTTTATCTTCTTCTGATATAACCCTGTAGTGTCAATATTACCCAGAAATCCTGTAGAAATAGAATACATTCAACATACATAGTTCTATTTCTTTCATGGACATCTGTTTTCACATTTTTATATATAATAGTCAACTAGATATAAATCCAGTTAAAAAAAAAAAACTTCTGTATGATTTGGTGAGTTATAAATCACAAAAATAATTTCCTAGGCAAAACATTACTTTTAAGAGCATTCGTTATTAACATTTAAGAAGTTTAACAAAAATTCAGATAGAAGATCTGTTAAATTGATGTGTTTTCGATTAGTGTATTATAAGGAAAAAAACAGACTTTAAAAAGAGGTTTTTAAAAATAAAAGTACTGTACACTTAACATGTAAATTGTTCACCTTATAAACATTTTTGGGAAGGAATATTCCTCAACCTGCTATGATGTTTCTCCCTCAAAAAAGGAACTACTAATCTCAGGGGAAAATTATATGCTGAAATGGTTTCACTGGTATGGTCCATGGAGACTTCAAGTGAAGGAAAGGCAGAAGCACTCAGTAGCTGCAGGTATGTGCAGAATGACTAAAGTCTCCTTAAGTTTCGTGCCTGCTCTATGAAGAAAGTCAGGCTATTCTAGGTGTCAAAAAGCATTTCAAAAGGCCTAAAAAGAGCACTGCATAAAGAGTTATCCAATAGAACATTATAGATATAAGGATTTGAGTGGATTTTAGGTTGTCAGAATATGTAAAAAATGAAAGATAATGATTGACCTACTGAAAAAAAACAAGTTAAATATACTTAATTTCTTTCCAGTGCTAGTCAGTTAAGGAGGCATGTAGTTCTAAGACATTTCCCCTTACCAAGATTCATTGGCATGAACTAGTTATTAAAATAAACAGAACAGAAGATTACTATATTACAATAAAAGTCTATGGTTTGAAATTTAAATATGGATTATGTTATATGAAGACCATAGCAGTATTATCTCTCTCAACCATATTAAAACTAGTCTGAACAAACAACACTGTAAGCCCTTTGATTCAGTTATAATTTATTTTAATTTCCTCAGGAAAGTACACTATCTGCTCATGCTGTGTTTGAAGGCACATGCATGTTTGCATGCTTCTTTCTGCCTACTGTGATTTTTTAGATTTTGAGGGATATATAGACTCGTTAACGTTAGAGATAAAGCCATCCTCCATTCTCTGTGAAAAGTGGTGTTTTCTAAGCTAAGTTATACAAACATGTGTAAGTGACTTGTAATAAAATGTTTCTAAAGGAGAGAAATTTGTTTCAGTTCTCTG
>JAVJGG010000029.1:25830111-25848501 GCA_035590195.1 Aviceda cuculoides
AGCCCAGGCTGCCTCCAGTCTTGACACCACCAGTTAGCTCACTTGCATTGGTGACCAAGAGGTCCAGTATTCCATCCTCTGTTGTAAGACTGTCTATTACTTGCCTTAAAAAGTTATCCTCAATGCACTCCAGGCATCTCCTGGATTTCTTACAGCTTGCCATGCTGTTTTTCCAGTAAATCTCAGGGTGGTTGAAGTCCCCCAGAAGGATGAGAGCCTGCGAGTGTGATGCCTCCTGTAGCTGGAGTAAGAAGGCTTTGCCAATAGGCTCCTATTGATCAGGAGGCCTGTAGTAGACACCAACCACAAGGTTCCCTTTGTTGCCTCCGTCTCTAATTCTTACCCATGAGCTTTCAACCTGCTTGTGTTTATTCTTTAGAGACAACTCTTCACAATATATCCATTTCCTGATGTAAAGGGCACCCCCTCCACCACTTCTTCCTTGCTTGTCCCTTCTGAACAGCTTTGATAGCCACAGATCTGACTTTAGCTGTGAAGGACTGCTGAGTATCATGTCCAGGCACCCGAGTACCTGTGTTAGAAACAGACAGGTGTTGTAATGCATTTTCTATATTTTTCTTAAGTTCACAAAATATGCCTATTCTCACAAACCATTACTTACACTTCAGTGTGCATACTGGACAAAGAGAAAGGAAAAAAACCCAAGCAAATAATGGATTTCAGCAAAAAAGAAGCTTGTACTTTATGTGCCACCAATAAAACACTATGCCCAAAAGTAATCTGATGCAATTGGATGCTAATGACTGCCTATATTTTTGAACATAGACTTAGAAGTGGAAAGTACACCCTTCAGGTGATATGTAGCCTCCCAGGCTAATTAATGTTCTCCTTTCACTATTGTGACCAGCATAAAATTAGCAAAAAGGCCCAGAGTCACCCAGATATACTTCTATAAACTGTTGGAATTAGGTTAGGAATGAATGTACATTAAAGACTTTGTTCATAAGGAGCAGGATGAGCTTCCCGGATTTGTATCATACCCCTGGCTGCTGTCGTTAAGGATGGTAATTTGAATTTTAGTTGTAGGCTGTAGAATTCCAGTTAACAGTGTATGCCATTGAATTACCAGCCTGAAATTTATGCTCTGGTTAGATGACACCAAATACTGGATATTGCAGATCCTACTGAAAAGTTATCCAAATAAAATGAACAATTGGTTTTTTTCATTCCAGACACTAGCTGAACAAGTCTGAATGGCAGGTATAGCAAACTTGAGCAATGACAGCATCCTAAATAAAAAACTCAGCCTTCCATATGCTGTCTTTTAGGTGGTTTAGTCTTGTGAGCAAACACTCTATGGTGGTGCCTTTTCCTAAGGAGTGGTATGAAAGAGTAATGCTATTTTAGGGTTGGAGGAAAAGAAATAGCAAAGGAATGTGTATCAGCAACTGTAGTTCAAAAGCTTAAAGTACAGTAGAAGTAGGAGACTGACAGAAAGATAGATGGTTAAAACAGGTGAATCCCTGTTCCTAGGAGGACTTCAGAGTAAATTTAACTGCAATATATCTCTTAATCCTATGTTTGTTTGGCAATGAAAGTGTCTACCCCATACACAAACACATTTTCAACTCCTCAGTTGTCCTGTAGAACCATACAAATATAATTTCAGAGAAGCTATGCTACATTAAAATCTGGTCATCACCACTTATTAATTAACAATCAAACATCACCTTTTTGAGGGGGGACATTCAGGACACGGTTTAAGTAGGATTCCTCACTCCTCTCCTCTTCTATTCTCCTCCTGCTCCTCCCCATTCCTGTCTATAGTATGGTGTCATGTATTTTTTTATATACATGTTTTTACCAGATTTTAGACATCTGGATCAAGAAGGCAATATATCTATGGAACAGGTCACTACATGTTCAAGTACTTGTTGCCTACAACTGCTCATGAAAGAAGTTGTGTTATGTCAGTGTTTCTGTGCTTTCTGTGTCAAAATGTACAGGGATATTTTTTCTGAGATTTCATCTCTTATCATTCTAGCTGACTTAATTTCATGACTACAAAACACAAGTGTATTGTCTTTAACAAATTGGTAGAAGATTATTCCAAATAACTTCATGACTTAAATTATTGTGTGTTTTCAATTTAATTTTACTTGTACATGGTTTCTAAGACCTTAATTTGCTTTTACAAGAAAAACTGACACAATCAGAACAGAGCAGCCACAGAAATAAAAATGACATGACATTCTTCAAACAATAAAATCCTTCAGTAAAACCAACATGCCTGAGTTAGAGTCAGCAGAATTATGTGTTTATATTCAGTAGTCAGAGTCCCTTCACAGACCTTTTTGCAAGTGTAGAACTGATCTGTACTGGTGAAGTCAAAACATGAGTATGTGTGAGGTATTTTTGACCCTGCAGTTGATTGGATCCAAGAACATCCCTTGAGACACTGATTATGCATGAGTACTGGGCAATTTCTGCTCCCTCCAAACACATCCTTTGCAAAAATGCTCATGAATATTTTCCTAACTTCCATCTAGCTATGACATACTGTAGTATATTTTGTATTGCTGTAAGCCAAAAAATTTAAACTGGGGGGGGATAATTCTCAGTACTTTAATGACTTAATAAATAGGTTTGCTGTTGACCAACTTGAAGAACAGTTAACATTTTTCAGGGAGGACTGAAGGTAAGTTGGGGAGCTCTGCATCTACAGCAGAAGAAAACACCACACAAAAAATCATACTTAAGATGCAGCTAGGGTGTTTGCTGTAGAGGAGAACAGCTGTGTGGACCAGCTACTGTGCAGTAAATTCCCAGCCTGGCACTCTAACTTTCCTGTATAGATAACCCCCAAAACCATTCAGGCAGGTCAATGAAGTGCCTGCTTTTATTGCCATTAACGTGAGTTACAGCTGTTTACAATTGCTGCAAAACAGTCAAAATGGAGAAAGCAAACATTTATAACATTAAAGGATGAACCCACTATGAAATGTGTCTCTGCAAAAAAATGACATTTGAAGTTCAATGTCTGTCATGTTTTCTAAGTTCCTGGTTTAAATATGTTTAGCTTAAAAATTAGAAAGTTTATTCCATCTGCCAGCCCTGCATATTCAATTTTAAATTTGTAAGTGAGGCTGCTGCTTTTTTGGCTCCAACATCACTCATGGTGAAGATTCCACAAAAGAAATTTTCCTTATATTTCTGTTCATGACATGTGAATCAGAATACTGTCTCTGTGTGTGTGTTCTCCTACATGAAAAGGAGTACACGAAGAAGAAGAAGAAGAATGAAATGAAAGAAGAAGAATGAAGAATGAAAGAAAGAAAAAGAAGAATGTGTCATTGTTGCTTAAGTCAACAGACGTTGCCTTTGTCTCTTGCAAAAGCTAAGTATTTGTCAACACTAGCCACCTTTTAAGAACAAAGATTCTGAGATGCTTAACTTGTTGTAAATTACTGTGACAATACCTATTTCAACTCATCTGTGTCAATACAAAACTCTGGATCCCACCCATATACAATCTGTTGAAACAAAAAATCAGCTTTGTTTTGTTGGAGTTCATTAAGAGAAGTTTCCTCAAAATCCAACAATCTAACTTTTCAGTCTAGAACTCAGACAATCAATATCAGGGCTAAATGTTGCAGCTTGTCTTGCAGAATAGATAGGACCATTTATAATTGTTTCAGAACATCAGAAAAACTAGGCTCTTTGATAAATATTTTCTTTTCTTTAAGGAAAAAAACCTGTTACTTGCAGTAAGGAAGTAGATAAAATATTGATGAAGAATCCTGATTTTTTTGAACATATGTTGTCTTAACGGCATGAACAGAAGAGGTCATCCTGCTACGAGGAAGAATTGGAAAAGATGACTGTGGGGTCAGTAGGGTAATGGAAAAAGAAGCAGAATGTATACATCGAGTTGCTGAGTGTCACCCTATTATCATCTTTATTTTCCTTTTGGTTTCAGAGCAATGAAAAAGGCCAACACTTCACAGGGTTTCATTTTCCCCTTCTCTAATTGACAGCAACAGAAGAGTATGAAGTGACTGGAAAAGAGTATGTGGTTCTGATGAAAAGAAACAAGAAGACAAAATTGGCAAAAAGAATATACCTTTCGCCTGTCTTCAAGAAGACATATTTTCAATCTCATGGCCAAAGAGTGAAAGTCAGGCTATAGTAGTGTCCAGACATAATAAGCACAAGTAAGTAAAAGCAGCACTTACAGTGGTGGCACCAGCTTTACTTTTTAACTGAACAATATATGCTGACATAACCATTGCCTTTCTCCTGTACCTACTCAGGAATAAGTGCTGATAACATCAGAAGGAGACAGACTGTGTGAGCAGATTATGAAAGGGAAATAATGGTAAAATGTGCTGCCAACTCATATTAGGTGTAAAAGATAATGCCCTCTGCTGACTGACAGGCAGAGAAGCTATCAGGCCAGCTAAATTAACAGAGTTGTCTGTGGATTTTTTGTATAAACTTGCATGTCTGGTTGCCAAGAATATGTTACAATTGACGCAGGAGTAGAAGGAATAGGAAACTGTCTGCATATAGGAGGTGTAAAAGGAGAGGTAATTTCCTGCATTATTTTTTTTAAATCTTAACAAGAATCTCTTTGGAGGGAGACAGGCAGAAGTCAAAAAAACAAAAACAAAAACAAAAACAACAACAAAAAAACCCCAGGACAACAGATCCCACTTTTACTAGCATGCCTAGAAAAATGTATCAGAACATTCAATGTGAATATTTGTTGAAATGAAAAACAACAATTCAAAACTGATCTTGCTTTCTCTTGCTGTACAGACTTTTTGCAAATATTGTAAGTGATGAGTTTGTTAGCTAGGAAGCTTGAAAAAAGTGAATTTTCATTGTTTTTTATGGCATTGGTTGGAAGTGAATTTGAAACTTTTGAGACTGTGTAATCAAACCAAAAATCTGAGGCTTCTATAGTCTTGCATTCTAAAAACCAGATAATGTATGGGCTGTGTGAATGTATCTTAGTTACAGCTGCTAATATCTTTTTGCATTTGAGTATCAAATATTTTAAGTGCTGCAATCTGCAGTCCAGGGATTCTTTGTTGGCATCTTTTTCTGCGTAACTTAAAATAAACAATATTTGAGAAAGACATAAATTGCTCACAGACATTTCAGAAAAAGATAATGCATATAATTGTAATAATTAAGAGTGACTTGATTCAGTATGAATTATTAAATCAGAAGAACTAGTCATTGATAATATAAAGGCACCATTGTTTGCAGCTAAAAAAAGTTTGAAACTAGGACTTCGGTGACTGTAGAGGTTTCTTGCTTCCTGACCTACAGTTTGTTAGCTATTGTCTGAAACAGACTATTATCATCTAACAGACATGCAGAATTTGGGAATGGGAGGAGACATGGAATGGACTTTGATAGTTTCTAATTGCTCTACTGGAAGTTTGTTAGGGAACATTGCTGGTAATATTACCGAGTTAAAGTTTTCCCCAAAAAAGTGATTATATATTTATGAGGCTGCATTTGGAAAGGTATAGTAAGAAAGATATTAATATTTCTGTACCAACTTTCTAATCTTTTCTTCTTTTGATGTATTTGTATCAATTGAGTTACTTCACAGGGTGAGAAGGGACAGATGATCGGCTCTCATTTTCGTATTTGTTTTGTACTGTTAAGCAGAACTGTAATGACTTCAGGCAAGAGTTCTGCTGCTGAAATTATTACTACTTTAATTTAAAAATAAATATTTATTTATTCCTTTATTGTTAAGTGATTACTTAATCTGGGGATATGTGTGATTTATACTTAAACATTATTATTTGTTATATATATACTTGATAAATCATATCAAACAAACAATAAAAATGCTGAGATATTAGATTCATAGAATTGGTTATTAAATGCTGAAACTGACATACTGTGTGGTAATTGGGTGTACTTATTAGCATTTGAAATGTGGTAGTAGAATATGCAGGTAATGTTCGGTAGACAAGTGTTCTTGTCAGGAAACCCTCAAGGAAAAGTAAAATACTTTTCTATAAATTGTATATTTATAAAATTAATTTCAAAATGTTAAAGGAGAAATAAAAAATACAGAGCTGGCTGTACAGATAATTTTTGAAATTATCCGAGTGAAAACTACTTAATTGTCACTTAAAGGAAACAGTGGCTCTAGTGGTTATTGATTTTATTTTAAAATGTTTAGTAAAGATTGTTGTCAAATGTCTTTGCCTACTAAAATTCAATAGAATTAGTGGCAGTTCATAGATAGAAATAATAAATCTGAATTTGCCCTTTTGGCTGTGATGAGTTCTTAAATTATAGAGGTTAAATACAGACTAGGAGCCCCTGATGGGGAGGAGGAGGAGTTACACATGATCTACTCAGCCTGCTGACACCTCAACTCTCTTACTCTTCACTCTCTTCACTTCACTCTTACAACAAGGAACCTGCAACAAATAGTGGAGCACAAGGCTCATTGTAGACCAGGTGTTGTTAAACAATATTAAAAATATCCCATGAAATAAAATGTCTTTATTTCTTGTCTCTAATATTCTCATAGATATTTTGTGTAAGTGGAGAGTATAAATAATAATTTTAAAGATATGTGATGTTAGTGCTTGGTTGACCAGGCTTTGATACTTAAAACTTAGGTTACTTTGAAAAATGAGTTTCTCCTTCTTCTTTGGTAGAGCCTAATGTAAACTGACTCCAAGAGATGCACAGTCTAGAGGGAAGAGTACACTTGTGATATCCAGGTTGTTCAGGATCTGGATGATACAGAAGAGGTCATCTGCACAGGTTTCATTTCTGTCTTCCAACATTCACAAGGATCCTGGCAATTTAGAGATTAAAAAAATGCAACATCATAGTTTATTCCACAGGCCTTGGTGACAGACAAGCTCTAAAATTCAGAGGATGTCTCACTACTGTTGAGTGGAAAAAACTGAAAGCAAACATGTCACCATTTATTCCCATGTTAGTCTTCCTGACACGATTATTCTGTCATTACTAGTAAATGCCTTGTGAAGGTGGTGGAAATCTGCACTGAAAAAGGGGCCAAACATAAGCAGACATAGAAATTTTAAGAAGTGAGTGAGTTCCAAATGTGGTTTTGAAAGTCCTCCTCGATAGAGCATAATCACCTTCATTGCAAAACTGGACTAAAGACAGTTGTTTTTACAGTTTGCAGTCAGATCAAACCTTTCCTCGGAGAGGTACAAACATAACTGTTACAGAAGTACTTGCTTCAAATTCTGTTTCCCAATAGAAACCTTCTCACTGCATCCCACTCTCCCCAGTGGCTGCTGTGGTGGAGGCAAGAGAGCCCACCTGCAGCTCCAGCAAGGACAACTGCCCTGTGCGCACTTCATCAGCACGTGACGGGAGGAAGGGATTCACAGCGGCAGAGTGACAGCACACTGCTTATGGCAAAAGGAAGGAAAATCAGGCCTGGGAATGCTTTAGAGGTGCAGATAGGCATTGACCATCATGGCTGAATACGTGGAACTGCAACCACAGAGTAGCGAGCAGTGACACAGTAGTTTCATTCTTTTGTTTTGTTTCTGGTCAGAATCTTAGCCTGAAAACTTGGCAAAGTTTTTCCCATGAATAACAAGTGGAAAAGAAATCCATTATGTTGAGTTGTTTCTAACTGTTGAGCTAGACAGCTCTGACTCATTCTGTCCTCACACACACTGTGCATAAGCCCACTGTGTATTGGCTGAGCACAGATGTAACCTTACAGTCATGACAGTCATGTCTTTAACCTGTTTTTACTACACTTACTGCCTTGATATTGAAATGCCAAAAGAACTTAAAGTGGACTATTAAACAACAACTTCAGTATAAATTAGACACATTCTACTCTATAATCACATATAGCAGATTAGACTATGGCTATTTCCTTGGAGTGTGTAGAGTGACTCTTTGCATCACTCTGTTTTTTCACTTCATCTTCAGGGACTGGTTATGATTGCAGTTTCATGTAATATCTTCGAGGATAAATATAACTTTAGGTATATTTAAAGGTGACTGCTTGTGTTCAACTTTATTAGTTAAAGATAAACCTCATTTTCATGGCATCTTTTAGTGCTATGTAAAATTAGGGTCAAATCATAACTTTAATGAAGTAAATAATGAAAATCAGAGTTTTTTTAAAGAGATCTAAATATAAACTTCAGATTTAAACTGTATAGTAAAAAGTGTGTGATTTTAGAATGCTCTGTTACTATGATCACAGAGCTATATGTATGCATTTATACACAGGTTATATGTATATAACAATTTTTTTGTATCCATATTGGTGCTCTATATGTCTTATATATGTATATGTGTCTCATATATGTATATGTGCCTCATATAAATGAACATGTATGTGTGTGGAGGTGTGTATAATTATATAAATATTTATATAAATATTTAATTTTATGTATATATAAATATGCATGCTTATTTTGTTCCCCATTCTAAAAAGGAGAATTTATGGGTCTTCAGATATTTAACTTGACAGACTGGAAGTCCAACTATATATTCATTAAAAGAATTACAGTGCATGTGAGAAAAATGTTTTGTTGGATTTTAAATGATGCTATTTGTCAGTCTTGAGAGTTTAAACGGTCTGTTTACAATTTGCTTTTAAGTAGGGAAAGTCTGTTAAAGTAACTGGTAAGGGTATAATTGAACTTTCCTCTCTAACATCATTCCATCTGTGAAATACTTGGATGGACTGTATTAGGTGACCTCAGACCACAGAACAATTACAGTTACTAGGTTCAGTATTTCAGCCTTCATCATAAGATTACATAACAGTGTTGTTTTGGTGCTGTTGCTAGGGAGTAAAAATCTGAAGTTTAAAAGGGATTGAATTTGTTTCAGTTGGCATTTTGAACTTGTATGGTATAAATTAAATGGTATTTTTTTATAAATAAATATTTATGGTCCAAATATTCTCTTGTGAAAAGCCAGATTCTACTAGCTTTGCTCAAGCCAAATGATCCTTTACTCTACAGGTAAGTCAGGTGACCTTAGCAAGATATTCAAAAAGTCAGACACTATTTCTTTGGTATGGAGATCACAGGGTTTTGTGTAACTTGTGGGATGGCTGATGATGAAAGGTCCCTGTATCTTCCTAATCTTCCTCTGCAATCCAGCTTTTCCATTGAATTCTTTCTCCATCACTGTGGAAAACATAATTCTCCTGGCTTTCTGTAGGCCTGTCATCTAGACACCATGTCCAGTTTCTCATGTCCAGGTTGTGTCCAACTCTTGCAGACTTTTCTGCATTATTCATCTAACAGACAGTCCCATCTTTTCCTCCACCTAAAACTTTCCCAAAGAGTCTACTTATTTTGTATTTAAATGCCTGAAAGATCTTTTTTATTCATTGCCCCTCACAACATATTTTTTACTGATTTTTCCAGAATGATGTTACATGGATATTTTTTGCAACCTATTACTGTAAGAACATGACCACTCTCTTCAACTTCCTAAAGTTCCTACTTCTTTATTACATCAGAAGTTACTTGCCTTTGTTTTCAAGGTTTTTACAATCTTTCTTCACCTTGAGCCTTACTTCTTCTTCCAGCTTGAGATCCTGAGAGGCTGACTCCTGTGTCTGTGTAACCCACAGTAAAATCCTCTGTCACTCATTTCTTTGATTTTTAAATCATGCCTTTCTGCTTTCTCCCACAGTGCCCTTCATGCTTTAAAAGAGCTCATGCAGGTACCACATAACCTTCCTCGCATCCCTGTGTAGATCTTACCATGGCTGAGAGGTTTGCAGAAACTGTTGATGACAAAGATGCTTCAGAGTGCTCTGCCTTACTGCCTACCCTGTTGAACACTATTGTTTAACGGCTTCTTTGTCTTCCCTTGTCAGTATCCTTGAGTTTCTTCTCATAAACCACAAACACACACTGTTATTCTGTCTTGTGTACAGCATCCAGCACAGAGATCCCTAAACTTTAACTGGAATTCCTGGGGTCTGTGGTAGTAGAAATAATAAATGATTAAAAAAAATAGTTTCTTAAAAGTGTCAGGAAAATTAACTCCTGACATATGTATAGCAAACAACAGTTTGCTGAGACACATTGTGCATCACGCAGCTACTGAGTTTGCTTGTGCATCCTGAGCTGTTTTTTCTCTTTTCAAATTCGTTCCTGAAGATAATTGGGCAGGTGCTGGGTTTTGAGCTACAAATAAAAAATGTCTTTTATGTGCCTGATTTTCCCTATTCTTTATAGAGCCTTACAATGGTCTATTTGTCAAATTTATGTTTCACAAACTAATTCATTTGTTAGTTAAAAAGAACTTAGAAATTTACCTCATGTAATAGTTTTTCAGTTTATTCTCCTAAACATTCTGGACCACTACATGAATCCCTGCAACTCTAAAAGCTAATCGTTAGAAGTGACAGTCACAATATAGTATTATCATCTCTATGTAATTTTTTGTTTTATACAAATGTGTATCAGCCTAAAAGCTATAAAATTTTCCTTTTAAATTGTACTACTGAGTAAACAAAATAAAGTGTTTCTTATCCCATTGCAGTTTTTCCCTTGTCTATTTTTTTGCTTATTAGAGGCACCTTTGAGTGGTGTCTGTTCATGTATATTGCAGGAATAGTTACAGCATATACTACAAAAAAGTTAAGCCTGTCACCTCAACCCTTGCTTTTCTTCCCAGCCCTTCCTTCAGCTTTAGCACTTTTGAAATTACGATTCTTCTTTTTTATTACTAGTGTTTAGCTCTGGACCCTGACATGTGCTCACTGCCTCCTCATTCTGCATACCTGCAAGAGACTCTCGTGGGGTCTCTGTTACCCCTGCACCATTACAGTAAATGTGGTTTTCCCAGAGATGGACTACACTTGCACTCCCAAGAAGTGAGACTGGATGAACTTCATCTAAATGAGGGCTACTACACCACCAGATTGGTCCACTGGTCCTTCAGTGCACTGGTTTGTAGTTAATATTTTCAAAATCTGTTTTTCTTTTGAGGTCCAACAGGTTACAGTGATTGTATGCCTTTTAACTAACTGCACTGTGGCAGTCTGTAATAACAAAACAAAACCCGAATGAGATAATGACAGAGGCAAGGTTTGTAGAAAGAAGCAAAATAACTTTTACTGTGGTTGTGGCTGGGAATATAAACAAGCTTTCAAGCATAATCTGAGGGAGAAGCAGCAAACTGCAAGCTGGTAATGAAAGGATGAGTTCCAAAGTACTTTGGCTTTATCAGTGGGTTCAGCACGCATTATATATTTGAAATGAATCTTTATCCTTTGTTTCTGTCATTAGGCTGTCTCAGAGCCCTGCTTGAAACCTTCTGTGGAAACAGGACTGTTAGGCAGGAAGCAATGTTTTTTGCTGCAATTTCTTCACTCGTCTACAATGGTGCTTAGTGGTTGCTGTGTTGAACAGGATTCATCTTCTCCTCATTACCCCTCATCAGATCCAGTTTGTATTCTCAGTGCCTCTCACTCCATCACAGCTAGGAACAGATAAGGAAAGTTAAGACAACATGAAAGAAATGGTGAATGTTGGCCTGATCCAACAGTTTCTCAGTCCACAACAGTATGAGCAGTATAGATAACAGAGGCTTTTTCAGGCAGAGAGAGAAATGAGAAGAGGAAGGATAAAACCTGAATCAGAAAGGGATGTTCTTCAAGGAAAGTTTGGAACAAACCAGAATGATAAAAAAGGGGATGGAAGAAAAAATAATTTAATCGGAGAGAAGAAGAGGGGAAAAGAAAACCAGAACAGTAAAGGATTTGGAGGTGACTCAGACTGAAGGGAAGATAATTTAACTGAATGAAAAAATCTGTAAAGAAAAGAAGCTGAATGAAAAAGCAAAAGGAAAGAAAAGTGTCTTCCTTTCCATATTTTTTCTCTAACATTTAAAACCAAAAATGTCTTGTTTCTGTTTGATATAAATGCCCTCTATTTCTTTCTAATGGCAGCAAAAATGATATCACTTGTCTGGACAGGCTTTCAGCAGTTATTGATGTTTCAAACCAAGTATTTACATTGTAAACCCGATGAGAGTATCTGTTAATTTTTGTGGTACACATTTGGGAAGTTTAGTGGATTTTGTTTGTTTCAAAGTGCATGGTAAATTAGCATTTTCTCAAGTCTCAAAATATTCACAATATCCAAGTAGAACCCTTTTACAATCAAAACTTTTCTGTCTTTTCTCACCCAGATGTTAAGTAGTTGATAAATATGGGATCTCCTAAGATGCAGTATTGGCAAGGATTGCCGTGACAGAAACATATATGCATTTGCACACAGGCAGGGAATCTGATATACCAGAACCAGTGGAACAGATGTACCTTGAGTAGGTAGCCTGTAAGTGCTCAGTATAGCACACATGTCCCAGGCTGCTGAACACACAGTATGCATGCTTTAGAACTAATTTGTGCATAAGCTGTGGTCATTTGTTGGAGGAGTATGGACATCAAGCAGCCTTCATAGAGATGTAGCCCAGGCTGCTATATATTTGGAAGTTCAAACAAAGTGCCAGTGCCTTTTTTTGTTTTCTTCCTGGACAGAATTTCCAGAGTGAATATATCTAAGGAAACTTGGAGGTATACACCCACTTAGAAACTTGTCCAGGGATGTATATTTAGTCCTACAGGTGGGGATCTGGAATTACAAAGCAAATTGCAATTGAATGATAGAACTCAGTTTATAGCATTCATCCCCATGATAGCATTTACATATATTTGAAAGAAACTCTGTGATCTTGGATTTAAAATAGAAACTGTTGATATGAGAAGAAAAGAGAACTGTGACTTAAAAATATTCTGACCTAAAACATCTCTCCTTCCTGCTTCCTGCTTTGTTTCTCTCCTGCCTCCTATAAAACCTTCTCTGTATCCAGCTTAAATCCAGAATGTGGAATATCTATCAAGACAACTGGATTGTTGTGCTGAAGTGGCGCTGTAATTCTGTAGCACACATCTGAGGATTGTCTGAGGATTTTTTTAATATTTGTTTCACATATGTTTGGGGGGTTTTTAAAAGACATTTAAATAGAAAGAGAGCTTTCCATGCCACTGTGCTGTACTTGCTGCATGCAACAATATACTCTCAGCTCAGGACCAGCCATATAAGATTTTGTGGCTGAAAAGAGAGTACCATTTAACGTTTTACTTCAACCTAGTAGCAATTCCATGATTCCTCTGCTCTTAAATTCCTTAAGTAAGTTTTTCACTGTGCAGAAACTATAGGTTCAGAAGATGTGGCCTAATTTTCACCTTTCTGTTTGACTAAGCATACCAGATTATAGCAAGAAATCATGTCAAGGAGTTGAACATCTCGGCAAAGGAGCAGTTTGGTGCAAAATGGTCTTCTTCAAAAAACACCTGTAAAGTACATGACTTGCAGATCAAGAGCTCTCCTTGTTTTGTGCACTTAAATATTTTGTCTGAGGATGCCAATTTTTTCACTTGCATGGATGTAATAGGGCATTTTCCTTCCTATTCCCATTTAGTATGAACTAAATTGACATTTATTCCCATATAACTTTGTGCACCCTGCTCTTTGTGTTGTAGCAAGTGAAAACTGTGGTGAAGAAAGACATCCATCAGAAAATATAACTTTTTTTTTTCTTTGTGTCTCTAGTCTGCTTTGTACCTACAAAGTCTGTGAATTCTTTTGCTGTAAAGCAAAGCAGTGTGCTGCCAACAGCTCAAACCCCCAACAATGTCAATCAATAAGGCTTCAGGCTAAAAAAATCTGAGTACTACAGATTTTGGGGTTTAATTTCATTTCTACTCCCACCCATCAGTTTCCAAATAACCAATCTTTTTACCTGTTTAATATTTCTTTCCCTGATGCCTAGACAGTTTCTCTTATAATTCAGAGTCCTACCATGCTCTATGACAAGGCCTTCCTAAGAAGACCCTCAGGAAAAATACCACAACGGTGAAATTGCAGAGTCTCAGTTGTTCTTGCTGCTGTTCATAAGTTTTCTGACAGAATAGATTATTGTGGGGAAAATGCTGATTTAACAGAATTGAAATTATTAATATTAATATTAACTGAATGTAAATCTACTTTATTAGGAGATGACTTACTTCTCTGAACTCCCATAACCTAAGCACCAGGTGCAGGCTGGATAGTCATTTCCAAGTTCCACCGACACCAGTTTTTTTTTTCTTTTAGATCCCAAATTGGAACTAGGGATCTCAGAGCTTCTGAGCATGACATTTATCACCTGACTAATTTTATATGTTGCCTGCCTGGAGGACTTCAAGGCTTCCCTGGTTAATCAGAGATCCTGATGACCAACTCTCGTTATTGCTGGCTCAAGATGTTACTGACAAGCCAAGGGAACCAATCAACTTAGATGCCCATGAGCTCATTTTGGTTCCAAAATTTCCTGGCTTTTATGAACTTCTTTCCCATGGAAAGTACTGCTCCTCATCCAAGGTTACAATTTCAACCTCATCTCTCAAGAATTCAAACCCACATTTTTTCATAGAAAATAATTTCCACCTTTTCACTTATCAATAATTTTCCTTTATATATAGTAGTAGCAAACAAGCAGCCTACTTCTCCATTGATGTGTGACTCCCCTTTACATTCTTTACTCTCTCCTGACCAGACTTATCTCATCTGGTATTACCTTGGTTAACAACGTAATCCTTTGCTCTTGTCTTTATAGTTTTTGCTACCTCAGTTATCTTTAATTTTCAATCACTCTTTCATCTTTCAGTAGAAGGGAGGTTCTTTCAATAACCTTTCTTATTTTGAAAAGGATTCATAATTTTGAATTTCAAACACCACTGTCTTTCACTCAGATCTTGATAGGCCACAAGTGCAGATGCAGGATTCTCAGCTTTTACCCAGAGGGGCTTTCCTGTTATCAGGTTACATGGTTGTCTGAGCTGGATATCTCTCTTTGCATACTCATTTTGGCTCACAGACATTCACTGCCGTGACCCAAGTGAACTTCCAGTGTACACTAGGACAGAGAACTGGATTCAGCTTGGTGGCATGGAGCCTTAGCTACTAAACAAGCAGCACTCATTAATTCCTGCAGAGTCCTGCACTGCTCCATTACCTGTCTGGCTTCTGAGAAAGCTATAAACTTGTCACATGCATTGGTTGCAGTTTTGTGTAGAAACACTAATTTCTAAGAAAAGTTTGTCTACATTTACCAGCAGAACATTGAGGAGACAGTGAAATAAGTATGGTGATGCTCAAAATCTTCATAAACCTTGACTTAGCTAAGCTTCCCCTTTATCTCCATTAAATATAATTTTGTTTTATGAAATAAACACCAGCTTTGCCAGTTGAGAACTTGACTACTTAATATTCAGCAGTTTGAGATGACTTCTTTGTATTTGCTATAGCTTAATTATTGTTACGTCACTTTATCAGAACTCTTCAAGAAGTCTTACCCCATATCTATATGTGCAAACTGAATTGGAACAATATTGTGACTTATATGTATTCAGCTGATATGAGACCCAAGCAATGTGGTGACTCTCCAGCATGTTCCTGAGAATCAACTCTATGTTATTTCTTTACCATTTGATGAAACTTGTCCTCCTAGTCGCGCCCCAGTTCTAGTTCTACCTCTGTGTTGAATTCCTCATCCCTTAGTGTTTGGTTCTTAAATTCTTAGATTGCTCTGTCCTTGGTGAGTACTCAGTCTAGCTACACGCTCATAATTATTATCCTATTCTTTCTTCCAGCTTTTCCCACACCAATGTCAGGGCCCTGCACAGGCCAGGGCCTCCCTGGGTGCCATGAGCGGGGAACCCCGGGGCAGCAGGACAGGATCTCACAGTCAGGGCCCATCCCACTGCCCCAGCCAGGAGCCCGGCAGCAGGGAGGCAGCTGGGGCAGCCCCAGCCCAGGATATCAGGCACCTGCCTGGGGACCGGGCTGGGTCAAGGCCGAGCAGGGCTGTAGGCCCACAGGTAGGGGACAGGATCAGGCCTGGTGAGGGGAACCAGGGTCATACAGAGCCCTGGGATGGCCAGGCAGGGCCATGGTGATGTTAGTGCCCTCAGAGCCCTGACGACTAATTTGTTACTGAGTCCTGCCCTTTCATTTGCCCACATCTTTATGGTAATGCAGCTGATCCTAAATGAACACCATATGCCAAATTTGGTCACTTCATGTCATAGTGGCTTAATGTATATTCATATTCTTCACAAAAATACGGCAGGTCTATGTTTCATGCAAGTGGAAAATAGACACATTTAATGGTGAATTTGAAACTAATTGGGATCTTTTGATCTTTTGGGGTGTTACATTTTCAGAGTTTTAAGTACATTTTGGGTTATGCTTCTCCAGAGATTAGGTTTTGACAAAGCACATTTTTTCCTTCCTTCACCTTTTCTCTCAAATTGAATTTCTTAAGGAAATTTATTCAGGACAGCTTGAGGATATGCAGAAAGTACAATACAGAAATTATAGTTAGTTTGAGACATGTTTTGCTTGTTAGTTGATGACACTGAAACATAAGTCTGGGAAAAGTTGGTGGAGAAAGATATTTAAAGTAACAGCAATTTAGCTGAAAGTTGACTAGTATAGACAACTTATGTATGACATCCAGCTCCGCTGAAAGCAAATGCAGAAATACACAGACTACATGGTGTGGCAGTACATTTCTTAGGCTTGAATTCTCTGAGGATAGTAGAAAAACCTTAATGGCTGGAACAGAAAACTAGGCTAAAAGATAATGTTTCTGCTCCTTGTTCTCGGACTTTGACCACAGAAAAGTCACTTGGCCAGTTCAAGTTTCCATCACCCTATCTGTAAAATGTTTTCTCATCTTTGTAAAGCATGGCAAAGCATTTGTAAAGGATGTAAAGCATTCCTAGATCCCCAGCTGAAAGATGAAAAAAATGCGAGGTCTTAGTGATATCTTAACCAAGTACAAGCCAAAATATGCACAAATGTGCAGCAAAATAAGCTTTGAACAGTGGGCATCTTTGAATATGTGCAGGAAGGAAGCTGCTTAAAAAGACATTGAGAGGCTAAGGTGATGAAAGAACCATAAAGCTGTAGATAACCCAAAATTATATCTTTACAAAATCTTTTTTTGCATAAAGGAGATGAATTACGTGTGAGAAGAAGAAAAGTCTGAAGTTGGAGATTAATTCCATAATTTGCATGCAATTCAGATGGTCCTTATTTTGGTCTCCCCTGAGGCTGAGAGTGAGATATCCAACCTCTTCTAGTCTAGAAGATGGGCTGCAAAGAACACTCAGAAATAACAGCTGAGATATGATGCTAGTAACAAGCACCACTCAGCTAAATCCATTGGTCGGCAATGTTAGCATGCATCCTCTAGTCTGGGGAAAAAGAATGCATGTTACCACAAAACGCGTGTGATTTACACTTCCTGGCTTGTGAACGCTGCTTCACACCTACTTCAATGCAAATGAAACTACATCACTTCCCTCACCCATCTCCCCCCTCCGTAGACTGAAACAGTCTGAGCAGAGGTGCAACAATTCACAGACCACTTCAGAGCTGGTCTAGGGTCTGTGGTTTGAGAAGTATCTCACATCCCCACTTGACGTTTGTTGGGAGATCTGTCTAGCCAAATGTAACCCGACATATTCCAGAGGAAACTGAAATCTGAGAAACACAGGAGCTCAGGTAAATAACAGTGTTGAGCAGATGTCCAGCTGTTTCAGGGATGGAAACTCTGAAAATAGGCCTGGTTAAAGGAAACGATAGACCATAATCTGGCAGTTGAACGTAGCCATTTTTTAAGCTAAAACTGAGAAAATCACTTCATGGAATTGTTTTTGTTCATAGAAGGCTCAAATCTGAAACCTAGTTAGGATTTGTCAACAAAATGAGACCACAATGCCGTAGAAATAGTCCTGTGACTTTAAAGATCACTTTCTCAAGCGTATCACTGACTTTCTATAAGCTGGTTAGCCCCATATTTCTACTTGCAAGGACCAGTTAGAATCTTTAATCCATTTTTTCCCCACTAGAATGAATGTTTATTGATACAACCCTTTATTTCTAACTTTGTTGCTGAAACATCAAAGTATTTCTAATGAGATTTTAAATAACTGCCTCTTACAACACAAATTTTAATGTATATATCAAATTACCTAAATATGAAAACAATGTGCTAAGCAAAAGCAAGCAACTTCTTCCTCTTCAGCTCTTAAAAGAAGGTCATAAAGCAGTGCTGCGATGCAATGCAGATGCCCAAACCTATTTCCAAGACTTCTACACTAAGGTGCCTTTACTGTGCGGGAAGAATTTAGCTCCTTTGTATTTTAGATAAATTAAGGAACATAAGCTTTTCTATACGAAATTAATCCCAGTCTTTACAAGTATTATGTGGTGGGTTAACCCTGGCTGGACGCCAGGTGCCCACCAAAGCCGTTCTATCACTCCCCCCTCCTCAGCTGGACAGGGGAGAGAA
>JAVJGG010000029.1:25848601-25862650 GCA_035590195.1 Aviceda cuculoides
TTAGAGCCGGCTGGTATTGGCTCTGTCGAACACAGGGGAAGCTTCCAGCAGCTTCTTACAGAAGCCACCCCTGTAACTCCCCACTACCAAAACCTTGCCACACAAAGCCAATACATTTTAATAGTAAGATATTAATGCTGCACTTTCAAGACTATTTTGGAATAAGTTTAATACTATGGGGATCTGAATGGAAAACATAAAACTAAGCCTACCTTTGGGGCTCTAACTGCATAATTTCAGGGATTACCATTACAAACAACAAAGATATTGGCTTAGCTAATGACAAGAGAAGGTCTAATTGCAAAATTTCAGAAATAAATAATCTGTTTAAGGTTAGATTTGCACTGACCTGGGTAAATCCTGAATTTCCCACAGAAAATACTCTTCCACTAAATATAAAAACTGTTTAACCACAGTGGCATGCTGCTGTCTTTGAATTTATAATATTCTCACCTTTGTCACAGTTTTCCAAACTCAGATTTGGTTATATAAAAATAATCTTTTTCTCAAACAGTTTTGCTCTTCTCCAATGTAATTTAGAATTTTATTTTAATCTTGAAACCATACCACTTTAATGGAAGAATAATGACTTTTCTATTGTACCCTCTTAGAATTTAGCCAGCTTGGGGGATTTCAAAGTGAACTGCTTTTGCTAAAATTTTTAAACTTTTGTTTAGTAATTTCTTACTTTCAATCAGACATTGCAGCACTGAGCTGTTGAATTTTTAACTTCATTCCAATAATTTGAAATACTCCCCTCTGTTTTCCAGGTCTCCTGTCTTCAGGAATGAAAAGACAGCAACTGCATTTGTCCTCTCTTAAATTTTGTCTTTCGCTTTATTAGTTACCTATTATTCCCTCTATTTCTATTAGTTCATTAAATTTTAAAATTTTTTAATGTATTTTACACTTCCATTTTCCACTGCTACATAAGATTTGCTTACAACAGATCCCTTTCTATTCTCTCTCAAAATGGTAGTGTCTGTGAGATCTTCCCGTAAAAAAGCCAATGACTTGAGTTTTATTAATGAAGAACAGCCTTTTTGGTTAGAAAGACCCATTGATCAATAGTTTCAGATTGTTATTTTTCTTCTTGCATTCTTTGTAGACTTCATTATTAGACTGATTTCTTAAAGTTAGTTCAGAGATAGGATCATTCTTTAAAAAAAGTGTAGATGTAACCTAAGCTTTGAGAAAAGTGGTAAAGGAAAAAAATAACTGATTACACTGGGGAAATGAGGAAGCATGAGGAAGACAATAATGGCCAGGTTAAGAGGTAGATGGCAGCCAGAGAGTGTAAGGTACTTTTCCTTTTTTTTTTCCATTACAAATTTTAGCTAGATCTGAATTGAGATCTGGAAATCACTAGTAATGTCTAAACTAGTAAGGAAGGAGGAAGGAGGGTTGATAGGGGAGGAGAAATCTCTCCTTCTTCTGTGTTCTCCTGTATGAGGAGTTTAATCCAGTTCAAAAAGCGCAGCATAAGTTAAATCCACATTTATTGCTGTGATTGTCCCCAGGCAAATTCCTAGGGCTAGTATGCTTGTAATAGCAGGCTAATTCTTTCTACCCGAACAAGTGCTTTCTCTCACCAGAAAGATGCCTTCTTTGAACACAGACATGTCAGAATAGCTTCCTTTTTCTACATGATAAACTCTGTTCTACATCTCTCCTGCTGTTTTCAGACATCCGAAGGGCATTTGAACTATATAGTGATGAAACAAATCTAGGCAGTTGGGGAATCACTCACAGACAATTTCAGTGAAAGTAATGAACATGTGGATGGATGCCTTTTCTTAACTGTACCAGTACACATCAGCTAAGACATTTCTCAGTGGACAGAGACAATGTTTCTGTAAATTATTCATGTGATGCAATCTCTTACTGGGTAGTGAATACCCCACAAAAAAGCACTAATACCCATCAGTGGCTTCCATTTCATAAGGTTTTATCTCTCAACTTTTCTATAAAGACATTACTATGTTTTTCTCTCTTTGTCAATAGAAAATACCAGAATTACCTGACTGAACTCTGAACTGTAATTGAAAACTAAAACTAAGACTGACCTAACTGATGCATTGTATCATGGCATCCAAACCTGAATATTTCATATATTCATTTATATTTATCAGAAGAAAAAATACTCACACTTTCTATGAAAACCATATACTTCAAAAAAAAATCTATTTGGTCAAAAAACAATTATATACAGAAAAAAAATTGACACAACCTATCGATCAGTCCCATTTATCTATTGTTCATGCTGAATGTTAATTTGACATAGCTGGAAAAAATACTGTATCTGAATTTGGTATCTTTATTAATAACATTATGTAGCTCTGAAGCTCAGTGATCCTTACAAGATACTCAGGCCTCAGCTAGTTTCCCCATGGAAATTAGTTTTGACCTCCAAGGATTAATATGGACTTTGAGTGTTAAATAATGGCAAATTACTGTTAACGTATCTTGTATTTGATGTGTTGCCTATTCCCTTCTTAAAATTCAAATGCTTTCTCATACATGAATGCAGTCACCTATACTCAGCTAATAAAATAATTCTAAATATAATGCTAATATTAAACAATTCTGGAAGGAAAATTTCCTTCCACTTCAGGGAAAGCAAAAATGCTTATCTGAACACTAGTGAAGATTCAGATAATTTATGTGAATTCTACGTTTATATGGGAAACACTCAAGCTAGGAAATGGTGGAACAAGATTGCTTCTTCAATTTTTTTGTACAACCTTCTGCATAGGTATTGTAGTTGTTTATCACTTAATCACATAGTAATCTTTTACAGGATTCAGGAATAATGGAAACTGTGGTATGGAATGAATCATAGCTTTATAATAGCTAAGGTTATTAGACAATGGACTGTTGCTTTCATTGTTAGAAAACTGGGCCGTGTAATCCTCAAAGCAGGAATCTTTGTGGTTATATTAGTATTCTGGGATCTAGATGCTAAACTCCAGCATTTTCTCAAGTTACTGATGGGTGTTTCTTACTTTCCTGCAACTCAGCCTCTGAAATACATGAAATCCATTGATAGGCTCTTATAAAAGACAAATTTTGATTGATCTTTTTGGAATATTCCTTTGAATGCATATACAATAGAGAAGCCCAGGTGGAAGTGAATAGTTCTGACTTTAGTGCAGAAGCTTGAATGGTGAGCTGTAAATAATAAATGGTAATACACCTTGGCTGAGGATAAAAAACATTTTTAATACTGTAATTGCTCATTCAGTGCCACTATTCATTGTGTGCCCTGAATGAAGCAAGAGTTCTGTGGAAAGAGCAATATGCAGTCATAAACTTGAAATCTGTGTTAGTAAACACAAGGGGAATTAAAGTTGACCAGATCATCTGACTGAAGTTGACTCATATCCACCCACCATGCTTTACAGGGAAAGCAAACATATGCTTATTTGAACTCATGCATATATAAATATCTTTAGTGTTCTCTTATATAATTGGCTCCGCAATCTGCCAACCAGCATAGTAAAATTTTTTTGCCCCTTTAGCAGGTTTAATGGATGAAACAACAAAGATTCTTTTCATGGAAGACCAAACTTTATATTCAGAATCCTAAATGATCTCAGTGTCCTCTCAAATGGTATTAAAACTTCACTCTGTCTATTACAAATAACTTACATGTGAGTTGCATTCATTTCACAATTACATAGGGGTTTTTTTTGCAGACATATGACATTGACAAATATGACAGGATTTCCTCTTTTGCCTCTTCCAACAGATGGATTCTGCTTTTAACAAAAATTCTTAATTCCTAAATGCATGCATTTGCAAATTTTATTATCAGGATTTTTTCCAACTCTATTACTTCAGTCTTGAAGGATCTTCTTTCCTTCTTCTATGAAATCCTTATTTTCTTTCATATTATGTTAGTCCTTAGTACTTCCTACTCCTTTGTGTACAAGTTATTCCTTAAAAGCAGTAATAAGGTTATTTCATATTAGGCAGTTCTTAAGCAAAACCCCATCTTGTCTATATGAACCAATAATTTCTAATATGGACGTATTCAAAGCATCTTTATGAAATCCAAATATACCACATCTATTTCAATTCCTGATCTAGAAAAACATCCAATAATTTTATACAGAATAATACTGGATAATCTCGCACAATCTATCTTCTGTAAATTCAATTTTTATCTTATCCTTTAGCTTTCTTATGCTGGAGAAAAAAAAAAATAACAACACAAATACCACAAAACCAACATCTTCACTATTTTAAACCCTATTAACAATTTTGACTCCTAGTGCAATTTTGCCACTTTCTCCTACTACTTTATTACATGAAGACAAGAATTGCTTTCAGAAGTGTATCTTTGTTATTTACCCTTCCATTTACACCTAATTCTTTTTCCTAAAATTAAAATCTATCATTTACCTATACATACTATAGGCAGCATATATAATTTTATTATCTTGAAAGTAACCTTGGTAAAAAGAAAACCACAGAAAAAAAAAACCCTAGGCATGGTTCTGCTGAGTTCTATGACTGGCTTCTTTGCTGACTCTAATGTTGGCTTTGTTTCATGAACTGTAATGTTGTGGTTGCAGTTGTCTAAGGGTCAATTTGCTGTAGGGCTGTCCTGTCCTTTTAGATGGCATTTAATTTTTAGTTGTATAAAAATGTTCTGCCTCTTACATGGTGTTCTACAAATGCCTTATGACATTCCCCCCTCAAAGTCTTCTATGGTGAAGCAATGCTTGGCTCCCCTATGTCTTCATTTATTACACTGTAAAACATACGCAGTGCATTCTATCCTCCACGTGTTTTGCATGTTAGTGAATATAGATTAGTTCATTTCGTACTTCTGTGCAATGCAGAATTTAAATCTCATTCTGTCTTTGATATTCTGATAAACATACTTGTAGATGCAGTCATGGAACGTTCCCTCACCCTCTTTTCACTTATTCCAAGAATTCATGGTACTTGCTTTCTTATTTAAACATATATTTGTAAGATACAGTCATTATACAACATTGCTTTATTTAATCACTCTCTATTGGTTTTGTCTATCATATATAAGCTGTGGTGGCAATGCCTTACTGTGAAAATTCTGTAGGGATAGTCCCACAGGCTGGAGAGGCCTCAATAAAAAAATTACATTTTCATAAAAATTCTGTAAAGCAGAATGTCACTTTCTGTTCTTCATGTAACAAATCACTATGTAGAAGGCCAAACTTGTATCTTTGTTGTCATTTCCAGAAATAAAACTGTACCAGCCTTTTAAAATAACTTTAAAGTAGCTGTGTAAATTATAAAATAATTTCATGGAGAGGAATTATTTTTCTCTCCACAGGAAAAATTGGTAGAGAAGAAAGCTCAGTTATACTTCTTGAAAGTTTTACTCATTTACTGGAAGACACTAGAAAGCGTGCGTTTTGTCTCTTTGTAAAGTCCTGAATCGTATAGATTCAACTCGAAACTTTTTTGCAATGAAATATTAAATCTAGACAGATTAGCTCTGATTCTGACTTCAGTAATAATTAATTTTATGATATTCGGAAAAGCTGGATCACTCTGTGTTACTGAGTCAAGGCTCAAATTGCTGCAGTGGCTTAAGACACTACCAACCTACAGAATTTTGTTGCTATCTCTCTTCAGAGCTCACTTGCAGAAAAATTGACATGAAGTATGTGGGTGTTCAGCAGTTTCAGTGCAAAGTCCAGCAGTTTAGGTTAGACTTTTCCCAGCAGTGAGTTGAGCCAAATGGTTTGATACTGCTGTTGTTGAAAACTGTTTACATACTTCATTCTGTGAATATTCATGCATGGAATGATATAATGACAGCTGAATCTCTGCAATTGCATACAGGTACTGTTAGCTTATGCCACATCTAAAGTAACAGTACCTTGATTTATGTCTCTTTTACTGAGATTTAAGTAATTATGAGAGGGGCTTACTGGGGCTCACACTATTACCAGAGATCAGCTGATGGGCAATAATTTACCGAGCCACTGTAGGCTGATTGGTGTTATGTGTGAAAGCTCTGGTTTTGTATCTGAAAAACAGAGATAACGTTTCCTTTCAGTTCTCATGAGGGCACTGTGACAATTAAAGTTTGCACACTGCCTCAAAATGTAAACTACTACATAAAATGAATCAAGCACTAAAACGATGCCACCGTTTAGAAAAGATAAGTGAACACGTTCCATCTGCCAGAGAAAGCAAAGCAGTCATGCACGACATGAATATGTCCTCTCCAAGATGTGAAAGAGTGGAGTGGATCTCTAAATACTGGAAAGTTGACAAAAGGGTCAAACCTCTAAAGCATGAGAAAATAAACAAGAGACACAGTACAGTAATATCTTCTGTCTAATTAGGTGTATATGTCTTTAATGTGCTGGTGTGTGTATATGTATGCAGTTGTAAAAAATTTCTTCTGAATTTGTTGTTGATAAATTATCTGACAGACAGTTTGAAATTGCTGTGGAAGTGAACTTAACTCCACAGCCATTCTGTGAACAACAAGATTTATTTGTCATTTATCAAAGTTTAATATATGCAGTTTGTCTTGCAAAGAGCAATAGGGAGGAAAGGGGAGTGAGGAAAAAGGGAAGAGTGTAGCAGACCACAGTTTATGCTTTTGAAATTGTCTCAGCTTTACTCTACTTGCTTGGTTTAAAAAAAATAAATTATCAAAGGACTGGAAGTGCGACATCCTTTGAGAGTTGCCTGGCAAGTCTTACGTGATGACTAGCTTTTGTGTGGCTCGAGAAGCAGTCTGTTCTGTGCACTATCTGGACTCTCATTATTGCTCATCTGTCAAACCTGCTCCTGTGAAAAGATCTGGGGTGGAGGTCAACTTGTAAAGTAGCACCGGCAGAAGCAAAGAGATGTGCTCTCCTCTTCGGTGAGTCAGTTTTCAGTTCTCCTTCTCTAATGCCGTTAATCCACCCTCCAGGACCAAATAAGTGCTGAACGTTGTTTCCTTCTTTACACTCCGACCTGTCCACAAAAGGAGATAAAGGAAACCTTTTATTCCCAATGACTCCAGGAATTTGTTTGGAACCTGTGACTGAGGGATGACAAATGGATGGTTTTGGTCCTTTTGGAAAATTCAGAAGAATTAGATTGCACAGCAACTTTCTTCTTTCAAGATTCAAGCAAAACCAAAGATCCAACAAAGATTTGTCTGGTGTTTGTCACAGTCTGCCAAGCTATCTTCATATGCTGGCATTAAACTCATATTGTCAATTACAGAAAGAAAGGTCTCAGCGTATCAACTAATCAGTTCCCATGTGCAAAGTTAAAATATTTTCTATTCCGCAGAGCTTATGCTACTGTCTGACAATCAAAATGCTGCTCTGTCCCAGTGGAGGACACCTAGGAGTAAACCTGCTTTAAGAAAACAGGTGTCACCTAAATTTTTTCATTAAAGCCCTATTCTTGCCCTCTCAGTGAGAACCACAATGGTCAATAAATTTCTATTCGAAGCCTCCTGCAAATTCTAATCCAAAGACTGAAATATCACCAGTAGTCTGGGTCTTGATTTTTTCATAATCAGTCTTTGTAGGTTTAGAGGTTTCTGTGTTTGGGGGTTTTTTTGCCTGTAAATAATTGAAGTTTAAATATCCGTGGGAGATTCTCTTTAAGTGATATAGTCAGACTGAGAATTTCTTTAAAAGTTTTACATGTCTTATGGTTTGTAGGGAAAATATGTAATACCTATTGACAACTGGGTGGTTTTGTTGAAAAAATTTTAATTAGTTTAAAACTGAAAAACAATTTAAACTTTTTGGAGAAACCCAAGATAAGTCTGATTCTCAAATGCTCCCTCAGGACATTGTAAAATAAGCTGAGAGCTCACTGTTAGTGTTATCTGTTACAGAGAGCTTGTTGCCAGGATTCTCAAATCTTTTTTGCCTGAAATTTTTGTCACAGATGTAATGCTGATTCAGTGAAACAAAATTACTTATCAAGTTTCTTTTGATTTCACTGAATTGTTCAAGACAATGTCGTGTAAATAAAATAAGGGTCATACTTTATCAGGGATCTTGATTTGGCCTTGACTGAAGGTTTGGCCTAGACAAGATTTGGCCCATGTGAGTTACATTTGACCTCTACAGATTAAATAGAAAGACTTAAGTGATCACGATGTTTTTTGTTAGCAGGCTTGTTAGTAAAACACTTAACTGGGAACCAAGCAAGGCTACATTCAGATGCTTCCTTTGTCTGAATGGCACAATATTATGACATGGCAATGTTGTTAGGTGGAGAACGACTCCACCTTCTTTATTTTTCACTTGGGCTGACTACTCTGTATGATAAGTATGTCCTATTTCTAACTTCTGAAAAGGTCAAGGAATCATTGTCTCTCCCATTTGCTCACACTACTTAGTAGATCCCAATTGTTAGTTGCAATTTCAGTATCATATTTGTCTAAAATTAGCAGATAAAGCAAAATGAAGTTTTAAAGAAATGTTGCAGCTTGTTACAGTCCCATTTGCTGAAACTATACTTAAGGTTTATTTGAAAATTATATCCTACTATAAAATGTCTGTTTCTAATTTTCTTTTTCTCCTTTTTAATCAAAATAGGTGAAAACTTCATGTCTTACTTGGAATAACAATTAAGAAAACATACAATGAGAAAAAGGAAAAAAAAAAGGAAATAGCACTGAGTGATAAGAAAGGCAAGACCTGCTGCACTTGCTAATTTGATGAATTTGAGAGAAAACCAGAGATTTTGGTGAGAGAAAAACAGAGATTTTGGTGAGAGAAATGAGCCTTGGTTTTCTATAGCTTGACCTCAGTTCCAGACCTCCATACAGAAAGAAAGAACCCTACACAGAAAGAAACCATAGTAGGTCTCAGGTGGATGGCCTGAATACCTCATGGAGGTAGCATTTAGCCTGTTCTCCTTCTTTTAGTCATTAATAATTGGAGGCTGTAAGCCTGATCACAGTGTGGCAGAAGGCATAGGTGCTATTCCAACTGGTGTTGGGAAGAGGGGTTCCCCCGTCCTCTGGGGAATACTGCCTCAGGTCCCTGGTGTCATCATCCACCCCTGAAGCCACCTGTGCCAGTCTGGGACTAGACAGGGGCTGGAGCTACACAACTGTTGTGGGTCATAATTGGTGATTGAGGTGAAATACCTTTTATTTAAAATTTGCTGTCAAAAACCAGATTCCTTCACCCTAATGTATCACAAAGTTATCCTGATGTCAACGAAAGTTTGCCTGAAAAGATTTCTTGGACCCAGGATAGATCTTGTGAGCAAAGGTCCGCAGACAAATTCCTCAGAGAAAGCTGTTGCTAAATGCTTTCAGTTTGGACATAGAAAACAAGGCATTAAGTCTGTTCTCCCCCAGACACAGATTAGAATCTAAAATTTTCATTGATGCTATAAGTATCAACTCCTCTGAAATTGGCCCTCTCCCTTTTCTTTCCCCAAACTCTTGAAAGCCTGTTTTGTTCACATCAGGAACTGAAACCCAATGCCAGAACTCTGACATTTATCATAAGATAGAAATCTTGTTTTCCATCCAGCCGTATTCAATACTTCATGGAAAAGAGACAACAGGCATTCATCTTTATTTTTTTGTGTATAAATTGAGAGTGAGATACATTAAAGAACTATTTTTCTAGAGACTTCTATGGGCTTTGGAGTGGCCAAGACATATAGTTAATGTTGTCTGGAAGAATCATTCTCCAGAGAAAAACTGAGACAGGTAATAAACTGACTTCATGATTTATTTTATATAACTGAAGACTTCTGTTATCACAGCTAGCTCTTTCTGAAGAACCGAAGTATTTAACACATTCTGGTAAATTATTGAGATAGAATAAGAGAATGTGGCTTCTTCAGAATGAAAGGAGTTCTACTGTTTTGTACTAAGTCAGCAGCTGACTCCTGTGCCTGATGGCTCTTGCTGTTTTACTTTGAGTGTTTGGTATATCACTAAGTTCAGGTGTGACAGGTTGCAATAAAGCTTGTCCTCTTTGCAAAGGATGATGGCAGCAAAGTTAGTCTGAGCAAATAGCTGAGTGTTAGAGCTTCAGAGGACAGCTCCACAGATTCCCCAAGGCAGCCTGAAAAGTAGAGTCCTTATACAGAAGTACAAACTTGGATGTTTGTGAAACAAAAATATAACACAAATTAATTCAGAGTTGAAAATATTTGGTCTTTTTCTCATTCCTCTAAATCAGCTGGGTCTTTCTTTATTTCAACATTTTCTTCTGAAAATTTCTCTTGCTGAAAAAGATAATGAAGAATCACGGGTGTGGTATTTTGAAGTCTAGCACTACCCCCGTCTGTGCATCAGAGTTATAGTTACTGTCAGACACCTGCCTCAGCAAACATCTCAAGGACTGTTAAAAAATTCTGAGATACCTGAAAATTAGACTTTTGCAGTTGTATATGGTGTTTACTTAACTGAATAGCAACAGCTGTCTTTGTAAAGGTGGTCCAAGTACACAATACTTCTGCCTATGCAAAGACCAATTGATGAAAAATAGGAAGAATTAGAGATATTTCACTCTAAAGCAGTAACTGACAGTTGGCATCATTATTTTTCTGAGTGAGAGCTCTTCTGATGTTCCTTTGAGTTTTCCTCTATAATAAAGTCATGGTAGGAGGAATATTAATTAAAGAGTGTAAATCATACTTTATTGAGAGGTCCTTAAATCTACTTAAATTCCTATAGCCCTGATTTTAGAAAAATTGAATAAATCTGCATTGCCTCTAAGTATTAGCTTTCTTTTAAGTATTTGCATTTATTTATCTTCTATAGAGTTTTAATTTCTGCAGGATCTTATGGGGAAATAGAGTGTCATTAAAAAGTAAATCTGATAGAAATTTAATAAAACATGATACCAAAAGTAACTGTATTCTTTTCTGTTTTATTGAAAATAAACACACATCAAAGGTGATGGGGTAACAGTGAAAGCCTAGAATATATAAGAGCCAGCTGAACTTCATCAGTCTACAATATCTCCATGTTTCTTTTTACCTACAGGAATATCTCATATATCTAGAAAAATAAAATTGCATTTGTGAATCCAGTGATTTTTCCTATGTCATTGCAATACCACAATGGGTATGCAAAGCCTTGAGAATCCAATGGGAGTTGTTTCCTGATATCAGCTGTTGCAATTTTATTCCAAAGTTCAGTATGACAGCGTTAAAGATTTTAAATAGGTGTTTATAACCAACTCTCCCCAGTGCTAAAATATCAGGTGACAGTCAAGTATTCTTACATACGAAATATGTTCCTTTTGTCTTCCATATAAAGCAGCTGCAGAAGAAAGGATGGCACAGTAAGTTTTTGACAAAATATTATGCAGC
The DNA here is from genome assembly GCA_035590195.1 of Aviceda cuculoides. Classification (NCBI taxonomy): domain Eukaryota; kingdom Metazoa; phylum Chordata; class Aves; order Accipitriformes; family Accipitridae; genus Aviceda; species Aviceda cuculoides. Next base: position 25,859,918 of record JAVJGG010000029.1, read on the forward strand.
ATGGTTTCAAATGACTAGACTTCTTTTAGAATAGGCCTCTTTCCTGTAACTGTGTCAAGTGCCTTAAACATCTGAGTGTTGAACCTTTATTTGGGCCTCTGAACAATAACATGTGCTTCATGCACATTTCAGCAAGTGATTCTCCCTTTAAAAGTGGAAGCAATGGGAATAGTGTTTCAGTTCTTTAAGGTTCTGTTCCCTTTTTCACTGTACGTGAAAATGTCAAAGACAAAATGGTCACAATAAACACAATTGTAGCTTAGTGGTGTTTCCAGTTAAAGGCAGTTTTCAACAAGTTTGTGTGCAGCAGTCACTGAGATGCCAGTAAATGAGTGATGTGACTCAGAACAGAACCCTCTATTGACAATATAAAATATTAAAATTGAAGATTATATTGAAATTATAGACTAATGTAGTAACTGTAGGTAAGCAATTACTTTTAATGATGGAGCCCGAATTTATGGATTTACCTTATCTCACTGATATAAATCACGTGAACTATCTATTGCTCTTTCCCATCTGAATGTTCTCAGAGCAAAAGAAAAGTTCTGTATTTATGGAGAAATTATCTTTCTTACTATAATGGTATTGTGAAATTGTCCAGTGATGTTCTTCTGCATATTCCAATTCACCCATAAGAAAAACATAACTGAGCCTACAGGCTGTTCATGTTTTGATTTTTGTTGGGATTATTAACAAAACTACCTGTTTATGGACAAATTTCATTGTTTCTTGTGCCTGCTGGATTGATACCACAGTAAGATAGAAATTATCTAGATCAAATATGAATGAGTCATCAAATTGTTGAAATTTTGGAGTACAGTTATGAACACAAAATAAAGAAATTAATAGAATTGAATGTAAACATTATTTTAAAACAAAAATAAAAGCTCGGGGGGGGGTGGGTGGTGTTTTTTTACCAGCTTGCAAAGAAAAATACATATGGTATTTAGAAAAATGCTAGTACGGTATTTGCTTGATATAATTATCTTGTAACTGTTATACCTCTCAAACATGAAATGTTTCCATGATCACTCCTACAGTTCTAAATCACTGCTTTAGTTCTGCGAGAAGAATCAGTTCTCTAAGGAGGAGCGAAAGTAGTTTTACAAAGTCTTGGTCTTAGAAAACTGAGACTGGAATTGCCCATCTCTACCCATTAATAGATTGTCATAAAACTCATCGGAATCAGAGAAAAAGTTCCTTGTTTTTGTTTGTTGCCACCAGCGCTAGTGATATATCTCTGAGGATCACCTAATGATCTCAGAGGTTTTCTTTGGGTGTAGTGCATTGCTTTTGTAGAACCATGTGGGCACAAAAGAATGAATCACACTGACTTCAGGTCACCATTTGCCAAATGGAGCTAGACTTTGCCAGGAATTTTTGATTGGTACTTGGAGTTATTGCTGCACGAATAAACCTGGTGTACTCATAGGCTGACTGACTAATGGGAATGTGCACTGTCAAATAAAAGATATTTGATGATGGCTGCACATAGAGTTGTATGTATAATGAATTTTTGGGGGTTCTGAGGCCAAGCAAAAAACATTTGTTTTAAAAATGCTGAAGTGAAACAATAAAAGGAAAAAAAAAAAAAAAGCTCTTTTTCCTGACCAGAAGTGTTTTCCATAGGAAACACAGCTCTGCGATTTGTCTGTAACCCATTCTTCCTCCCTCTCAAATTTATATTTTTCAGAAAATTGATTTGCTGATAGATAAAAACGCAGTTCTGGCTAGTAAAATTCAATGCCCTTACAGCTAGAACAGTCTGTCTTTATTCAGAACAGTAGCTAACCACACACAGTAATAACGGATACTGCTAGACACAGTTCTTTAAAAGTTAGTGAAACCTTTAGATTTTACAGCCAAGTTACTGAGGACCTTTTTGGTAACTCAATGTTTATGCTATAATTTATTCTTTAACAGCAGTCCCCGGATTCCTCTCTAATGAAATGTGCATTCAACTAGATGTTTGATATGCAAAAGCTGGTTTTGTTTGCTCAATAGATCTGTTTAGCCACCACATGAAAATATATTCAGTAAAGCCCCTCTTATGTTTGCAATAAAATGGCTGAAAATAATTTACACATCTCTCTCTCACGGTCTCCTTCGAGGCAACTATGAAGCTTGCAGAGGACACCTACAATGAACAACTGGACAGTGCAGCTGGCCTGTACTCAAGGAGAGTCTGGTAAGGTTTTAGTTTATGTAGACTGTTCTATTAGATATCTTGATGACCTCTTCTTGACATGTTAATTGGATGAATTTTCTCTTATTTATACATTCATTCTTTTCAGCACAATTTCAGTTTTATCATCCCCAGTTTTAACATCCTGCTGCCTAAACCAAAACAAAACAGCCAACATTTTTCATAGCTGATTCCTTTTCTCAAACCTACTTCCCTCCCCAAAGCAATCTCCAGGTTGCTCTTCCGCTTCTACTTCTGTCTCCAACTCCCTACCTCTCATCTTCAGTCAGGGAATTGAATTCTCTCTCTTCCTCTAAAACACTGAGTTGCTTCCTTCTTTCAGATTTTTCCTCTAAGACATACGGTTTTTCTAGTTTATGGCTAATTCTGGAGAGAATATTGTTATTTTTCATTTCAATTATGCTACATCAAAATAAATGGCATTGAAGAAATATAATTTGAAAGGGGATTGTGATGGGTTGACCCTGGCTGGACGCCAGGTGCCCACCAAAGCCGTTCTATCACTCCCCCCTCCTCAGCTGGAC
>JAVJGG010000029.1:25868043-25895779 GCA_035590195.1 Aviceda cuculoides
TTGGCCAGTTTGGGTCAGCTGTCCTGGCTGTGTCCCCTCCCAACTTCTTGTGCCCCTCCAGCCTTCTCGCTGGCTGGACATGAGAAGCTGAAAAACTCTTGACTTAGTATAAACACTGCTTAGCAACAACTGAAAATATCAGTGTATTATCAACATTCTTCTCATACTAAGTGCAAAACATAACACTATACCAGCTACTAGAAATAAAATTAACTCTATGCCAGCCAAAACCAAGACAAAGTATAATCCTTGCAAAAGCTAGAAGTGAAGACACAAAATCACTGAAGCGCTTTAAATGGAAGAGGGAAAGCAATTCTTTTCTCAATCTCTGTCTGCTTACATTTTAACGCTGGTTTTAGTTTTATGTTGGTAACCAAAGAGATCCAGTTTTGACTTTGTATTTTTGCTTCTCAACACAGCACTTTAGGCATCTATAAATGCTGTGAACCCCATAAACACAGAAATAACTCATGGTTCTGAAGGTCAGTAGTGAAGCAATGGTTTGAAATCTTGAAAGGCCTACTTTAAAGACCATATGACAAATTTTGAGTTTACAAGAAGCCCTCTTAGATTTTCAGTAAAAATGAATAATGGGGCACTTACAGCTTTTAGACTTTACTGCACTTCATGCTCTTCAGTGACACCATACAATTGGTCATGATTTGCTATCAGAAATGTAACGATTTTACTTTAATTATTTTCTATTGAATTTTTGTACTCTTCCTGTGCTATAATAGAATTAAAAAAGGGAAGAGAGGTCAGATCTTGACAGCTGTGCCATTCTAGTACCCGCATAAAATTTCTTAACTTTTTCACCCTTTCAAGATGTGTAAAAGTCTATTTGTGTAAAAAGGGGGAACAATTCTGATAACAGTAATTATTTTTCTAATTGTCTTTATCATATGTCCTAAAAGCACAAAGCAAAAGAAGCGAGGAAGGCACATGCCATGTACATTGCCGTAATGATGGTGTACACGGTAAAGGACCTAGCTTGTTTATAAAAGGTATTGAGCCTAAAGAAGCCTGAGGACTATGGATTTTCTTTGATTTCATTTGAATAATGATCAAAGAGGAAATCAACAGCATTTTGTTTGTATGTATGTATAAAACACTCTAATATCCTTATGCCAAGTTGTCGTCCTTAATGCTGTTTAAATACAAAAGCTCCCCAAGGTACAAAGATCAGACTATTCTCTCTGTAGCAGATTAGTTGGGTATGTTTTTTGTAGGCCTGTCAATAGATGCTGAAAATACAGATATTTGGCATCAAATTCAACTTCCAATGACAGATTCACGCAATTTGTGGGCATCTAAAGTGTTGCACTGAGAGCAGAATTTTGCCATCCGACTTTGCCTAGAATAAAATTTGCTTTTTGGATTTACATAATTTTTTGAAGGATCACAAAAAGATTGCAGTTCACTAAAGATGTTTCAAAATTTTTTTAATGTTCAACTTAATCCTATTTGCCACTCTATTACAATTATCCAAGCTTTTTAAAAAAGGAAATATACTTTGATGTATTAAAGGCAGCAATTATTAATGTACATGACATTTGTTAGATGTCAGGCATGGTTTATTTCATCTCTGAAATATACCCAGAAAAACAAAACATTCAGTAAGTCAATCAATGCACTTACTCTATTGTCCCTGAACTTCACCAGAAAAATGAAATGCAATCATGGAAGTTACAGTATGTGTCTGATGTCCTCAGCCATGGATAAATAATTTTTTCTTATTATTTCCTACAATGTTTCATATCTGAAATATATAACTTGGCATCTTTGGTTCATTTTTCTTTATTATTCTAGTCCTCTGACTTCAGACAGTAACATCCATTCACATATCTATAAGAGGCTAATTTGTCCATGTGTGCTTTTGGCAAAATACTCCTAAACAGATGAACAGATTTTCACAAGTGAGTTGTTAATCAACACTTTATAACTGGAGACATTACTTATTGGCTAAAAAGTCCAAAAAGGCTTGTCTATTTGATGTGCTAAGACCAAACTGTACCAAAAGTGCTTATAGCTAATTTAAGCAAAGTAGTGCTCTTCCATTACAGAGATTTCTCTACTTCTCTCACTTTTTTTTTTAAGTCCAGTGCACTGAAATGAATAGAATGACTTCCATTGTTGGGAGGGAGATTGTTCAGGACCTCGTCAATTGATATAAACTTTAAAATGTTCCTTTTTCTTTATGTTTCATCTTTTGAAGTGTCAGTCCATGCAGACTACTTAGCTTGAGTATTTCGCTTTTCAACATTTAATCTTTCTGACCAGATATTTCTTTATCTTATCCTCCTTTGAATATTTCTTTCACATCTTGAGTTCATAGCATCATTCACTTTAAGAGAAGCCCAAAGCAGCCTTGGACTGGACCAGAGCTGTTGTTTGACTTCCAGTTCAGTTTTCTAAATGTATTTGTTTTATTTGGCTCTCAGTCCCAAGTCTCCTACCTAACTCCATGCCAAATTTTTGTGCTTTTAGGAAAAAAAAAAAAAAAAAAAAAAAAGTTTCTCTAAGAGTCCAAATTAGACTGCAAATTCCTCAGCGTTAAAATTCTATTAAAACTTTTTTTAAATGTATCGTGCTTACCTAAAAGCTGGTGCTGTGGGAGGATTTGGGGAGTTAGCCTTTTGTGTTACAGTGTAACAAACACTACACTGAATGCTTATTTTCTACCAATGAAGTTCATGACAGGGGTTGGCATCTCCAGTGCAATCTACGAGCAACACAAGACTCTGTGAAGCCCTCAACAAAGCAGCTGAGGGGATGGGTAAGCACTTACACAGATGCTTTTCTTTGGTGTAAATCTGATTTTTACTTGCACAAAATTCTACCAATTATGTTTTTACTTTATCCTCTGCATAGATATATTGATGTAATTAATGACAACTACGTCTATTTCAGTGTCGGTGTAAAAGACAAATAGGCGTCACAAAATTCCCTAATATGCAGCAAGGAGAACTAAGTTGGCCTTAGTTTACCTGTAAGATTATTCCAATGCAGATTCTGGCTAAAGCATATAGTAACTCTTAGTGTCACTGTAGTAGCCTGAGTCATGGTTTTACTAAACAATTTCCAGAGTAAATGGTCCTAAATTCAACAGTTAAAATTTGTCAGTCACTAAAATACAAGGTCATAGTACTGTTATCATATTTTATCTGTACTTCTTTGGCTTTCAGCCTCATTTCAATAAATTATCACATTTACAACCTACCTTCAAGAAATGTCTTCGAGTTAAACTGTCCCACGTGGCAGGTGATGCATGTTGGAAACCTCTCTGGAGGTTTAGTCCAATTAATCATGGAGCTAATGCAGAATGTGGTTCTTTGTTTAATAAGTTGTGTGTCACAGTGCTCAAATGCATCACTGCTCTCTAATTTGCACAGACTATCAGCAGGTTGCTGTGTGCAATTCAGGATGTTGTTTTTAACTTCAGTAACTCTAAATCATTCCTGCATGGAAGCCAGAGCTAGCAGTGTCAACTCTTGTTTTTCTCTGGGAAGGTGGTCTGAGTCGTGAATTAATTGTGCCATGGGTGCAGAATCAAACAAAGTGGTGTTCAATCCCACTAACTCAAATCGGCATTTGTGCTAATGTTGGTCACAGGATTTCTAGTCAGCTCAGAGCAAGCTTGTGTCTGCCTACAGACCGTTATGTACTACAGTACAACAACATAGTATCACCTGTGGGGTGAAAGATTCATTGGCAATCAGCAATTTCAGCCACCAAAAAGAAAATGGTTTGGTTTAGAAGAGACAAAGCTGAAATGTGGAAGCACTGTAACTTGAACCTTGCTGAAGGGGAGGGAGTGCTGCTGACCCTTCCTGTGGAAGGCAACTTGCTGGTTCTCTCTGTGAGCCCTAGTGCCTGCCGCAAAGTTAGGTATTTAAAAGCTGACAACTGCTGTGTTTAATGTGTAAGGCTTTCACAGTATCTTTAGGGTTGTTAAAAACAAGACAGCATTGTTAGACCAGAACTGAAAGCACATTTTGAACTGACTGTGGCTTACCTACGTGAAAAACTACTGCACAGGAAGCAAGTTACTGTGTGACAGGGTGGAGTGTCCAGGATGTAATTTAGAAAATCTAAATTACATTCCTGTTTTGCATGATTCCCTCGAAAAGCCTACCAGTCTCCACTACTTATGAAGAAATCTTAAGGAGACTGGACTGGGACAGCCGAACACTGTATTTATGCACAACATTCTGTCTGTGAGCACCTTCGGGGCTCCAGCAAGGCTTCAGACCTACTGGAGCAGGGGATGCCAACCTGTTCTGAAGCTGAGGAGCCGAATTAGTGCAAGAGTAAGTCCATACTCCCAGGGGCATAGTCAGAGCGCAGCCCCCCACTGACAGGCCTGCTCAACCTGGGAGCCAGAGCTGGCTGGTGCCTTGCTGGGGGTGCATGAGGGTGGTTGAACTGTGTGACTGTCTGCCCTGACTCTGCAGCCATGCCCTTACTGCATGTCAGGAGAGTCTTCACACACTGCCTTCCCCAGCAGGAACTTCACTGTACAGTCAAATTCACAATTATCAAGTGATGGGAAGAGTGGATCCTAAGCATATCCTGAAAATTGCTTTATCTTCAGAAACCCTGTGAGGACAAAGGGAAAGAAAGAAGTTTATTTGTGTGAATGATGTTCACTTACTTGTGTCTGTCTAAAGGTGTGCCACTAAATGTGTATATCCTTTAAACTCCATTAACAAAATAATAGTGCAGTACTTTTGCAAGTTCATAAGTCAGGAATTTGGAAAAAACAATACTATTAAAAAACTTTGCAAAAATGTTTTTATTAATCTACCATCTTACTTCATGAAATTATATTTTTTATAACACACATACCATATATAGTACTTAGATGTACTGTGTCAACTTGAAGTATACAGCATGCTGCAATATCGAGAAAAGGCTTCTATACTGTTCTGTTTCTTAGGTGTATGGCAAACGTATAAGGAAGCAACCTGAAACTGCCAGGTAGAAGTTTTGTTCTGATGCTTACTGAATACCTGAGACTTTGAACACCAGGGTCAAAACATGTTGTCTGATCCAGTACCATTTTTTAATGACTTTTTTGTTTACTACACATCAGCTTGGTGGTAACTGATCACTATTTGCTCCCTCTTTTAAAGCATATCTAATTTTTTTATTAAACTTTTATTAAAAAGTTATATCTCATTTTACAAAGTCTCGTTATGACACGCAAAATTAATGCGGCCAACATTTAGTTATGATGTGCTGCTAGCAACTTCTATGATGTGCTATGGGAAACTAGTTTGATGTTCATGTCTTAACATTTTTTATGCTCTAGTTTCTTGTGGATATTTCAGAATAAACTATATTTGTTAAAAAAAATTGTTGAAGTGTTGTTGCTAATATTTTTTAACTTCTGTCCATAAAACATAGTAGCTTATTTAGTGCTTTCGAAAGAATTGCATGTTACATTCTGAAAATATCTGTAGCTTTGAGAATTCATTATTTTATGTTACCATATTTCCTGATTTTCTAAAATTGCTCCTACGCAAATCAGTACTCTGCAAGAGAAACTCAACTCTCTCACAACTTTTGTTCCTAGATGCAAGACTTACCAAATAGTGAAATAGATACACTAAAAACTTGCTAGTCGTGAAAGTTTCAGAGAAAAGCTTGAAAACATAAGATTTAAGAACCTGGAATAACAATAAAGGCAGCATCAATGCACTCTTTAAAAAAAAAAAAAATCTGTTTACTTTTTAATTTTAAATTGTGGTGTTTACATTCCTTAATCCATGATTTTTGGCCATGTGATTAACAGTATTCCATATTCATCTTCCAGAGGATGTTACGATAAATGCTTTATCATCACAGATGACTCCCAGGTTAATCTATCTGATTGAATATGACAAGAGAGCAAATTTATTGTACCTGGACTAACATATCAGAAAGATTTCCCAAAATGAGTCAAATATAAATCCTGCAATATTATTTGTTACCCATTCTGAAAGTAAATCACAATTACAAAGTTTTACAACAATCGCTATTCACTGGACTCTACTGCAGTGTAGTATCTTTTAGAAGGGGTAGCAATTCCCTTTTAAATAATATTTCTGTTCAAATGAAGCTGTGCTGGCTTTAAAATCTTATCGCTTCCAGAGCTGCAGGGAAAAAGCCAGGACATTTTATATCATTAGAATCTGCACTCTCATCTTCTCACAGAGACTCAGAACATTCTGCTTCTTGTACAGACCAAGATTTCAAAATTTTAAAGTCAGGAGTTGTTAGTGTTTAATACAAAATGATTTTACATCTTTTTAGATGTTTAGCACTCCCTTGAAGCTATGAAAAGTTAGTCTTATGGCAAGTAAAACCAATAATAAAGATAAAAATAAAATTAACAAAAAAAGAATTCCAACAAAAAGTGTCTATGTACAAAACATTTGAATGGTATGTGTTCTGCATGCACAGAAAACAAGTGCAAAGTTACAAAGCTTTTATTGACACTTTTTTGGGGGGGGAAGATTTGCATAGCTTGTAGATTTTCCACCCCGAAACTTCTGTTTGTAAGATTTTACTGTATTCAGTGCTATCTTGTATTCTCTAGCCATGAATCATAAAAGGCATTGAGATAGAAGTGTCAAATTGCTAAGTCGCATGGAAACTATATTCCTTATTTCTTTTTGCTCACCTCATTTTCATTTTGCTAGTTTGTCTATCTCACATTAAACTTTGAATATTTCACAGCTCTGAAGAGCTTGAAACAGCTCCCACTTTTGTCTCCTAGAGCAGGATGTTGTGAAAACCAACATTCCCCTTGAACAAATGTGGAATATCTCTAATTATACCTAGCCCCAAACTTGAGCTTTCCCAAAGTCCAGGGTAGACAGTACTTGTTCCAGGAACATTTCCCTTTTACCACTAATTTGAAAGCAGTTGAACTGAGGATACTTGTACAGCTTCAGATTTGTCATAGATAATATCTGAAAGTTACCCATTTTTATACTCTTTCTTTTTCATGTTACTATCTATGTAAATGCAGGTTACATATGCATGGAGATAGAAATATTAATTTAACCATGACTTTCAGTCATTTCTATGTATCTTACTTTGCTTTGTGGCACAGCTATTAGATTCAATGTGAAAGAGTTATATTATGATGTTGCATTGCAAGAAACCCTCCAACTACTAATTCTGTCCTCCATTTTTCAAGTCATGAATTTTATGAAGGTACTGGATCCAGAATGACTGATTTTACAACCTAAAGGTAGAAGATCATATTCTTTTTATGGCAGGAAAACATCTAAAATGAGATGTTTTACAGACCTCTTGTTCTGTTTGTGTTGGAAGCTGAGGTATTTGCTGTTTGTTCAAACTGTTTTGCTTTTTAACTAGCACAGTGTACTCATTCAAACACCAGGATTTAGATATATCCCAGCTCATAAATGGTTCCTTACATTTATTTCAGAGCAAGCTATCAAATTTTCAGAATAATGACTTGTGTTCATCTTGAGAACCTTAGTATAGATAAGGTGATAAAATTTCAGTTATTATTGCCACATTGAACTTCATAAACGGCACTTAAGTACATAAACTTGTTCTAAGTCTTGCAGGTGATAAAAGTGAAATTCAGCTTGAAAACAAACAAACAAACAAACAACAGAAGTAAATTTTCTCCTGTGTAGTCTTGTTTTCTTTATGGAAAAAGATGTTCCATATTTGGAAACTCCACATAAAACTGGTGGATTTATGTGGGCTTTGGATGATATACAGACCTGTAACTTTCTATGCAGAGGTGAATTTCCCTCTGTGGTAAAGTAATAATGTCTCCCATGTCAGCCTGGAATGTGCCAAGCACAGCAAGGACTTGATTCTGATTAATGACTGCAATATTATTTGTTTCATTTTGTTCTTACTCCTAATCGAATTATATAAATACATTTTACCATCCTCTTCTGAATCACAGAAGATGATCCACATCAAATGAAATATGCTTTCTTCTCATAACCTTTGTGTCAAGTAGAATGGTAAAATCAGAAGTGTTGTTGGTTAACAGGTTCTTTCAGACTATTAAGGTAAACAAATAATATTTGGCTTAATTTCCAAAATGTGTTGATGGATCCATATAATCTATTTTCTAGTTAATTAAATAGAGTATTTCAGTAAAGTTTATCTCTTTTCTAGGATATGCAGACATACTCTCATGTTTGTTTTTTTAACATTCTTCCATCTTTATGACGTACAGCATGTGATTATTTCAATTATTCTGTATCAAAGAAAAAAATTCCATATGTAAACTGGTAAGGCAAATGAGTTAGAGTGGTTTCCATGTTTTCTCCTCTAACAACAGTGCAGTTCTCCCTCTTTGCAGTGAGGATATGATCTTGGCAGGGAATGTCTGGAAGGTTCATAAAATCAATGGCAAGTCCGTAGGGGACAGACTGTGCTGGCATAGGGTGCCCAGACTATTTGTATAATTCCATGCAATGAATGTTTGCATTTCATCTCTCCTGATGTCAGCCTTTCTGTAAAGACCAAGAGGAAGAGGAGGCTGATCTCAAGCATGTCTGAGGGAGAGGTTTCTAGGCTGCAGGATACAGAGGGGAAAAGAAAACAAGGAGGTGACCACAGCAAGGGCCTGAGAACCTTCAGCTCAAATAGAGGGGAAAAGAAATGACAGAAAGGAACAGAGCCAGACCACAGAGGTGGCAGAAGACCACGGAGAAATAAGCAAAATTTGCTGCAGCCCTGTAAGTCTCTAAGCTAGTTCAAACCAACACCATATGCAAGGACATTCTTTCAAGGAAGAACTGTTTATAAACTTTTGTTGCTATGCAAACACAGTCATTCTAAATTTTCTCTTCTTTAAAGTTTATTCTCCAATGAAACCTACCTTTTCCAGTTTAATAGCCAATAATACGGCTCATCTAGAGGAGCTCACATAAAGGGCAAGTTCTAGGCATATCCAATTCAAAGATTTGGCCAAGTCAATGTTCCATCACATTCAACTAGCTTTGAGTGTTCATACTTATTAAGATATCAGAAACTGTCCAGCTTCATTAGTGTAGTACACCACTAAAGTTAATGAGAGGAACAGTGTATACAGTCACGGATAGAGTTTAGCAAAGCCAAGACTGTTCTCCTCTGGAATCCAGGCTAACTCTGATGCAGTTGGATTGGATGTCTCTATGTAGTTCTTCAGTATCAGATACAGTTATAGGTTTAGTAAATGGACAAATTGCACAGGCTATACAGTAAGAAACTCCATACAGCAAATCAAAGCTGACCGTGAAGTATAACATGAGAAACTATGTCTTTATTGGAAGTATCAAAATATGTATAAGTAGTTTTCCTCTGTTGCCTTAAGGTCATTTAGAGGTTCCCTGTCCAGACTTATTCAGGATTAAATACCTGACTTAATTTGTGAATGAAAGGATAGTAGTCATTAAACAAAATCATTGGACTTAATATAAAGGTGAATCGCGTGTAGCTGTGTAAGATCTTTATCCCATTCCCTATATCTGTATCCTCTGTGTGAATGAAAGCATCTATCACCTCCTTCAGTCTGGAGCACAGCAACCCATTCACCATCCTATTTCTAGCCCAAGAGATTTGAAGCTCAAGGGCAAACAGAGCCCTATCGGAAATATCTGAATAAGTTCCTAATGGATGGTTATTATCAAGGCATTCCCATTTTGCCATCCTCAGACAAATTTATGTTTTGTAGATGGATGGCAACCTTTTTTTTTTTTTTCCATTTCCAGCTTCTATAATTAACATTTAATCTTATTGGTGTTTCCAAGTACTCTCTCCAGCGTCATGGTACCAGCAATATTGGATATATGGAAAAAATATATTTACTTATCAGAAGAGTATTCAGGTAAAGGTAAGAATTCAATGCAGCTGAAGGAAAGAGGGAGATAACTGAATACTGGAGTGTCTTGGATTTGGGACAGATGCAGACACATGCATCTATAAAGATTTGGATACTATCAGGCTGTTTCACCTTCTCTCAGAACAAGAGTTGTATAGAGCATCCTTCCCTTATAGAGGTGAGATCGGAAAAAGCTCTGGGACTCTACCAAACAGGACCCATCTGGGGAGGGTCTGTTCTGGGATACAGAGGTGCCTGACACCAGGAGAGCTCCTAAGGAAGTCTGACACTCTCCCAAGAGGCTGCCAGGGTTGCTCTCCCAATATGTGGCACTACTGATTTCTGGAGGGACTTCCAGTCTTCTCTTTGCCCTTAGCACTTCCGGGACTTAAATTTTCTGCCGTTTATATGATAGTTGACTACTGTTTCTTCTTGCCCCATCCTTTATATATCTTCCAAAATATTAATAACCTGTAAGTTATTCAACAGACTTCTGTTTGCAGATAGTTACTCAGTCTAGCAAATACTTTATGAAAAATAGATCAATGAGTCTTTCTTTTCCTGCAATTTATTTTTTCTCCTGAAGCATATGTAAAACTGTCAAAAGTGATGTAAGCACTTAATTGCTAAAATTATGTTGACGTTCAATGAAATGTAAAAACCCAAAATTCCTGCATAATTATTGAAATGGAATTTCAGCTTCGAAACCATGTTCAAAACCAAGCTATTTTTGAAACTGTTATCTTGTCTCTTTCTAATAATTTTATATGTAAGTATGTCCCTTACTTTCTTTAAGGAGGTACATTTAAGTCTGACTAAACTAGTAGAATCAAGACATTGAACTTTCTGTCTTTGCTTTTCTGAATTACACATGGCAAAACCAGGAAAATGTGCTATTAAAAAAGTAAAAAAAATTGAAAAATATAAAAATAAATGTGAATTTAAGGATATGTTTCATGCTTCTACTTAGAAAATTCAAATGCAGTTTATAGCAAAAACTATTCTTTGGGTTAAAAAAAAATAGAAATCCATTATGCCTGGAGTATAATTGAAAATATATTAAAAGCAAGGTTTTTATGTGGGGTTCAGCAAGACTTGAAATGAACTACCTCACTCATATGCCTAGTAAAGCATCAAGCTCAGTACAAGTTCTTTCATGCTTAATGTCTCCCTGATAGCAGCACTGGCAAATTCTGCCTTGCACACATTCACACCATTTTTGCAGATCAAGATGAAAGGCATGAACAGAAATCTCAGCTACCACATTGTTTTTGAGAAATGTATCCTATACTCAACCTTCTCCATGTATTTCATTAAATGTTAATAAATAGTGTTACTTGTTACTCCATACTTTTCTGGAAAAAAAATTTAATCTTCTAAACAATTCCACAAAGAAATCTAATTCTCAGCTCAGGAGAAGCAATTCTTGTCCTTCAAAAATTTTTCATATTTTATTATTTTTATCTTAGAACATAGGGCTAATCGTTTTTCACAGAAGGTTAGTGCTCATCCAATTTCATGGGGTTATTGGTTCATATCACAGATGTAAAAAATGCAAGTGTTGGTTATTTCATCTTTTCTAAAAATACAGACTACTGCAGGACAGAGTAATGGCATTTGGCTTATCTCTCAAGCACAAATATAACTTGGAGACCACTGGTGCATTTTAGGAAAGTAATACCAATTCCTCATGTAAAATGCCGATCTCATTACTACATTCTCTCAGCTGCAGTTCTCCTAAATAGAGTATTCGTACCAACTGCTATTATTCTTTCCTTTCAATAAATAGAATGTATATGCAACATTATTGAAGTTTTTCTAGTTATTGGTAGGTCACCTGAGGCCAGCTTTTAGTCTCTGAGCCCAGAGGAGATAAGGTTCACCATATGAAGGATTCTTAGATTTTGGTAGATAGGAACAGGTTGAGGTCAAGTTTATCATGTCCTACAGATCTTTTGTTTTTTCATCAGATACTCAGATAGGGACTGAGGGAGGGATTAACCTTGCCTTAATTTAACTGTCTAAAAATAAGGTGCTGAGTCTGAATAAGTCAGTTGCCTTGGTTTCTTCTAACCATTGGAGAGGGACATTTGGGTATTTCAGTCTAGTTTTACAATGAAGTTAATTTTTACATGAATCCCACTTATTTTAAAGATGAATGGAAATCTAATTTGTAGTTCCAGCTGCAAAATAACTTCTTTTTTAACGTTTAAGATTCACTGATATTTCAGTGATCATAGCATACAGATACAGCTCCATATAGTTATAGATATCTGGAAATGAGTGCAAAGAATTTGGGTTCTGCTGCTATAAAGTAACCTCAGAAAACTAGCATATTGTTCTGTGATCCTCAGACCAAAAAAGAATTCAGTAAAACTGTACAAAGTAATACTGTGATACATATGATATATACAAATTAGTTTATGAGTGACAGGAATAGGGTGCATGTTTCTCTGAGTACAGTGACCTCAACAAAAAAAATCTTGTTTATGTTAATTACAGAATAGTTCTTTCAAGTCAAACCATAGTGAGGCCACTGCATAACAGCAGCCATTACACAGAGCACTGATTTCTGCCAGTGCTTGGCAGGCTGGCAGGCAGGCCAAATACTTCATGGACATGAGCAACAAATATATGTCCCTGGATGCTGGTCCTACCTAAGGAAGCTCAAAGCAAGATTAGCAGGAGCTTAAAATAAAATCTTCCAAGACATTAGTCTGATATTTATCAGAAACTCTAAATTCATTTAAAAATTAGGATTATTTACAAAAGTCTACACTTTGTAAAAAGTAACCAAATTAATCCTGGACTGTACATTTACACCCATAGGGCATGTGAATCCTTTTCTATGGAATTAGTTGCTGAGGAACTGCTAACAGTTCATTCAGATGTTAAGACCAAAAGTGTCAATCCTGTCTGTCACTGATAGGAAACAAATACAGGTAAGTTTTTGTTTTGGGGTGGTTTTTTTCCTTAGCAACTGGACTCCTTTCTGCTTTCCTGTTACACTGCAGACCTAAATATTATTGCTAAATATTTTTGCTTAACAATAACCAGTATGTTCAACTTCTTTCTGAGTTACTATGTGATTCATTACTGGGAGTGCAATAAAACTGAGTTTTTCCAATAGTTCATCCAGCTAAAGATCACCTTCTGCTCCCATAATATATAATGATACCAAACAGAGGAGAAATGACTGCAGCACTCTGAACTCTGTATGAAGAAGTCACAATTCAAAGGAACAGGGATTTGCAGTTATTTCTTTCAAACTGAATGGCTAGTCAAAATCTGTGGTCCTGTGAGCTATTTTGGTTAGGAGAAAAACAATGATGAAGTCAGTTTACTTTGATACAATCCTATTCTTATTTCCGTGAGGCATGGGAAATATGGCTTTAAACTGCACTTGAAGAAATCAAACACTATAAAATGGTCAACATTAACCTCAAAATTCTTTCACATGGGTTGTCTCTCAGGTCTTTCAAAAGAGCTTTGTGGGGGTCTTTTTTTGCTGTCTTTTTTTCCCTGCTTTGTATCTGTCGCTCTGAAATCACTTGTGATTTTTTGATTAGCCAGATGCTTTATGAAAGGAACCTCACTTAATACTGCAATGCTTCAGTCAAGTCACCTTGCGAATGTAATTATACTGCATTATCAGCATTACACTGATATGCATACTGTATATATACACATAAAATTTATGTACTATATAAAATTTAACTGAGAGATCAGTATTTGTAAATACTTTGAGTTGTCATAAAAGGGCAGACTCATGTTATTTTCATCTGATGCTCATATGAAGTGGGCCAATCATAGTCTATATAATCAAGACATCAGCACAAATTTTAAGTATTCATTCTTATCACATCTATAATCACTGCTAGAATGAAGACCTCACGATTTCCAACAAAACCACCACCTGGAATAATAATAAGTTGTTGGTAAAGAATGCAAAATTGGGTGCAAATTGACAGAAATGCTACCAGCATAGTAACATAGCATCAGTATACAGGCAAATGTAATGGGCTCAGTGTTGATCCATTCATACTAAAGAAAAGTTAAAAATACCTGAAATTGGAAGGAGTTGTTTCAGTGAATATTACAGCAGCAGGTGCACAAATATTACTGCTGTCTGTAAAACAGATTCAGCAATGCTCGTTAAGGTGTAGTCTTGATTTGATTTGATTTGATTGATCTAGTGCTCATTCTCTTAGATTCATTTCCATAGTAAGCAAGCAAGAGCAGTACAATCCAGAGAGATTCGACAGCCTAATATTAATAACAATTTAAAGCTTATATGGAACATGTTCTATATTCAAAGAACTGTACAAATATTAACCAATTAATACAAACTAATGTTATTCCTTTACTATCTCATTACATTAATGAAGCATATTACTTATTCTCCATCTACTCTTTCATGTTTTTAGCTCTTTGCATTTGAGCATTTTATGGTAAACTCTAGAGATCAATTTGTACAGCTAAGAAAAATGCATACATGCATAATACATTTTACAAACTCCTCCTTAAATAGTGTCTGCTGCAGAATGTAGACAAGAGGTCTTAAAATGAGGCATCCCTTAAAGATTCCAGTTATGTGATATTATGAGTTAAGTACTGATGGAACCAAAAGAATTTCAGGTAAAATTAGAGTTGGTCAGAATTTTCCTGAGACTAATTTACTGTCAGAGAATGGCAACCTCTCAAAAATCTTCAAATGTCTGGTCCAGCTTTTCTGTGGAGGGAAAGCCCTGAGACAGGGCTCAAGGGCATCCAGCTCTGAGTAGCCCAGTAGGTTTATCGGTCCAGTGAAGCAAATTCTTTCCAGGCCCCAAGCTGGACCTGGAAAGATGCCTTTCCAACTTTCTCAGCATGGACCTGGAAACTTCTGAATCCTTGAAACTCTGAGCAATTTATACTACTATTTTAGCCTCCAACTGAGCCTGTGAGCCACTGTCCCTGATTGCTCACACGTCCTGCATGCTGACTCATGATCTGGCTTCTGAATCCAGGGTAAACCAGCTACATCTCTTGGTGGGAAAATCTGAAATAAAAAAAATGGAAGAGAGTCACTTGTGCCCAAGTGTTACCCCATAGTCGGAGCCAGCTGATGCAGGGAGTTGAAGCTGAGTCGAGTTTCAGCATGGTTGCTAACAGCACCAGTGAATTTTTTTTAACATCTGGACTTTGGTCTCCTCTGGGACAACCAAAATTTGTCCATTCCTACATCTCAGAAATCCTGGAGAAAAGAGACTGAACCAGGAACTTTGGAACTTAGGCTCTTAGATGGAATTTCAGGTCTAAAAGAATCTTTCTATGTTATAATTTTGAAATAAACAGGGGGCTTGGGGGCCAGGTTTAAGTTCGTCTGAAGATTTAAGATGTCTGTTTCTTCATACTGAAACACATTATTTGTGTCTGAAAGTTCAGGTTACTGAAAAAGAACTCTGGTTTCCAAGATATAAATAAAATCTAGTAAGCTTCATGGCAAATATTTCCTTCTGTTGATTCAGCCTTTAGCCAATTTTGGGGGGAAAATTTTGGGGGAGCAAAGAGAGGTTTTGAGGTGATATTATAGATCAGGATATTAAATCATTGTATTGAACAGTTGAGGAAAAGTAATAACAGCTAGTTCATTGATTATGTTTTGAGGATGGAAATACGATAGGAATACTAAGCATAATTCCTCCCATGCTTTATCTTTTATGTAAGGTTTCCAGTAGTTTGCCTGTTGGCTGCAGTGTCCTGGACACTTTTCAGTTTGCCTAAATACTTGTATTCTGCCTCCTTCCATTTCAACTGCATATGTTATTTATCATTTTCTGTTGTGCAGTGCTACTGTGGCCTACTAATTATTTCATTTTGATTCAAAGTTTAAGTCATCCCTAGATATGTTTGAGTGTCTAAGAGCAGGAGAAGGAAAAATTGTAATTCTCTTTTGGAATTTCTTACAAACTAATTTCAGATGAGGAATAATAAAAGAAGTAGGGTTATGTGGGAGGATGGACATTGATCGTAGTATGCTTATATGGTTACTCAACTAAGACGGGTAGATTGTGTTGAACAGTTTCATGGTTTATTTTGGAAATAAAGCAAACAAATAAATGAAGATGTTTACACATTCATCTTTTACACAGCCTACCAGTTGTAGGAAGCATGTGAAAGCATGTGGACAATAGAGGTTTTACCTGATAAGCTAGCTCAAGCATAATAACAGACAAAAGGAAAATTCAAAGACAATCTTGACCAAAATAGGATTGCAGCACTGCTGAAATGGGCAAATATGAAAGAGCAGGAGTGATGGATAAATATGAGAAGGTAATAGGGCAGATACACGCATGATTATATGAGAAAAGATGAAAATATGTTTATTTGTTCTGTCAAGACTGGAGAGTATTCTGTGCCAATATTTCCCATACAATGCAATGAATGCATTGAAATGCTGTACATTTTTCAAACTACTTACTGAAGAATACAATTTGGATTTAGGAATAGTTAATATTATGGTGTAATAAGAATTAATCGATGCTGGTGGAACAGGAGAAGTCAACTATGTAACTGGTGGAGGTAACCTATGTCCATATTGAGAACAGCAAGGAGTTGTAGTGAACAGTCAGCAATACAATTCTGGTGAGGGGGAAGCTCTGCAATTGATTTTAACTAGTTGGAGGGAAAAAAAACCCTCTATGTTTTTGCTTCCTTTTCTAGGAAGCTAAGGATTTGGTCACTGTTATTTTACCACTGTGAATCTTTTACAATTACTGCTGTGCCACTTCCTGCTCTAATTATTGTAGCAAGAAAGCTCTCCCATCGAAAAACACGCAGAAGTTTCTTCTAGAAGAGACTATGGCTTCTTGCTTAGTATCAGCAGTATAGGGCACATGGTCCCCATGTCCAAAGGTTTACATAAGCTACCAAATCATTTGCCAATGAAATTGGAAGAATCAGCTCTGCTTTGTAAAGCCTTTTTTTGCTTTGGACCTGCTCTGGGCTGTCATTCAAGACCATCCAGAACAAGAGTGAGAATGTCCCCATGAAATTTGTACCTCATGATGAGGCAGGCATCATTATCTTGAGTCTTTCTGTCCTCAGTCCAACAGAAGTCCACATCCAATGACACTGAGAACACATTAAAAAACTTTCCTCTTCATACTTGCTTTTCCCTAAACAGTGAGCTCAACAGGCTCCTGTGGAAGACCATCGTCTTTATGGCCTGTCTTAGAGAAAGGGCATACCACGTAAGTGACACACAGACAAATATTTAAACATATTCCTCTGATTTGATTACTTTTAAGGTGGTTCTTAACTAAGCTAATAGAAACTCCCTATGATAAACACACAAGTGAAAAACTAATAGCTGCACAAGATACTTCTGGAAAACGGAAGCCTAAAAGTCATGCAGACCCTCACTTTATCCACCTAAGTGTTTTAGTGAGTCTGTCCCTCTGAGGGTTTTGCTTTACTTTCTTTTTAAACTGTTGAAATAACACCTTTACTTGGGGGCTTGGAGCTTAATTAGGCAAATATTATAAAGGGCTTTTTAAAGGTTAATATAACTGCCAAGCTTTATTACCTATCAATTTCACTACCAGCTCCAATTTGTAAGTAAGCCTCTTGCACAAACCTCACAACATATTGCTATTATTGCCACATCTTCACTGTCATCTTAGAGACACCCATGTTTATCCAATATTTTACACTACAAACTGTGGCAAGGAGTCATTATTTCTTGTGTTTGTATAATGCCAAGCAAAACATTATCCAGTTGGCTTCTCTGAAGAATGCTCTATAAATATTAAGCACCAATGTTATCATCATTGTGATTATTATTATGTTTGTTATTATTGCTATTACTATTATTATATAATAACATACTTAACATCTGTAAGCTATTAATACACCTTGAATTTATGTAATACCATAATATAGCATCTTGAACCTACGTTATACACATCCTGAGTATTCTGCTTACATTGTGTTTAAAGCTGCATTTAAAGTATACTTCCACTATATCAGAACAAATCAGCATGCATTGTCAAAAAAAAAGCCCATATACCACATTGATACATCTATAGGTATGCATTAATTCTCTGACTACTGTTGACTTTCTGTGGGCACATTTGCATGCTTTCATCAAGCTGGTTGATCCCATCAGCAAGCAGCAAGAGTGGGCTGCTCTGCTGAGGGAAGGGAGCTGGGAGCTGGGAGCTGAGGCTGACACCAGGCTGACAGGGCAGTGCCCTCACCATCATGGGCACAGTCCTGCTGTGCTCAAACCATGAGAGCAGAGCCAATCCAGAGGGTCAGACAAGAGCTCAGGCATTCCCAGACAAATTTGCCGTGGCCAGCCACGTCCAAGGAAAAGGCAGCAAGAGAAGCCAGAGGGGTCAGGTTGGGGCCAAGAGGATCAGGTGAGGGCATAGGCGCACCTGCACGGTGGCTCAGGTGAGGAGCTGGGGCAGGGCCTGAGCTGGGACAGGGTCTTGAGCCAAAGGGCTGAGGGTGACCAGGTGAGCCCCAGATGAAGCTCCTCATGGCCCCTCTTTGCAGGGCTCTTTGCACAGCTCTCTGCCCCTTGGCTGTGCTGTCCCAGCACTCACCTCCAGCAGCCCCAGCTGAACGCCCAAGAAACAGGGGGACAACCCGCAGGGCTTCTTGGTGCACTCGGGGCTGTGACAGGTACAGGGTGGTCTGTTGTGGGACTGCTTGGATTTATCCTACATGTGCTCTGCCTTGCTAGTTAGTTACTATTGAAAAAGAAATTAATTCCCTAATAATGCTAAGGCAAAAAAAAATGTTCCTTGAAGTATTTTGGGAAGGGTAATAAAATAAGTAATTATTCCAAACACTGACATAGTGGTGGGTCACTGCAACAATTTGAGCCCATAATGGAGCACAAGAACACAAACACAAGGCTCATAATATTGTTTTACTTGCTCCTTGTCCTGTTTCTTAACCTTTACCAAAGAACAAGCCTCTAGAAGAGACTATTCCCTAGTGTGGTGTATCCATTGATTTTTCTGGCTTCTCCTCTCACTTCATGACCATCCCAGTATCCATCACTATCCTCTCCAGCTTCACAGCTCTGATCCCACTGTATGTCAGGTGCTTTTAACTGTGCTACTGTCTCCTCTTTAAGCATCCACTAAACCCATAAAAACAATCTAAGCCACTCCAATTCGAATTTTACTTCTATTTCGTTCTTTCCTTGTTCTTGCCCTCTTCCTGCCTTACTAAGTGGTCAGAAGGATCAGAGGACAAATCCTAGTTTTTACGGTACTTGGCATATCTCTACATGTATCTTGAAGACTCACTTTCAAGCTAAGTGATAAAGTTCATCCTGGTCTGATCCCAATTATGTTATCATCTGCCTTAGGAAACCTTATTTCACAAGGTAAAATGGAAAGGAGAAAATTAGGCAGAGGAAGGGAACAGCTGGTGCACTCCTACACATGTGCGAAAGCCCAGAAGCACAAACTTTTGGACCTGTAATTCTAAAAGCTTGGCAGCTTTATGTGCTTGCAAGATTTAGTGTGAATGAGGACTGAGTGAACTGCATTGCCCTCAGAAACTTGTGTTCATTGTTCATACCACCTTTATAAATACTAAAGATGGGTGAACATGGGTGTAGATACTTTCACAGAAAACAAGAACATGCATATATAGGTCAGTAAGCAGATGGTGGCTCTGAACTGTTGGCTTTAGTGATAAATTCTCAGTCTGCCTTCTGATTAAAATAAGAAATTATGGGAAGCAAGAGGGACCAGGAAATCGCAGCTGCTATTTCTGATGTTAAGTTTAGTCACCTCTCATTGCAGCATCTTGGAATTATGTACAATTGATTCTATGGTCTCTTGTATACTTTTTAAATTCTTGGGGACTTGGACCTTCATAACCTGGCTTTATAATGTCATCATATGAGATGCTGAGAAGTATATATTTGTAATGTTTTAGGTGTAAGGCTGAATGGGGATTTGTAGTGTATATTGTGTCCTGGACGTGTGCTGGTATGTTTGAGTTATCTTTTGATGGGAAATGAATGAATGACTAGAGGATGAATGAATGAATTCTCCTTCTTATCACTCATCTGGACTGGACTCAGTGACTTGACACATGTGCAGTTAAGTTAAATTACATACTATTCAATTTAAACTGTTTCTTGTGCAACGTGTATGTAAAGGTTAAAAGTTTCTACTTTAACAAATCTACGAAACACCTTCATGGTATGAACATCTCTCAGATCATAAAGACTCATTTTCCATGGTTCTTTGATAAGTCTTTACTTGAAGGATGTAGCATTTTTTAGTTCAACCAATTTTTTTAATATCATATTTCAACTCAGTATTACTTATTTTTTACTATTTTTTGTAAAGGAAGTAGCCTTGATGAGAATTCCAGAACCTTCAAGTTCTTAAACAGATTTATTGATTTTCAAGTTTTAACTCTCTAGAAACTATAGCTCTTTGATAGCATATACAGGATTAATACATTAGATGCCAAAAAGTGTAATTTAAAAGGTAACAATAGAAACAGCTGTAGTTTTCCATATACACTTTGAAAATATCAGATAACTTTTGGATTCTATGCTGGAAGTTTCTTCTACTGATTAAATCTAAATGTACAACCATTAAGGAAATGAAAAAGCCTTCTGTAAGGAAGTTAAGTTTCAGAAGACTTTAAAATATTTAAAAATAAAATTAAAATAAAAATTGTGATATTACTTAGAAACCAATCACCACAACTGCCTTAAAATTTTTATTTATATGTGAATGATAGATATTCATCTGAGGAATCTAAAAATTTCTGTATGGTAATGTCATATATAAAATCCTTTTTAAAGTAAGAATATTTAAAATTTAGACACTCAACACATAGTTAGGGTTTACTCCCTGTTTAAGTGCCCTTCTAAAGCTGGATTTTAACATGCTAAAGCCCCTTTGATTTCTCTCAGCCTTGGCATTTCTTCTGCATCTGTTGATATCATCAGCCTGTAACACTTAGAAGAAGGAAGTTCTGTTTCCAAGTCCAGGGAAGAGTGATTATGAATTCAATATGCCAGCAGAGAAATTCAAACAGAGGTCAAGTATCCTGTATCCTATTAGTGTGTGTGATTGCTATAAGTCATCCAAGGTTTTTTTTCAAGTCATCTCAGTTCAACTTTAGGAGAACTTTCAGACACATCTGGTTTTAGGTTTAAATTTATAAAAGACAATTTCCAAAAAATAATGTTTTTATAAATCACACAGAGTAACATCCATCTTTGAGGGAAACCAGGCTAGCAAAATTCTGTCCATACTGAAATGATCTGCAAATCTCCAGTTATCTTCAGAGGAGTGAAACTTTTAAGAGATTAATCCAGCATCAAAAGCTGGATTGGAACTGGAGGAAAGAACATTCTAACCTGGCAATGACTGAGAAAGTATTCTTTCAAACCCATTGAAATCAGTGGCAAAATGAATGAAACATGGTGGAACCAAGACATCACCTTTGCTCTCTATAGTAGCCTTTGTTTTAAAGAAAGAAGTTAAGTTGAGGCATGGGTGGAACAGAGAACTGGAAACCATGTCAAGTTCTGAAAGAGTTGAATGCTATCACCTTCATTTCTCACATGAGCTGGCCTATTTCTTTGTATAGTCAGTCCTCTAATATATTGGTATAACCAACCAAAGAATTAGCCTTAGTGTTTAGATTCAGAATGCAAAACTGTATAAATAATTGGAAATTTAGGGTAAGCAATGCTTTTTTTTTTTTTTCTGAATAAGTTGTGTACTCTACAGACTTACTAAAAAATTGGACTATATTGTTTAAAAATATGTTGTCTGTAGATTTCTAGGGATGGAACACAACAACCTTCTGTTTCTGTTTAAGGCAACAATAATATTCTTGGCATAACCTAAAACCATCACATTAGTTATAGGTCCCTCTCAGTGGATACTACTGAAAAAGACATTTTCTAGAGAGATTTTAATGTTGAAGGAGGTGGTTCACAATTTTCTTCAAAAGCAGTATTCCTTTCTATGGTTTTTAGTTACTCCTGCCATTGGAATTTTGAAGATGAAAATAAAATAAAGTGAAGACTAAGTAAAATTGATTACAGGTCTTGTTCCTACTGTGTGCTGTATTTTGCTTTACCACTAATAACATTGAGTTCTAATAAACTAATTACCTACTGGGCCCTAGATGTGATCTGATTGAAACAAACATATAGGGCAGGAGAAGAAAGGGGACAATAAAGGCAAGAAACAGGTGACATCTCCTGATATGTAAATTGGTGGTTGATCTTCTAATTGTGCTTTTGCAGGTAGATAAAGATGAAAAATGGCATTATCCCAAAGTAAATGCACACACAACAAGGATGAACTCCAGAAACTGAACATGAAAAGGGTAACGCACTTCAGAAGATCTCAAAAGTCCATTCAAATCAGTAAGAGTGTCCTGATTGAAGTTAACAGTGCTTGGTTCAGGTTTTGATTGAAACCCCCACCCCAAATGAACATTGTATGCTTACCTGGAAACAAATGTTATTGATAGGCATTGCTTGATATCTATGCTCCATATGACTGTTCTTCCAGTGCTTGATAAATAATAGAGAGCATTTTAACCTTGAAAGGGGCTGGGAAAACTTCAGAGAGATAAAGCTCCATCAGTGAACAGTGTCTATTAGGTAGTCTGTACTATGGCAATGACTGATTCCCAGGTGAATCACCTTGAAATGTACTTTTCAAATAAATCTATTTGCCTGATAGAAATCTTGGTGCCCTCTGAAAGGCAATGGTTTTTCTTGTATATATTTACATATTATCATTTACATCTTCTTTACTTACAGCTCAACCTACCACTTCTCTTGGAGCATTATTTTAACATTTTTACCTGTTACTGTATGTAGGGCTTATGAAATATTAATAGCATAAGTCAACATTTATATTAAAGAAAGTTTTGTGTGTGTGGTTATAGATGTGATATGACATGATAGCCCTAGGAAAAAAATAAATTTATTTAACTTTCATAAGGACATCAGGTTATACCACTCCCAGCTTAGCCTTATGTAGACCAAAATGCAGAAGCTGTACTTCACCAAATGCTGAAATAGACAACATAATGTTCTGTATATAAAATTCTGCTCAAACCCTCCCTCTACACACTGGTATTTCATAATAGAGCTGTTTTATCTATGAAGTAAAATAGGACTATTTTAAAATATGTCATGCCTTCAAAGCAAGTTACCAGTAATAATTCCCATGCTAACTGAATGTTTTCTGTTTTTCCATCAACATAGACAATAAACGACAGAAACAACTACACAAGCGACCCAGCAAGAATATAATAAACTCACTCGTTAACAATGGCAACTTGAATAAATAAGCAGGACTTTCTAGATAATTCATATTTAATGTGAAACTAGTGAATTTGATGTATTTGTCATGTATAAAAGATACCCTTAAATCAACTTTTGTTCAATTAGGTTGCTTTTCATATAGAGAGAGAATGAGATTTGAGAATCAGACAAATTGTCCCATAGGCACATGCACTCAAGTCATGCTCGACTTGAATATATTATTCCTATGCAAATTTTCTATTTAAGTCTGTTTTCCCATAAGAAAGAATTGTTAGTATGTAATAGAAAGCACCATCTCAAATGTTGTACACAAGTAGGATTTAATCATCTAACTGCCACATGAATAATGTGTCCAAATTTCAGATCTTGAAAAGCCTCTTTCAGTTTCATCCAAGTCCCTGAGGAGACACCTATGTTTTTGACATTACCCACCTCCAGACAGCTACAGTTCAGCTCCAGGCTGAAAGAAAGACAATCTTTACTGCCTTTACTGCACCAAGCAGGCCAGCATTTCTTTGTGATTCAGTGTCTGTGCTCCACACACCTTGCCTGCAAGTTGGATTTGCTAAACCAGTATTTATTAACTTGTGGAGTCTGCAGACCACTCAGTCATGACACACGGGAGGCTGCTCTGGTGAATGGCTATAATGCCTTCCCCACAAAATGAACACTTAGGCATAGTTCTACCTGTGTAAACAAAACAACTAAAGGTGTCTGTGTGTGAAAATAAAGGTAATGTGACTCTCCAGTCTCTATCACTATTTTATTTGCTTTTAGTGAAAGCCATTATGGAAACAGTGTCAGAAATAGCCTGTAGATATCTTGGGAGGAAGGGTCAAAAAAGTTTATGAACCTCTATTTTAAAATTTAAACTTTTTACTTTAAGGGATGTTTAAAAGTATTTTTAATATTGAAAAATTTAGTGAGTTAACATTTCCTTGTTCTTCCAGAGCACAGTGTTAACAGCAGTAACTTTTTCTTTCCTGAGGATATAGTGTCCTGCTGGGAGCTGGTGCCAGGTCTACTACACTCCTGTGCAAAGAAGTTTTGTACCCATGCTAGATGGCAAGGACTCCTACATCACAGTGCACTGAACACTTCCACATTCTCAGAACAGGCTTCAAAAGGCAGAAATTTGTGTCATTCCCATTAAGCTCTTGGATCAGAAAGATGGGAACTGGAGCTCCCTTAATTTGGTCACAAGGTGGGTTGGGAACCCTGCCTGCCAGAGCTAATCTCTGCTAAAGACCCTTTTTTGACAGGGCACCCTTGTTCACTTTTGTGAGAGTTGTGTCATCACAAGAACAAACAAATAACAAACATTCATTAGGGCAGTGATTAAGGGAGACGTCCATAGCCTGGAAGTTATTGGTAATAATACTTGTCCTTGGTGGCAAACTCAGCAGAAAGCAAATCCAGGTGTGCTAATAAACTACATTTTAGGGAATAGGGCTTACCTTTCCACAATGGGATGAAGAAAAATAAAAAGATTAAGAAAACTTTTTAGAAAAGTACCTTCACTACCAAAATGTTAATTGGCGGCTTTCACTTAATGTAAATATAGGCCATAATTTTTAAAGAAAAACAAGCCATAATCTTTACTGTAAGCCAAACTAGCAGCTCTACTGGAGTCAATGGCATTGGTGTTTTAATTTCATTGAGGTTACAAATTCAATCCTGCATACCAAAAATCCTGATTGCATGGATAAATATTTTATGGCTCCAAAACCAACTTTAGTATTAATATTGCCATCCAGTGCACTCCAGTTGAATTGTTTCAGTCTTTGTGCTGTTTTACCTTAAGACACAGTTTCTTCTGTTAGTAAACTATAGTGAATTTTAGAGATTGGCTTAGGTCTGATTTTTATGTGAGCATGGAATTAAAATTTTAAATTTTTTGGTAGACAGAGCATTACAGCATTTAAAAAATCATATTTAGTTGTAAATGCCTGGTTTTGACATCCAGCAAAAATTTGTATTTGCGGGATGAAGTTTTCACCATACTTAATAAGAGTAAGCGCTTTTATGAAATGTTAATCAAAAAGCATGTCAGATCTGTCTGGAAGGCAATCAGTGGATCAAAGAACTAAGAAGAAAACTAGATTTTTTTGATCAACTATACTTCCCTCTTGTTCTTACTATAAATAACTTTGTTCCTGTTTTATATTTAAAACAAACTTTCACTGTTTTGACTTGTCAGTTTAATTGACTTCAATATATAAAAATACATACTCATTTAATAAGATAGGGATCAGTCCCAGAATATTTAATTCTTCATTAGCTTTCACTAGATGTAGCCTGAACATATATCACTCTGTCCTAAACTATTTTTAATTCTGGCTTTCTGCTTCAAGACACTAGGGAGAAAAATCCCACACCAACCTCATTTTAAATTATTTTACAAATACACATCAGGATGAAACCTGCCACAATTAGGGATGCACAGGTTGTAAAGTGAGTTGCACTGGGCCATCTGAAGGCAATAAAAATTACTTATTCTCTAGGACAATCAACAAGCCACCAAAACCTGGGCTTGGATGTCAGCTATCATATAATGTATCTGTTATTTGTCAGGAAACCATGCCAGAAGCATTTCTTTTTCTTTGCAGATATAAATATGAAACACAGACATCAGACACATAGGGGTGTCATTTCTTTTCAGGTCTGCAGAACGAATTTTTGTGTCTGGAAGGTCCCTTCTGCAAATGGTTTGTGCCTTGGGAAGGGGATTTCAAAAGGTTTTTAACAACTCTGAAGTTGGGTAATGAGGGGGAGACACTCCTTCTCCAGAGTTATGTTATATTTTCATGGATTGTGGCCACATGCCAGAGGGCTTGGTAATCATTATGCTGAGCCCCCATATGATTTCTAGGGATTAAGTGCAAAATAATTGCTTTGAACAGATCATTTCACCCTGCAGTTAATTTTCCCATGAGACTTGTGAAACGGGACGCTTGACAATCTTGCCTTCTGATTCTGGGCAAATGTGATTGGAATAGCTCACTAAATTGTTTGACACAGTTCTCTGAAACTACAGTTGTTTCCTGAAATCCTTGTGATATTTCCTGTATTTTATATTTTTATTATTGTTTAGAACCAAACTAATCCTTTCCTCTAGTTCATGGTTTTGCTGCACAGAGATTATTGAAACTCTCAGTTTGGGGTGAGGGATTTGGGTGAGCTGGACACAGTCCAGTGACTATTTGGGGGATGAACTCATCAGTTTGTATATCATCACCAGTGGAACTGAACTTCACTGGCAATAGGACCATGCAATAGATGTGGACATGACAGTCACCACTACCTGATCATAGGTAAATGCGGGTATAGAGAACTTAGGAGACCTTCATTCCCAAGGTCTGTC
Source organism: Aviceda cuculoides (assembly GCA_035590195.1). Classification (NCBI taxonomy): domain Eukaryota; kingdom Metazoa; phylum Chordata; class Aves; order Accipitriformes; family Accipitridae; genus Aviceda; species Aviceda cuculoides. The sequence continues at coordinate 25,894,591 of JAVJGG010000029.1, forward strand.
ACAGAATTTGTGGTTATGTCCATCCTTGTAAACTACACAGGACAAGGACATGGGCTTGAATATCACCATTACTGTTCAAGTCTTGGCATACACCTTGCTAGCATTTTGACCCAGATGAGCTAGTAGGGTCCCACACAACGAGGGACCATGATCTGGAGGACAGAATTGCCTCCAGACTGGTCTGAGTATGCCATCCTCTTTTGGGAGGAAGTGTTTAGCTGTACGAGATGTGCCAGTTGTCTCAGAAAATGAGTTTGTCACCCAACATAGGTGCTTTTATCACCTGCAAACAGGTGGGGATCCAGTGTCCCTCATCTCCTCTGGGAACACTGCCCCAGTCATGGGACATATGTTCTTCCCCCTGCTTCAAAAAGTAGTTTTATGAATCTGCCAAAATGGGAAAGCTCCTTAATTCTGGTGCAAAATCATGGTAATAACACTCTTCTTCTAGCAAAATATTTTTCTGTTGTATCAGGTTAGAACTGAATTTCTGTTAAAGCAGCAATGTCTCTATGTATTTTGCTCAATGGGGCCCTGATCTTGCTTGTGTGTTAACATGATACATTAATGGATATTACTAACACACTGGTGTTTAGACAGGTGCTATTTGCACATGTAACTCACTCTCTTACCAAGTTGTTGGCAGTTTTATGGGGCACAGATATATTTTCCCCTCAACTTTGAAGCTTGTGTTTCTATGTCTTTGTCCGAAAGGATCTGATAAGAGTTGTATTGTGTTTACATGGTATGGTTTTGGTAGCGGGGGGAAAGGGAGACTGTAGGGGTGGCTTCTGTGAGAAGACACCAGAAGCTGCCAACAGAGCCAATGCCAGCCAACTCCATGATGGACCCGCCACCAGCCAAGGCTGAGCCAATCAGTTAGGGTGGTAGTACCTTTGCAATAACACATTTAAGGAAGTGTAAAAACTGCTGCACAACAGCAGCCAGAGGAGAGGAATGAGAAATGTGGGAGAAACAACCCTGCAGACACCCAGGTCAGTGAAGGAGGGGGAGGAGATGCTTCAGGCACCGGAACAGAGATTCCCCTGCAGCCCGTGAGGAAGACCACGGTGAGGCAGGCTGTGCCCCTGCAGCCCATGGAGGTCCACGGTGGAGCAGATCTCCACCTGCAGCCCGGGGCGGACCCCACACTGGCGCAGGGGGATGCCCAAAGGAGGCGGTGTCCCCG
>JAVJGG010000029.1:25895879-25917248 GCA_035590195.1 Aviceda cuculoides
GCTTTGCTTTTCTTTTTTCTTTTTTTTTTTTTTTTTTTTTTAAGGGGGCCCGGGCACAGGAGAAGGAATAAAGAAACACACAAAGCTAAGGTCAGCATGTAAGCAGGAGAAAACTCCCTAGTTCGATCAAAGAAAGCATTAAAAACTACCATGACCTTCCAACTAAAGGCTTTTTAAACTCTTTGGTTAAATACTGTTTACTCAAACATCTACTACTTGTAAACGAGCTGCTTCAGGCTAATCAGGAATGTTACTTTTTGATGCTAGCTAGTGATTCACTGCATACCCTTAGGAAATCTTTATTTTACAGCACTGAGATGCAGAATGTAAGTGATGAGGAAAAATATATTTTTCAAGTCACCAGTGTGCCCGCATTGAATCATTAGGACTTGAAAAAGACTTTGCAAGCCCCCTTTTACTCACTAGTGCACTAAAAATTAAGTAAACCTGGTACAAAGATCACAGACTATGTTCAATAATTTCATTTTTCTCCTTCCGTGCAATATTTAGAAGTTTTCCATAAAGACAACCATTAACAATAAAGTTTAATGACAGCTAATTTGAGTTATTTGAAACCACATAACTAGTTTCTTCAGAAAAACTACAACATTAGTCACCAACATTACCCAAGATGGAAAGCGAGGCCTAACACATGGAGAAAGCACAACTTGTTTGCAGCCAAGAGAGAAAATAGCTACTGTAATAAAAATAATCTGAAGCCAGTTGCGCTTTTATAGGTGAATTTATTCCTTAATAGACTCAGAGTGTATCATGTTAAAAAAAAAATCCATCTTAAATTTCAACAACTGAAAGTTCAGCTTGTGCGCACTATAAAACACACAGGTAACTTCATTAACATACCAGACAACACAACTAGCTTGTCTGCATCTCTGAGTAGCAGAATCTATACTCTTTCTTGAATTTACTACTAAAATGTCACATGAATGATGCAAATTTATCAGATGCAGCTTCCTGGGTCTCTTGAGCTCCAGTCACATTAAAAGAATAGTTTCTCTTCTCTAACTTGTTAACAAACTGTGCCAAAATCAGAACAAAGTTATGTTGAGAGATCTCAAATCAACACTATGTGATTCAACTGATATTTACTTTTAATCAAGCACACAATTTGACAGCTACCATGGGGACATGAACATACAACTATCAGTTTGCAGTTGTCCAAAGGACGCAAAGCACATCAAGATGAAACTATTGACTTCACTCTTGATCTGCCACACAGAGGTGATTCATTAGGCAGTTGGGCTGAAGAAACACTGTTCAACAGAGTACTCAAGAGTCTTATGTAAAGAAGATTGCTTTTAAGCATGTTCAGACAGGAATGACATTTAGCTCATTTTTAGCTCATTTTCAGGGAAAACAGCTACAAATTTGTTTTCACATTTGGAGTTACCCTTAAACATTTGATGCAGGCAGTATTCCAGGGAAATTCATGCTTCCTGCAATGACCTGAGAAAGTGTAAGACTTGCTTTAAAAACTAATTTACCTTCACATATCAAAACAACTGAATTACATGGGAAGGTGCATGGAAATGCAGGTATCACAATGTCAAAAATGAATTTGTCCTCTCATAACATTTGGAAACTCAAACTGATTTCAAGCACAAATCCTCTGCCAGTATTTCAGGGCAAAGTTTAACCAAAATCTCTGATGTTATATCCTGATCCTTCTTGCAACTTCCCCATCAAAGCTATAACAAAGAAGGCCAATTTATTTGTTTTTAATGATAAAAATTGTCAGCAATGTAAGTATTACTTTAATAATTTATTTGGTATTCATTTCCATCAATGCCGCAAAATTCAGATATTCAAAAGTATATATGTGAATTTTCTCAGTCTCCTGAAATTATTATTTTTTACCAGGAGGATTAGGAGCAATGTATTTCTAAAATTTTACTAACAAAAAAAAAAAACCAAAGAAAAAAAGAAGTCCTAGCAAATTAATCAAGACACTAATCACCAAAAAAACGAAGTATTCTCCAGTTAGATTTTATGAAACTATAGTGTCCATAGACTCTGGGTCTGCAAAAGCCATATTGAGAGCAAATCTCTCAACTTGCCCTGGGGGACTTCACCAGAGCTATTTGCTCAAGAATGCAAATCCACCTTGAGTCAAACTAACACCATCCATAAGCTCAGAGGAAGGGAGCAGGAGAAGGCAGCTACTTACAGTCCAGCTGAAACTTAATGGGACATTTAGATAGCTGTATATATAGTATTGGCATTCAAAAGGCTAATTGCAAACAAGAATAGTTCAACCACAGCAAAGGCGAACATGCCAGATCGATTTATTAGAGTCATCAAGCTACTTGCACCAGCCTATTCAATCAATTAACAAACATTCAGCTGGAAGCACCAAAGATTATTTAAAGTATAATGGAAACCATGACTAATGCGCAGACTTCTATGGTTGGACAGCTATACTCTGTGTGCTGCTTCCATCTACCATGGAAGGTACCCTGTAACGAGGCTAGCATCAAGCTGTATTCATGAAAGGAGAAGTAAAACATCCCTATTAGTAGGAAAGCCAGACTTAAGAGGAAAAAGCTAGCAATAATCATCTCAAACCTTGTTATAGCCCACTAAGAATCAATATAGTTTAACTTAGAACTCTCCTTGTGCTGGTTTAACACAGCCAACTTTGTGGTTTTGTTGTATTATCTTACCATAGGCAAGAAGCTCATTTCCTTTTAAAAGCAAGCAGATAAAATGTTTTTAATACTGTTCACTCCCTGCTTAGTATAGCTTTTCTGGAAAAAGCAGCTGTTGCCTTATGAGAAGCCTATCAGAAACAGCAATGTATGTTAATGACATGTATCTTCTCACCAAAACAGGAAATTCTGCAAGTTTCCATTTAGAAACAAGTATCTTTTTTTCTACAGTCCATGGCAAATAGCCATAACGTGACTAATATGGCATACTAATGCAGCCAATTATGGAACACAAATCAGCAGAAAAAAGTAAACCCAATGCACTCCAGTAATATGTGTATCATGTAATGACGGGCCTTTTCATCTTCATGCATACTCTCATTTGTAAGCAGTAAGGAGTGCTTGCTGGGGGATGGAGGTGGGTTGGAAATCAAGGCACTCTAGGAAGGCACAGATTCCCTCTCCATTCTTTGTGATTGAGCAAGAATTCCAGCTCTCTCCATTTATATCTAATTATTTTGCTTTACACACAATCTAATATGCTGTTCTACATCACACATTGAAGCTAAGGATTTGATCTCTGACAATGACTCTGGTTTTGTATGGATTGTCATCAGCTTCATGCATGCACTCAAACCAACTAAGCAACATTTATTACATCTTGAATTGGCTTGGGTTTTTTTCTGGTTTTAAGTCCCAAGTTTTAAAGTCTGAAAATGTTTAATTCCTCATGAATGGTAATTAGCCATTGGTACTTTTTGCTCATGTAAAAGAAAAATGTATAAAGAAAGGACTTTTTAAATAATTAAACTCCCTTCCTGAGAAATAGAAGAAATAACTGATTCCCAAATATATTTAATTGAACCTACTACTGTTTCAAATTCATTTTTTCTTTAATTGGTAACTGTAGTACATGTGAATTATTAACTAGCAATCCCTGAGAACAGGATGTAAAAAGCAAAAAGGCTTCCAATGTAGCTGGAAGATAAACTCATGTTTCTCAAGACACTCTGTAGAATTCTCCCCCCGTGCTGCTTTTTTTATTACCATCTACCTGAAGTTCTGCTGGAAGGTTTCCTCTAAGGAGCCTACAGAAATCAGCTTGAGGATGACAGTATTACGGGACTTGCCTTCTCTGAAATATTAAAAGATTTTTAGAAGAGCTACAGGCATAAGAATTTGTACTGTGACTTCTAAAGAAGCTGAAGAGTAAGCAAGAACTTTTTAAAGGTACCTCTGCTCATGTGTGTAACTGTGCAGCCAAGAACTGTTTCCCCATTAATCTAGTAGACAGACAAGAACAGTCAGAAATGCTCCAAGAAGCCACACAGCAATGAACACAACCACTTAACACCAACAGCGCAAAGCACATAGTACATCTGCATAAGCACATCCTAGAACAGCAAGTGACAACTATTTTCCTACATTTCTGCATGTTGTGTTCTTAAGATGCCTACAGTGCTTTCAGCTTTCCTGTGTTTAAACTAGTTTACTACCCCTCTTAACCAGCACAATCACGTTAACTGCTGTCAGCATTACAAGTTCTTATTTTATTCCAAATCTTACACCACTCATCTACCCAAAAACACTGACGAAAAGACATCCTACTTTGGCAGCTGCCAGCCTTTGTTTCAGAAATACACTAACCTTCTTTGCAGAGCTGAGCTCTAGAATGCCAAATGACCAAGGTACATCTGTTACCATTTAATTTTTTTTACTTCTGTTTTTTAAACTAAAGTCCACTGGATAAGAGGAGCTGGCATCTCAGCTCTGCTGTGTGAGGATCACCTCAGCTGAGATCACACAAGTCCATGAAGAACATGCAAAAAAGCATGTTAGTGGCAAAAGGACCACTCCATGGGTCCAAGAACATCCTAACCCCCAACATTTGGAATTCTCCCCGATTGCCAGAAAGGTGTGAATTTCTCCTACTCTTTGGAAGGAAGGAGTCTCCCAGGCAAAGAAATGCACATCCAAAACTTCAGGTAAGAAAGCCTGAGACCCAGGCAAAAGCATCGACTTAGTGTTCCTCTCCTCACCAGACACACATCCTCTGAGCATCAGTCCTCCTTCCTGAGCAGCAGCCCTGCCGGTACCTGCTGCAGCCACCACAGTTCCTCAGCAACTCACTTGGTTAAGCCTGCATACCATACTACAGAAGAAGGTATGCCATTTGGTACTAGACGACAATGTGAGCACAAAGATGCCTTTTCCTATGTACTCATAAAAAAAAAAAAAAAAAAACAAAACAAAACAGGAAAACTGTAGTTAAAAAGACTAGTAGCAGAGGCAAAGCACGCAGGGATTGCTCTATAGAGGAAGACACGGTTAATCCTTTGCAGGGAGCAGCTAATGCAGAAAAATAACCTGGTTTCCCAGAGAGACTTGGGAATGGTCACATTAAGCTGAAGCATTATGAACACGCCACACTAAGAGAGTTGCCCACCACAGAGTAAGCCAAACACAGGGCTGGTCCAGCCCGGCACCAGAGGCAGCCAAAGCAGCTGCCAGCAGTCCCAGCAAACGTCCGCTGCAGAGTGGCAGAAGCAACCAGACAGTGTCTGGCATAAGGCACGGCATGAAATCATGCTTGACTAACACCTACCTCAGGCACAGAAGAAATTATCCTCCATGCTCCCATCTGCTTCATAAAAAGACTTCTCCTGATTAGGAGGAGAAAGGGAAGCACACCCTTCCTGCATATCAAGTGAAAACATTTTTAATTAGATAAAATGTTGGAATGTCTTAAGTTAAAGACTTTAAATTGACTTCCTATCTTGAGAAGCAAGTATCCTGTGAGGAGATTCCTCTTCCTCTCCTACTTCCTCTGAGAAACGTTCATCATCATCTACTTAAAGCAACAGGAAATTTTTAATACTTAGATAAATCTTTTCTGATGATTTTTTTTAGTTCAGCTCAGACACAATTTGGAGGAACGCAGCAGTTACTGATGTCCCACCAGATAGCACTGACATAGGAAGGTTGTGCTAGAAGACCACTTTTTAGTCAATGAAGAAACACAGAAACTCACTTGATTAAGAACCCAAAATCTGATTCTTCCACAATTTTTATAAGATTTATTTTCTAGAAATTGCCAGCCTGCATTTAGTGATCTATTTAAGATGAATTTTCTTCCTTGCACCAATCTAGCACCAGCTTTCAGAATTTTATTTCTTCCCATAACCGAACTGGAAAAAGTAAATCCTTGCTTTTCAAAAAAGACGTGCTGTTACGCAAAAGAAAAACCATTCAAGAAAGCCCTGTATTCTCTGTTACATAGCAGTTCAGGTGGTATCACTTTCTCATGCTTTAATCTGCAACTATACCAAAAAATTTGCGAAAACAAACTTCATAAAAATTTCGTACATATTTGTCAAGTAAAACATCTGTCTCCCATTAAGGGAAACAGCAAGCTTGCTTGCAGTACTAAAATAGCAACAAAATAACTCCAATACAGTCTTGTGCACTAAGTCTTACAAAGATTGCCCAAACTACTTTTGCCTCTGTCAGGACACCGCTACACACGTGCACTAGTGCACTCAGGAGCAGAAGCACTGAGACAAAGTGTGTGTGTGTAATTCTTCAGCGAATCCACAAAGCAGTACTTGCAACTGCCAGCCAAACATAGCTGTGCAAATAAAAGTCAAGGATCCCATACCGTAGGCCTCAGAAGATGGCCTCAGCTGTCAGACAGGAAGAGGAAATACAGATAAAATAATGTGCCTACATTATATGCCTATGGGTCAGCCCTGGAGAAGGTATTGCTGATTTCCTGAAAGGGCCTATCAGTTCTGTCCTGGACATGGGGGTTTCTGTTACTACCCCATCTCCCAGTTAAATTGGAAGTTTTTAAATAAATAACACAGTTCAGAAAGTTATGAACTTTTCTCAAAAAGCTGCATGCAAAACATCCATTTGACACTTGCTGGTCAGAAAAAAAATCCCTTTCCCACGTTATTTATAAAAAAAGAAAACCATCTAATCTCCATCATATATTTAAAATAACCATCTGAATGTATATCCCCACAAGCACAGCACCTAAAGGGTTTTACCCACCAGCCTGTTCTCAGTTTACCTGTCCTCTAAAAGATGGCAGGTTTCACTGTCCACCATAATCCCTGTTATGGGTCTTCAGTGCAGACACAGGAGAACACAAAAGCATATTAACAGTGAAGGGACAGTACAGAGTCAGTGCAGTGCCCTCAGGAAGAGGGCCACGCTCTAAAACTGCATCTGCTTCAAACTGAACTTTGGCAATTCAATTAGAGAAGCATCACTTGACTTTCACACTAGATGCATCTTCCTCCACAGGAGAAAAATCTCAGTTATCTTGGGATTACAACCAAAGAGAGACAGAGGTCACGTGCTTGATGGTAAAAAGCCACTCTGCTGGGGAGTTCTGAATTTGTGAAAGAAGGGAAATACAATGAAAGCATCGCCACTCCACAGGAGAATGCTCCCACTTTTTCCATTCAGAAATATGCAATATGATTTACGGAGTTCTGAGGAACAGGAAAAAAGGCCATCTTTTGAGGTTCAGTTCATCAAACTCCTGTATCTAAGCTTTTGAAGCAATGCTGTATTCAGCCACAATCAGCACTAATATTTTACTGAGAATGGAGTTTATGCAGACTAATTTCCACCATCAGTCACATCCCAGATTTAGAAGGCATGGGAGTTACAATTTTTGCTCTTTGCAATGCTCATGTAGGATACCATTTCTAAAGGGGTCTTTGCAGTTTTCACTTTAACTGCAAAACTCCAGGAAACCTGGTAACCATCCTTTAGAGTATATACATAAATATATTTTAAAGCCAAAAAATTACATCTACACATATGAATCAGTGTATCATTTTCTAGTATGAATCACTGTTTTACAAAATTACAGCCAGATGTTTGCCTGAAACTCTGTCATCATGTACGGATTACACATTGGTCATTCAAGTACCTTTTGTCTTATGTTGTAACCCTTGAGTGATACATGGAGAAAACTCTAAATACACACTGCATGTTTTTTTCAGTTCCAGTAATTTAACGAGCTTTGTGCCTGTATTGGCTTTGTGTGGCGAGGTTTTGGTAGTGGGGGGGGTGGTTACAGGGGTGGCTTCTGTGAGAAGCTGCTGGAAGCTTCCCCTGTGTTCGACAGAGCCAATGCCAGCCAGCTCTAAGTTGGACCTGCCGCCGGCCAAGTCCAAGCCAATCACCAATAGTGGTAGTGCCTCAGTGATAACATTTTTAAGAAGGAAGAAAAAGTCCCTGGGACAGAAGGAAAATGGCAGCCGGAGAGAGTGTGAGAACATGTAAGAGAAACAACCCTGCAGACACCAAGGTCAGCGAAGGAGGAGGGGGAGGAGATGCTCCGGGTGCCGGAGCAGAGATTCCCCTGCAGCCCATGGGGAAGACAACAGTGAGGCAGGCTGTGCCCCTGCAGCCCATGGAGGTCCACGGTGGAGCAGATCTCCACCTGCAGCCCGGGGAGGACCCCACACTGGAGCAGGGGGATGCCCGAAGGAGGCTGTGTCCCCGTGGGAAGCCGATGCTGGAGCAGGCTCCTGGCAGGACCTGTGGACCCATAGAGAGAAGAGCCCGGGAAGAGTGCGAGAAGGAAAGAGCAGCAGAGAGGAAGAGTTATGAACTGACCATTACCCCCATTTCCCATCCCCTTACACTGCTCAGTGGGAGAAGGTAGAAGAGTTGGGAGTGATGTTTAGCCTGGGAAGAAGGAAGGGGTGGAGGTAAGGGGGCTGATTTCTCATTATCCTACTCTCTTATTCATTGGCAATAAATTAAATTCATTTCCCAAAGTCAAGTCTGTTTTACTCATGACAGTAATTGGTGAGTGATCTCCCTGTCATTATCTTGACCCATGAGCTTTTTGTCACATTTTCTCCCCCGGTCCTGTTGAGACCTGGGGGTGATAGAGCAGCTTGGTGGGCATCTGGCAGCAAGCCAAGGTCAACCCACCACAAGACTCTAGAGTAAGATATCTGAAACATTGCTAGAAGACAATAATTACAAAAAGGTAGATAGAAAGTAACTATGGAAAGATAACGACCACAACTTTTGCCAGTAGTTATCAGTCTTCTTTTGAACTATTATTCTTGAACAATGTAATGGATTGCTGTCACCCTTTCACAATTTTCCTAGTCTTCCGGCTTCTTGGTTTTTGAAAGCTTGATGGTACCAGAAGTTGTTATAAAATTGAATGCCTCCTCATGCTTAGCTGGACAACAAGCTACAGTGCTGTATACAGGTAATAGAGTTGATTTAGAGAAGGAATTTTGAATACCAGAAACTGTCTGGAACTCCAGCTTGGCTAACTTATCTGCTCAGAAATTAAATTTTATAAAAAAGTTTATGGACAATCCGCTGTAACAACAAAAAAACAAAAACAAAAACAAAACAAAACAAAATTAACATTAGTTTCTTTCTCCAGTATACTGTGGAACTTGTAAAATGTGCTTATTATTTATCTATTTGGAAAACCAACCAAAAATTATTTTTTATAGAAAGTATTGATATTTTTATGCAAAATATTTTAATTTGATACCTGAAATTCAAAAAATAGACTTAAACAAAATTAATTCCTTTCTTGACTGGAAATTGGCTATATTCTCTAGATCCTTTGGTGACCTGTATGTTAGTAAAAGATGACCTACAAAACAATAGCCAAAGTATAAAAAAAAAACCCCAAAACTACAGACAAATCATAAACTAGCAACCCAAACAGGCTAGCAAACGGGGAAGGCAAATGATAAAAATGAAAATAATAAATGAACAGGGTTTAACTGGTTGTAAATTAATGTATTGGGCTGTGTCAACACTCTAAAAAGCAATGCTCAGGTTTTTTGCAGAAAGGTTAAGCGGCCCTTGAATTTAAAAAGGTTGAGAACCACTTCTTTAAGAGATGGACTACTGAGGTTATAAAGACCCTTTAGCAGTGATTAATGACTGTCTTTCAAAGTGTAACTAGCCGATTCAGAAACTACATTTCACAGAGATCCCAAGTTCTGTTTCATTTCAGCCTTATTTTAATTCCTTTCAAGCACTTTTTATTTTTTCTGAGAGTCATTAGCTAATGGCAGGTCTCTACATCCTCCGAGTGAAAAGAAGATTATTTGAAAAAAACAATTATATGGCATAAGGTTTCTAAAAGACTGACTAGAGTTTCTATTTCTAGACCTTGGTCAGAGTTTATAGAAGTGACTTTTTTTGAGCTTCGGGAGCAAAGTGGTGGTACAGGCCAAAAAAAAAAAAAAAAAGGCTTTGGCAGCTTGTGGTGAATAACTCCTAAGCTAGCTCAAGCCCGAAGTCAGTCAGCAGGGAGCTTTAAGAAGGGATTGTCTCCAAAGGGTCATGTTTAGCAGCTTATTTGGCTTCACATTACAGGCTGGAAAAGATTAAACTTACTCGTTTTGCTACCCCAAATTGTTATACATTTTAAATTGTTGATTCTAATAGCTATTCACATTTTTAGGAAGAAGGGAGAATTATAGTGATTGCTATCAAAAAGTCAGCCGTTGGAAACATTTACTGAATCATGATATTTGGGATACGTTAATGTTTCTCAGCCCTTAGAACAGGAAATAACTGCGGTATCACAGATACTGTGGTGAAGTAATTGTTGGTAAATGCTGATTTATTTTTTTTAAATAGTAACCACAAAAGCCACTAATTATAGACGGTGAAATGATGGAATTTTTTTGTGTTTTATTTGCTTCAAATTAAAACTGTTAATTATATAATGTCATTCACTGTATATGAAGATATATTAACTACCCTGCCATCAACAGCTTATTAGTCTCAAGAATTAGCTGTATTACCAGCCCTTTTCTTCTGAAGAACTGAAAAAAAAAAAATAGTTATTTAACAATTTTGTCTCTTGATGTGGTGAACTTACTTAGAAAAGTTTTCCAGTTTAATTATTCATTTCCCAAGAGACACCCTGTAGCATTTTGCAATGTGGGTGTGGGCAGGACCTTCTCAGCCTTGCAGCTTGCAGTGGGATCTGCCATTAAAAGTATCTTCCTTGGTTCCTCACTGATTTTTGTACATCAGGATGAACTTGAATAACCATTTTAATCACAAATGTCTGACCCTGAACATTTTTGGGACTTTGACAGCACCTTATCAGAGCTAAACCAATGCAGCATGTCTGCCATTAGTTTTACTAATGTTTTAGTAAAGCCTTTATCCTTAAAAACAGCACTCTCCAGACATCTTGCTTGTCCTTCAACTAAGTTATTCTGACATAAAGTTGCAGTAAATGAAAGATGAAAGCCTATGGTATGTGTTATTAGTATTGGATAATAATGTAACTATGTTACTCTTTCTTCATTATCTGTAATCCCAATCATTCAAAATACCATTTGTTTTAAATCTGTATTTATCTTGAAAGACAGTGATAAGGGGACAACATTACCCACTTTAGGGGTAACGCTAAAGTATAGTGGCAACACTTTGACTGCAACACAATTTTAAGGATATTAAAGAAATCCAAAAGAATAGTTTATAACTTAATTTGCTTCACTCAAGGCAGCTGGCTTATAGCAAATGATCACATATGTCAATATTTCGTACTCTTAAAAAACTAAATTGAGTTATAAAGGAAGAAGACTTCCATGATGGACTTTTTTTTTTCCCCCCCCTGAAAATTATTTTCAATTATTTCTCTGTAGTACCGAACGTATTTGGAAGGGCTGCCATGAACAAAATTTGACTGTGGGGCAAATGGAGTAAAGGCACAGTGAGAAGCAGTCTGTCTGAATGATCTTGTTTAAGAACGGCTGTAAGAGCAAGATCTGTGCATTGAATACCAGGCTACAGTGTAACACCTTTTCTAGTATACATATTTTACAGATTTGGCTCAAACAAGACAGACTATATTATAATCAGCTGTGCAACAAGTAAATGGAATATATGCTGAACCAATACACCTTTATTTAAACCATTATTCCTTTCACAGTACTGTATTGACTTCATATGTTAGGCCCTATGGACACAGTGTGGATTCATGGGCATTTAGTAGAACATTTTTAATACAGTGTAGAGTACATGCTCAGATCTTGGCAGACACTAATGGGTTTATGCATAGCTCTCTCACAGACAACTTTAAGAGACTGTTCCTCTAATGGCCATGCAATACAGTTTGATACAAGCAACAAGCCAAGTAGCCATAACTCCCCACGGTATTCGAATTTCTTAACCTCACCTGAGAATCAGGAGAGTCCTGTTGCACAAGAATTTTTGATGTTCTGTGTGCTGTTTTATCCTTCTGCCAGGAAATATTAAAATATGTTATTAAAAAAGATTTACTCTAGCTGTTTATTTCCCACAGCAGTGATAATATAACCTCCTTTTCACCTACCTCATCTTGGATGAATTTCATTCTAGCCATCAAGGGACACATACATGGATGCTTATTCTTGAAGGCTTTTTTTTAGTTGGAGTATTTCTGCAAGATTTCTTTCTGCCTTTGGCCATTGTCATTGCTCATGTATAGCACATGGAAGGCCAGCTATCCCTCTCTGCCACCCCCAGAAAACTCTCAGGATATTTGTTCCACTTTTTTACTGCATTTGAGAGCTCATTTCTCATCATTGTGGTATAATGCCACCATAAAACCATGCTTAGCAAGGCCCGACAAATAAAAATGACCAACACTGAATTTATTCAAATGTGGTATTAAGCAGAATCAGAAGAATGACATAGTAATAATTGTGCATAGAAGATATTTCTCTATTGGCAAATTATTAATATTAATAATATAAACTTTACAAAGAGGTTTTTTTTCTCAAAATTTTAACACAGTAATATTTTGCAGCAGTTTGAGAGTAACATAGCCAAAAAAATCTCTTTTTCTTCAGCTGCCCATTTGTCACAGCATGGCAAGACCAGCAATAATAAAAAGTCACTCTCCATCTCACTGTACTTCCCTGCAATTCCTTCCCCACACCACTGCCCTAGAATAGAGTGGAAAAAAAGGGGGGTCCATCGATGGCTCCCCAGGCAGAAGAAGATTTTCAAAGGGCTCAGCGCTGCTGCAGCTCCACATGAAGCACTGTCAATTGAGGTTAAAGAGCTTCTTGTATGATAACACTTGAGTTTATTTTAAGGTGGAAGAGATCAGAACCAGGAGGTGCTGTACTCATGAATTTATTCTCCAGTGGTTTTCCACAGTGGTATTGACAAGGCACTGAAATTACAGCCTTTAATCCCCAAACACGTCTTTCTGCCATTCAGTCTTAATTTACTGGCAGAAATAGAGGCAATCACCCACCTCCTTGCCTTCTCTGCTCAGTACCATTTCTCCTTTGTTCCTCTCATTTAATTTCTTTTTTATTGTGTGTTGCTTCTTTTGTTTAAGGCTCCTGTCCGACACTTCCCCACAGGTTTTACCACACCCTTTATTACAGTCTTTATTACATCTGCTTGCGTCTTCATGAGCTCATGGAGTGATTTTAGGGGAGACTGGAATGATGTCAAGTTAGACAAGAAAAGAGAACTATGGGGTAGCAAGGTGAGTAGAGTGACCTGCAATAAAAGGAACAGAAAATAGATTTCTCTGAGGACTTGCTTCACATCTGTTAAGATGAACACTTCTGAAAATGGGCAGTTCATATTCATTTTTCTTTCCTTTAACATACAGCTCCTTCAAGTAGTTTGGTTACCATAGATACACTGTTGACTAACTTCATAATCTTATAGGAGGTTAATTAGAGCAAGATGAAAAAAAATACGTTAATATTTTCCAAAGAAAAGTTATTTTCCTTGACAAAACATATTCTTTCTTTTTCTGGTTTTTTTTTAATGATTTAAGCAAATCAAATAAGAACAACTTATTTTTCACACCAAAAGAAAAAAGCCCAACAGAAAACAAAACAAAAAAATCTCTGCTGAACTTTCTTTCTTTCTTTAACTGCCTAAAAATTAAAATCCTAAGAAACAATAAAAGGCCTCTTGTGACCTGCCACTGAGATGATAATGGTATTTGAAGCATTGTTTTCATGAACGGAGCCTGCCTAGACAATGCGTCATTGGTTCATTGTAATTTCATCATGTGCTAGAAACTTAACTCCTGGGGGAGCCTCAGGCACAGCGTGGTCACATAACACAAATCAACTTTTTGTCTGCAAGTATACTACACAAGTACATAGAGTAAGTCATGCATAAACCTGCTCCACTATAGCAATTGGCTATTATTATAGTCATTTTAAGACACCATCCCAAATTCTTACTCTGAGTACCTATGCTTTAAAATGGCCTTGATGTGTCATTTAATGATGCTGAAAAGACAGCAATATAAAGCAAAAATATTGGGAAAAGCAAAAATCTACTGTAGTTTTTCCTTGTCCCTAGATACCACCGTGACTCCTGTAAGGTCAGAGCTCTGTCTCTGGGAACAATGATTGTGCGAAAGGTGAGAAATTGGGGGTTTACTCCTTCTTGCACCATGCTTTATTTGGCTTTTAATACAAACCACACTGTTTAGGAGTAACGAACCTGCAGATACCTACACATTGACCGTTATCTCTGATGTGTGTGTTTTTCCACATATGAAGAGAACTGAAAAATCTCAGTCCTTCACCATCCAAACAGTTTTAAATGGTAAAGCAGCTGTCCTTTCTAAGGAATAGACACATGCCTTTGCTTCCTGTGTAAAGGAAGATATTCTTCAGTGGGAATTCATGGAGGTATTCCGTTCCTGTGCAGAGAAAATCTGCTTAAATGTAATGTAATAAAAAGTATGTTAGCTCTGCAAGAGCAGACATTCTGTCTGCGATAGACCTTAAAACAAATGTGTCACAGAAAGCTAACAGGTCCTTCTGGGTATGGACAAGCCAGATACAAAAATCTTTCTACATCTGATTGAGATAGAATCTATAAAGACAGTATTTACAAAGTCTGCGGCTGAATTCAAGGTGCTATGAGTCCATTAGACAGAGCGTACTTTGGAGAAGAACAGCAAATATGTTAACAGATACCTGGAAAATTTGAAGTCTGGGCTTTGTTTACAGATGTCTCCTTCCGGAACGGGTGCCAGAATGCAGCCCATGGTAGGTTACGTTACTGAGTGTCTGCAAATATAGAGATGAGGTATCTCCAAGAAAGCCTACTGTCTGTATTGTTTAGGGAGGAGTATTCTACGGATTAAAAAGAGAAAAGACTGGGACAGCAGCATTAAACTTGACCAGAATCACTGACCAAAGCAATCTCTATTATATTCTGCATCTGCAGTACTCATAAAGGCATATTCAACTCCATGTTTCATCTGATTCCATGACCTGTTACTGACTGCTGTTCAATTTTTAGCATGGGCAAACCTAGGATAACAAATGGAGGTTGTCAGAGATGGATGTGTGTTTGGTTAAATGGGAGTTTAATATGAAACCCTGCAGACTCACATATTCTTAATTTTCAAATTATATTTTCAGAATAAGTTGCAGCAAAAATAACAACATAACGATATATATTGACATGCATAATATGCAGTAGGCTAAATGAATGAAATGGAATAATGCATATGACATTTTAGATTATCGAGAAACTGTTCTGCATCATACCTTCTATTTTATAAAAAATGTTACATTATTGTTTGAAATCATAAAATGAAACAAAATGTGCTATAAAGCTGTGTTCTCAGATTATGTCTCTTAACAAATGACAAGCCACTTCTTTTTCAGATCATTTGTGGGTTTTGCTGTTTTTATTTTGTAATACCCAATTTAAGACAATGAAGAAACAGGATACACTAAGCTGATGGTGAAAGGGTTTGCTCTTGTACATGTAAGGCAGGACAGATCCAGATATCATAAAGAAAGAAAGAACTTTGACTACATTATGCAGGAAGAATTGACTTCCTGTATAATGAACACCATACCACATAATTGAACTAATTCTATCTTGATAAGAGATGCACTTTTGAAAAGCATTGTTTTGTTTAAAAGTTTTCACTACTCAGTCATCCCCTGCATATCTTCAGAAAGCTGTTCCGGTGGTTAATTATGCTGTTAAACAAAACAAACAAACAAACAAAACAAGAGCAGATGCCTTGTTTCTGCATTTATCTTTCTTCACCTTCCAGCCAGAAGAACTCGTATTTTTTCTAAATTACTAGAACTTTCAGCTGTCAAATATTTCTTCCCTAAACCAGTATTTGCAGACTCTAAGGTACCCCTTAGCTTCCTTTTTGTTAAACTAGCACATTTAACTAAGGATTATGTATAAAAACACAAAACAAAACTGTGTTTCTGAACAGACCTGCTGTTATAAGTACATGTATGTAATATTCAGGGAAACTTGTCCCAGCTACATCTAAGCTGGCACCTTCCTTACTGCCATGAACTATATACTGAGGTGTATAACACTCACCCTGAGATCATTCATATGCCAAATGAACTGCAAATTATGTGAGCTCACTATTTCTGGATAGGTTCAGGTAACAGATACACACGTGAAAACACTGTAATTATACTGAGCACCCTAATGTTTCTATCATTACCATTTTATACTGAACAAGTATAATTTTTAGGATATACATTAAAAAATGTCTCATATTACCCACATCACCATTTGTTGTCTAGTTTAGCTCTTATTACAGCTACTTTAAATTCCTGTCAAAAGAGTGATATTTTCTACCAGATGCAGCATTTTTTTCTCCATTTTAGGACTGAGGTTGAAATATGTAGCAAACCACTGTCAAACAGACATTTACTGCAGTCTTCTTATGTCCCTGTTCTTTCTCATAATTGTTCTCAGTCTTGTGAAACTAATGCTTTTAAACAGCAAATATCCACAGGTGTGTGAGCAAGTTCGTGCAAAGAATAAATATGTGCATTTTCTCTCTCCCTAGATATGAAATGTGAGCAAGTCATGATCATTCAAACTTAATAACTTTCAGCTCTCTGATCCCTTCCTCTCTCTCTGCCAGGAGAGGGCCTAATATTGTTTTTCCCTTATTCCAGAAAGTGTCCCTTGCAACGTTTAGGAATTGCACTGTCAGTACCTCCTCTTCAGTGGTTATAAAATGTCAGGTAACACCAAACAAGATGTTTTCAGTTCAGCTGTTAACTGTTCTCTCCCTTTCATCTTATACAAGCAGTATGGTGAGACATATAATACTTTGTCAATTAGTGGTCAAGGTGATCACAGAATGGGACAAAAGAGTAAAAAGGAGGACATCAGGTACTACTGACCAGTCAGCCTCACTTCTGTGCCCAGTAAGATCATGGAGCAGATCCTGATGGAAGACATGTCTAAACATATGGAAGACAGACAGGTCATTAGAGACAGCCAACAAGGCTCAACCATGGGCAAATTGTGCCTGACTAATCTAGTGGCCTTCTACAACGGAGTAACTGCATCACTGGACAAAGGAAGAGCTACAAATGTCATCTACCTAGACTTCTAATACAACCCCTCACAGCATTCTGGCCACTAAATTGGAGAGATGGGTTTGAGAGATGGACTGTTAGATGGATAAGTAACTGGCTGGATGGCTGTGTCCAAAGACTTATAGTCAATGGCTTAATGTCCAAGCAGAAATCAGTAAAGAGTGGTGTCCCTCAAGGGTTCATACTGGTACCAATACTATTTAATATCTTCATCAACGACATAGACAGTGGGATTGAGTGCACCCTCAGCAAGTTTGCAGGTGACACCAAGCTGAGTGGTGCAGTTGATTTGCTAGAGGGAAGGGATGCCACCCAGAAGGACCTTGACAGGCTCGAGAGGTGGGCATGTGCAAACCCCATGAAGTTCAACAAGGCCAAGTGCAAGGTCCTGCACATGGATCAGGACAATCCCCATATTTTGAGTTTGTGTGGTACAGTTTTGGCAGAGGGGAAGGGGCTTCTGGGGTGGCTCCTGTGAGAAGCTTCCATAGCTGCAGGTCACACTCGCCTCTGGCCAAGGCCAATCAGTCAGCGATGGTGGTAGCACCTCTGGGAGAACAGATTTAAGAAGGGGAACATGCAGCAGAGGAGGCACTGGAATGTGAGAGGAGCCCCTCTGCAGACACTGAGGTCAGGGAGGAAGGAGGGGGAGGAGGAGCAGGGGAGGAGGTTGATGCCCCTGCAGCCTGTGTTGAGATGGCAGGCTGTCCACCCCCAGCCCATGGAGGGGAGCGGGGGAGCAGATGCCCACCTGCAGCCAGGGGTGGACCCCATGCTGGGGCAGGTGGATGCCACCGAAGATGACCATGTCTCCATGGGAAATCCCATGCTGGAGCAGTCTGTGACTGAAGATCAGCCCACAGAAAGGACCCATGCCAGGGAAGTTCATGAAGGACTGTCTCCCATGGGAGGAACCCCATGCTGGAGCAAGGGAAGACTGAGGAGTCCTGCCCCTGAGGAAGAAGGAGTGGCAGTGACAATGTGTGATGAACTGACCCCAACCCCCATTCCTCATCCCCCTACGCTGCTGGGGGAGGCAGTAGAGAGAACTGGGAGTGGAGCAGAGCTGGGAAGGAGGAAAGGGTGAGAGAAGGTTTTTAAGATTTGGTTTTACTTCCCATTATCTTTATTTTGATTTGATTGGTAGTAAATTAAATTGATTTTGTTTTTTTTCCCCCAAGTTGAGTCTGGGTTTTGCCCATGACCACAACTGGTGAGTGATCCCTCCCTGTCCTTGTCTCAACCCATGAGCTTTTCTTCATATTTTCTCCTCCTCATCCCACTGGGGCCAGGGGGGGGGAGTGAGTGAGAGGCTACGTGGTACTTTGTTACCAGCTGGGCTTAAACCATGACACCCCAGTATCAATACTGATGAAGGGATTGAGAGCAGCCCTGTGGAGAAGGACTTGGAGATACTGCTAGATGAAAAATTGGACATGAACTGGCAATGTGCACTTGCATCTCAGAAAGCAAATCATATCTTGTGCTGTATAGAGTGTGGCCAGCAGGTCAAGGGAGGTGATTCTGCCCCTCTACTCTGCTCTCGTGAGACCCCACCTGGAGCCTTGCATCCAGCTCTGGGGCCCACAGTACAAGAAGGACATGGACCTGTTCAAGCAGGTCCAGAGGAGGGCCACAAAAAGGATCAGAGGGATAGAATACCTCTCCTATGAGGCAAGGCTGAGAGAATTGGGGTCGTTCAGCCTGGAGAAGAGAAGGCTCTGGGGAGACATTATTGCAGCCGTTAAAATCTATAAAGCAGGCTTGTAGAAAGACAGAGAAAGACTTTTTACCAATGTCTGTAGTCACAGGACAAGGGACAACAGTTTTAAACTGAAAGACAGTAAATTTAGGTTGGACATAAGGAAAAAAGAGAGTAAATTTAGATTGGACATAACAAATACATTTTCTTACAATGAGGGTGTTCAGGCACTGGAACAGGTTGCTCAGAGAAATTGTGGATACCCCATCATTGTAAATGTTCACAGTCAAGTTGGACTGGGCTTTGAGCAACCTGATTTCATGACAGATGTCCCTGCCCATGGCAGGTGGGTTGGACTAGATATTTTTAAAAGGTCCCTTCCAACCCCAGCAATTCTATGACTCCATGAAGATACCTTCGCACCATTAAATACCTACCTCTCTGTCTTGCTTTGGTATATCAACCTTTGCCAGTTGCTCTCTTTCTGTCTATAACAAACTGTTCATTTTTCTTAGATAAATAGTCATGCAAGTCATACAAACTGCGTTTTGAACTTCATTCAGAACAAACCTATTCTTCAAATACATAGGTTTTCATGCATTAAAACATCAGTGTAGAGCAAAACAAACATTCTTCTATTTCTTATGGCAGTGTTGCGGGGCAGAATGCACCACCACAGGCAGTGAAATATTAGATTTTTCCTTCAGTCATATCTCACAGCTTTTGCAACAAAATTGTTTTGTAGAAATATGACTCATTGCTACTGTAAAAATTGAGTCAGTTTTAATACAACACAGCAAAACATTAGCAAGCAAAAACACTAACCACTGCCATATTGTGAAACTATCACTAGCTTCAAGCAACTTCCTAATGTCCAATGGTCCTGATCACTAGTAAGCTACTGTCTATATTTACATTCCATTTTCTCTCCACTTCAAAACTAAGAAATTACAGTGGTTTTGTTTTCCAATTAATTTCAGGCCATGCTGCATTGTCAGATTTATCAGGGCAGGAGCATAAGCTCTCACTGGACGCACAGCTTGAATAAGAGCACAAGGGCAACTCTGTGCTGGTGTAGAGAACCCCCCACACCAGCCAAGGTTTGATCCTTGTATATTGTTATCAGGAGGTCCCAGCATGTTTCTATAATCTAAAAAATAAAAGATTCCACCTGATATAGAATTGACACTTAGATACAAATCTTTCATGGAGCTAAGTTTGATCGATCCATCTAGATAGGAGAGATTTGGATTGTTCATATATGGGTAAGATTATATGGCCTAACTCACATTTTAGTGGATTCTTGGGATTCATAATTTGTCAGATCAGAAACAAGGAGGCTGGTGGTTACTTCCTAATTTCCAAAATTTCCAGGAAACAGAGTTATGACAGATAGTTACAGGAAAACCATTCACAGAAGGGACCTCTGAAAACATTGTCCAGCTCTCAATTTCTTTTCCTATGTCATCTCTAGAGACATGTGTGAAGGAAGAGATTTTTTTTTACCTAGTTCAAACCAAATTCACTCTCGGCATCCTTACTCCCATGGTTTCATTCTTCACCCTAGGAAGGGTGAGCACAATTTTGTTCAACTGTGAGATGGATGGGGTATATGACAGTTATTTCTTCTTTGTACAGCTTTACAGCAAGGAATTTTATAGACTTTAGATGTAAAATCTACTGTCCAAATATTATAAACTTGTACACGTAAGTGTGTGAGTCCCATAGCTCATACACTTAAGCTGGTGAGAGTTCTCTATGCCACTATTCCATGTAAATCCATAAAAAAGTTATTACTGTCACAAGCTCAAAGCATTTATTTCAGTGTTAAAACAAAGAAGTCTTTTTCTAAATCTTGGTACTCAGAACTGAAGCAAAACATCTTGCATCTTCTACAGTATTTCCTAATAGCAAAATGACTAGTTTCGGAGAGAATAAAAATTATTCAGAGCAGTACTCAAAACATAAACTTGAAACAAACTTCAAAGTTTTTTCAGATTCACAATATGGTTAACTGAAAAACAAACAAATAAATAAAAATGAACACACAGACA
The DNA here is from genome assembly GCA_035590195.1 of Aviceda cuculoides. Classification (NCBI taxonomy): domain Eukaryota; kingdom Metazoa; phylum Chordata; class Aves; order Accipitriformes; family Accipitridae; genus Aviceda; species Aviceda cuculoides. The sequence continues at coordinate 25,916,695 of JAVJGG010000029.1, forward strand.
CACACCTCAATATGAGACATGAAACTTCATTTATGCTTTCTTTTTCTTTTGTGTTGTTTTGTGTGTGTGTGTTTTGTTTTGTTTTTATCACAGATGAAAATATTATTGTGTTATTTCTAAAAGAGAGAAAATTAAGAATCCTTCAATATCTCTCAGGAAAAAAAAAAATATATATATATATACCACAAAAAATTTCTTGCAATACTTTCTTCTTGACATTTTCATAAGAATTTCAGGTAAGTACAAAGTAGTTGGTTAGTCAAATGGAACTAAATCTTAGATGATATAAAGTTTGACTACCACTAGTTATGACATCATTTTCTTTTAGAAGACTTTAAGCAAAGTTTTAACATAGGTTAGATTACTCAAGAGAAATCAGTACTGAACTTAGGTTTTTTTCCTTGTTTTAACATCAATAAAGTTAACAATAAGTTTGCAATACATGAATATAATAGTGTGAGTATGATGATGAATATAATGAGTATAATGTTGTGGATATATTTTTAAAAAAAGGAACCTTTCTACCTCAAGGTTATTGTATAGGTTTGGTTCCC
>JAVJGG010000029.1:25917375-25933388 GCA_035590195.1 Aviceda cuculoides
TTTGCATATACATATAGGCATTTGCATATACATATGTCCTGATATTTGTTTTTTCTTAAAAACTGCAACAAATTATTTTATTTGGAAGTAAAAACATATTTACAGTAACTAAAAAACTTTGTTTTAAAAATAGACCTCTTTTCATATTTTCCTTTTGGAACATTTCTTTGAAATATGTGGAAGAATTAACATCAGGGAATACAGAGAATGAAAATCCTTACTGCATGGAAATTTTGACATTTGTTTTCATTCCAAATAATGATGGAAAACATGGAAGTTTCCCAAAAATTATTCTCTGAAACATTTCGTTTCATTGCTTCCAATAAAAGCTAAGTCTTTCACTACAGCTGTTTCTGAACTGAAATGATCATTTTGGATGTTCAGTTGGCTGCTTAAACTTAAGCAAAAATAGTTTCAGCTTCACTTATCATTAAACTCTTCTTCTCCAATAAATTGTTGTTTCCCAAACATTTGTTCTCCCATGAAGTCTATAGCATGTAATGCTGCCCCTGGGCCAGGCTTCTCAGCCAAACTCATGACCCGTGACGCATCACATCAGTCGAGCACAAGGGAAGAGGGAGCCACCTGGCAAAATACGTGGCCAGACCTTCAGCGGGAAGATGAGCCACCCAAACCGCAAGTGACCTGCAGTTCAGCTGAGAAGTTTTGTTGTAACTCAGAGGGGATGTTGTGATCTGGTTTAAGAAAAGGAGATGGTTTTGTTTGAGTCTAAACATTCTCCAATGCAGTATTTTAGTTTTTCAACAGAGAACAATGTGGGCAAAATCATGAAGTGCCTGAGGTAATTCTGAACTCTGTGGAGAGTGTACAGTCTCTTTAGGCAATATTGGATGGAAAATTCCTATATCAGTTTTAGTTAATATAAAAAAAAAAAAAAAAAAAAAAGGATGGATTAATCAAGGGAAGGGGTTGCCATTTGCAATTTTTCAATTGCCCACAAAGTACTCTCAGCATCTTCCCTTGCCTGTTCACAAAGATACACTAGAGACAATATGCTTTACATTTTTGTGGATACATTTCCAAGGCTGGTATTTCAGTTTCATTTACTTTTATACTGAAAGGAGTAATACTTAAAAGAAACCTATTCTACACTGCAGGGGCTATATAAGATTTTTGAACAAAAACCCCAATGGTTTTATAGCTGCAAAGAAGATACTGATCATAGGGTGTTACATGAAAGTCATCTGTCATTGAAATGCTGAAACAAGATGTTTTAAGAAGTTTAGCATGTGCCTCTGTGTGCATGTGGGAGGAGAGGACACTGTGTGTAACAACAGCAAGTGTATAGATAGTTAATGGATGATGGTAATACAAGAATAAAAAACCACAAGTTGTTAGTACCCTCAGGCTTACATAGAAAACCAATAGAAGCAAATTGCATGGGGTAAACACAAGAAAGATTAGTGTGCATGAAGGAATAATTCAAAGCTGCATTCATGTGAGCGTATTGTTTTTAATTATTCATTGACAGAAAACCTGTAGATAAAACAGCCACTAATCTTTAATCTGACAAACCCTCAGGCCCATAAGACCTATTGAGGATCTAAAGAGGATTAATAAAGAGGTAGACAGAATCAAGAAGGATGTGTAAGTTGTCGTCAGTGTTCGTTAACAGTATAAATTGTGCAGAGATTTCATAAATTAGACTAAATAATTCAGTTTTATTTAGCTGGTACTGCTGCATATTTTAGAGTGATACAGAATAGTAATAACAGACATTCCAAACTATAAAAAGGCTTCAGTAATAATTCCTCTACCCTTGTTATCTTCAGCGGTGATCGTTCTGTTGAAGAAATGGGACAGATGCTTACTCTGAAATCATTCTTAAGAAGGATGCCACATCATGAATCTTCTAGTTTTTAATAAAATTTACAATCTCAGTGACTTACATCATGATAAAACTGACTTTGTCAAATGAGCATGCAACTTTCATAAGCAATAATAACGAGGTAAATGAGCAAACAAATATGAAAGGAAGAAAGAAAGAAAGAAAAATAAATTGGATTTTTCTGAAGTTTTGTATATTTGGGTGAAAAATATTGTCCTTTTTTTTTTTTTTGTCCCAGCTCAGGTATTTTTCATAGTTCACGTGACAAAGTACATCTAAGTTATCCCTACTTAACATTTCATTCAATCTGAAGCTGAAGCATGGAGATCTCTATAGCTCTGAATGTTACAACTAGGGTGTTTACTAGACATGAAATAAATCCATTGAGAAAATTGAAAAGAAGTGCGGCCTGTTTGGATCCAGTGGTGGACAAGGCCCATTCTGATCTGAATACCCTGTTGCTGCATGATTCCCCCAGCTGGTTCCAGGTTAGCCTGACCAGTATCAATATTTAAACAAAGTCCTGTGCATTTACAAAGTGTAATAGAGAATCTTTAGTTTCAAGGGCCAATACATCTCCTATGAAATCATGACCAGCCCAACTTAATACCCTTTCTGGCTGTTAGGGCTGCCAGAGTAGCACAAAACAACCAGCGTGAGGATCTGTCTGGGTGTCTAATCCTGTGGGGACCTGGGTAAACCTCTCCAAATACTTTCAAGTCTTCTGAAGCTAGCAATTATTAGCATACAAATAATTAGAGAACTGATACCATCTTAGTCTTTAAAAACTCCTTTGACTTTTTTCCTGTCATGCAGCACTCCAGGTGTATCATGTAATTCACTGGAGCTAGCAAAAGGTATGACTGACATGACATATTTGTCATTCTGCAGAGTATAGATTAGCAAACCAGATGTGCAGAGCCTGGGACAAATCTGATTGTGCTGAATTTTACCACCAGCAGAAAGAAATCTGCATCTTGCTATGATTAAACTCAGCAGGGAGAGTTACAATAAATTGTGTTAAATCAAGCATGACCTTACAAAGTCTTAATACAGATCAAACAAATTTAGAAATGATTTTTCATGGTTAGGCATACAAAATACAGAATGAACAGAAATGCAGGAAAAAAGACAGAAAGAACATTACAATGACCCATATATAGTGTCACTGTTGGTATTACTCACCAAATTTCTTAAAGAAAAAATATATTAAAATGGTTCTGTTTGTTTGTTCATATAAACAGTTCTAGGGACCTTCCTCTGCTGAGTCAATGACACTGCAAATATCTAAATCTGCATTCTTTTACAGCTTAGAGACTTGCCTAAGTTCTCAGTTAAGCAATAAAGGTAGAAAGGAAAAGGTTGAGAAGGTGTGAAAGGGCACAAATACTACATTTTTCTCTGACACTGTTTGTTAGGGTCACAATATTACTGTTGTCTGCTGTGCGTTCCTGACAGATTGCTGCTGTAGGTGTGGAAGATGAAAACTGTGTAGTTTGTGCACCCTGGCACATTTTACCTGTGATGTAGATACCCAGGTATCTAGCACAGGAGGCAGAAAATAGCTGGGCAAGCCCAGAAGTAATTTTTCAGAACTCTGAAATTTTATTGGAAGAAAAAAGATATTAGTTTCTGAATCTAAATGGGTACAAAAGCCAATGTAAGGCAAGAAAAGAAATTTAAAATGACATCTTAAAATTTATTAGAATAGTAAAGATTCAGTATGTCTTGGGAAGATATAACACTTAATGGCTGTCAATTCAGTGATCTTTCTAATGGGGAATTTAACTTGATACAGAACAGAAAGATTAAAGGTCTGACCACATATACAGCACAGTATTAGTTGCGTCTTCTATTTTGCTGTCCCTACGCAGTAGCAGATGTAGAAGAAAACAATTAAATCTCACAGAAAGAAAAAACTGGGCATACTGCAAAGTATCTCGTGTGTTTTATTGATCTGGGTTACTAAGTGCTTAGAAACCTACAGAACAGAATCCAGAGGATCACATTTGGTCAGGATCCTGCAAATACTTATCAACATTTCTCATGTTGGTAGTCCTGTTCACATTGCTGGGCTGTATAATTGTCATAAATTACATCTGTGTTGCTTAATATTAACTGAACTGTCTGTCAAAAGAGACATGGCTCTTCAGATGTGGAATTGCATTTGTTTGAATCTCTGGTATGTGCATTTTTCTGTGTTAGTATGAGTAAATTTTTTTTCTTGCTTACTTGCTTGGTACTTCTGATATGCACATGAAATTTTGATTGGTTGGATAAAGTATTCCCTGACTATTGTATGGTAGTTTTCCTTGAAAGTCTTAAACTATATTTAAGTCTCTGGTACTTCTGTCATACCCCCTACTAAGAAAGCTTGCCTTTCTGAGTGCTGGCATTAAGCAGAGAAACTGAGGGACAGCATACCCTACTTCAGATCACCTCTGCAAATACTTCAGAATCTTGTATCTCTGCATTTTTTAAAAATACCGTGGCATTACAGCTCTGCTGGAAATCATGAATGTAAATTACTTCATATTAAAAAAAGCAATATATTATTTAGTATATTTTCAAATAGCTTACTTCAAAGCAGAGAACATTAATAAACATCAAGGAATTTAAAGCTGTGGTGATGGGGGAATGCAGAGAAGAGTTATGCCTTCAGCTGAAATATAATTTTATTTCTCCCCAGCTAACTAGTGCGCCAACGAAGTGCCAGGGCATTGCTGTCTCCCAATCAGTAGCAAATGTGAAAATCTTGATTGAATTATGATCCAGGAATATAGGGAACATAGTCCTAAAATAAAAAGTACAAACAATAGGAACACCCTTGCCCCAATCTTGGGTTTCCCCAGTTGTTCAGTGGAGGTAAACTGTTGCAGCACTTGTTCCTCATATTGCACCAAAATAGGAATTAATTATTAAGGGTCTTGCCTTTAGCTCCTAACTTAGCAATGCAAGCCACGCTGTGGCTTGAGTAAGAATTCATTTTCAAACTTGATAGGAAATGTATTGCTAGGCTTTTTTATTATGTGTCTTTGTAAGCGCAATATATCAGGCATCAATGGACAAGTGTTAGTTAGGTGGGCAATCTCTCTGCAATCTGTTTATATACGGGGCTTTTTTCCCCCTCTGCAGCATCCCACCTCTTCAGAGCTTTTCACCTCATCATTTTCTCCATTCTGATTTCCACTTTCCTCAGTGGCATCACAACCAAACCCCTGACCCTCCACATCTGTGTCTTCTCCTTTCTGGTACTAGGGCTTTGCAAGCTGTCTCCAATCACAAAATGTCACTTTTAAATTGATCTTTTTCAATCAGCTTTTCAAACAGGTCAGCTGCAATACTTGCAACCTCTGTTAGCCTGACCTTCTACCTCATCAAACTCCAGCTTCATCTCCTCCTTAAGGTTTTAAGTGCTCTCATAGTGTGGTTTATTATTTTCAGAAGAAATACAAAATTGCAGCAGGACCCAGCAAGTCAGACTGAGATAATCAACCCAAAAATGGTTGTAGAGGGGGTCTGGAGAGAGCTTCTACCTCACATCTGTGCAATGTGATTCCACCCTAAGAGCAAACTGGGTTTTTTTATAAATGTAAGATACCAAAAGTCAGACCTCCCACGTTTTTACTCTTCCTTCCCAGCCACCTCCTTGTTGATATTTTTTATAAATGTCTTATAGTTCTCCGTTTGTTGGATTAGTCTTTTTGCACTCTGTTACCAGCCTACTGCTCTGTAATTGCCATTAGTGCAAAGTGTAGCCAGCCCAGCCAAAGCCGCGGTGTGAACTAACACCCCTCTTCAAGCCAGGCACGGAGCAATGCCTGTGCTGCTCTGCTCCAGCAGTTCACGTTTTCCTGAGGAAGCCCTTTGCTGCCTGCTGGCTGTGCACCGGCCGTGACCGCTGTGGCCAGTAAAAGGATGCTGGTTCATTTTTGTGACGGGTCCGTTCCCGCCGCCAGCAGCGTCACCTGGCTCAGGAAAGAAAACCATGGGGTCGTCAGGAGATGAGGCGTTGCAGGTATCCAGATCTAGCAGAATTGGTAAGTGTATTACGTTGGCTGGAAATTTTGTAAAAGATCTTTCATACGGAGAATATAATAGGGTGATGTCACTCAGCCAGCCCACAGACTGTAGCTGTCCTCAGATCCCATCTTAAAACCCAACTAAGCACAAAAAAAAAAAAAAAAAAAAAAAAAAAAAAAAAAAAAAAAAAGAAGGAGGTGGTTATGCTATTTTTGCATGAAAAATAAAGGGGGAAATGTTCTAAGGAAAAATATATCCTACTCACGCCTGTGCTGAGCAGCTTCATTATCTCATGAGTAGGATTATTCCCTTCAGATTGGTCACTGCTCTGCTGTTGCCTCGGCTGGGAAGGGGGTCACAGCTTCCAAAACCACACACAAGGGAGTACCGAGTCTGTATAACATTTAGGGCAACAGCTGTCCCCCTATAAAGAGCTCTACATGCACCAGACAGCAGGACGAAGTCCTTACATATTGTGCTTTTACAGATATGCAAAGTCCTGCAACATCAATGAAAGAGCTGCAGCAATAACAGTTCTGTAGGAGAATTTTCCTTTGTGCAAGCTACTGACACTCGTGGCAAAGGTTTTGGATACAATGAAGCCTTCTTGGCTATCTTTGCTTTAAGGAAGTTGCCATTCCTGGGATACCCCTGGAAACAAAAAGTCTGGTTGGAATATCTCTTCCTTGAATAAATAAATACCCCAGTGTCTGAATACTGACTTGTCAGGAAAGACTTGGAGAATCGTTGCTAAGTTTATGTAATATATACTCCAATAATACACAAATATATTGGAAATGCACAGAGTTTTTTAATTAATTCAGAGCTTATCGAATTTCAGAAATACAAATTCCCCTTCAAACAGGAAACTCAACTGTTCAGGATTCTCTAGGATAACAAAGATTTTTCTAAACAATAGCTGAGATATGCAGCTACTCACTATTTTTTTTTTCCTTCCTCCTATTTTCACAGTGTAAAACACTGACAGAAGAAGGCTTCAATAATAAGAAGTTAAATATATTTCAGTCCAATATACAGTAGCCTTATATGAAAGATGATTTTGTGTTGGGCAGCTTTATAATGAGCGATCTAAGTCACTGTTGGCCCTAAAATGAGATGCCCCATTTTCTCTTTGGTCTCTTGTGAACTCATTAAGACTGCAAAATTGTTTTTAGAGAACATTCCAATAACTTGTAGAATATGTTGGCCTTCATGCACTCAATGCTCAGGACAAAAAAAACAAAAGAAGTTTTTAAATGATATTGCAAAGAAGGTACAATGCAGAGCTTCCTTCTGTTTAGTCTTCCAAATACATAAAGTGATATTTTAATTTCCAAAATAATTGAATCATCATTGATAGTGGCTTTTAATATTGTGGACCTTGGTATTACAGAAAATACTTGGCCATAACTAATACCTTGATGGGAAATGTGCTGTGGTAACAGATATTTGAAAAAAAAAAAAATCAAGAAAGTTAAATTGCCTTGGAGAGCAGAGCCAGAGAATCGATGCAAATTTATATTTTGTAGATGGTTTAGTTATAAGTTAATGTTAATGCAAATAATAAAGTATTTTGAGATATATTTTACATTTAAGTTTAATGGCATCAAAATTATGTATATAAAGAACACGTGAAAGAGAGCATACTTTAGTACAAGATTGAAGTCTGTAGAAGGCAGCTTTACACAATATAATATTATTTAAAATGTTTTTGTAAAAATCCTGCCAACCTTTGCTGTCCAAGTAAAACCAACTGCAAATCTGGCTGCCTAAATAGACTAATGCAGACAGTAAATATTTTCAGTGAGAGCAAAAATGGTCAAGCAATCCATAACTTCCTCTTCATTTGGGAATCCTATACTTTTAATACATAGAATAATGATCTCATAATCTAGCAGGATTTTCCTGTATTGAGAAATGTAATGATAAACCCAATGCAGAACCCTGCCAGTTGATCTGGGGGAAATTTCGAGAAGTATCTGTGACTTGCCTTCAGATTACTCCCCCTGCAGAAATATGCAGAGCAGCTCCTGGAAGATCTGTTAGTTCTCAGAGCCATGTCCCCTTGACCTCGTCTCCTAAATTTGAGGTGAAATCTGTCAGAGCAGTAGTCCAATTTCTCTTTAAAGAATTCCTTTTCCAGTCTTCCTGGGAATAGAATTGCTTATTAAATTTCAGTGAATAAGAATATACAGGAACTTTCAGAAAAAAACAGTAGGGCTTACTCTCCTTGTAGCCAAAGTCATTTCTATGGCCAAAATGGCAGACAAACAGAAAACGTAAGAGTAGTTTCTTTTTTGCTCTCCTTTTCCTTCTGTTATGTAGACTTCAGGTGGTTTTTTTTCTTTCTCATTTCTTTCTTTTCTTTTTTTTTCAGTTATGCCTGAATGATCCATGCAATATAAAAATTGCTTAGAATTGAGAGAAATCTACAGTATAACCCCAAAAGCTCAGGAGCACTCTGAAGGACTTTCTCCAGCTTTCATCATCTCTGCTCACCTTTTTCAGCCTTAGTAGTCTGGCAGGTTTCAAGAGGATGCTAGCAAAGACAAAACATTTCACTCTATATGCCCTTATTTTAAATCCTCCAAACTCCTGAATATTCAGCAATGGCAGGATTTCAGAGCTAAGAAGAGAAAAATTCCATGATCTAGTGGATACTTCTTCCTAAACCTTCCATGAATTCAAACACCTTCATGGGTATGGCTGCTGAATTATAAGAAACAGAAGACATCGCTGGGAGCTCTGGCTATAAATGAATAACCTTTATATATTCCCAAAATATGGATTCATAAGCCAAGCCATAGCTAAACACTGTCATGAAAGGTCTCTTTACTTTTGCTGCAGAGTCACAAAGGTGACACAAAGGCAATCTTCTTCTGTTGACACACAGATTTGTCAAATTTCAAACACCTGGGAATTGGTTGAAACATTAGACATAAGTAAAGTGCTACATAAAAACCTGATAAAACTATAATCCAGTATTTGTCTCTGTAAATCCTGTGGTATCAAAATAGAAATAGCTCTTATCAAGCCCATGATAAAGAAAAATTGCCAGTTTCCTCCTGCAAGCTGGTGAAGTCATAGAAAAAGATACTAATTTAATTGCTATATGCAGTTTTCACATTGAGAATAATTCCAGATGGTTACACTCTGCCTGAGAGAATTTAGTTTGTTAGACAAAGTTGAGGTAATGAACTTATTCCTTGAGTTGCAGGTGTGAATAGCTTTATGCACAACTGCTAGGAAAAGCTGGATAAAAACAATTGTCTCTGTTGTGAAGAAACCCAAATGTTCTATTTTGTTTCTTCCTGGGCTTCAGGAACAGGTTTACTGAGTTATGTTGGAAATTAGCTTAGATTGTGACCCATGAGGTTTACAAACTTTTGTAGTGATTTGAGGTTTCCTAGAGTTCTTTAAATACCTATTGGGAGAGAGATGGATGAACTGCAAAGAGAGTTGAATCTGGAGACTTAACAAAGAAAAAGTCTCTCTCTAGCTTTTTTTCACTTATCTGTGCTAAATGAATAAAACAGATTTTAGTTCTATGACCTAGTAATTATAAATATGTCTGTAGCAATTCCATAAAAAGAGTTGAGAAGTGCACAAAAAGTAGATTTATAATTTCTATTTCATGCTTTAATGATTGAACTTAGACTTTAAATTTCATGCAGCAATTCTTCAGTGGACATGTGACTGTCCATAATAGACTTGCTGAAGAGGAAACAGCAAAGGATTATACGGTTTTGAAAGTCTTCTCTAAGATATTATTGAGTTACTTAACACAACTACACAAAAAAATTTGGGCTACAGACTTGTGTAAATGTGTGAATACACCACACGCCTCAAAAAATTTCACATGCACCCCAAAATTTAGAGCTTTTTTCCTGAACAGCAACAAGTTTTTTCTGTTTGTCATTATTTCAGTGCAATAAAACCACAGCACTGGAACAAGTAAGCTGCTCCTGTGTTTTTGGGACCAGCACTTTTTCTTATTTGATGCTCTGTGCTTTCACTCTGCCCCACTATCTTGTTGCCAAAAGAAGGACTGGCCAGCATCCTACCCACTTCAATCAACAAGTATATGTCACAGTTTTCATATAAGGTGAAATAATTGATAGTACAGTCCCACATCCATAGAACAGGTATTTATGCTGTCGTCGGTCAGGCTAAATGATACCTTTATATCGGAAGTACCTTTATAACCTTTGCTTCTTGGGCAATGTGAGAGAGAAACTGTAAACCAATTCCCTCCTCTTGTCAAAAGGAAAAAAGAAAGAGGTTGCTTTTGGTAGGGGAATAGTAGGGGAATGCTGCAGACAAAACTGAGCTTCACATTTCATTGATATTCCATTACAAAGCTAGCTGCTGCTTCTAATTTAGTTTGTGGTTTACTAGACAGCAATCTAAGTCAAGGGATCTTCAGAAAATTTGTAGTCTGAACTCTGCCTGATGGAGGTATAGTGTATGAAGGAGAATGTCTGGGTAAGATAAGAGCTGGCAATAAAGTCTGTCCCCTGTTAATTACCATAATTGTACAGGAAACTCCCACTCAGTCTTCTGTCCAGCCAGTTTCCCAGGACTTTTCTGCTCTCTGCCTGTATTCCCTGTCAACTTCCCTCATACTTAAGCCCCCAGTTCTTTAAGGCTTGTTACACATGTGAATTCCCCTACACCAGAAAACAGCACAATGTTTTAGTTATATTCCCTCGTTTTCTTAAAATACACTTAAGTCTAACATATTCCTGTGTATAACCAGAGCTTAAGGAAGGGGTGTCAAGGACGCATGAAACTAGTCAGCGATTTATCCGTATGAAGGGAGGCTGCTGTAGATGTGGGGTCGACAAATAACACTGCAGAGAGGCGAGTTGCTCTGTGGTGCTGCCACGCTCCAGGTCCGGCCACTGGTGTGGCAGGGATGGACAATGCACAGGGCTGAGTCCATGCCGTCACTGGAGGCCTCCATGGTTTTCTTTTCAGAGATTATATAGGTGGAAAATCAACTGAGCAGTTTTGAGTTAAAACCGCACAGGAAGTGGTGCTTGTCTCACATGTCTGTGGTTTTTTCTGACAAAAACTGAAATGTCACAAACAATATTGTGACTCATTTTAATTTGTGTGACCCACGGTCGCCCAGACACTGGTTGAGAGAGGTCAGTCCCCAATGTTCCTTTGGAAATGACCTTTAGGAGGCTCAACAATGTGTCAGCTATGTGGAGGAACAAGTATTGCGTCCTCACATACGGTCATACAGACAGCTGTTCCTTTCCAGGGTAAAACTCACTTATGTGATCACACAAAGAGGTAAGAACAGCCAGCTTTATCTCAAGCCAAACTTTAGAATGAAGTAGGATTTTAAAAATGTTAGGCAGTTCATGAAAATAGAGCCTTCAGGCCTCAAATAGAAGTTGTCAGAAATCTATATAAGCCACACATATAATTCTAAAAACACTTGAGAATTATTTTTTTAATATTATTATATGCCTTCAGACCTGGAAACATTAAATCTCAGTCAAAAGAAGTTTACCTGACATTCGCTGTCAGTATTAATGCAAGACTTCTATATTTCAGGGCAAAGCAAATTAAATGTCATCTACAGACACTGGCTGAGTTTTGTGCTTTAAGAAATCCAGTCTGGTCTCTGTGAATAATGAGCAGTTAAGTGTATTTCAAACCTAAGAGATATAATATTGGTTGGGTTTTGACTGTTCCTATTAGTAAAAGATTTTGTCCAGAGAATGCAATCTGTACCTGCAACCTTGGTTTTTGTCAGAAATGGTTTTCATAGGCTTATCCTATAAATAAATAAATAAATAGAACAAAACCAACCACCAAAAAACCCTAAACACAATCATTTAAGATAAATTCTATTCTCTTGGTTTGGTCAGTTTTACAGTACTTTCATTCCAGCTGCCCTGCAATGCCTATTTTTACCACATGTCTGATACTTTAGTGGCACTGGAATCAACTGTCCATTGTGTTAGTTCACATGATTCATTTTAAGAGAATGCAGGCAAGGATATAAAGGTGTACATCCTCCCTCAACTACATTTAGCAGAGCAGATACTGGATCAGTGAGTATGCTTTATTTCTAGAAGGGATTTAGGTCTGTGCAGAGGAGACCTCTGAGAGTAATTCTATCTCTTGTGATACTCTGGAATAGCTTCTAATACCATCAAAATAGGGCTGTATAGATTTTCTGAATGCCATCTGCAAGTACATGATAATACTTTTCAGTCCTCAGGAAACCAATGCAGTCAATTGCAGAACTAATAAAACTCCTCCAAGAATCAGTATACACTGCAACAGTTTCCATGTGGCGCCTCAGAAGATGACTTTTAAGTTGTAAGGAGTCTAGACAATGTCCGTAAAAAAACTAAATAAATTTGTATGCCTGCTTTAGTGATTTTGGGCCAGTTTGGTACCTCTTAGACCTCTATTTCCCTTTAGATGAGATAGATAGGAAGATCTCATACTCAGAAAACAGAAGTCAGTGAATACAAGCTTCACAGATCATTGAGTTTTGATATCATGGTATTTAGATAATCCTGTGAAGTAAAATTTCCCTTTGTGTATTGTTTGCATATGAATTAACCATCTCTAGACATTCAGATCAAGCAGAAATGAGGTGGGCATTGCTATTTCCCCTATTTTCACAAGTATTTTAGGAAACATTTCCTTCTGTTCCTCAAGCCTGAGGGAATAGAAATTAGATATTGAAAGTACAGACTTTTCATGGCAAATCATCATACACCGCAGTGTGTTCCAAGAAGATTTCTAAAAGATACAGAAAAATGAATATATTTAGCTATGAACAAAGTATGTTTTAAGATCATTTTAATAGATAAATTGTTAATTTAGTTTTCATAAATATGAGTACTGCATATAGCTTTACCTATGTTAATGAGCTAAAGCAAGAGCTTCTTGCCTTGGGAAATAACACTTTATCACCAATTGTAAGAGTTCCCAGGGAATTCATAGTCATGTATTTTACTTATAAAAAGCAGAAAATTATTGCTTTAACACTGTTTTGTTCTTAATATTGCTTTGTCCTAAGATTATTCTTTGTTCAGGTGTATTGAACATGGTTCTGGTCTGATTTTAGTCTTATATCCTACTTGTGTAATATTTATGGCCCAATCTAAGTTTTCTTTTTAAAACTTGATCATAATTATATTGAGATTATTTTGGTCTAACATCTTTTTACCTCTTGACTTTTGTTACCAAGAACACAGATACAGACTTTTACTATGTGTTCATATCCCAGTAGCATAAAAAACATCTATGACAAAAGTGAAATAATCCTTATGCACTCATAGCCTGCATTATAGGAAAGGTGGGTGAAAAATTGTGTCTGTAAAAGGAATTGATAAAGTTAAAAAAAAAAAGCAAATCACAAACCCTGGAAATCTCCCTGTTTCTTTCCTCTGCTCTGGGTATTAACTTTCAGATAGAAAGGAAGAAAGCTGGAGCTTCTTTTAGTAAAAAGAAGTCATTATATGGTTATGATGGTAAGAAAAAGGGGGCAAATGCCATATACCCACCTGTACTCAGTGAAACTTTTTTTCCCCTTCAGAGTAAGTTGTCAGAATTTGAAACCGTCAACTGCCAAAAAAAGATAATATTTGCTATATTAGAGACAGTAGAATCATTCATGTTTGAAAACTTTTCAGACCTTCCAACTTTGCTTTTGCTACAGAGAAGGAAAGCTTTGGAAAGCCTTGGAAGTGAACTCTGGGAGTGACAAAGCAAGGGAGTAGCAATGGGATTTATTTAATCCCACACTATTACTTAATGATGCAATTATTTTTAATTTTTTCATTTTAATATTAGTATTAATATTTTAGAGGCTTGTATAAAATGTGGTAGAGAATTGGAATGAATTTATATTTTTAATAATTTTTAGATTCTTCTGTCTTACACAAGCAGCTAATCCTTCTCAATTCTTGTATCGTATTGTTGATTCTTCCAGGCATTTTGTTTTACAAATACCTCTACTTTACAATATTTCTAGTTAATGTAAAACATCAACACTTTTGGTGAATGGAAGAGAAGTCTTTTTTACTGTTGCTTTGGAGAGCTCCTGTATATTTTTTTCTGTGTAGTTTTTTTCCCTTTCCTCTATAAAAAGAAGTCTTTTTTACCTTATATCTGTTCTTCTGCTACCAAATTCCCTGTTTATCAATTGACCTCCTAGAGTGTACCAATTCTATAAAGTGGTAGTCTTAGAGTTTCACTTTTGTTTGCTATGAAATTTCTTATTTCTTTTCATTTGACCAGCAAAAGCTAAGTCAACAAATGACTTTGCCTGCTCATATCCAAGACTTTGCATGCATTCACACAAAGGTGGGTGGGTTGGTCCCCTGTTACAGACAACCCAGGTAAGACCTTATTTATGTGGAAATTAAGTTTCAAGGAGGTTGAAAATCAAGCAGTGACTTGGGAGAACAACATGTAAGAGGAGACATTTAGAAGATGTGATACCTCAGAAAAGTCTGAAAAAGGAGCAATAGAAAACTGTTGCAAAGGTAATAGACTTTTCTTTTTATCATCATCGGAAAAACAAAACAAAACAAAACAAAAATGTTAAAGCAGGGAACAATTAAAGTCTATGTTAGGAAAAACAGCCTAACTGTAAGGACAAAGAAAACCTAGACTGGGTTGTCAAGACAGGTGGTGGGGGAGATCTTGAAGAAAATGAGCAGAAAATCAGGACTGATATGGCAGTAATTTAGCTATGGTTGTGTGAGCTCCCCCTCAGGCTTATTGTATATTTATACGGACAGATCATCTGACTGTACTGCTTTCCTAGTCCAGTTCATTGAATCAGCTCCATAACTTCCTTATGTGAAAGGAAGGATAAATATCAAAGCAAGTTCAATAATGTATAGACAAACCTGGACTGGGACTAATGTGAATGTTTTCTATGTGCTGCTCCATATACATGGAGCAGTAGCCTAGTTCACCAGTGCATAAGCCTTAAATAATATTGTAATAATTTTGTCACTCTTAAAGAAGCAAAAATTTCATTTCCCCCACAATAAGATTCCATCGAGCTTGTGTAGACACCTTCAACTCTATTCACTTACCTCATGCAGACAATCAGTTTTCCATGACAGATGTTGCAGTAATTAAATAAAAACTGTAAGGCCACATTTTCATAGTGATTTAAGATAAATTTATTTTGATCTCCCTTTTACGTTTGCAGTTCATTAGGTTTACAGTTGCATAATACTCACTTTGCACAGTTACGATCATGTACGCAAATAGGTATATAATTTGGAATAATTCTTCAAAAGTTTAGCAGTACAGTGTAGATGATGTTGAGTCCTCAGAGTGAAAAAACTGAAATACTCAATATTCAAATTTCTGTCTTTTCCTTTCAAATACTGTTTGACAAGAGGCAATTTTCCTTATCATCTAGGTACCTCATGCTGCTTCTCTTTCAGATAAAAATAATACTATGCCTATCTCAGAAGAGAGATGAGAGGTTGACTAGTCTATAATGTAGTTTGAGAACTTCTGAAGATAGATACCTTCTATTTATGTATATAGCACTTGTTATTTTGTTAATCGCTAATCTTTATCTTTGATAGCTTCTGTTTCTGGAAGGTGTTTCAGCATCTTCAAAATCTGTATTTCATGGATTGAAATACCATTTTCAGCAGATCCACATAAGATGATGGCTTCTCTGGAAACCATGATCAGTACAATGAATGACTGTTAGCATTTCCCCAAAAGTGGGTATCATAGCATGACAGATAACAGAGTAATAGCACTTGTCCCAGTTGTCAGATAATCACCCAAAGTTCATCTGAATATTTGCAGATACATGCAACAGAACACTATCAATCTCTCCATAAAGTCACTATATAGGTCACTTTATTTAATGAGAGAAATGAAATTCATGTCTGAGTGAAAAATAAGCAGGCCTCAAAGAGTAGTATCTGCATTTGTAGAGAACATCACTACTCTCAAGCCAACTCAGAATCATAGAATCATAGAGTCATAGAATGGTTTGGGTTGGAAGGAACCTTAAAGATCACCTAGTTCCAACCCCCCTACCATGGGCAGGGACACCTTCCACTAGACCAGGTTGCTCAAAGCCCCATCCAACCTGGCCTTGAACACTTCCAGGGAT
>JAVJGG010000029.1:25947413-25966935 GCA_035590195.1 Aviceda cuculoides
AGGGGGGTTGCATCTGCCATTCCGGGGGGGGCTCCTGCCTTCCTTGGCAGACACCTGTCTTTCAAACCAAGACAAAGACAAAGAAGAATCAAAGCAATCCATATAGGACAACAATCCATAAAGTCAAGGTTCCTCCTGAGAAGAGGATACAGGATTTGCCTGTATCACAAGACAGCTGTGAATGAGATGGTACATTATCCACAACACACTACCTGTCTGTGGGCACATTTTTGGCCTGCAATTGGAGAATTACCTAGATTCACCCTGGAAACATCAGAGTAAGCTCTGGAATGGAGTAAGCCACCTTGCTCTTGCCACAAGCATCCATGTGGGAATATAAGACAGTATAGTTTGTGCATTGTAAATCCATATTTCAGCTTGTTTCAGTCACTTTCCCTATGTAGGAAAGCAAATCTTATTATGTTGGGGATGTACTCTGTGGGCCATGTCTCACAGAAAGAGAATAGATTTATGTTTTTCAGAGCCCTTACGGCTTTTTAAAATTAGACTTTTAGAGCTGAGTAAATAATTTTAAGTGACTAATTTACTCAGTATACTTAATCACTGTTTCTGCTCTCAATACAGTTCTAAGCAGGTCAGTATTTTCTGGAAAGTATTCGTTATTTGAATTGATTCAGTGAGTTGTTTTCCATTCTGATTTTAGTCTGTAGTTGAACACAAAATTCTCCTACAAATATGCAATCTAAATAATTCAAATCAGAACTATCAGATGGTTTTGGCTATTCAAAAATACCAGGCAGAAGCATACGTGCACAGACATTTGTAGTTTAATTCTCTCTTTTCTTCTGCCTGATGGTCAAGCTAATGTTTTTCAAGTGCTGTTGGAAGAGCTAACACTTTGTCACCAATGGGAAGATAAAGAAACAGTGCCATGAGTTAGCCAGCAAGCTGTAAGACATATTGGCTTAATACAGAGACTCCATTTAATTTCCTGACCCCAAATTCAGACAAATCCCACGTACCTTGTAATTCCACAATATAGTATGTCCAAAGATCCATCTTGGGCTCCACAGATGTCATTTAATCAAAGCTCTATGAGGACATAAGAGAACTTGCACAGGGAAGGCAAACCATGCCCAGAGTTGCATCAGCAAGAGGGACTAAACTGCAAATCAAAGAATGTGCTTTTTTCAATTAATTAACAATTGTTAGGCTACATGTGGAATTTTGTGTCCAGTTTTGATTACACGGTCAAAGAGAGAAACTGGAAAGCTGGATAGAAGAGCATCACCAAGATGATGAAGAGGGTTGGAGGACCTGACATAGGAAGAAAGGGGGAAGAAATTTGGTTTGTTCAGCATAGAGAAGAGATATCTCACGGGGAATCTAATTATAGTCTTTCAACACTTTATAGTTAGTTATAGAGAAGACCGATGTACCCTCTTCACAAGGACACACATTGGCAGAATGATAGGCAACAGGCACAAGTTATTTCAGAGGAAATTCTGTCTTGATATTTTAAAAAAAAACTTTTCACCATGAGAACGAGTAAACATTGAAATAGGTTTCCTCAAAAAAGTGATAAAATCTCCCTCACTGGATATTTTCAAGACTCCATTTGACAGGGCCCTGGGTAACCTCATTTGAGGCCAGGCCTTCAACAGAAGGTTCAACTAGATGATCTTGAGGGGTCCCTTCCAACCTAGAATTTTCCATGATTCCATTATTTCTATAACATTATGACTTAAATATGTAATATTCTGGCCAAATAAAATCCTGGATCTAATTGGATATTAAAGTGTTACTGAAGGTGCATGGAAGTCTCAGGATATAGCCTTAAAAATCTGTGCTGCTGCTTCATATTAAATATTTACCAAGAAAAACTGTAGTAAAAAGTGGTATGTTCAGTAATATAATTAAAAAGTTTTAGACAATTCAGTTGTTCTTTTCTCTACACTCATCACCTGACAAAGGAGTAGATCTGACCCACAGAGTCACATTCCTGATGGAAATGCAGATTTTCTTGACTCTTAATGATTGTACATTACATCTGTACAAGCTCCGTAACTAGCTTACCATTTCAAATGCTTACATTAGGTTGAAACCAGTGCCATTTCTGGGACAAAGGGCATTTTTCTCCACAAGCTATTATCATCTAGCATTGGAGATGATGTTAATGAAGAGCACATGTTCACAGTAGTATAAACCCATTTTATGTTACTATATTTTAATGCCTGACACACATGCATTGCATGCTTCTAAACACTACATGCCCAGTGCCATAAAATAAAGATGAGGAGAAAGTTTATTGCTGACACTTCCAAATCACTTTTTCCCAGCTAACAAAAAAGCTGCAAATGGTTTAGAATGTGGTTATAAAACAACATGCTATCAGATTTAACAAAGATTTGGTTGCTGTAATATTTAATGTTGTGTTGTGAATATTAAGAAGGGCTCTAATCAGTCTGTGCCCAACCATTCATAGATTCATAAACTTTAAGGCCAGGTGGCATCAGAGCAGTCTGTTCATCTGATCTCTTTGCAATTGAATTTTGCCTCCTTGAGCACAGCTCAGCAGTGATATAATTCTCCTGAACTGGAACATGGATGAATATAACATGATATGCCTCTATGAGTAATCATGTTTCACATTTGATTTCTACCAATGTATATCTGAAAGAAATTTGTTTAGTTTAGCAGTGACAGTGTTATAGAATTACAGAGGTGAGACCCACATATGGCCTCTAAGCAGCTAAGGACTAATTGCCAAATCAAATAACTGCTAAAATTACCAGTGAAATGTCAATTTTCTTCCTAAGTTTAGACCATTAGTACAGGAAGACACTGAAACCAGAAACTTGTGACACTGGCAGAGTGGTATTCTCCTTCCATACAGTTGGAAACAGGGATAGGATAAAGGACTTGCCTGTCCTGGAAGTGTTGCAGTGCATTGAAAGAAGTTTCCTTTATGATAAAATGACATTTTGTAAATCCTAGCTGTAGCAGCAATATCACCCTAATCCCCTTCATATAGTGTCAGAGCAGAAGGTAATTCCTGTCATCATACGCAGGACTCACTTGCATATGATTTCAGTAGTTTTGCTTCTTGCAGACTATAATCTGGGAGAGATTTCTTCAGACTGCATGAAAATAAATAAAAATCTTGATATGAATTTGTTGCTGAATATATTTAATCTAATTCAGCACTGTCTGATCGTAACAGAAATACTAGGAAGCTTGAATGACCTCTGGTAATGTCTTTGAAATCATACAAACGTTACATGAGTAGAATATTCCTTTTCCTCCCCAATACACACATCTTATTTTTGTAACATTTTTCAAAATACACATGGGACTCTCAGAGATGGTTTGCCATCTGTGGAGAGAAAATTCACTGCCCAAGCTGAAGGTACTGGAGAGAATCTGGTCAAGATATCCTCAGACCTTTTGGCATACGGTTTTGCTCAGAATCACAAAGGTTTGCTGGAAAACTGCAGTCTGGACCCTGACCAAACTGTCACAGACAGTAAATTGCAAAAATGCCATTCATTTTATTATAGGCAGGTTACAAGTCCAGCTATCAAAAACAAAGACTTTGGAGGTCTGCCTGACAGTATAGTCATGCTTTGGACACACCTGCCTGTTATAATTTGGCCACTGAAATTATATGGTTCAATGACCAGAATCCTTCAGAAAAACCAACTTCATAAAAGACTTCAGACAAAATTGTGCAGGATTTCAATTACACTTAGGGAAGATCACAGGTCAGACATCACATTTTACTCATGAATTAATACATAAAGTGTTTCCCAATTTCCATCTAAACTTTTTTTCATGTTGCCACAAGTGTAAGAGAAACAGGAAACAGAAGCTAAATGTCTGTTGTTTCAGGGAAGATAATTCTAATTAAAAAGTCTTTTGTTAACAGGCAATTTACAAAGCTGTTGCAGTGGTACCTAACAAGGAGTCTGTGTTAGAAACTGCACTCCGATACTCCTTCAAGTCCTTCATTCCTGACAGTATGTAAGTCTCCCTCCAACTTCTCCACAGGTTGCTTACTAGACCTGTACTTACTAGGGATAAATCAGGGATTTATCAGTTTCACATCTATTCTCATCCACCTTCAAATGGCGCATTTCCCAGCCATGGCGTTGCCAGGAGCCTACGTTACAACCGCAGACAGGTGCCAGTGGCAGCATTTCTGCAGACCCACGTCAGCCACAAGATGGTATTGCCACAAATGGCTTTGAACCAGGGCTTCTGCATTATTGGGTGGCTGCAGAAGTCCCACTGCGCCAAGGGCACTAGAACAAGGCTGCTATTTCCAGTGGGTCTTGTCTTTTGTGAATACTTTATGTCTTTTGCCACCATAGGGTCAAGATCAGACTGGAGGGAGGAGTAGGGGGATCACGTGTAAAATGGCATGAGCTAAAGATAAAAACCTGAGTCCCCTTTTGAAGACAGTGAGCTGGTTGAAAAATGTCACCAATGACAGATCAACATCATTTCCAATAGCATCAAGTATAGTACATCAAGGTCCTATTCAACTGTTGCCAAAAATCAGGTGTCAGGCTTAAAAAAAATCGGAGTAGATTAAAAATATCCCAGTTATATATAGATATAGCCAGACATTCAGCTTAATTGGTCGATCTTTTTCATCAAAACATGAAGGCCAGCAGCTTCCTTTTCTGTTTCAGATGAAAGTTAAGACTGTTAGGCAATCGAATAAAAACAGAAGCTTTTGTGGCTTTAGAAAAGTGCCAGATACAAAGACCTGTGATAGTGCAACAAAGATTGGCAAGAGTGCCGTTAGAGAAGTTAATTTTTCCAAGTGCTTAAATTACAGCCATTATTAAGTAGCTGCTTGAACTTGAGCTTACAGGTGTAAAAGTCAGCTATTCTCAGCTCTGATCTAGTACAACTGCTCACATTTCATAAGACAGCATAAAATTTAACACACATTATCCCAGTTCTCATCTCTGTATCTTAGAAAACCAAATGTATTTTTACTTAAAATAAACCCCATCTTTTATTATATTGTGACTATATGGTTTCTGGAGGTATTTATAATTGAATTACAAATAGTTTTATTTAGTATGCCTAGCTTTTCTTTGCTCTCATTTACCTATCAGCTGTAATGCTCATGAGGCATCTTATAATTCAATAATTTGCATTTCATAGACACATAAAATTGTTGTTTAAAGAAAGACTAAATGCCACAGTAAAGAAAAATATAGATGAACAATATTTTATTAATAATGCTAGATATATGGTACAGTAAGGCTCATTACAAGATTCCTTTTACATTTCATCACAGCATTATAAAAAAGATTAGCTTCTCACTCATGTTTTGATATCTGTTTAGCATATATCTCCTGAACACATCAGTCAAAATTTACCCCTAGTGTAAAGCCATTGAGGTCAGTAGAGTTTTACCCAGGACTCATTTGTTCCATTTAAACTTGTTATTTACAGTGTAATTCAAGGATACTATGGTTATATGAGACAGTAGTGTTTTGAATAGAATTATTTATTTTATGTGAAATGTCTTTCCATACACTCAAACTAAATGGAAATGGTCAGTCTGTTCACTTTATTAATAGATCATGTTTCAGGACCTCTTTCACTTTGAGAAGACATTTTATTATTACATATACTTCTTATAGTTAGTATATTTTTGCATGCAAATAAACCTTGAGGAAGATTATTTAAGCAGTTTTCCATGATGCTGCCTTAGATAAACTTCTTATCAATATTTATGGCTAAGAATTCAGAATGAACTACCTCCATCTTTCTGTTTCTTTTAGACAGTAATCTTATTTTAATTTTGCTGGCTCCTGCAGAGCTGAACTCACTTGTATTGTTTCTCACATAAATAAATGAAACAATATTGAATAGTAAATGGTAACATATTTGCTACCTGATTTAGTAAAAAATCTTAATTTTTTGTTCCCAAAGACATAAGGTCCTTTTGCACAGAAAGCCATGTAACTTGGCCTGGTCAGTTGTGGAGTAAGAGATGAACTCATTTGTTACTAAATTTAATCTCAGCAGCCAGTTTAGAGAGCTGTGGTAACACAATTATTGCGTCATGGATAACATCAAATTCCTTCACAGCATGTTGAAAACTGTATCATCTAATGTTTTCTCAGAGCAGGCACTATTCTGAGTAGATACATTCCAGACAATCAAGAAGGGATGAAGAAGCTGAATTCTACAGGAGGATACACAAGCAGGAATGATGCGTGTGTTGACTACCTTCATTTGAGGAAGCACTGCAGCTGTCAGTCCTGAAGAGGAATCCAGATGTGAGTTACTGGTCTTGCAAGAAAACAGGGATAGAGAGGCTGCAAGAAGATGGCATCTTTGTGAAACTTTGTAAAAATGCATCCTCTGTGGTACCTGAATGGAAGCTGTAAAACCTTGGGGCTATATTCACCAGGGCTCCAACAATTGCTGAAACTGATACCATTCATGCACTACCATAATAAAGGGAAAATGGCCAAGACTTTAGTCCCTTTACCGCACTAAAAGAGAATCAATTATGAGAGAACATACATTTAAATATGCCTCCCAAAGAGTGCATTTTTCAGTCACCCCCTCTACTTTTCTTCTCCTTCTGTGCCAGTGAAGTGCTTTCCACAAACCTTTGTTCCTTCTCTTTTCCCTACAACATTGATATCTCCAGAGGAGTAAAATGAAGACTGTGTGAATATCTGCGCATCTCTCTTTGAACTTGTTTTAAAGCTATAACAGCAGGTCATCATTTAAGGAGGCCAGTTCTGTAAAGACCTGGTGGTGGCCCATTGTTTGAGGTTGCAACAACGTTCAGGATTTGCAATGATGTACAGTTTGTTCCTTTCCTTCTCCCTCCTGACTGGCAATAGTCTGGCAGGAACTCAGGATGAAAAAGAGTCATTGAGGGCAGAATAAGTTCCCCTGCCCCGCATACCTTGAGTGGAGGTGGAGGAAGACTAAGAAATTACCCAGGACTTGGTTTCACTTTTTAGCTAGCAAAGGCAGTGTGGCCTCATCAGCACCTGGGGATGCAGGCTGAGTAATTCATGGTTTTGGAAGAGGGTTCACTCTTGCATCAGAGGAAAAGCAGGAAAAAAATTGTGGTTCTTGGATCCAAAACTTCCTTTCCAGCTTATGCCAAGGCAGTTCAGCTATGTGCCACCCAAAGGCTTGTGACAAAGCCACTTTTAACTGTGCAATTAGCTGTGCTGGCAGCAAGCTCAGCTAAAAGCCTTGGCTTGTTTTTAATAGGGCTAACCTAAGTACAGCCAAAACAAAAATTAAAAAAAGCTGCCTCGGCTGTGCACACCGATATCCTGAAACTTCTACAGAAAGCAAGGACTTTCCATTACAGGTAGCCTAAGACAGCGTCTCCTCTCCTGTACTACGTTGCAATCTGCGGGCTGTGTGATTCCTTTACATTGATTCACTGTCAGCTGTAGTTAGAGCCTTTGTTATCCTTTTCTTTGCCCCTTTAAAAAAATAGTCTGTTCACAAATTTAATAAAAATTGTGTTCTGTAAAATAGAGTTGAGTGAATATTAAATGCTTATTCCTGGAAAATATGTTTGCTCATTAAATTTGACAATCATTGCTTATGTGGTAAATGCTGTTAGTGCCAAGAACCCTTTGACAGTTTCTGCCAGCTACAGGTCCATTATTTTAATTGCCTTTAACCTATAATCAATATTTGCTGCTTTCAATAGAACTAGATGCATAGCTGAGCGGTATGAAGAAGAGGTTTATAGTCTATTGCACCTTATATTCTGCTTTAATGTGTAGGAGATGCAGCGAAATGCATCATCACAGTAATCTTTCTTTCATCAAAACTATTCCAGCTTCTTAGGCAGCCTTTCAAAGGAGAAACCAAAGCATCTGTCTGTTTTACTAAAACAAACTTGATGTGCATTTATAGGTCAAATTCAGTTGCATCAACATAAACTTGGAATGATTAATTAGTAACTAGTAGAATTTAAGTTGTTTGAAAATAAGAATGGGATTCTGCTTGCAGGACTGGATTGATTTCATTAACAGTTGTAAAGCTGTGCACAACCATAACAGCAGTTCCAGAGAGGTCACTTTAACCTGTAGCATATGTAAAGGTCAGCTTTTCTCTATTCCAGGGATTGGCTGTTAGATGCTGTGTCTGGCAACTGGGCAAAATGAAGGACTGAAGAATATCATGCATTCAGAGAACAGCACATCTTGTGGGAGTCATTCTGGGTGCATCAAGGAAACAACTCCTTCAGTTACACAATTTTTCATTTCTGGAGGTTTTTTGTTTCTCTTTAAAAGCAAAGGGACTGCACCTTTCTGTGGGAAATAAGCAGGTAGCTTTGGTCTAAAATGCATGATAATCTTTGTACCAGTGATATTCGAAAGGTGTGACTTTAAATTATAAATGACCATCTCATCCTTAGCTGAGCATAACTTCCATTGTTTCTATAAAGATTATGTCTAAATATGACATTGAAATCAGGCCCATTCATCTCCTGAACCATGAACTGTGAACTTCTTTTCAACAACTGTTGCTACTGAAAGGAAATAATTCTTGGTAAAGTCTCAACTTCATCACAATTAGAACAAGTAATCCAGTTGTCTTCATTTGGGGCAGAATTTCATCCTTAGAGTTTAAACTGTTTCTTAGAAAAAAATTGCCTGAGGGGTGCACAGTTTAGAGCAGTTTCATGCATAGGACAATGTAGAAGCACAAGAAAATACATTTCTCAGTGTGCCTAATTGCATCAACAAAATGAGGACAGTTGGGTAAGTAGGTAACGCGTAACTATTTAGAAGGAAGGAGGGGAAAAGACAGAGCAAAGACAGAGGCAGAGACATGGAAAAGACTGGTTTATGCCCATTCCATTTCCATTAAAAAGGAGTTACTATCACTGGATTGCCTTCTTCCTATTTCTCAAAAATAAGCATAAACCTTTTTTCATATTTTACTCTCCATGTACATCATGCATTTGCAAGCACACACAGTCCACTGCCTCCTGCTAACTCTCCAGCAGCCTGGCGTAGGTAACTGCTCTCGCAGCTGACACAATATTGCTGCTTGGCCAGCTGGCAGAGCACACTTCTACACGGGACCACAGCCCCTCGAGGGACCATGAGTCCATCTCTAAACTGTAGCTGCACTACTGAGCCAACTCAATAATTTATGCTTATTAATAATGCATCTCAGTGAATCATTATTCCTTTAAATTCTAAAACAATTGTTTTAGCATTTTTAATGTTTATGTGCCATTGATGAATGACTTTTATTTATTTCAGCTACAGACATACTGGATTATAATAACAAAGACACTGGCTCTCAGTGGACAAGAACAACAAGGTTCTGAGGGAAGGTCAGGCTGGTAATTAGCTAGGAGAAAAGAGGATGAAATAAAGCTGCACATAATCATTGTAAAAGCTGGAATTTGCAAAAAGAAAGGAGATACTTCCTCCTGTTGATACCGACCCCCGCTCCAATATCAATGCAGTTCCCCAAACTGTGAAGAACTGTGATATTTGGAAGAGAAAGAAATTAGATCTGTTATAACATTATGCCAAAGGTAACAACAATAATACGTCTGGTCAGCCGCTCACTGAACCACAACACTTTTGAACTCTCCTTACAAGCACCACATACGTTACAGAGCCATTATATCTACTGGCACACACCATAAGACACTATGAGTCATGTATTTTATACAGTGGAACTCATAAATTAGCCATATGACAACCCAAAGCTCGTAGCTGCTATACCGTGGCTAATACAAACAGCTGCTTCTTCTGATACAATATCGATGTTTTTAAATACTGCCCCTTGGTTACAGTTTTGAGGTCTAGTAACACAATCTTTCATACATGCACAGTGTACAACAGAGGAGCAAGTCATTTGTATAACAGCCACATAAACTGAAAATGTGACGTGTAGGAAACTCACAGTAGGTTAATTGTCCAGCCAGTTACTCTGAAATTAAAGTTTCTGGAAAGCAGTATATATGTCCCAAAAGTATCTGTCAGCAATTTTAGACAAAGACAAAGCTAAAAATGCACCTTGTTTGCAATGTATCTTTTTTACCTGTCGGGAAAATGAATTCTAATTTTCCAGAAGCAGAAGAGATGAGTAAAGATATAAAGAACCAGAAGGTACATTGCCTTTTCATGAATGTATATGGACAATGTGCCCAGGATGACATGTGCAAATACTTCAGGCAAAATTTAGACCTACTATAAGTGCTTTTAGTATCAAAAGAAAGAACTGCAGTCTGTGAGTTTCTACAGCAGCCCAAAAGCCTTCCTGTAATGATTTCTACCACGTTTTGCAAGTCTAGCATTTTACAGTCTCCGTGTCGCCATTCCTCAATCCAAGCTTGGCCCACAGTCCCTGTATGCAGGATTAGCATCTAACCCAGCATCCAGCCAATGGCTAAACCAGAAAAACCATCCTTCACAAAGTGCTGTAAGACCTAGCCCTGGAAGAACATGACAGAACACTAATCTTTATGCTCACAAACTCCACATGTCCTGGGATCCGCAAAAAGTGACAGAGCAGCTCTCACACTGAGTTATGTTTCTCCTGCCATATTCCGTTGGGGTACGTCTCACAGAACAGTCATGACTCCCACAGTTTAGAATTTGTTCTCCTTCCTTGGATCAAATTTTTAGTTCAAAGATTATCCATTTCCCTAGATTCTGGAAAGAAGAAAAAAAATATTAAATCTTGAATAGTTAGGCAGAGCTGATTGTTTTGTAGTTCCTATACTGTTGTATTTTTCCATTCAGGTTAAACTTCATTTTCTGTTAAAAAAAAAAAAAATATTAAAACCCGTTGCTTATAATTTTCCAGTTAATGGACAAAATCTCAGAATCTTACAAAACCTTATATTGTTTGTCTGGCAAAGAAGTCTGCTCAAATTTTCTTTATCGAAACTGTTTTGAAAGATAAACTGATTGAGTCCCATCCAAGCAATTTGTATTATGATTACCTGAGTAGATCATTCTGATTGTGTGGGCCTACTCCTCCAGTCAGTTGCTTTTATAGTGCTTTACGAGCACAATCATGGATGATGGAGTAAGTCTGCAGGGAAAAAAGGGTTCAGGAAAGGCACTGGGTCAGACGGCATAACTTCCAGCTGAGCTCCACAGCATCTCTCCGTGGGCGGCTGTACGATAGTAGCATACAGAGCCATACAGAATGCATTCAATTTTATTTGGATGTAAATGCTAAAGTTATTTGAAACAACTATTTAATATATTTGGATATATAGCCAGGGAGATTTTTTTGTTATTCCCCATGAATAATGACAACCATATTACTCAGTACACAGATCTCAGTGGAGAAAGGGATTGTAAATCACATTAGAAACTGAGTAGATATCATAAACCACAGAACTCCAATTCAGCTAATTACTAAATCACAATAGATCTTGGATTTTTAATTAAATTAATGTTGTACTATCTAATCTTTCTGCCTGTGCTAATAGTTTGAAAATGGCTGACCATAAGTATGGTTTCCTTCACAGGAATTGCTATAAATTTGTTGAAAAGGACAAAAAAGTATCCTGTTTATTATGTATTTGTAATCTGCAAATACATCATCGGTTATGTCTCATTGAGTACCGGGTGAACATAGCAGGAGTACTTGGTAAGTACCAATAAGAGCTGAAAGTTAATAAAATCTTATATGCTCAGTAAAGAAGGGAGTAGGTGAACAAACAGGATTTAGTCTGAATCACAACCAAGACAATATCTAAGATGCTTTAGGAACTAAATAGAAAGAAAATCTCCATTAGATTGGAAAACTTGTGTCCTTTGTGTTATTTAATAATCCAGCACTATTTCGGAAAACTAACTCCTGAGCCCCAAGGTGGCTGGAGACCTCTTACATATTCTAGACTGATTGAGAATCAGTTTCTGATGTCAGGTTCAGGTCTCTGCTAGAGTTATGTCTATGCCTCTGACAGTCATTTGCAGGAAGATTTTTCAGAGGCAGCAAGGGAAGGCACAAACTCTGTCCCTATGTCTGTTATAACCATACGTATTTGGAAACATCGAACTTGTAAAAGCAACAGCACATATTTAATGAAGATAAAAAAAATGAAAAAGAAAGATAATACAGCATGAGGTTTTAATTAATGTTACGCAAACCCCGGTACATGGGAAAAGTAAATTCCTACTGGCTACATGAAAATTGTGACTCAGATTTAGCCTGCAGATGTGTGCAGCCATTGGGTGCACAGCATGTGGGGCCACTCCACCTAAGGAGTACCCTACGGCATTTCATCTCTTCCAATTACCCTGTGGCTTAATCTTATTTATACATTATCTCTCTCTCCTAAAAGTAATCTTCACAGTTCCCAGCAGGTATTCAAAGCCAGGTGGACACTTGCATAACACTGAATGAAAAAAATGCAGTCTGGTGCAATGATTAGATTAGTCTCCGTAGGACTTTGGAAGCTCTGAACACCTCAGACACATACCGTCCTGCCCAACACACTGGAGTGGAACATGGCAGTGTGCAATATCTCAGGCGTTTTTCTTTCTTTGAAGGTCAAACATTCTTCATTTTAGTTCAAAAATGAACTCTATAACCTATATTATAAGGCTGAAGACCCTCCCATAATCCTCCTAGGATCTCTTCCATTTCCTGTTGTTGGCTCTCCTGATTCATGTACATGAGTCCTGAATTCACCAGTTTTTGTGTTCTTTAGGTAAAACTAATCTGAGTCAACCAAGCAATGTATTCATATTCTTCAGCCGTATTATGAATGTTATGGTAGTTGAATCATCTGTTATTCATATTCATGCACTCAAGTTTTTTATGGCCCCAAAAGAATTTATTTACATTACAACAGATCCTGTAATAAGTATCCAGCTCAAAAGACCAAATGTCTCATAGCTGTTTCTTGCATATAGAATATCAGTGCAGTATGGAATTTCTGTAACATGTCCATTAATTAACATTAAATTACAATGCAACACCTATATAAAAGATGATGAATACCACACAAATTCATTTTGATTACTGTTATTACACTGAATACTAAGTGAAGTTGGAAAGATAGGACCTTTTAAGTGTCAGCAGATGTTTTTGATCAGTGTTTATCCTTTTTGGTATAATCTAATGAGAGATCATATGTTAATATGCAGCTGGAGAAAACTACCTTTCAGACTCAACAAGCCTGAGAAGAATTTCCAGCTGCCATTGCATATACCAGAGCTGTAATTACCAATCATCACAGAATAAATTTTAAAAAGCAAAATACCCCAACTAGAATACATGCAAAGTGACTATGGACTTAAACTTAACAGAATGAAGTGGATCTGCTCTTTTAATTGCAACTGATGTGGTTTTTTTTAGTCTGCAATGAACCAGAGTTATTCCCCTCAGTTTGTGCTCACTCAATACATTTGGAAACAGTCCCTCTGAGTCCCATACATGTCATTCTTAAAAGTTTCCCTCCTGTTCCTCCATGAAGACAATAAAATTTTGCTCTCTCTTCAAGAAAGTTTGCAGCAAGTTTCCAAAACCTGTCAGTCCTACATTATCTCAATTAAGCAAAGACTAATCAGTCTCCTTGGAGGCATGTTTTTGCAATTCTGATTTCTGTGCATGGGATATTGATGGATTCTGAGTGGTTGCAGAAGACTGCATATGTTGTCAATTTGAATCACTGGAATCTAGTGCCATATTGTAGTTGGGGCAAGACCTCTGGCATTGTCTTTATACTGTACCTATCCCAACCAAATGTATAAATAACATAGTGGATTTTATAAGCTGTTGTAACTTATTATCAATTGATAATAGTATGCACATATGCAAGTAGACTGTAAAAATCAAGTTCCTACTTACAATTAAAAAAAAAATTAAAATAAAAGGTTTATCTCTCAAGAACAGCTGAGTTAATTCAAAGAACAAAGGTTTACATTCTTAGTCTCTCCTGAAATAAAAATCATTCTCTTTGCAATACTTGAAGCCCACCTGTGAGCCACTATATAATATCACC
This sequence comes from Aviceda cuculoides, assembly GCA_035590195.1. Taxonomy (NCBI): domain Eukaryota; kingdom Metazoa; phylum Chordata; class Aves; order Accipitriformes; family Accipitridae; genus Aviceda; species Aviceda cuculoides. Next base: position 25,961,389 of record JAVJGG010000029.1, read on the forward strand.
CAAACCCTTCTTTCTTTCATGTTCCTAGTGTGTACTTCTAAATGTCTTCGAAATGAAGGTGTGTGTCTCTGTTAGTCATGGAGGCCTATGTTATATTTGCATTTTTGCTTAGGCACAGTTTCCTGGGAACTGACATAATCTTTCTTCTTTGATGGCTTGAGTCACTTGATAAATAATGTATTTAGGAAATGTTACCACCCAAGAACACTAGCTATTTTGTCAACTTTCCTGCTGCATTTCAGAATTTCACTTGATTGTTTCCAAGGATCAGCATATAATGCACAGCTATTTCTTTTACACATTTTGGCCAGCATTAAAGCTATTCATACAAGTAATGATTCATTCTTTGTAGCATTTTCTGAGGCAAGTATCCTTTGTTAAAAGGGCTCTTTTGCTGTTTTATCCAGGTAGATGGTGAGGATCTCTGAAAGAAGGACTCCTGTAAGACTCACCTGAATAAAATGGATTTCTTTCACTCCTGGGAGTACAACTCACGTGATGTGTCATCACCTCCATTTTCCATCTTTGAGGTCTCTTACTGACAAGTGTGCTGGTTTTATGTAGAAGGAAAGGGGTTTGGATAGTCCATAATCTTCTCCAGACACTCTCAGATCCTCATTAGAACCAAAATCAGAACATAAAAGCTGAGACTGTGAGGAGAAAATTCTTTTGCTAGCTTGGAAGTCTAGACAGGTGGTCAAATCCTATACAAGATGATAATTATTTTCTGCAAATACGTGTTCTGAGTAGAGAGCAGACCTTATCAATGAAGGAAAACATGCATTTGCATATTGATCTTCTGAATTTCCACTGAAGGAAAACAATCAAATTTTCTTTTGTGGGCTATCTCTGGAAAATGCTTTAATCTTCTCTTTAAGAAAAAAGGAAGGAAGGAAGGAGGCTGAATGCTACCCAGGAGCTCTTATACTACCTTATAGCAGGTAGTAGCATTTTGAAAGGTAAAGTACAAGAATTCATTATGACACTATCCAAAGACAGAGAGGAAAATACTAAAAGCCTTTGCCAGGGGAGAAAAATGTGCAGCCTGAGGACTATAGCAAGCTTAATCCGCTCCTATACTAGCTTGAACTGCACTGTAATATACTTGGATAGTGAACACCAAACAGGATTTTTCCTGGTATTGGAAATGACAACAGAAAGATAAAGCTATATATATTCAGGTGTCACTGGAACTGGTAGTCAAAAGAACTGGGAGTATATATACACAATAATTTTAGACTACTGATTTTCAACCCTAAGGCAGGCAGACTGCTTCTAGAGAGTCAGTGAAAGGTAACTCTTTTTTGTCAGTAATCTACTTTTTGCTGCACCAGAGTTCTGCGTCTTCACTGGAAAATATTTAAAGGTCTACAAATAATATTAAAAAAAAAAGACCAGAAATAGATTTTTTAGGTGTTTGCTCAGAAATATTCTATAGGAACATAAAAATGCAATCTCTGGGGAACCTGAATATAAAACCAAAATAAAGATCAAATTAAAACAGAAGAAAGCAAAATCAGCAAGCTAAGGTTTTAGAAATAAGTCTGGAGAGTATGAAAAAGGAACTTATAGCACCATTACCAAGCAGAAAAAGGAGAGCAAATGTCACAGAGAAGGCTGAAAATTAGTTTCTTTGCTTCAGTCTTCTCTAGAAAGGTTAACTGTGACCAGAATTTTAAAAATTAATTTTAATGAGGGGGTAGACATTCAAGATAGAAGAAGAGAAGGACAAGCTAAATAACATTCAAATAAGATCGATGTGTTCAAGTTAGCAAAGCCTGACGAAATCCATCTTAGAACTAGCCAAAGCAATTTCTGAGCCATAATCAATTATATCTGAAAATTCATGGAAGACCAGGAAGGTCCCAAAGGAGCAGGATAAAATAGAATCTATCTTTTAAAAGGGAAAATGACAACTCATGGAATTATAGACCAGTAAACCTAACATTGGTCTGCTGAAATATTTTTGAACAAGTTTTTAAAAGCAGATATCTAGAAGATAATTAGTCAATATAAAAAGCTAACATCGGTTTGTCATATCAAACTAATCTAAATTCCTTCCTTGATGGGATAAATGGCCTAGTGTGTACAGAGAAGCAGTAAATGCTTAAGTAGGGCTCTTGGTACACAATATTCTCATATAATATTTTTCTCATCAAGGTGAAAATTTTTGGTTTAGGTGTTATTACCATTAATAGGAACACAACTGGTTGGAAGATTACTCTCAAAAGTGCTATTAGTATTTGACTATCAAATTAGGGGCATATCAAAGAAGAATTCTCCAGGAATCTATCCAGAACTCAACTTCTGCCAGGGCCCAAGGCCACTATTTTCAGTAATGGTTTGGAGGAAGAACTGGGAAATATGCTTACAAAATATGCAAATGACATAAAAATGTGAAAGACTGCAAAGATGTTCTAAGAATACAGAGGAACTTGACAAATTAGAGTCTGAAAGTGACAGAATTATTTTTATTGAGGTAATTGCATTTATGGAAGGGAAACTGAATGGACAGTGCATTCACTTATTTAAGCAGGAAATGATTGAAGGTGTATATTGGATGAGAAGCAAATTATCAACTCGTGGTGCTGTCAGGAAAAAAAAGACAGAACTCTTTCAAGGATGCATTAAAATACAAAAATCAATTATTCTGTACTAGTGAGATTTCAGATAGAATTCTGTGTTTTGTTTTCATTACTCAGTCCATAAGAAAGATATGGAAATAAGGGAGAGTCTGACAAAGAGCAAGAATGCTAAGACTTTGTGAATGTGGCATATTGGAAAGCTGTTGAGAGAATTGAGTCTATTTCATCTAGAAAAAAGATTCATCAGTCCTCCATTTATTATGCAAATTTGTTACTAACAGGATAGTAATCAGTTGCTGTCCATGCAAGAGCAACAATGAAATAACTGTTCAGTAAAGTAACAGCAACCAAGAAGGCAATGGTACTTTTTAAAAGTCTTTCTAAAAGTAACTCTGGAAGTGGTTGTCTAGGTATATTGGGCAATATCTACACAAACTCTTACTCCTCTTGACTTAAAATCCAATGCCTAAGAATCAGTAGTCATCTAGGAGAAGTGAATTCCCAATTCTTCATGGTTATTAGAAGCAGGGTTAGATGTGATGTCATTATTTCAGTCTGCCTGAGAAAATGGAGTCTTTAAGGTCTAGCTGGTCCTTTGTGGATTACCTTGTAATAGGCATTTGAAAAGCATATAAACAGGTTTTGGATCTTCTTTGATGTAAATATTCTCCACTGGGGTTCTTAGAAAGTGTGATAAATGTGTTGACTCAATTAAGCAATCTGCTGTTTCAAGATACCTAAGTGTTTTCCAAATTATTGTGTATGATCTTGCTTTGTTGTTATTAATAGACAAAAATCCATTACAGCTGTTTCCTCTCAGTTTATTTTCACTTGTTAGACAAGTTTCATTCTAAATGATTCATGATTCATCAAAGGTGAATTTGTGTCTGACTGCAAGTATATTTCTATCAGTGTGAGAAAATTACAGTTCATGTGTCTACCTCCAATTAAGTTAATCAGGATAACATTCAGAAGAAGGAAAATTGTGTCAATTCTAGTCTGAGAAGCAATTTTCCTCAAAATGTTTTCAATGCCAAGTGCCAATTTCTGATGGGCAGTTTTTGCTGCCAGGACTTTATTTTTCCTGGGATTATTTTTCTTTCTTTTTTTTTTTTTTTCCCATCAGATGCTGTAAGACAGCATCACAATTTTGCATAAAGCAATGTAAATGCTAAATAGTTTCTTTAACCTCTGTTGCACTGTGAACTGGCAATGAATGACAGGTGCTGAACCTTTCCAGTGGAGCTGTAACAAGGGAGATGTGAAGAAATTCTAAGCATTAGTAGAGTGGAAAGGAAGCAGTGACTGATTGAGAGTGATGCTGATGTAAAAGCCATGATAGATTTTAAATATGTGTACAAGTGTATATTTATGTCTCTTTTAAGTTTCACAAAAAGCTGTAGCTTGGAAAAATTGCAGTTATGGAGATTTTCTTAGTCCAGACAGTACCTGGTCAGTACATGCAGCTAAAAAATTGCACAACAGAAGGAAGAAAAAGTTTTGTGAGGAAATTTTGTACTTTTAGAGGAATTCAAGAGTAAAGGATAAAGCAACAGAAACTATCTAGGGAATAGAGTTCGGGGATGTTTCACTCAGTCCAAGCTGGCACAAACTGTAAAGCTATCAAAAAGTATTTTTATTTATTAAGTCCCAGTTACAGCTGTTATCATAACAGTGCTGCAGGAAGCACAGTTCCTAAAAGTCCTGGCAGCATGTGCCAGTTCTCCTTCCCTCCCCTCTCCTAAAAAATGGCATTGAAATCTCACTGCTTGAAGTCTTTCCCAAGACCCCAGGAAATCACTGAGACAGTTACCAGATACTTACATACATCTCCAGTTACAATGACTTACTTCAGCAAAGGCAGTGTGTTTCAAATGGAGTTTGCAGTAGTTACCCCTCATCCAGCAGAATATGCATTAGGAAGCCTACTTAGCTGGAGAATAGGTATTTCCTGCTAATGATTATTGCACATGCTCCTGTTTTGACAGAGCAAAATCACCCGTTTCTGACAAGTAAACTTAAATGTCAAAGTGCAATTTCCTATGCTAAGCTCTTGCCTGCGCACAAAACCTGATGAAGAAACAAGGAGGATCTGTAGGAGCTGCCAGCAGAGCCCCGCAGCTGTTCTCATCTGATTATACTACCTTGGCATCAGCCCATTATTAAAGATTTCTAGCTGATGATGATGGGCAGCCCACTGCGCAGAACAGGCTGTTCTCAAGTGGCTGGTCTGAGCAGAACACAACCAGCTTACAGCTCACATGTTTCTCAAAATCTGTGGGAGTCAGGCTGCGCCAAGCATTTGTTCTGGATGCCACTGTATTTCAAAGCATGCAATAATAGCTTTTCCAGCAGAAATACAGTACATCCCTAATGAATCCCACAGCGCTGATCTCACAATAACTGGGCACAGTGCTTAGTTATCTGATCAGCATAACCCAAGTACAGTAGTTAATTTTGAAGAAAAGAGAAAAAAAAAGAAAAAAAAAAAGAGGTACATTCTGTCTTCTTAAGTCCATTGGAAGACAGCACATTTGAATAATAGTTTTAATTATATTAAGTGTGTTTAATTAAGATTGGGCTGCTTCAGGGAACACAAAGCCCTGTTCAAGGCTTTTAAAATGCTTCCTTTCCTCTTTTTCCTGAACAGTGTGTTTAGCTGTACAATATCCTAAAGTCATCTAGTTAATAAAATTGCCAATCTGATAAGCTTTAGGTTTTTTTCCATTGATAATAGCATGTGGTATTTGATAGAGGGAGGTTATAATCAAAAGGTTAATGAAAATAAAATATAATTTTACTTTTTAGCTTGAAAAATGAAAACCTGGCAGCATCTGGTTGTGTAGTATGTATCTTTGGACACTGTTTTACCTTTGCTGCTGTTAATATACTTTCATGCCAATAGCTGCTTATGCTTCAAGGGTTTTATTACAAACTTTAAAAAAAAAAAGCAAAAACATTA
>JAVJGG010000029.1:25975678-25990531 GCA_035590195.1 Aviceda cuculoides
CTGAACTCAAAACACAGCACCGTACCAGCTACTAGGAAGACAATTAACTCTATCCCAGCTGAAACCAGGACACATGGCTTACCATTTTGTAACTGAGAACATTAGTTTTCCAAGAGCACAGCTAAAGACCTGGTAGTTACAGTAGGTTTCACTGCCAAGTGAGATCACAGATTAGCAAATCATTGAAATGGTACAGGTACTGAATTTTTTCTTGTTTACTCAGACCTTTTCTCAGGCTTACTGCCAGCCTACCCATCTTGTCAAAAGAGTGGCTTGGCAGTAGTTTTGTACCTCTGGACGTTTATTCTGGCAAATTTAGCAACTGATCTTCTATTGCCTCATGCTTTTGCAGTAAAGTCCCAGTTGAGGTTTCCAACTGAGAGCAGTTTGCATAAGTTTCTGAATCTCTGCTTTGCAATCTTCGCATCTCATTCCTTTTGATGAACATGAAGAAGATTGCTCCTAGCGATACCTGAACCTAAAATGAACCGAAAATGTATTACAACTTTTAAGCTTGCCAGGCAGTGGAGGAGAAATTCACACCAATCCCAGCTCTCAGAACAGCTGTTGTGACAAGGTGATATTGCTAAGGAGTCTCAAAATAGAAGCCAAGGCAGATACTCTCCCTGTAAGGGTTCTGTTGTGTTTTGCAGTCTCCAGCTGGAATCTAATTGCAATTTAAACCCAGAGCACAATACCCACAGCATTTTCTGCTTTTAAAGTTCTTTTAAGAAATCAGAGAAAATTAAATAGTAAATCATAATCTAGATTTTCTTAGAACCAACATGGATTCTCCAGAGATGTCCTAATTCCTTTGTCTATTCAGTTGAATTTGGTGAAACACTTTTTTGTTAAAATAACAAGGTGTCAAGGAAAATGATACTTTATTTCATATATTTCCCATGATGCTCTATTATTCTCCCTCCCCCCCAAAGAAGACAGTAGATGCTAGATACAGATGAAAAGCTAACACACATTTTTCCACAGATATGCATTATTTAAACCCATTTCTTATTTGAACTTAGGAATTCTTCCACATCTCTCAATTATCTCAAATAACATTCTGATAATAAAGACAATTGACACAACTGCATTTATACTTGTTGCCTAGCTGCATTCCGCTGTTAGGGGGTTGAAGGTTGCTGTTAAAGGTATTGTGTGCACAGATTGACCTATGCAAACACAATATCCATTTGTCTTGCATGAGTTTATTTACCCATTTATTTTTAAACTAGGCTATCCTGTTTGCATCCTCTGTATTAACAAGGTGACACCTATGTGTTTCATCATGGCTCTATTTGATGATTGTTGAGGAAGGACTGCGTGTATCCTCTTCTTGATTATGTAATGGGGATTATCTACTCATCCAAGACAATAACAAAACAGTTCATTTTTCCTGTCCCAATTCACCATACCAAACACAGAGTAAGAGTTACTGATGGTGGAAGAAGTCTTTGGGTTGGCGTGTTCTTTGTGGACCTGATCACACTTCCCATACCCATTTTTAAATCTTCTTCCAAACAGAAATTCAAATGATGTGGCTTTCCCCTGTAAAGAAGGATCTATGCAGTCTTACACAGTAATTTTTTTGCACCATCTAGCTTAGTATTTCTTATGATTTCTTTAAATATGCACCTTTATCAGTATCCAGAAAGAGGACGATAGTATAATCATAAAAACATAACCAACCAGTTACCATGAAATCTATGTTACTCTTCCAACCTTCCCAAACCATCAAGGTATATGACCATAGAACATAAACCATCTCTTCCTAATAAAGATTTCAAACATGAGTGGTTAGTTTTTCAAGTGTGCTCTTTTTCAGGTATCCTTATCCACAGAATATACAGAGTAATGATGGATTTCCTGCTTCCTCTCAAGTGAGGCATTTCTTCCTGGTGTGCGTGGAACAGCAGACCTAGCTGACCTATTTAGTCATAGCAGAAAGCCATTTGAATTGGTGTGTTGCAGCAGCTGTAGCTGCAGGACAGCAAAGGTCAGCTCAGCTTGCTGTGACAGGGAGAGCCTGAAACCTGTGTCTGTGGAAAGGATACGTCACTACTGACCAGCTGTGGCTAGCAGAGATTCACACATTCATTTTGCTCAGAGTTTGTCACAGGACAGTTAGAAAATCATACCTCAGACTGCACTGAGGCTTTTCTAAGTGTGCGTGCTCTGACAGTATGCTATGTCATGGCAGTGCAGTGTTTGGTCTTGACTTATTTTAGCCATGACAGCCTAACTTTCAGCAATGAGACTGTCCAGAGATCTGCCCGTCAAAACGAGGTACAACTTAGAAGAGAAATAAGGCCTTATTATAAACATTTCAAGATATTTCTGTTGAGATAGAGACATCACTGTTTTGTCCACCACTGGAACACTGCTTGTGGCAGGGGAAGGGACAACCGACAAGGACAGGTGAGAAGAGTGATATGTTCCTTCTTTGCACTGCTTTGAGCACCACTGAGTAAAAGCCACTCTCAATCCAGTTACTGACCACATAAGAGAGAAAGAGGGTCCTTGCTGGTGGTGACAGTTTGCCTGAATGTGAAATATACACACTTAACAGTTTCCACATCATTGCCTCCTTAGTGCACAGCAAGTACACATAAACCTGCGTGTCCAGAGAGCTTGGGTGTTCTCCATTTCTGAGTGATCAGCCTGAAACACTGCAGTCAAACCTTTTTTCAGATGGGAGCTATTCTGTGCTGTCTCCCTAAAAGTGTGTTCTTTTGGGAATTTCACCTATTGGCTGTCAAAAAAATTTGTTTCATTTTAAAGCCCAGACACTGTTTTTAAAAGTTCATAAGTATTTATATGTGTAAAGAATCAGCAGCACACATAGGATGTTCCTCAGAATTACCCTGAATGTTTTCTCAGTTTTATCTCCTAGACACTCCTTACTAAAAATATTACTATAAAAGGTGATGATAAAAAGTAAGATTTAGCCAGAGCACACTTTGTACTTCCTTTGAGATCATTTTAGGCATCTTCTTATTTCATAAAACCATAATGAACTTCATTAATCTAGAGAACGGACTGCGTATTGCTTAATGATTGTCTCTCGGTAACTTTACATACCAAAGACCGGTGTTTGTCATCACTCCCAAGTACCAGTCTCTCACAGGCTTAATTCTTGACAAACACCGGTCTTTGGTATGTACATTCTCTAGATTACTGCACTTTTTACCCTGTTGTTTTCCTCCAGTCGCACTTTTACATTAAACTTACTTGAGTTGAAGTATATCTTGTTTCATTAGAAGAAACTATATATTCTGCTTGTACCTAGTTATTGCTTACAAACTATAAAATATAATTGACATTTAAGATACATCAGTTACATATTTCCCGCGTTAAGGCCTAATTTAGTGGTAGTCAGGACATAGCTCATGCAATAGTTAGGCAAATTTCAGTGTTTTCGTTTTGCGAAAGCCAATATACATTTCACAGACCTCATTTGTGTCTTAATCTTGCTCTTGGGATCATATCAAAAACTTCCCTGACATTGGATCAGGACAACAGGGAAGAAGAAAAATCCCATAGGAAGGGGATTTGATGACTTTCTGCCATCCTCTGATGTCTGTGAACATGAAGCCCTGATGGAGAGGAACATTCCCAGGGCTGAAGGAGGTAGAGCTGGAGGAGACAATCCTGCGGTCATTTTCGTGATGCTGCCATAAATTAACTTTCACACTACTGACAAAGCCAACTTCATTCTGTTTGGGGCATGCAGGCATCTCCTCTCGAGTTGCCAGTTTTGTCCTGCCACATATGTATTAAGCACAAATGTAAGACATATTATACTCAGAGATGTCTGATTTCTCACACATTTCTTTTGAACGTATTTTTGAAAACCAGAAGGGAAAAGCTACAAGAACTCACAAAGAGCCCTTCTTTAAAGCAAAAAAATGCAATTTTTATCTGTTATATCGGATGACTCAGGCCAGCAAAATGGGAATAAGAAAGTCATTTTGAAGCTTTTCTTAATCATTCAAGTAATTTAAAAATATAATTAGAGGTGTTATCTGCAATAGTTTTATTATTTAAAAATCATTATTTATACAACTGCAGAGGTCAACACTGTAAGTCACTATTATCCCTTCTTATTAGCCATGACTTTTCCTCATAGTTGGTCAACTGTTGCTTAAGACCTTGCCTTCTGCTCCTGGTACCGCAGGAAACAAAGTGTCATGGAAACCCCTACAGTCCACTTTATATATTCCTTCTGTGGAGTAGGATATTAATTTAATTAAGATGTTGGAAGGTCATATCTCTTGTGGTTCCTCACACTGGTTACAACCATAATGACGACATATTGCAGGCAGAAGGTTGGTGTAGCCTGTTACTCATGGATCTCTCTAAAGCAAGGAAATTACCAAGAAGAAAGATGGAAAGACTAGATAGGTCTGAATCAGCTCCTTTTCTTCCATTCTGTTTTCCCAGTTGAAGCACCTTGAAAGCAAGGCAAAAGGCTGGCAGTTGTTGCACCCCTTTGATCCACAGATCCTGAAACATATTTTTCTGCAGATACAACTAGGAGAGTCTTTGAGGCTAATCAAACTTGTGTTGTGAGTCTTACTTATACATAAAGATGGCATTGTATCACATCTCTCTCCTTCCTAGCTCTCTGAAGTTTAAATGCAAATTAATTTTGTAGTGGTAGAAAGCTAGAAGTGCCACTCAGAGGAGCTGGTCACTACTCATTCCATTTCTCCAAATTAAAAAGTCTGTCTAGTAGTAACCTTTTATCCTATGCAAATGGGCACGTTGAGACAACTTCTTTTCTGTATGGAACAGCACTCCCAAACTTATCAAATATGTTTGCTTCAGACATGGACAATATTCCATGCATCTCCTGTGATATTTTCCTTATCAAAGGAATGGAAGATTCTGAAGGGCACAGTCATATATTTGCCGTAGATTCCATTTGCAGTGTGTGAAAGAAAAGATACCATCCCTCATGGTGAAGCCAAAATAAAACTATAGAGAAAGTGCAAATGTGCAGAATAGGATGATGGAGGACATTTGTAAACTGTCTCTTATCCCCAAAGCATCCACTTCCTATGGTATTCATGCCAGCAGCCTTTCTGGCTGTGTCTGCCCTTCTCTTCGTAATCCTTCTTCCCTAACTGAGAATTCTTCTGTTCATGCATTCCAGGACCATCCTGTCTTCCATCAAGCACTGCTTTGCTCCACCTTTCCCTTAGTCCCCCAGTTATTGATGATGCTGTCTGTTGAATATAATTAGAAGAAATCTTTCCTCTTCAAGCTGGCTCTGTTCTTGGCCAAGGAATCTTCCTCCACATCTTCACTTATGCCTCCAGTCTGTGATGGATCTTTGAATCACTGGTAAAATGCTGTTTTCTCCTCTGTCCCTTTCTTTGTTTTTTCCCTACCAGGATTTGACAACATATTACACAATTATACACTATTCACTTTCAAAAGCTCCCAGATTCTCTCAATGTCAACTGGGATGGCTAACATCTGACTGGATGTGAGTGTTTGCAACATAGGTGTTTACATCGAGCCACTGAGCATCTCAGGCTTCACAGAACTTCCACCCAACGGGATACAATTTATCTCAGCCTAAAGTAGACACCTACGTTTTGTCACATGAATCATACCCTAAACTCCACTAACTATACTTACAAAAATTCTGTTAACTGTGATGGAAGCCTACATAACCAGCTCAGATGTAGAAACCCGTGTTGTAGCCCTTAAAGTTAGCTGTGACAAATGCCACTCTCAGACACGTTCCTTTTTTCCCTTTACCATAAACAGTCTTTTAGTCAAGGGGAAACTTATGGCAGGATTGATTCTGGACTTTCCCATGCTGATGTCCTGTGCTGAAGGCAACCTTAATATAGCTGTGATGTTATCCCTCTTGCCTGTCTGTCCTTGAAACTGTGTGAAATGCAGCTCTTTCATTTAGCATAACTACTTTTTCAAAAATAGTATGCGGGTCATGAACTCCAGTAGCTCAATTTGAACAGAATCATTGTTCTTTCTTTTTTGTACTTGATGTTTCCTTCTGGCAGACAACTCTCATGTGTCAGATACCATAAATGACCTGCAATAGGTACCAAGCCACCAAGGTCGTGAATCTCCGTACTGTTCTGCCCCGTCCTGCTTCATCACCTCAGTACCATGTATTAAGCTGACATGGTTGTCTCCCAAATGCAACCGTGGAAGCCTTTCTCCTGGGCTGGAGTCCCTGGACATTTTTTCATAAATATCGTGGAGGTCAGCTTTTCACTGGCAGGCTTAATGTGTCTTATTAAACTTTATCCTTTCTGGCTTTGCGATGTAAATGTGATTTATTTACTAAGGTGGTTCACTGGCTTCAGAAAATTTGATTTTCAAGGCACATACTGATAATATTTTTCCTAAGTAAACACAGAAAGAAATCTGAGAGCCTCCTATAAAATTTCCCAGGATTTCTAGAAGCTTCATTTCCATGCTTTGCTCTTTTGCCTGATATCTTGTAACAGAAAGATTGTGTGTCTTGTGAAAAAATGGAAATGAGATGGAAATACTCAAACCCATGATGAGCAAATGAACATATGAAGCAGTAGGGCATTTATAGAATGGCAGCAGTCCAGAGATTCCTAGGGCAGTCATGTAAGTTTGTAAAAGTCTTCATGCAGCTTGGTCGTAAACTAAAATGCCTCACCATGGATAGCTGGTTAGCATGGAAGTAGCCCTCACCCCTTAAATGGGATCTGAACCTTAAATACTTAAAACCTTCTCTTCTTCATTAAAAAGAAACATACCAGCAAGGGACAGAAAAGACAGAAGAACAACTGACAGCAGCAAGAGCAGTGCTGAAAGCCCTCAACAGCTACCCTCAAAACGAGAGGGCAGTGGCCAGAGCAGTACGGGGCTGAGCTGCTGCAGGAGCAGGGAAGGCACTTACAGCGCAACACGAACAGCACGAGGAGCCAGCTAACAAGGCTGGTCACTAGCTCAGTGAATGCTGATGTCAGACACACAGCAGCAAGGCCAGCAGAGAAATTGGAGGGTTTGATATGATGAAGTATACCTACCCTAGAGAAAAAAATCAGACCGAGTTAATTGAAAGCTACTCATCTCCAGTTAGAGGAAATAGGAACGGATTGGAAATGAAAGGTAGAGAGATAAAGGCAAAGCTTTGGCCAACAGGAGAGAAAACAGAATACAGGGTGATCTAGTGCACCAGAGTGTTTAAGCATATGCTTAAATTTTAATGTACGAGTAATCCCATTGACTTCAACATATGCTTAAATGCTTTGCTGGATCAGGGCATTAATGTGCATTTGAATTAAACTGTAATGTGATGATTTAGAAGTGAGCTCATTTCAGGTTTCACTGGCTAACCAGAGTTTTGCTTAACTGACATTTGGAGTGGGGATTTTTAATGAACGTCTAGGTGCTTCGGAAAGCAATTAGGCTGTCATTCAGTAATGGCATTTTTTCTCTCTAAAAAATAATTCCCCGTTCCAGATTAATATGTTCCAGATTAATCTTAAAGGATACCATGCTGCTTGTGCATAATTATAGCTAACACATATATAACATATATATATATACATTATTTTCTATATATGTATAATTTTTATATATATAGTTTATTTCCAACTACTTCTTCAACCTTCTAAATGTTTGTCAAGAAAGGTTGAAAGTTCACGTAATGGTGCATACCTCTGTTTAGTACTCCATATTAGAATATATATGACAGAGTTAAATGAGACTGGTAAGGAAAGAATCATCGAGAAATAAAACAGAACTAAAGATAAGACAACTGTAATAAACTCCTTCAAAAGAGTTAAGATAGTGGCTGGCCCATTGCTTAGATGATTCTGAATCTCAGTATTCAGAGTAGCGTGGTTCACCAGCTGGCATTGGTGGCATTAGCTAGCTAGAGAGAACTTTGGCTGCAGTTTTTTTACGGATAACTCTCCCCTCTCTCCTTCTTTGCCAGCAATTTGTTGCTGAAAGCAACTGGCTGTTTTAGCTACATCTGGGAGCAAACCTAGACTTGATACTAAAACCATAAGAAGACCAAGGAAAATAACCAGCTGGAATTCATCCATGGAAGGCTGGAATTATTGCTTGTGTTTTTATGATGCACTGTTTGGTATTAAGCATGCTAGCCTCAGGAAGGAAAAAAGGAGTGTGCAAGTGTGCTGTCAGCAGAGTCTGATACACGACCAGCACACATACTGGGATAGCAGCAAGTAGGCCTAATTCTCCAGCCTGAAGTGGAAATAAACTGAAGCAGATAAAATAAAATGTTGAGCTAATGTACGGAAACACATGGCTAGATATGTGGTTAGGGGTATTTGTTGCATTAAAACATTTTCCCCTGAGGCAACCTTTCTGATGGCAATTAACATGGCTGGTGTTTTGACAATGCTGCCTTTTCAAGCGAGTCTAATCAGGTCAGTGCTCAGTTCCTGGAGGAAAATGGATAACAGGTGCTAAGTCCAGCTGGGTTAGTTGAATTAGCCTGGCTGGCAGAAGAAGACCATAGCCTAATGTTCACCGTAAGAGTAGTTAGGCTATGTGGCTCAGCTCAGAACATAGTGCTGGGAACCAAACCTGACACTGAAGGAAGTATGTAAGAAAGACTGCACTGAAGTTCACTACGGATCTGTGCCTATGAGATTCCATCAGAAGTGAGGGGAGTGAAAGTAACAAGTAGCAAGAGAGTATAGTCATTTATAAGATTGATCGTTTCAGAAAAAAGCCAATACAATGTGGGGAAAAAAATTAGCGTTAGGAACACAGTAAAACATCTTCTTCAGAAGTTATACCCATATAGAGGTGGGTCATTTCATTTATATATCTGTTATTTATTTCTCTTCTTAACCCTTTGATTAAAAATTTAGCACATCATTATATCCACCTCATTTCAGGAAAAACCCTTAATCCTGTGCTTAAGTCTCACTGGCTACAGAGACATCCACAAATTTCCAATTAAGTACTACTCCTGGCAAGGGGACTTGCTGTGCCACTGAATCCTTGTTTTAAGTCCCTGTGAGAGTAACAGACCATGGGGTGTTGCCGTGTCCAAGGAGCTGTGGAGGCGGAAGCATTGGATGGGGTCAGGACGGTGCTCTTCCCAGGGTGATGGGGCCTGCCCACCATCACTGCTCTAACACAGCTGTATGGCACGTGGGGCTTGAGATATTATCTCCTCAGTGCAACGCATTATACATGCGAGCATAATATTAATGATGGACAGAGAGTTTCTGGGAGGAGCTCTGTCATGTACAGTGCTGTGTGTAGCTGGTTAGTGATAGCCACACTGAATCCTTGGATTTCAGTAGTGCTAATGCAGACAAGCAGGCTTGAAAGAAGACTTTTTGTCTGTCCTATGTTTATATTATATCCCATGCTGCAAGGTTAATGCTGGTCTTCTTCAGTGTCTAAGCATGATTTGCACCTTGCTGCCTTTAGTGCACAGTTCAGTTTCTGTAAAGTAGTTTTCTCTCTCTCAGAAGCTCTGGAGATTGGACGCAGCTACATAGTGTAGGCAGGGAGTGCCGATACTGCTAATGTACTACATTCATTCATTAAGTGCAATGTACATGTCCTGGTGTGATTTCCAGAATTAAGCCAGACTGCAGACTTAGGGTCAGGTGAGGGCTTTTTTCTGAGTCAAATTACAAGGAGTCATAAAGGGATTTCTTTTTCTCTTTAGTCTGACCATGGTCACTTTCTAAGATCGTCTATCAATGTGGTACACTCCTTTGATTTCTCCTGCTCTCTTCCTTCAGCACATTATAGATGTTGCTTTTAAGTCCTTCAACGCAGATGCTGAACTTGTTGCAGACTGCTGATCAGTGTTATTTAGCGGTAGTGTTTGGAGTAGAAATTCTGTGTACTCTGCGAAGGTAGATACCTATTTCATCACTGTATATGTTTTCACAGGTCTTGACTCAATAACCAAGTGGTGCCTCTAAGTCACACATTCATACATCTTTCTATTTAGCAGAATTTTCTGCCAACCTATGTTATGTTGAGATATCTCTTCTGAAACAAGATGCTTCACTTATGTCTTGCAAGATTAGTAGAAGCACAGGAATCAAGTAGTGTTTTGCTGAGCAAATCTTGAGACTTTTCAGTGGAATGCAAATAATTTGTTCTGTCCTTGGAGATGAACACCAACTGAAACTACATAATAGTTTTCTTTCTTGAAAAAAAAAAACAAAACACCAAACTGTCTGCCTCAGTTCATTCTGTTACTGCTGATGTAAAAGGGAAATAAAGCTACATTCTCAGCCCTGCTTATTAGTAGTGGCTTGGATGGTGTTATAGACAGAACTGATAAATCACATGCTACCATCTCAGGGACCCCAGAGTGCAAGAGTGCGGATAGCATAGAGCATTTCTGATGGCATCAAAGTGATGTGAAGACAATGGACACCTCTCAGAAGACCTAGCTCATTGGAAAAACTGCCCTCACCCATTAACTACACGTGTCACAGCATAGCTTAGCATTAAGCAAGGAACTAAAAGTGGAAATTGATTTTTCCAGATCTTAAAGAAGTTTTCAGCATGTCATATAGGTAGGAGCATGTCATCTGAGACTTTTTGTTTTACCCCTGATCCCTCAAAGTCTGACAAAAGCTTTGATCATCTCTCTTCTTCCAGAATCTGGGCTATATAGGTTGCAGAGGTGACACATTGCCTCTTCTGTTTTGGACAATCTGTCTCAGCTTGTATATCTTGAGTTAGGGATATTTCAAGTAGAAATAGGGTGAAAATAAGATACTTGTCTTTCAATAGTTGTCTATACCTACTAGTAATCTTAAAAAAAAAAAAAAAAAAAAGGCCACAAATGCTTAAATCTTGGATTGATGGTTAAAAGTTTTTGCCAGTATCTATTTCTCATGGAATACCCAGAAAGATTGGATATGGGTAGGAACTTGCAAGACAGTTTTTCGTAAAAGATGTAAAAATGCTTCCTTCTCTGAAATGCTCACAAATATCACAGTAAAACATGTTGACAAGTTGGGCAGGACAATATTTATACTAGTGTGATAAAAATAAAGCTTGACAAGTGCTATAAAGCCAGGTGCACACTTCTTTGGGGAAGAGAATGTAAAGACAATGTGAGTGGAACCAATCAATGAGGGCTTCTGTTCAGAATCAGCTCAAAAGGAAAGGGTACTGCAATGGCTTTTATTCTCCAACTTGGGGAAGTGCCAAAATAGCGTCCTTTTTTTCCCTAATGTTGTCAGCAACAACAACACAGTATTTTAAATTACTTCAAACCATTGTAAAAGCTCTATCAAGATGTCCAAAATCATTTTCACCAAACAGCTTTCAGCTGCTCTTTTGAAGTCATAACACCACTATACAGGTGAAAAGTTCTAAATCCTGCTTGTGCCCCTGTGAGTCACGCAATGCTTCTAGGTGTTTATTTTTCTGAGAAAGTATTTCGGTTTGCCACTTGCTGTTAAGACACATTTAACACCAAATTGTTGAAGCCAGAATTGAGTTTCTCCAACAGCTAACGTTCCTAGCAGTCTAATCATGAAATTAAAACTGTCACCCATACAATGCAGATTTTCGCTGTGCTAAAGATTTCTTCATAGTGTTTGCTGTTAAAACATTGCAGAACCACTAGATGCTTTATTGAATTTTTACTGAATAAAAACCTTAGTCTTAATCTTTAAAACCACTAATTTCAGCCATTGGATTAAGAAAAATATTTTGAGGAATGCCAGGCTTTTTTAGTAAGAGCTCACAACATGCAGGTCAGAAATAGTTTTGTATATTGCCTAGAAAATGTCCATGGTGTCAAAAAGGAAAAATTTGTATTGAATGTTAATGGCCGTGAAAGCTAACAGTGGGATTTCTTTAAATGCAGTTGTCTAAAAATTCAGAGACTAAACTAATGGACCCTTTTCTCTGTACTTCTGGGGGGCAAGTCACTCCTTTTACTGCACAATACCTTTAGCTATAAATCATGCCAGATGATTAGCAGTGGCCAGCACTTAGACCACCGATGTTAGGTGGGTAACTCACTTTGCCTGCAGGACACGCACCTGTCCATGTTCTAATGACAGAAAGTTGTTTACTGTTCTAGAAGTAAAACACACAATTTAGATGTTTGTCTTAAGAGACGTAGTTGCTCCCACCTGGGTCAAAGTAATTCTCCAGTGTACTCATAAGCAAGGCAGAGGCTAAGCACCACAGAATACCCAGAGTATGGAAATGAGTTTTGCATATGAGATGATGTAAAAAACCCATGGTGGCAAAGGCATTCACATTAATCACGAGATTTTCATTGCCTGCATCTCCTGAGGGTGCAGATATTCAGTCTCTGAGCAGGAAGACCTTAAAGGGGAAGATGCTGAAGGGTTCTGAAATCTGTATTCTTTCCTAACCAGCATTTTACTGTTCCAGACAATCTTCTATCTACTCCGTTAGCTACAAAGCAATCCTTGCAACTATTGCTATTTTGTTTTGTTTTTCTAAGTTAGCAGGAGAAGAAATAAATAACACGAGCAAATGTATTTCTCCGCTTACTTGATTTGGAAGTTTTCTAGGTCACATCTGCTCCCATTGGCTTCTACCATGTTCTGACACTAAACCATCTGGGAGGTATTGAGCAAGATAGCCACAAAGGAATTCTTACAGAGCAATAGCATAAAGTGGGTCACTCATTAAACCTCTTCATTTGAAAACTAAGCAGAAATTGGCCTGTATGATAGGAGAAGCATGGAATATGCTGGAATGAGTGGCATTGCATGAGACAGTGGACGTGAAGGTGGGAGTGTGCAGAAACTATAGCTTGGAGCCTCCTGCAAGTAATTACATTGACTCACAAGTGCGGGGGACATGGTTTCTAATAATTTCTTATATCTCATGGGCTTTCAGTTCAAACTGTTGACTCAGCCTCCACTTTCCCTCTTTTGTAGATAAAATTTGAAAAGTTTTTTCTTGCTACCTACAAGGTAGATGGATATTCACAGCAAACTAACATTTAAATCTGTCTTCCTTGTCATAGCCAACACTGACAACTACACAATATCAAATGCATATTTTGCATTCAATAACAATGGTACTGTTTAATTCCCAGGACTTGCTCACTATTTAAAATACAAGACAACTGAGAGTATTGACAAATATGACAAATACATAAAAAAGCCTGAAATTAAGGAAGAAGAGATATTAATATTGTCTTGTCGACTTGTTCCATGTTTTCAACAGCCATCAATCTGAAATGACAATCTGAAATGTATTACTGGGAATCAAGCAACAAAGACAAGCCACATAAAATTTTGAGTGTATTAGGATTTAAACTAAAATACTGTTTGCAGTTCAAATAATCTCATAATAATCCTCATTTATCATGCATCTTCAATAATAGAAAATTAAAGCAGAATGCTTTATATATTAGGTACCAAATATATCAAGGGATGGTATCACATTGTGATTTCTGTAACAATTTAGAAAAAGTGACTTCCGTAATCTTTTTTTTTAAAACATCACTGTGATATGGGGCTAGAGAAGGATGTGAAAGAAGGTGACTTTATTAACAGCAACAGTTAGGTGTAGATTATAAGGTGGGAGCACTGCCACCAAGTGGAAGAAAGAGCTGTGCCAGTTCACATCAGAGGTCCATCTCACTTTCTAATGTTTCAGACTGTGGCATGCACTAGCCAGCATGTTCCAAAACCTAGTCGAAGTTTCAAACTGCAAAGAGATTGTGCCTTGGGCTATAGATACGGGATATGGGATTTCCCAATATTCTGTCAATAGGGAGTTTATTTGCCTATGCATTACAGTATATATATAAATTAAATTGAGCAAGCATAACTGCCTTTCATATCCCCATAATTAGTTTTAAAATTGTGCTCATTTCTTGGTCTTTATTTCTTGCAGCAGTAAGTTGCTCTGATTACATATTAAGCATGTTAAATAATACTTTTGACCAATTTTAATCTACTTCTTCTTTGAACTTCATTGATTCCCCCTTCTTCATTAGGAAAATGCTCACAACATATAATAAATTATTCATTCCAATCTGCATTAATGGCTACATAGGTCAGAATTCAGTTGCATTTGTTAGCACACTGTCCATTCACATTGTTAGAAATGTTTTTGCTCATGTTCATCTGTAGCCTTTTTGCATTCTAATTAAAATAATTTGGTATTATGTATATTACTGTACTATGTTCTGCTACAGACTCTCTTTGTCATCTTGCACAAATGACCTATTCTACTAAATTCATCACTTCTGTCAATGTTCATCCCTCATAAATTGGGAATAAAATTTCCCCATATCAGAATGGGTGATGCCAGGATAAAATTTATAAGTGGCAGTGAAATGTTGAGGGTCCTTTTAGTAGGCAAGGACTTGGAAAATCACTAGAAAAATCCCAAATCAACTAATTAAGACAGGTATTCAGTAAATGGAGAGAGTACTTTTGTAGAGTTCAAAAATAATTTTCCTTATCCAACTCATTAACTTCGTTTGCCATGAAGGCAGTGCTGAAAAAAATAGAGGCTATTATCTAAATTAGTTTTTAAAAAATCACCAGAAAGTGACATTGATATGTTCAGAAGCACAGTGGCATTTTCTTGCCTAAAATCAAAATAACACTGGTTTTATTAGTACATACATTCCACATCTCACTGAAACATTTTGTATATTTCTAAACTGTGATGGTATCTTGATTCAGGCCTGTTCACAATTAATTCATCCATGTGTTTTTTCCCTACAGGTTGATTTACTCATTTCATGTATTGTCGTGGTTTAACTCCAGCCAGCAACTAAGCACCACGCAGCCGCTCACTCACTCCCCCCCCCCACCCCAGTGGGATGCGGGAGGAAATCAGGAAAAGAAGTAAAAC
>JAVJGG010000029.1:26009977-26031279 GCA_035590195.1 Aviceda cuculoides
TATATGTGTGTGGTTATAAGAATGTAATATTGCATATAGATACACAACTTATTCATGTTGTATGCATAAAAATACATAAATTGCTATATTATATAGGTTATATACACAACATACAGTATATAGGACATGTAATATATAACACACATAAAATATAATAGTATGAAATAACCTATAATATGTTGTTCTATAGAATGATATATGATTATACATAATGTATCATGTAATTTATATTTTATATTATGAATTATGTAACATATATAATATATTTTATATTCTCTATTCTATGTGTCTGCTCTAGTATATAAATTATTATACTGTGTATATATTTATATGTGTATTTTAAAAAGTATCCTTCGTAAGGCTAGAGGACAATATATAATGCTAGGAATTTCTGGCTAAGAGTTTTAGAACTGCCTGAGAAATTTTAGCCAGCTCCACTGGCTACCTCAACCTCAACTTAAAGCTGATGGGAGGCATTGGACAGGTATTAAAATGTTTTATGTGACTGAGGGCCACCACCCTGTACAGGATGACTAAGTCTCATTTTTTGCACTTCCAATCTGACGAGCTAGTCTGAAAACGTCGAGGCTTTGTTGGCTTATCACCCATCTTTGGGAGTATCATCTCACTATTATTTCAAAAACCAGTTAAGTAACAGAGGTGACAGACAAAGCATCAGGACTGAATACAGAGGAGTACCCCAAACTGCTCTGAATTGAAAGTTCTTTGCAGTTTATGTTTGTAGTACCTAAATGTAAACTGCTGTAACTAACACATGGAAACTGTAAAAAGGTATAAGTTGATGAAGGGTAGAGGTGAGCAATCAGAAGCTTAGTGAGTACAAAAACCTATTTTCAGACTGCTTACAACATGTCCTTTCTTAGCCATCGCAGCTGCAGCAGTGCTACACTGGAGGTCACTAGGAAGAGCTCAGACTTCTTACTGTCCATCTTCCTGTGGCTTCCTCCCACTGATCCCCAAAGCCACACAGAGAGAGGAGCTGTAGTGCCTAATTTGGAGACACTACTTGCCAGAGACCCTTCTGACACTGGAGGATTTATCCCTGCCTCACACAGTCAGCCCTCTACCAGAAAGGCATCAGATGGAACAGCCTCCCTGTTTGCCCAACATATGAGGATACAAGTCCCAGAAGGATCTTGAAACCTTCTTTGAAAATGCACTTGACCTTTCAGATCTTTACTGCTGTGCTGGGTTAGAGAAGGCCTTGGGACTGGTCTGCAACCTACGTGTACTTGGGTTCATTAGAAAAAGGGGAATTCACACTGCTCATCACTGCTGTTTGGAAGTACATTAAACATTTGATGACCCTAAAATAAATGCAGCAACCTACGTTCTATTAAAACAGAAAGAGTTAGATCTTGGTTACAAATATTTGGAAAAACAATTACTGAAGTAAATCATGTAAGGAACCAAACACGAAATGTACAGAAGGGAATTGTCTTAAGGTAGGTAATGGCCTTTATTTGCCATTACAGGACAGCGCAGTTCTTACTCTATATTGACGAACCATACGCAATGGCTTGGATGCCTTAGGGAATCCAAAATAGTGCTAGATGCCCACTTTTAGGTTATGGAGTCCTACACAAAGTGTCGTGAAACTCTTATTCTAGTTGTTAGGGCTGGATTTGTCATCAAATACTCCAGAAGAGCTGAGGTCCTTGCTCCACAGGGCTCCATTTCTCCCAAGGCAGTATTACTGATGTATTTGTTTACTCCTACATGTACTTACGGCTTTCATGATTTCTGCTGAAGCTTTAAAGCATGTTTGAAGAACTCCCCTATTTCTCTACTCAGTCAAGAACCTCTTAGTGTTCTCATGTAGTTTTTAGCTGTTCTCTGAAAAAAACGCCTGTGGCAGTAACTTTCTGAGAAAAAAAGACTGGCAATGTCTGACACTCCTCCTTCTGTTTACTTCTAGCCTCAGGAAATCAGCTGACTTGTGAACACTAGGTAGTCTGAATACAATGAACACTGAAAGAGAACAATGTCACTGCGAGGAGACATTTTGCC
Source organism: Aviceda cuculoides (assembly GCA_035590195.1). Taxonomy (NCBI): domain Eukaryota; kingdom Metazoa; phylum Chordata; class Aves; order Accipitriformes; family Accipitridae; genus Aviceda; species Aviceda cuculoides. The sequence goes on from JAVJGG010000029.1 coordinate 26,012,009, forward strand.
TGTACCTCTTTTACTCTTGCTTCTGCTTTTGGAAAAAAAAAAAGTAACTTGCTATGGTATACAGGTGGAGTGGACAACAGTGACTAGAATTAGAAATTAAATTAATGGAATATTCATCCTCTGAATAAAGCAAATATATGCAAAACAATGGATGAGCATGTACATGTATAAACACTTTTACATACGTGGTCCTTGTATCAAGGAAATCTGTATGCATACTACTTTATCAAGGAAATCTGTATGCATACTACTTCTTTCCGTAAGTACTAGAGCACATACATACATAGAAGGAGACTGGGCACTTTTCTGTGGAGAAGATGCACCGTATCAAGTACACGCTGACAGATTGTATGCAACATTGCATTTCACTACATTATAAGGGATTTGAGACTGCTCACTAGTTTCAGTCTATGTAATTCTATGAATTGTGTGATTTCAGACAGTATACGGAAAGCTGACAGGTAATTTTATAAAGCTAGATCTTATAATTTCTAAGTCACCTATAATCTCACTCATCACTGACTGACAGTGAGAAAGTGGACCTCTGAAGCTATACTGTCTGATCCACTTTGCAACATGAAGTGTTAGAGTAGCTGGGCTGGAGTTGGACCCTAAGCATCAGAAAATCAGGGGTTAAAGACTATGACACTGCCAGAGAGACAGAAGGAGCTGCAGTGTACCAGGCTGGTGGGGCAACACCATTTAGCCAATAAAACCGTCTTTCTTATCTAAACAAGTATAATTATCTGTCAGTGTTAATTATTGTGCTGGGGTCTAGATTAATGGAATCCTATAATGTAGCTTTTGTCACCTATAGCGCTGTCTTGTTCAAATTTTATGTAAATCCTCACCCCTGTGTGTAGAAGGGTGCTGTCAGGTTGTGGTTTTAGTTTTGTAAGAAGACATGCATTTACCAGGGATGAGGTCACTGATAAATGTTTCTATAATTTTTATGTTTGCTTCCAATTAAAATGCTTCTGGTCTAGGATTTAAATATATTCTTGCTGTGTTTGGAGCCTAATTATTGCAGTGTTGTGCCACTGTGTGTGGAGACCGTTGTGCCACCCTCGTGCAGATAATGCAGGAATGACACTGACCCATCTGTTTTATTTGTCCTTGATGAAAGAAATAGAAGATAAACGAATCACCATTAGTAGTGAGAGATAATTTGGCTTCAAAAATCCCTTCATTTATAACAATTGGAGCTGTTGCATCACAGAAAAGATACATATTCTAATAGAAGTTATTTTTACCTTGTCATTATCCTTTTAAATAATGTTATGGTGGTAGCATAGCAATGCTCAAGCTCACTACTTCTTTGTCAGCAAGAAAATACAGAATCACTGCTTAAAGTACTGTGAGTTCCTTTTTTTACAAGAAACAGTCCTGCAAGTGACTGATACAGAGCATGTGGGGCAGGTATGAGCCTATATGCAGTGTGAGATTCATGATTGTCTTGGGTTCTTGCTCTGATCTGCTTTGCCCTTGTTACTTTTGTCAGTCCCTGCTATGGTGAGCAGGGGACAAGCTTCAGACTGTACGCAGGTCACAAGCAGTGAACTCCTCCTGTTCATGCAAGGAGAGGTTGCAACATGGAATCGGAGCTCATAAAAAATAAAAATACAACATCACTCAGCAGACCAGAGGCAGAGCAGGACCAAAACCTCACTGTTTATCAGCAGGACCAAAACCTCACTGAGTTTATCAGTACGAACTGATAAGTATTGTCCATTGTTTAGACATCCACAGGTTTGTTTAAAATGTTTAATCAGCCTTGCCCTCAAAAGTTGCCTTAAAACCTTCACCAGAACAAGCCCTTGGGTGTCCTACTTCTGCCAGGCAAGTACATACCATAAGAGGTAAGAGCAGTTTCTGTAGTCTTGTGTAGTTTGACAGGCTTCCTGGAAGTCTTCTGTGTAGCAATTGTCCCAAATGTGTGAATAATTTATTTCATTACATTTCAAACAGTTTGGGAAAGAAAACAAGAATGTGTCTTCTAGTTTAAAAGTTCTATGAGAAGACATGTTTCTTCATTTTATCTGTCCCAAAGATCTGGTATCTACCTACGGTCGTCTTTTCTTCAAGTAAAGAGCTTGCCCTGTGTAAATGTTGTTTAAGAAAAATAATTTTCCATGAGGGCCTGAAAGATTTGACACAGCATAGAACAAGACCTCAGTAGGAGTGACTGCTGTATCACCAACACAAAGCTGAGTCATTTTGAGCTTTGGGGTAACAGTTTTATTTACAGTAGTTTCTTATTCATGTGAGTGACTTGTGTGACTAGCTGCTCAGAGGACTAATTAACTAAACTATCTGAAAATCAAACAATGAATGATTATTTTTTAAAATTCCAGTCATTCACTAAAGTGACATTCAGGAATAAGAAGCTTTTGAATTCTGTCTTCTTAGGTCACAACAGCCAAAGGGGGTCATTATGAGTGTTGTTCCTGCTAAATTACCTGATTAAAGACTTCTAGAAATTGAAATATCATCTGAATTAAAAAACATAAACATCACAGTTATTTATCTACCATTTAAATTTCCAAAACTAGAAAAAGGAATCTTTACAGTATATCCAAAAAAGACCACAGATTTTTTCCTATGTCTGTCAAATATGATGGGAATTGCCTACCAAGCATCTATTTTAGAAGAAAGCAATGTTTGTGGGATGAAATAATTTGGGTTCAGCTATCAGGACTGCCTTGCATATTCATTTGAGCAAACCTCTGAATTATAAGATTATAGAATATTTTAGGTAGGAAGGCAAGCCCCTAATCCAATCCCCCTGTTCAAAGCAAGGCTAACTTCAGCTAGATGAGATCGCTCAGGGCCATGTCCAGCTGCGGTTTGAAAGTCTCCAGGATGGAGATTTCACCACCTCCTGCTCTAATGGTAAATAATTTTTTCCTTGTATCTAACTGGAATTTCCCTTGTAGCAACCTGTGTCCGCTGCTTCTTGTTTCACTGTGCACCTCAGAGAGGCATCTGGGTCCATCTTCCCTAAAACATCTCTAAGTAGTGGACAATTGTGATTCAACATCCTCCAAGCCTTCTCCTCTCCTGGCTAGCCAACTGCAGCTGCCCCACAGGGCACACGTTTCAGGCCCTTCACCACTGTAGTCACTCCCCACTGGCCTCTCGCCAGTTTGTTGATGTCACTTTTGTTACAGATAGCGGGTAATACTGGGCATGATATCCTGGGTACTGGGCTGCATTCCAACCCTCACAAAGGGCTGAGCAGAGGGATCTTGTGCTTTCTCTGTCCTTGGAGGCTTGCGAGCCCAGACTGGGTAAGGTCCGGAGAACCCTGGTCTGACCTCACAACCGACCTCCTGCTCCCATCCCGAATTATCTATGTCCCTATGCGTAATGATGTCCCTAGACCTGCTGACTGCTCTCCTGCTGGTGCAGCCCAGTAGGCAATTAGGCTTGGCCACCCCAAGGACACATGCCTGACACATGCCTCAGCTGCTCTTGGGAAGCTGAGATAACAAGAGGTATAATATGCCCCTGTCTCATTTGGGGTACACTCATTAAGTTTGAGTAGTGACGGAGACCCACTTAAATCCATGAACAGACACAGGGTTAGCTTAGGGTTGAAAATGCAAAAAATGACTAGGCGGTGCAGGTTAAATATGACATATGCAACAATGAGGTTGTTTATTTCTCATTAAAAAAGCAGTTTCAATTTTATTTTCCTGTCAACACCTATTAAACTGAAGATGATTCCACAGTGTATGACTGACAGTTTATTTGTCTATAACAACACTGCTCTCACTCCCCTTCCACCTTTTTTTTTTTCCTAAATGAAAAGTAAATCACTTTTTTTTTGAAAGTTTCTGACCTTTATATGACCCCATATTTACTTGCCAAACACATGCTAAGGCAGAGTGAAATTGCTTTTATTTCTGATAGAGAACCACACACTCTGTGGCCAAGTACTTTGTTAAGAAATAATACCTGGTCCATTTTTCATTTTTGTAAAAAGAACAAAGAATCTGTTCATTTTCCAGAAATGAAAAATGGACCAGGCATTATTTATAACATCTGCCAAAACTCTGACCAGGCAAGCACCTCTAGCAGCTTTGGAGCAAGGATAGTGTTGGCTGCATTTTCTCAACTCCTCTGTGTACACATGTAGGAATTTATAAACATGTTGATGGCTTTTGGCATATCAGTAATAAAGGGCTGGAGAACAACATAAAGCAATTAATAATGTTATGCAGTCATGTACTATTACAAGGCCGCTAAAAGATTCAATGAGTGATTAATCAGCTGAATGGTTCATTTTCCTCGGGGGTCTAATGAACAATTAATATTAATTAATGAACCAGTTAATTTTTTTTTAAATATATAAGTTGAAATGAACAAAGCTGTTTTCTGTCACCAGATTGTCCCTATGAAACTAATAAAAAATACAAGCTAGGAATGGGAAAAAAGATATAAAGATAAGTATAAGAGTCATCAGGTCACAGAGGGAAACTTTAGCAGATCTTTTGATCTAAAATCTATGACTATGAAAAAAAGTAGCTTTTTATTTCAAATTCCTAAGCAGAAGTCAGACATACAGGACCTTGCTGACAGCAGTGGGCCCACAATGGCCATTAAAACCCAAACAAACTCTCTTGTTCTAGGGCTTGAAGGATTCCTGCTCTTATGGCAACATCCTAGAAGGGTGTGAGATGCCCCCAAAACTGAAAGTCTGTCACAGAAACTGCTCTGAAATCTAAGGAAGAGATGGACACTGAGATCTCTTCTCTCTGATCACCTCAGAGCTTCCTGTAGGACCCTGGAGCAATAATATTCGACTCAATACTCTGCTTTAACACACTGGACTTTCTTACTATTTTTTGTTTACAGAACCACGATGCTCACAAGGCCAAATAAGTGATATTTTGTATAGAGCAGGGTGTAGACCCTGAACAGAACTGTCATTTCTATCAAAACCATTTAGGATTTAATTAAATCCCTTTTCAATTAACTCCCTCTCCCACAATAAGGGACTCAATTCCAGTGCCCAATGTGAAATAACTTTCAGCCTAGAGATGGCACTAGGAACCAGAGAATATCCTCAGGTAGACACCAAGTGTCTGACCTCTGGACTCTTAGGACATGATTGCTTCTTAGGGGTATGGCAGATTTTGACTAGAACTCTTGGACAAAAAGCAGAGTGATCAAATATTTTTTTTCCACAGCCCTCTTCTACTGTATCACTCGGGCCAATACAAATAATAAATACGTGATTTATTTGGGTAATATACTTCCCATTTTTCTGAGAGTTTACCATGTTCTTGTGGCATAACACAAATTCTAATCGGACAACTATTACTCTAGCCTTACAAAATACTTACTACGATTACTGCAAAGTATCTATCAGAGATATGCAAAGGTAGTAATTATACTATCACTTCTTTCCCTTTGGACAAGAAAATAAGGCAAGAGCTTTTTTAATCACAGATGCTTTATAAACACCTTATAGAATGGTAACTGTCCTGCTAGTACATGGGCAGAATACAGGTTAAAGAGAAAAATTGGGTGACAGAAATAATTTAGGAAAAGCAGCTCATTGGCTGGTGAAGACTTTAGTGTTCTTCAAACCCAGTGTTGCTGCTTTTTACACATATGAAACTTGGTCTCACCTATCCAAGGCTCAATTCTGACCTCATTAGTAAGCTTAACAAAACTCCTCTTGCTTTTAGTGGTTCTTGCCTTTAATGACACTTGGGCCTGAAGAAACACAATGATAGAGTATATAAATAAAGAGAACAGGGAAAGGTAAATAGGAAGCGAAGAAATGAAAAGGTGCTTTATGCTGCTGTGTGCAATTAAAGTTGAACTACAAGGGCTTCAGCAGCAGAAGCAAACCAAAAAACATCAGGGTTTTCTTTTTTCTTTTAACTCTGAAGTCTAGTCCTTTTCTTTGTCTTCCCCCCAGCTCAGCAGCTGTCTTCATCAGTGTTCAGAGATAGCTGTGCCTCTTTCAGGTTTCAGTTCTTGAGAAAAGGTCAACAAGAGGCAGGAGAAAACATTAAACAACTCCTCATTTAGTTTTTCTGATCAAATATAAAGCTAAGAATCTCCTGGTACCCACAAATTTCTGCAGACAGCAAATGCTGGGCAAAGGGGCAGGAGGTCTTACAAACAGTGGTAGTCAGAGGAACTGATAAAGGAAAAAAGTAGCTACATCAAAGAGTTCAAATGAAAACGTATTAAGTGCACAGGTTTTATGATCAATATTTTTTAAAATTGATAGTTTAGTATATTAATTCCCAATTATTTGTCTAGTAATTTTTTCTATTCCTTTTCCAACAAAACAGTCCCAAAAATGAAGGCTAAAGCAATGAAAGATGATAGTGGTTTTTTTGTTTAAGAACAAAACCTTGTGTTTACAATAGTAGCAGAATTGACTTTGCTTCACTGCTACTAACATACTGGGCACAACACTGTGGGATGATTAGTGTATCTGTAGTGTCCTGTCAAACTGACTTCATGCACAGGCTTAAACCACTCATCATCGACTTGGCTACATATGCCCTCGCTCAAGTCTGGCACAAGCCTGCTGGCTTTTTGGAATGGGAAACTTCAGCAAGAGGAGAGAAACAAGATGTCACAATGAAGAGGATGTGAGGAACGGCACCACCAGCTCACACCTCTGTGGTCCAGGGACTTGGGCCCCACCTGAAGCAGGCCCTGTTCACCAAAGGTTGTACAGATACAGCCAAGGAGTCTCCAGAGAGATCCAGCTGGAAGCAACCTGCCTCTGCTTGTCAGACCTTTTGCATGACCACCACTTGCTCCCTTCCAGACCCTCCTCCCATCACTTCTGCCCAGCCCCTGAATGGAGACCTCAGCTCCCAAGCTTCCTTTCTGGTTTGCTGCTCCCTCTTACTCATGCCACGAAGTACAGTGTAGGTGCTACCTTCAGACTCTCACACCAGCAGCACAGCAGGGAGGGTTGCAGTGGTACTCCGTGTAGTTACCTGATTTTAGGTAGGCAGAAGCAGAAAACAGCACCTCCTTCTCCTGAGGTTGGAGGACTGATGGGTTTGCCTTCACACCTCTTCTCAAGGTAGGTGAACAGGGAGATATGATCAGAAAATTTATTAGAACTATTCTAAAGTGTATTCTATTTCTTGAATATTCAGGTGCCTTTTAGGAATAGTTTTGTTCATTGTTGGATATTTCTGTCTGTCCTCCCAAGTCTTGGCAAGATATTTACATTTTTCCTTACTACTTCTTTATCCGGGAGTTAATAATGGCTTTTGGTATCCATTCTTTTTCCCTGTTTGGAAATACTAAGGCAAATAATTACATAATTAATATGCTTCCTTGGTAACTAATTTATTTTTGTCACTCTTTTAAGTCCCACAGTTCCCTTCAGGCTACTCTCTTCCCTTAATGTTTTTGAATCCATTCCCATTTCTACAGAAAGCTCATGTATATCCTCTTTTCATCCCTGTGGTTTGCTTTCTTTTTCTTTGTTTTGCAATCTCAACTTTGCTCTGTAATTCTTTTGGTTTTCCTCCATACTTGAATAATTATCTGCATGAATCATACAGATTATGAACTAGGCTGAACACTACAAAATATAGGAATGTAAGATTCTTTCAGTAAATATAGTATGCCACAGTTCTGTAGTTTTAAGCTAGCATGCCTGAATTACAAAAATATTGTCTATCAAAAGCCTGTATAGAAGCTATGCTACAGAAAATTTGCATAGGCCTCCTCAAATTTCAAGGAAAGTCCGTAATACCTGAATAACTCAGAACAAGTTAAACCTCATTTTTTTCTGACTATTAAGGTCCAGGGATGCATATTCTGTGAAATAGTTTGTTAACAGTAAATTGAAAGGGATACCATTCTTCTTGCTGCAACTACAGTGCTCTTCAAGGACATAAGCACTGATTTTTGCTGCTGTGTATAACCTCACACCTATTCTTTCCATTCTCAGACTTCTTGTTTTAATGGTTCCCATCCACCAGAAATTATGGGAGATGTATTTCCTTGTATTTGAAACTGGGAGGTAATATACAGCTCAGAGCTTGCATTTTTAAGATGTTTCATGTTAAAAAAAGATGTTTGCTGTCACAAATTTATCATCTTTTATCACATCTAAATCAATAATGTAGGTACAAAACCACAATATAGTTACATAATTCTGGAGAAGCATTCAGAGTACTTGTGGCCACCGACTTCTCTCTTCTTCCCTTTTTCCAGTTCTGCATAGTAGTTTCTCCCATGTTTCCTAGTCATGCCCTAAGCTTATTTCATCCATGACGGAGAAAATCTACTGATCTTTTGTTGAGTTGCTCCTGATTTATTTGAGTGAAAGTCTAACTTCCAGCTACTCCTCTACTTTCAGTTCATGATTTCTCATATTTGTTATCCCTCTCAGCTAGGTACCATGATTCTCATTTTCCAATATGGTCATCCTTTACCCTTTCCAAATGTTAGCACAATTTCTTCCTTGCTTCATGACATCTGAAATTTGGTAGCTGTCCTTAATAGGACTGCAAGCTTTGCTATTGTAAGTCCTGTCTTCAGACTTTATCAGCCTGAAGTCTTTCACATAAGTGAAATGCCCTCAGTATTTCTAACACAAAGAAAATTAATAACCTAGAGGAGGTTTTCTATCCTACTCCACACTGCATGGAGTAGTGATAGTCAAGAAGTAGTCTATTAACTGCAAACAGACCTTGACTATAGAAGAAACCCATTACTGATAATGGCACAAACCTTTTAAAACAATCTTAATTACTGTAGAAGAACAGCAGATAACCAGTCTGACCCCTTATATTATGTTAGTTTATGACCCCCATCCTTGAGAGCTCTAGTATTTCCTAACACTCCCCTGACAGTAACTCTGCTGAGCATCACCACAGCAACAAGTCAAGGGTCAAAGACAGCAGGAGAACTGATGTTCAGAAGTATATTTAGTGACACAGTAAACTGCTGTCATAAAGAAAACCAAAGGAGTGATGAGAATGATGCAGGGACTCCTGAGGTGTCTGTTTGAATGCAAAAAAAAAAATCTGTGAAACTTCACTGAGCAATTGCTGTTAAAATAAGTAAGAAAGTGGGTAGCTTTATATTAGATTATGTAATCTCAATTATCTTTCTAACTTTTAAAAAATAGTGCAAGATTATGGTGGTATGATTTCACACCTTCTGAAAGGAGGCAGGAGGATTCTCCTTATCCTTGCTGGTACTTTTGGTAGCATCTGCAACAGCTAAAGTTTAGAAGGGTCAAAAGCAACTTTATATAGTGGATCTGTCATGAGTACCTACTGGACCAAATAGAGAAGACAGTGTAGATAAAAGCAAGTAGATATTAGTGATTTAAAGATAAAAAAGAAATCTGCAAGGCTACATACAGAGAAGCAACTATAGGTATAAGGACCATAAGTGATACAGTGCTGGGAAACAAATCCATTTGAACAAGAACATCACCAGCATGAAGCAAGTCAATGAATCTGACAGATGCCCATTGTGGGTGCACATCCACTCCCAGCTGGGGAGATAGGAACACTCCAGGTTATGGCATCAGCTGAAAAACACACAGATGCAGTCTCTATGGATTAGAGAATTAAGCAGAGAAACATATCATCTTTGCCTCACAGAAGGATTCACTGACCTTTGTCTTTGTCTTAATGGCACTGGCAGGAAAGCATAGGGATGGCATAGCTGGCTACCGTCCCTTCCTCCCCACAGAGCTGCCAGCACCGGGAGGAGGAAGGGTCTGGGGCAAGGGGAATGCATGTCAAGAAGGGGCTGTAATTTGGACTTCCCCTTGAAAGAGGAGGCATAGAGAGCCACAGGAATTGTGGGAAGCTGTTATGACACTCTCAATGTTGTCAGCACTGAAAATACTCTAAGGTCCTTTATTTTTGAGTGCTTGCACTGTGAAAATCTATCTTTCAGAGAATAGGTGCTCAATGGTTTTTGAAAGTCAGGTCTTTTGATGTGCATTAAAATGAACACCAGAATTTTGAGGCATTTAAAGCACTGAGCCACTTCTGAAAAAGGTTATTAAGCCTTTTTCTCCATATATACACACTTAGCAGCCTTGGACACTGGCCACAGAAATGATTACAAAAGCCTTAAGCACTTTTAAAGCCCTGACTATCAGTGACTGGAAAGTTTATAACCTCCCTTGAGCCTTGTTGGTGGAAACATAATGAAATACTGCCCTGGTGCACAGCTGACATTTTCAGATGTGTGGATCTTGAGTTTCCCAACATCCTTGATTTCTACAAACAGGAAAACTTGCTGCAAATCCTTCAAAAATTTTCCTTTAACCCTTTTATAGTCTGCAATGTTAGTTACTGCTGTTGCATTTTCTTCACCTTCTTTGAGGTAGGGGTATCAGCTTAGAGCTTTACCGTGGGGTCTTTGCCTGCAGTCTGACTTGCAACAGAAAGTTGCCCTTATGGCTTTATGCCATGCATCACTCAGTGTATTTGGTGAATTATAGTCACAGTACTAACAAATTAGCAGGAAAAAAAAGGCATAATAGTGATACTATTGCCTGACAAAGATGAAGAACTAAGCTCAGGCGTATGAGCATCTCCTTAAGAACTGGGAGTGAGGAGGGGAAAAGATAGCAAAGGAATGCAATGAAGCTGATGAATAGTTTAATACTTTGTAGAGTGATGTGGGTTGACTTAGTTCTTCTGCGTCACTAGAGAGTAAATAATAGCCATGCAGGTTCTGAGCAAAATACTCCAGTAAGTAATTACTATTTCCTAGAAGTGGATTGAGCCTTGCACCCCTGGAGCAGTTGCATGAGTGATATCTAAAATAACAGTAACAGCAGGGCATGGTAAAATCCAATTGTTTACTCAATTCCATTCTGCTTTGTTCTGCTGTGAGCCCTGTTGAAAGCTGCCTGTAATGAAACACAAGAGACCCACATAAACTCGGATTTAACTCATGTGAAGGAGTTAAGGAGAATGCTCACTTCAATTTAGCAAAGGAGAGACATTCATTCATTCATCCTCATCTCACTGGATTAACAGCTGTAATATTCCCAAATAATAGACATGCGGTGTGCTCATGCAATTAAAGTAATGTTATAAAGATGGCTGGAGAGTTTAGTGACTAAGCAATGCTATTTTAATTACGTATTCCATTACTGTCCGTTGTTAAACAGGAAGTATCATGCAGTTATTGAACAGGAACAGAACATTTCAGGTGCGAGGCAGTACTTTTTAGAAGTGACAAAATGGAACTGCAATGGCATAGAAATACTGTGAATTGTTTCTTTGAGATACCAACATAATCAAGCAACTAATAATCCCTGAAATTATGTGAAGTGCAGGCAGATACCTATGAAGTTGCAGAGAGAGGACTTTGTCATTCACAGATCTGAGATTTTGGAAAATATGTGTTTAGGAAAGTCACTTTTACATGCCCAGTGGGTGTGTAAGAAAGGAGTATGTAGATTAGAGATTGAAGAGGTGACCTGGAAGAATTACACCTGGCTGTGTGCTATACAGACCTTGGCATAGGACCACCACTACCAGCAACAAAACTTTTTTTAAGTGACTTAGCTTTTTCACTCACTCATTACCATTCCCCTTCAAAGGATGGTAGAGGAGAATTTTGAGCAATGGTTCTACATCTTGCCTTCCTCTCTTTGCAACCAAACCATTTGAAGTCCTGGTGGGTGGGGTATCTGCAGCTTGAAATAGGTCATTTTAGTCATATTTCACTGAGTGGAGTTATAGAATTCATCAGACTTCTAAAGGGCAGCAAAGGCTAGCATGGCCAAGATGCAGTAGCCAATTAAGAAGTTTGTAGACCTAAATGTCAACAATGGGAGGCAGTAAAATAAGGTGAAAAACTGGACAGCAACTCTGGAAAAGGGAAAATATTTTAGGAAATATTGGTAAGATGTAGACAAGAGGTTTATAAATGTAACCAAGTAAGAAAATGCCTCAAGGACATAAAGATGTGAAGGAATCCATGAGAAACTTTCAAATTAGATATTATCCTGTCTGGAAGTAGTGCAGCATATAGAGCAAAGAAAGTTTCATCTGGTTTAGGAATAGGTGTGTAACCCTTTGCTTAAAAACAGCCATTTCAAGACGCAAGTCATTCACCCCTGTCATAAGCCATAGAAAGGAATAGACTCTCGCAAGTTCTCAGCCTACCATCCTGTTCTGAACAGTTTCCTACAAAGAGGAGTGTTTGCTTCTCCAAAGAGTGACATATTCTGCTGCTGTAAAGTTATTGCACTCTAAATGTTTTTGGGAGGGAAATCCAGAAGTACTGAAGAGATTGCAAGTATAAATGAAAATACTTGCTCCTAAAAAACCTGTGTCTTGGAAAACTCCATCCCTTCCATTTTGGAAAAAAAAAGACAATATTGGATTTATGTCAAATCCAGTCCATCTGTCCATCCAAATTTGACAAGTGTTCTTGCTTTCTCATTGCTTTTCCAGCTGAGAATTTTCTGTGGAAAGAAAGTTCTGAAAAAAAATAAAAGACATAGTGTCAAGAAAATGTGAATATACATACGGATTTCAGAGCAGTTTCATCTGTATGATGAAACTCACACCTGAGAGCTCCTACATCCCTGTGAAAGGTTGGCTGACAGAAGAAACATCTGAGAGGCACAAAGGGGACTTGTTGGTCCAGCTCCTATTGCAAGTCAGTGGGCAGGCTCCTCACCTTCCTACATGCCTTTGAATTTCTCCCAACAGGCAACATAGCAGTAATGTCAAAGTTCTGGTGGCCTTTTCTGCATTCAGTCATTCATATTTTATTATGGGTGAAGGCAGCACTAACAAGTTAGGGGGAAAAGAGAATGGCTCAGCAGTCCAGTCTAAGATCTACATCAGTGTCTTTTCTTATAAATAACTTTGTTTTCATTTTTGAGGAATAGATGCTCAGTCTAGAATAAAAGTTACTTTCATGTCTATTGCTCTGATCCAGTGATTTGCACTCAGTAGGTGTTCCTATATCAGGCAAGTTTCAGCAACAGTGCCGAACTGATTTGTCTTTGCAATCAGATTTGTCTGGTTTCTACCAGACTGCACAGAACATCTGTTATCCTGCATCTGGGGTTTGCCAACACAGAAGTGGCTGCATTTTTATGGAGCCAAAGTTAATGTACAAATAGTGTTATTTTGCAGTTCCAAGCAAGAGATTTCTAATAAAAGCACTTACTGCAAAGCCCGCTTACACCAAAGAGTGTATTTCCGGGCTTCAGAGGTCTATGAGGCAGTTCAAAATTTGGATCCAAGATTCTCCACAGTGCTGAGTCTTATTTAGTTTCTCCCTGAGTATAAGAAAGCCACTTGTAAAATCCAGTTCCAGCTTGGATCTTACTTTCTACATAGTTTTGAGGTCTTTGTTTTCATAGTTTTAGATGGACCTACATGTGGGGCTTAAACATTGCTAAAAGGGAGGCTACTGACTCTCAAAATGACACAGACCCTTTTGAAACCTGAAACTATCTGAACAAGCATGAGCAGGTGGTATTATCTTTCCAGGATGAAAAAGTCTCTTGGATATTTCATGATAGAATTACGTGGTGTTTACTTATGCTAATGCCTCCTTATTCATGCAGGTTTGTTTGTTGTTTTTAAAAATGTACAAGTATTTTATTACACCTGTTTGAAAAATGAGCATCATGTCTGGCAGGTAACTCTCACAGTAATGCCTACAATAGAAGACAATATTTGTAAAACAAATGTTTAAGGCCTTGGGCACTTTCAAAGATTAAAGTAATCTAATTACTTCAATTTATTTTTTTCCTGGAGTTTGAGATAACTTCAGCCTTTGACTGTAGTCTATCCAAGCCATGTAACTTTAAGAACTCAGTACTGCTAGCAAATCATATGCAATAAGAACGTCAATCTAATTTATTTTAAATTTCTTTCTTCTGTGTGTCTACTCCTGTTGTACACAGAAATTCTCCAGAGTTTACTCTGCAAAGCTGTCCATAATTTTTTCCCATAGAAATGACCACGGACTTCAGATCTGAAAAATTCACAGATTTTGGAGGAACTGAGAGATGTTCATGCTCTCCTTAAACAAACTCCTTGGCTTCTTCCTGCCACACACACGTCTATTTTTCTGGCATAAAGATGTGCTGGCAAAGACTTCCTTTCCTTCTTAGAACAGCACACACCTCGGAGAGAATTTCAATGACAGGAGGAGGCAACATCCTATAGTGACTCCAGAGTTCCTCCTATCTGGGGAATATCCAAAGTGTAGATAAAAAGTAGTCCTGGTTCCACAGGTCGCCAGTGGAGATTCCCCATCTATGCAAAATCACCCAGAAAGGGAAGGGAAACCCCAGTCATGGTACTCTTAAATGAGTTGTGCACTGTGTTGATCTAAATAGGTATACAGATAGATAATACAAGCAAGCCAAAAGCATCACAAAATAAAATAAAATCTGCCACAACATTGGCATAAAGCTGGTATGAAAGCAAGTTTTTTCTTCCATTTACAGTAAAACACTTGTAAGCTAAAGTTGGGACTCAAAAAAGATATTTGGACCTCATATGTATGTGAAGTTCCTGCCTGAATGGAATGTGCGAGATTCAGTTATATCCTTTCATAATAAAATGCTGGCAGGCTCTTAATTTTATGGCAGCATCACCAAGTAGCAACACTAGCAGGTGGCTCTGGAGCTCAGGACAAGTGATAAAAAGTTCCTTTCAGCTCTTGTTCTTTCATTTCAGAAGCATATGACCTGCCCTGACCAATATCCTGTTACTTCAAGGAAGCTGAAGGCTCTTTCGTACTTACAGTTTTCCTTCACTGAACCTCACATTTTCAGATGCACACCCACCTCAGATTTTGGGGATGTAACTACTAAGACGGAGGACTGGAGAGCCAGAAATGCTGAAGACTTCCAGCCACAAGGGCTGTTCCTGAAATGTGCAGCATGACCCCATATGATAGTCAAACCCAAGGTTCTGCAAGCCAGCTGTTGTCAGACCACATAGTAGGCACAGTTATGGAAAATGACCTCTCATCATAAAGCAACAAGCCCATTGCTCACTTTCTCACAGGTCTGGCATGATTGAAATAGAAAAGATGTAAAACAAATGTCTATAAGAGGGTTGATGTACTACCTTATTAGTCCTACCACAGGAAATCATTTCATTGATCTGTATTTTGTTTAGATTGCTGTTGACCAGTATCACTTGTAATAGCCATGTGCTCATGCAGCTGAGAAAGGTGTTACTGTTCCCAGAAAGGATACAGAGGATTGGATTAGTCAGAAAAGGCTTAGAAGATATAATATTAAATATGACTTGTATTTTTAATAACCAATCATTGCTTTTTCCTGTTTATAATTTTTAAAAAGGAGTTGAAGGCACAGGTTCTGATTTTTCATACTTCCCTGCATCTCACAAATGCCACTAACTCTATCCCTTTCCTTAGAGTAACTCCAGATCATCATATAAATATAAAAAAAGGATCTGATACACATCTTTCTTTCATTTAATTTTCCTAGAGAATTTATCAAAGTTGTGGTCAGATGTTTGCTATATGATATTCCTGCTAAGTACTAACATCTGATGCAGTGTGATGCTAATGAACAATCTGAAAATATGAATTACAACAAAGTACACACTGTTACTACAATGAATCAAACTGGTAGTAGAAAGCCCTGCTATCAGATCTCCCTTTTTATAGCTGAACTTATAGTTGAACTTCACACTAATGCTGCAGTAGGTATTGCTACTGCTAATTTAGAAGCTTTGTTGTGCTTCCTCCTGTATATTTCTACTCAGCTAAACAATTATCCAAGTGAAAAATCTCTCTTTCTCATTTTTATAATGTTGCAAAAAAAAAAGCATTTCTGAAGCTCTTCCTGGAAACTGGTATTGACACATTTTGGAGGTTAGTGCAGTGAAACCTTACTAACTCTTGACACTTTGGTTTACTAGTCTTCATTCAGATGAGTAAAGATTATTATATGTATTGCTTCAGTGTCATCTTCTACAAGTACCTACTTTTCACATAAAAACTTGAGGGTTTTTCATAGGAAAAAAAAGGGTAATTTGACAAAAGAGGAAGCAAAAGAAACAATGATTTTCAGGTAAAACTTAAGTACCTGAAATGAGGTCACAGCCATGCTGCTGTAAGAAGAGCAGAAGGAAAAGATTAAGGGGCTGAGGAATTGGTTTGGATTAGGGATGCCCAGAATATTGAAGTTCCAAAGACACAGCTAAGTGGGCCTCTTCCCCTCTCAAGTTTTAGGAATCAAAACATTCAGAGAGTTTGGTGGAACCTTCTGAGCTGAGACAGGGTCCTCTGTAGGTGGCAAACTACCCCTCTGAATGACACTCTGCCCTTAGGACTACAGGATGACTGATAGTGTTGACTTTTGTCTCATCTTGGCTGTAATACAGTGTTAACCCCCAGATTTCAGTTCTGAGTGACTTTTCACTCACAGTACTCTACGCAAGAGAAGTCTTGATCATGACACTGAAAGCATTGCTTACTCTATTTTTTCCAGTGCTTTCTCTTTGATTCACTTACAAGAGATGACATGTAGAAAAATTGCAGGAAAACACATTTCTGCTTCCTGCCAGACAGCAGAAGCGATTCCACATGAGCAAAACTTTGAGTCATGGAGATAGGGGTTTTCCAATGGAAGGGGAGAAGAGCTGGAGGGTACTGATTTTGTGTAATATATTCAGATGGGGCAAGGACTGGGAGTTCGAAGAGTTAGTTTGACACTAACGGATCCACCATTTACTACAGTATTATTGCTCCTTAGAGGAGATGACAGTTTTGAAAGGAAAGCCAATATATCTGCTCAGTTACCAGAAAAGGTGGAAAGATCTATAACACAGAAAGATCAAAACTTTTGTGGCTTATATTGAGAGTGCCCTGAGTACATTTTTTTTTAAGATTTGGAAAAAAATAAGCCTCCCCCTTCTGTCTTCACCAATTAGATTGAGGGAGAAATTATAGCACCACAGTTAAAATACATAACATTGGATTTTATCTTCTCAAAGAGAAAAGCAAAATTTGAACGTTGATGTCTACAATGCTCTGGATGACTATATAGTGGCATAAAAATTATTTGAACAAACAAACAAAAAAATTGCCATAGATTAGGTAAACTGGGATGTCAAAGGGCCTGAAAAGAATAGGATCCATCTGAGTGCACTATGGAGACTGTTTGTGCTCAACTTCCTGGACAGGCAAGACAAACCTGATACATCCAAAATTCACCAGAATGGATCCACATATGCTGACTATTTGTGCAATGCACACACAACCCATCTGCTACTCCCAGAGCTGTTGGACTCACTACACATGTCCACTCAGCCATTTAGATTTTCCAGACAAAAATATGTGATCTCGTATTTAATGAATTAGTTAATTAGTACACCACAGGGAAGTAATTGTGCATTCACTAAAGATGCCATGATTCTACATATGAAAGCTGTAGTGGAAAATTGGGGGAATGGAGTTCCTGCCTCCCACAATCCTTAATTCCGTAAGATTGAGAAGGTAAATCCCACAAGAACTTTTTATTTCATTGCCTTCATCTTCTTAATAAGAGTTGGCTAAGGAGGAAAGGAAATTCGTATACTCCAAAATAAAGGAGATTTCAGAGAATCTCTAATGAGAGTAAATCTTTGATGCCAATAGAAAATATTGCAGTACATACAGAAACATATATTAAATGCATGCATGTGGTATTACAAAGACTCTTCTCTGATAAACTTGCATTTTCCCAATTAAGAACAAAATTTAATTTCATGC
This sequence comes from Aviceda cuculoides, assembly GCA_035590195.1. Classification (NCBI taxonomy): domain Eukaryota; kingdom Metazoa; phylum Chordata; class Aves; order Accipitriformes; family Accipitridae; genus Aviceda; species Aviceda cuculoides. The sequence continues at coordinate 26,029,760 of JAVJGG010000029.1, forward strand.
ACAAAGTCTGGGTGCACCTCTTTTTCCTCTTCTGGCTTTCACATCATCCTGCAGCTCTAGTTATTACTGTGTAATTGTCTTGAAATGTAGTTATTGCTAGGAATTGTTGCAGATGTTCCCTGTGTAATTCAAACTAAATGAATATAGAATTAAATTACCAGTGCAAAGCCTTACCAGTGCAAGTTGCCTTAAAAATGGTAAATTATTCTCTCTCTTTAGAGGAAACTATCCAAAAATGTAATGGGAAGTTAAGTAAGCAGTATTTCTTACTCAGAAATCTAGAAGGATTCAAAACAGGATGTCAGAGTTAGTGCTGAATAGCTTAATATATTGTCCCCATTCAAGAGATGTAACAGTGAAGTACTGTTGCTCTGTGACTGATTAGGGAGAAGTCAATAAAAATGCATCAGCAGCTACCTTAAAATTTATTGGGACCTAGGACACTACCATGGACCGGAGGATTTTGTGGCTATTTCATGTTATATTCCATGGCTTCTAAGACTTTCAGTTCTCTTTGGGCAGGCTTAAAATGTGCTAAAGACTCTGATGACTGTGAGTACCTCCCCAGCCATCAGACCACAAAGAGGTAACAATTATCAAATACATAACTTTGAAGAAAGGGTCTGGATCCCCAGACCTGTAAATTGGACCAGCCACACTGTCTACAATTGAAGAAATGTGTATTAATGTGCAAGTTATGTACAATGACATGACAAACATCAGCATTTCAAGGTACATTTCAGAGCTGGTGTTCCCTTAGCACCGATCATGAGCAATACTTGCATTCAATAACTATTCAAAGGCCAACACAGAAATGAAAAGCACAATTTATAACCTTAAAGGAGGTATGCACCCAAATCTGGGTGTTCAGTAGGGAAGGTGCACCAGCCAACGACTTTCAGACAAATATATGTGGATAATAGTGCTCAGAGTGTATCATTAATGACAAAATTAAGTTTTGGGCAGCTGCATACAATGAGCAGCCCATGAATGTCTCTGCTTTACCTTATTAGCACCACTTTATTTCTCTTTACAAAACAGATGGAGGTGAGTAGGAGCCATTTCATTCTTAATTTTCCAAAAATGAAGTGTCATTAATATTTTGGACAACTTTGAACCCTGAGTGGGGCCAAATAGCCTGTGTGTGGGAAGTTCAATGAATGTACCAGATGAAAAATGTGAAGTTGCAGGTATCTGAATGAACTTTGCATTGTTTCAAACAAGCTGGGGTTTTTTTCTTGTTTGTTTGTTTCCCATGATATTCTGTATCTGGAACATTTTAAACCATTCTAGGACTGGTACTTTCAAATAGGTCTTGATTTCCTGAACACAGCTAATGTAATCAGTAAAATCTGGATTTTTTCCAACATATTCCTTTTATTCCTGTAGAAGTCAGTTGTCTTGGTTTGAAAGACAGGTGTCTGCCAAGGAAGGCAGGAGCCCCCCCCCACGGAATGGCAGATGCAACCCCCCTTCCCTCCGAGTTATTACAATTTTGAAATCAAGGAGCTTCCAGGCAA
>JAVJGG010000029.1:26031379-26050039 GCA_035590195.1 Aviceda cuculoides
TTTGTCCCCCTAGCAACCCGTATGGGGAAAAATTCCTTTAACAGAAAAAACCCAGAAGAGTTTCTGAAACTCCAACATCAGTGATAGCTGTAACAGCTCTTCAGGCTTCCACTGAAGCCAATGACAAAAATCCCATCAGCTTTGAAGGGTGGAGGGTTTGCTTCTTAATGGAACTGAATGTTGCTGGGGTTTTGTTTTGTTGATTTGGGTGGGGTTTTTTTACTATGCATCATTCATGACAGATTTGAAGTGAAATGTGGGTTCTACATTAGTGTCTAACTCTTTTTAGGAAACGCATTAAGAGTTTGATATCTGAACTTGGATTTACACCCAAAGCAGAAACTAACCTGTTTCCAAATCAAGTTCAACAGACATTATAGGAGATACACTACAAGTACATCCCTTGAACTATCAACTTCCACAGGCTGATTACTTGTAGAAAAGAGAAGCAAAGTAGCCACAGAGTTTGGTTTCAGTTAGATTATTAATTCCACCGTTAATCCATTGCCTCAGTCAGCCTATAGGGACAGAAAACATACCTTCAGAACATGAGGTTGGATGATTCACTTTGCCTCTCAGGTTTTTTCCCTCAAGCTGCACGAGATATGCAGAGCAGTAACTTCCAAAGCTGCCCTATAGCACCTAATCTGTTCTTTAAGATCTCAGCCTTGTACTTCCTTGCCTTTTAAGCAACCCAGAAAAATGTCTTCTGGAAACATCAACATGCCATTGCTCCAAATCTTAAGGTAGATCTTAAAGCTAACTGCTGATGCTCTCTGAAATCAATTTATTTAACTAAATGAATAGGTTTATAAATAAAAACGTAATAAGTAATAAATAGGTTAAGTAAACAGGTTGCAATAGGGAAATGTAACTTCCTTTTTGCTAAATTTTACTGGTCTTTTTAATTAATTCAGCTGTTATTGAAATATATTTTTAAAGTGGTATACATAGAAGACTAAATGTTATTCTAGGCCATGATCCCATGAAATAATCTGCAGAGATACGCTAATCTTCCTGCCCAGAAAAGGTTGAGGGGGTAACTACAGCATAGACTTCCAACAGTACATGTGGCCACTTTCTTATATAGTTTCAACCTACAATATGTTGTTGAACCAAATCACCTCATACCTATTCAGTGTAGTTTATTAAACTGTTTGATATTCGGGTTTGGTATCTGTATTTTCCATCTCATACCTTTTCTGTGTTTCCAGGTTGCAACAGTAGGCACAACTTCCTTGTTTTCATAGGTGGTTTTGACAAACTTATAAAAGTGTTTGTGTTTTCCTGAACAAAACTTCTGATGAATGTTTGTGTTGCCGTATCATTTATCTGCAAGTTTGTTTATTGTCTGTTGTGTTTTAATTTTTCCATTTCTTTTTAGAAGCATCATCCTCTTTGCCATTAAGATCTTCAAGGTGAGTGGTCATCTTTGACTTTTTTTCCTTCTTCTCTACCACTTCAAGATCTTCAAGGTGAGTGGTCATCTTTGACTTTTTTTCCTTCTTCTCTACCACTTCCAAGATGCATCCAAATCTTATCACTTCTTTCTGTGAAACATTAAAATCTGTGATCTCTTGTGTAGATAATGGCCTAAATAATCAGTGCAAGTTTACAGCTGTCTCTGCCTTGATTACTCTAGCCATCAAATATTTCTTCTCTTTTTCTCTTTTCTTTTTTTTTTTTCAAAATACTGCCAAAGTGATCTTTCCTATGCTTAAAATCTGATCTTATCTTTCAAACACACATCCTGAAGTCTCAAACATTGGTCTCTTTCTAATCACTCTTCCCTGCTCTATATCACTTTTCCTGATGACCCCACCAATTAAAAACATTATTTTCAGGCAGTCATCAAGAAATTATTTGGGGTGAGGGAAAGTAATGATGAGTAAGACTTCAGTTCAAGGGTATTAAATGCATAACAATGCACAGAGCACTTTTGGTACCTAGTGTTTACATTATGGCACACAATTAGGTATCTATCTGAATCAGAGCCCCAATAAATGTAATTTTAATTTATCCTTGTCTAATACATCAGATTAGCATTTCTAGACTGCCAAGAGCATTGTTTGTGCTAAACAAATAACACTAAGACAGACTGCCATGAATTTTTACTGTGATGTTTTGCACTTAGAATATCATCTGTCAAAAGATTGCTCTCAAAGCACTTCACAGACGTTAACTAATTAGGCCTAATGACACTTCTCTGGAAGTAGTGAAGTGTAATTAATTCCCTTTTGTGAAAAGGGAATTTAAGGCACAGAGAGATCAAATGATTTTTCCAAGGTCATGAAGGATTTTACAGAAGATGTGGGAACAGAACCCAGATAGTCCAATCCTCCAAGACTGTGCTTTAGGCACAGGAACAGAGCTATTAGCTGTGGGAGGAGGACGGCTCTTCCTTTCCTTTCTTTGTTATTACAGAAGTACAGGAAATTAATTGCTGCACAGACATGCTTTTATTAATTCCACACTAATGGCCTGCAAAGGGTGCCTGTAATAGTCCATTAGGAAGGAAGTTATCTGCCTCCTCCAAGTTCTGTGTGTAAACAACAGTGAAGAAATTGTGTATTTCCAAGTTATCACTCTGCCGAGGACAAAGTATTGCTCATGTTATCCATTGTTATTGATAATGTCATTTACTATTTATTGTAGAGTTGTGGTTTTAATCCTGTGCATTTGTATTCCTCAGAATTAAATATTACAGTGATAAGAAAAAGGCCACAGAATTTCAATTTATGTGTAAGAGATTATCTCAGTGACTTTTGTAGATATGTAAATTCGTGTCCTAGCTTTTGCTATAAACTTCAAGGATTTGTTTTACCTTTTTTATTATTTTTTTTTAACTTAAGCTTGAAACTAGGAGATTTCCTGGCCTGCACTGAGCCAGCATTGGTTAACAGGAAGAAGAGAAAGGTAGCCCCCATCTACAGGTAACAGGTAATGCATTATTGGGAAAAAAAAGGAAGAATATGAACTAAGTGTTCTGATTTAGAAGCCAGTTTTGCCCTCTTCTCTGTGTACATCCCCAAGAGTCTCCTCTAATTAAAGTATATTATGACTAAAATGAGTATATATGGTCAGACTTTCATAGGTGATTAGGTATCTAACTGCGGGCAGGTCCTTGTGAGGTCTTGATACAAGTGAGGGCAACTCATTTCCACTGGATAGAGAATAAAGTCAGAGAATGGGCATCTCCATAGAGGCATGTCCTTTGATTTCACACAAACTGTCTTCACATACGACTCTTTTAATTGTCTTTGTGCCTTGAGATTTTAGCTGGCTGTTTTAATCCACTCTTAGCAAATTTGATATAATGACACATTAAAAAAAAGAGAGCTGCTGAGCAGGAACCCCTTTGTCTGTCTGTCTCTGTAGCTGCTCTGCTCAAATCAGAACTTAATCTTTGGTGTTTTGCTGATGGAAATCGATTGACTGTAACTGGTTTTTATGTAATTTTAGTGTATTTCCAATGTTAACTGGCTTGCTGGATGGAATTTTCTTGTAGTTCGTGCTATAAGGTAACCGGTATTATCACCGGAAACTATAGCTGGACTTGCCGAGTGAGGATCTAGAGGGATCTTTGTGTTAAAACAGACAAAAAAGCCTCTTTTCCACTCTCCTGTACAACCTGATAGGAATTTGCACCTCACTTTGCACTGTTAAATCACTGATCAAAATGTATAGCAGTGAACAAAGAGAGCAACACCCAGGATGTGCCCAAAGTAAGATAAAGTATTAAATCAATACACTGCAGAAATATGAACTTTTTTTTTTTAAATAGCCGCACATTTTTTGTTGTATTCACTTGATGGATTTAGCAGCTGAAGCAGGCACAAGCAGTATATGAACCAAAAGGCAGTTTATAAAGGGTTCCCCATCTGGATAGAAAATTCTTTTTTTTCTATAAAATAAGAATTTATTTTATGAGTTTATAAATTGCAGCTCTTAAACTCGTCATTGAGAAATCGACTATAACCTAACTGCAGTTCTTTTAAAGACTACAAAGAAATGTTTCACTTTAAATGGATACCATTGACTTTCCCCCGCACTGACTTCTCTTCTGACAACTATTTTCCACTGATGCTGTAACTATTAGCAGTGTGGCAGTGCTTGGAACTTGAGATCAAGGTACATGACATTTGCTGCTGCTGCTGTAAAGCTTTGCTGTCCTCAGTTTGAACCTAGGTGAGTGAAAATGGCTGTTTCAGAAATCTAGAGATACAATCTGCAGGATTCCAGATATCCAGCAAGGCTGTTACAGCCTAATACTTTAGTATCTAATTCCAAGGGCATCCAGCAAAAGGCAGGGCTCAGAATGACTCCCAGCTGGCAGTGCTTCTAAAAGAAACCAGACGTTGCCTTAACTTGGTTCCAAGTTTACAGATGTAATTGTGTACTGATGGCCATGTGGCTTCTTAAAACAGAGCATTTAAATAATAAGCATTTAGCATGTACCTAAAGGTTATGATGTTAACTCCTTTCTCCCTTCTTGCACCAGAGCTGTCGAATCCTGATCCAAATAATGATGTGTTTGTCTATCATTTCACATGGCCCAGGTGTCACAAAACATCAACGATTTCTTTGTCTAGTGGTGTTATGTTTTCAATTTCTCCCAAGAGCCAGTAAGTCCCACGCTCACTTTAGTTTCTCAGCTTGGACCTTGATCCCACAACTGGACCCTCCTCCCCAGTAAGCATGGATATGTGAGAAAGCACCACTGCAGGTCCTTTCCCCCAGCTCCTTTCCTCCCAGACTCCCTCCGTGATCGGAGCTCTCCTGGCTGAGGCCGGCAGCCCTCCTGCCCTGGTCATTGCTGAGGCCATAATCTTCAATGAGACAAACAGTGGTGCTCCACTGGCGCGCATGCGGCAGCTCCTTCACCAGTCCCACCTGGCACAAATCAGGACAGCCTGGTTATTTGGAACCAAGAAAGAGGGGGAAAAATATTTTGCTGGTCATTCAGAAGACCTAGGAGGGACTCTAAGGACCTGAGGGAAAAACTCCCTTCTGCTGTTCCCTGAGGGTAGTCATCCCTCTGCTACACACAGACCCTCATGTAGGAGAAAAAAAAAACCTTGGACAGAGAATAGGAAACCACAGCCTCCAGTCATACAGTCGTATCCGTCTGCCAGCTTTCTGCCCTCAGACATTTCAGTGTGGAATTAAAATCTTTCATCCTTGGAAGATGTTTTTTTTCTTTTTTTCATTATACTTGTATTGGTCCACCACATATTCCAGACTACCTGGACAGTTTGTGTAAAATTCAGAGAGACCAATGAGTTAAATATCAGCACAGAAATGCACAACCTGAAAGCAGAGGCTTAAAATGGAGACAGTCCGTCAGCAGTCTCTTCACTTCCTCTCACTAATAATATGATTGAGTTGTAGTACCTGTAGCATAAACTCTTGTAATGACATTACTGGAATTGCTGTATAGGCATAATCTATCCTAAGGTATATTTATTATAATGCTAACATTTCTGATACCCATAAATTTGTCTGTCAAAGTTTTCATGATGAACCTATTTTTCTCCTAGCATATGAGAGAAAACTAGTAATTTGCTGTTTTATGTTTGTGTTTCCATATCTCAGAAACAGATTAAAATTCACTCTAATACTGTAGGATTTGAATTAATGCTTAAGCCCTTAATTTACCTTTCCCATGTGTAAAATAGGAATATTTATCTAAGATTCATTTAATATCCATCTTTCAAAAATGCTGCTATAAAAATATACAACAGTTTGGAAAAAGAAAACATAAGAGGCTCCAAACTGTATTTCAATTAGAGTATTATGCCAAAACACATAATATCATATCACTAACAGAGCTGCACTAAAAAAAAAAAAAAAAAAAAAAAAATCAGATTAACTGCAAGACCAGATAAAAAATTACTTCATTGGCTTGTACTGCTGTGCCTGAGTTGGATGGAATTCAGAAATCATGCTTGCTAAATGATTGAATAATACAAAAAATTTCTTTGTTGGTAAAGAACTACATTTAAATCAATATTCTAGAAACCCAGATGCCATGCCAAAAATGGTGAAGAATGAATATTAAAAAGTTCAAATTAAACACTTCAAATAACTGATACTTCTGTGTGTTGGTGGGATGCACCTCATCTGGCTTCAGCTTACTCAAACTTAGTCTGAGTCAACATCAGCTCAGGTACCACCAGACTGCCATTTTACCTCCCTCCTTTTAGACAAGTACCTTAGGGTGGGCTGAGCTGCCTCTGAGACTCACAAAGAGGGAACCTGGCAAACTACTTTAGAGTAGTTTATACCCATGCTTCAAGAGGATAGAATAAAGGGAGATTAATTGTATCTAAAGGCCTGTACATGTAATACTGCTGGGAGTTTTGTCAGTAACTTCCAGGTGGACCTGACCATCCCAGTGTGGTATGACAAAATCACTGAACTTGTGGGAAAGGAGGCTGGTCTAAACTTGAGATATGTTTTTCATTATGTGGCAAAACTCCTCTAGTTCTAAAAGTGACAACTGCTGCCAGGAGTGATTTTCGGCTTTCAAATTGTATCTGGCAACATCTTTGCCCAGATTTCAGCTAATTATACAGTGGATGTTTAAAGGTAGTTTTTAATGCCATAATGGACCCAACTTAAGTCTTTTTTTGCTATGAAAAGCGCTGAATATAAACCACACACCACTTTTGCAGAGAGGTTAGTGTAGGAAAGATTACAGGTGTCACAAAGCATCTTAGTTTTACCCAAGATAATAACTAGCCAAATTCAATTTATCCGCAATAAGATTTTTTTCAGAAGCTAATAAATTTAGAGGGAAGAACTCTGTAAGGAAAGCACACACCCAGATACACCCGTATGCATAACATACAGCTACACATACTCCTTGGAAAGTATGCATTAAGCTACACAAACACTCTTAAAACACAGTGTATCCTTCTGGATAAGCAGCTGCCCAAGCTGGCCAAGATGTCCTTAAGTAGTTAAGTTTCATGAAGCAGATTATACACTCCCACCTTGAACTCAGCACGTGTAGCAAAACCATCTGGAGATACCACGATCTCACCTTTTGTCCAACAGTTGTGTCTCAAGGCTGGTTCTTAGTCTTTTCCCGCTGCCCCCATCAGATGCCTTATCCACAGTCCAGTTGCTTTCACAGTTACTTGCTGCTTGTTTTCTCATTGTTATGCCCATACCAGTTTTACCCAGCTAGCAAAGTTGCATTTCTTCAAGGACTGCTAACTTGTTTTCAGGCTGTACCCATATTGCCACTTTCCTGTGCTGTTTTTTGGAGGTTGCGCTCCACAGGAGGGCGAAGAACACCCAGTTCCAGACTCCAGTTCACACAACCAGCTTTTGCAAGCTCAGCCTAATGGCAGGTCTAACCAGTCACGGTCCAGACACCCTGCTAATATGGGGGCTGTGAGCAGCAATGGCTACTATTACTGGACCATAGGGCAGCAAGACCACTTCTTCTCTTAGTCCTACAAAGCCCTTCTCTCTACAACACAACCTGCATCAAGAGAAGGGGAATGAGAAAGCATACAGCTAAGGAGAGCTATTTGGCTGTGACTTTACTGCTTTTTTTAGGCCTTGCTCCTCTCAGAAAGCTGTATTACATTCATACATGATGGAGACAAGGTCTTTATTTACATTATTGCCACATCAGATTGATGGATATCTATTTGCTCCTTTTCATGACATATGAACGTGGGGGTCCCTGAGCCTCTTGCTGTCACTATTGGCCTTCGCTGAGCCTGTGCTGGGTCCTGATGCTCTTTATGAACCATCCACCCTGCTATCCCAGTAAGGTGTTCCCTCAAACAGGCCTGTAGAGAGTCAGTGCTGTTTTGGAAACCTGGAAGTTTCTGTAAAATAGCACAATACATAATTACAGCTATTAGTTACTTAATACTTTAATTACAGCTATCTGAGGTAGTTCCTGAGCCAGGGCTTCATTTTCTCACACAATAAGGGGTGAAGAAAGTTTTCAGAGTGGGTCATGAACCTCTCCCTTTCACTATCAGGGTCTGAGGGATGCCCAGAAGCCTCTGTGACTTACTCTAATATTGTAAATCATTGGGCTGTCATGATATTTTCAGACGCCTGCTGTCACTAACAGAGGAGAAATCTGTATCCTGCCTGCAAGCCAGGAAAATAATTCAGGAAATGAGTGCTGCATTTGTGGAGAGTAGAAAATGTTGCAGAGTCAAAATTTTCATTTCCAGCAAATCTTTAATTAACATTCATACATCAGGAATTAGCACGCACGTCCAAGCTATTCACACAATTTTTTATCTTTTCAGTCCAGGTGCACCAAAATCAGTCTGGTTCCTCTTTCCAGCTCTGAGGCTATTACAGAGAACATGCAATTCCCTTAGGCAGCTACTGGGAATCAAGGACACTTGCCTCATGTTAAGGTGCTCATTAAAGAAGAATACCCTAGGAATAAATGGATGCCATCAGAGTTGGGAGCTTCCTTTAGTGAAACCTTATTGTAATGACACTGTATGTACCTAAACTTACAAAAAATACATGTGTAGACAGGCATAAACAGGAGAGTTCTTTGAGCAGACTTTCAGGCAGTTAATGGACTACCTCCCAAATTACTCATTTAGGATTCCTGGGCAATCCAGAATGCAGAAAATGTACTAATTTTTCTTTCTTATCTGATAGAAATGCATATTAGAACACAAAAATATCATTCCGGTTCCTTCATTTGCATAATGTGGTGATTTGGAAATAGTTTCTTTCATTCATCTGTAGTCTTTGTAGAGGAGGTTATGAAGTATAATTTGGAAGACTAAATCAATCTAGAATTTATAACTGTATCAAAATTAAAATCTCCCACTGTGTATGGAGAAGCAGAACCTTAAACTCAGAAACATTTTAAAACATAAAGCCATTACAAGTGTGCACAGGATCTGGTCCAAGCAAAGTCCTCCTGCAAATTCCTGAGCAAAGCCCATGGAAAAGAAGACCTGAGATTTTCCAGATGTTCTCTCTGACAAGAACTCTGCTGCAGTTCTAGACTCAGTAACAAGACATATAATATGGATTTTTTATTCCCATCAGAATTAGTGGTTAAAATGTCCCTTGATCCACAGGTTCTATGCAGTGGTCTGCCTTGGAGCTTGGAATAAGCAACCCTATCACATCTACTGAAGTCAGTGGGAGTTTCGACCCGAAGATCACTGTTAAATATCTTGTGTTTACTGCCGCTGATTCATTTTGTGGCCTAAACCGGGTCACGAAGTCTGAAAAACTTTTCAGCCAAGTGTGTGCAAATGTGTTTGTATCCTTAGCATATATAGTTGTAAGCAAATATACGTGCCAGGAAATCAAGCGTTTATGTAGAGAGATGACTCGTCATATACCTGAAGGGCTAATATGCGTGTTCAAATTTTGTACTTAATTTTAAATTCTGTGTGACTATTACCATTAATAGCCAGTAGGGGGTCTCTCCAGCTTCATGGGACTAAATTTGCTGTTTCTGACAGAGCAGAGAGAAGCATCTAGTACAGTCAGTGTTTCCAGGAACTACATTGGTGCTTCTGAGCAGGGTTTTGCTTTGTTTTGTTTTGCTTTGCTTCATATCTTTACCCCCTGTTGCACCCTGTAGTTTTTTTTTCTTTACTCTTTCCTTGGGTTTAGTTTAATTAAGTGAATTGAAGTGAACAAACAAAGCCTCAGACACTTGTAAATTCCCAGCTACCACAATACTGAGCATTCCACGTCCATGGAAATTGCTTTTTGCATCTTTAATTTGCAGGCTGTATGTAATAGGAGTGTATGCAGGGTCTGTCTCACAGGATTATTAGACAGATGAAAAATGTGATGCAATAATAGTAGAATAAATAGAACAACAAAGCAATGAAAATACAGCTAGAGAGAGCAGATTATTTGGAAATAGTTATATACCATGTGGCAAGGAACACTATTCTGATCCCTTCTCAGTTAACAGGAGTGCTGGTAGGAAAAAAAAAGGTGTTTGTATACATTTGACACCTGAATTTTCAAGGCACCAGGAAAACGATTAAGATAAGTAAAAGGAGTCAAGCATGTCCAATTAGCAATTAGACACTGTCAGTGTTTTTTTCAACAGTTGTCATTGTGCTAACAAAATCCAAACCAGTCTTTTACTATCAAGTAACAGAATAGACATCCCTGGATATTATATAATCATTGTAATGCTTACCAAACAAAGGAAATTATTTTAATCTTCTATATATGGATCAGAAAACACACAAAAAATATAATTCAGTCATTAAGTATATGAAAGACTCTTAGTATGACAGTGGTTAGAGGAAACAAGAAGGTGGAGAGCTGTTCAACAAAGGGTCAACAAAGTCATATATCTGTGCTGGCAAGGAACATTTGAAGCAATGCCTGCACAAGCAGACAATCCAGTAAGACTGAAGCTTAAAAATCATGAGTGTTGCGTAGGTGTGTCCTTAGGAATTGACAGTGCCGACCTGGGACTTTGTATGCTCCTCTGTCCACTGCTCAGGCTGTAGCATTCACAGGGAGTGGCTTCAGAGCCATGCACATTTTGAAATGTTCACTAAGTAAAGTCAGACACTTGAAAGTCTCCGAATTAGGTAAAAATGTGACTGGTTTGAAAATAAAGGGGCTACACTAATCAGGGAATATTTATTAGCCCCAGACAGCTCCTGTCTAGTAAATTGGTTAGGAAAGATAAACTGAAAAAGAGGCCTGGTAAAACAAAATAAAACCAATATCTCATACATAGCTCTATAATACTACTGGTTTTAACCAAAGACAGGAATTCATCTTGAAGAACTGAAGCTCTAGAGCTGAATAGTTTGGCAATCTGAAAGAGGATAACAAAAGGTGATAAGTTATGATTATTAGTAAAATATAGATATAACATTTGAGATGGAACAGCAGAGGCTCTTCGAAGAAAGTCTAAGGACAACTGAAAGGTGAAAAGCTGGTAAAAACAACATGTGAAGCAGATAATCTCCAGCATAGTAGATGACATGGACTTATGAGCATCAACAATTTCAGTTCACATTGTACTTTCTCGAACTGCAACATCTCAAGGTGACCTATGCAACAGCCTGAACTGTGGTGACAGAGAGCCGATTTTGACTTTGGACTTAATTATAGCATTTACATTAATTACTATTCAATGACAAAGAAAAGAAGAGTTGTTGCAAGAAAATGTTATAAGGTAAGAGTCTGGTTTTGGGGTTTTTTAACAGCTTTTTATTTCATTAAAATAGATGTTATTGTGTGTCTTAAATAATGCCTTTGAAGCAATATATACATTTGAAAGAAAAGTAGCTAAAATTTCCTGTCTACACTATTATTATGTTTGATAGATTCAAGAGCAGATGCTAGGGCAGAGGAGGTAAAACAAAGGTTTTGCTCTTAGAAAGCACTCTGAGAAACAAGTAACAGGATGTGGACATGAACATTAATGAATCATCTTAACCTGCCGTGGAAATGTCACGCCATATGAGGCCCCATTTCAACTCAAATGGCTTGCAAGGTGATCGCCGGTTCCTCAACAGAAAGAGAGGAATTTTGGAACAATAAAGCTTGCAAAAACCTGAAAGCCAAAAACGTATTTTCATGCCTGACATAACAAAACCTTTATTTACTATATGTTGTCTGACCTGCCCTTCTCCTGCAGACAATAACATAATAATACTGTAGAAGACGCAACAGGAATTAAAAGCCATATGTATATATATATGAGGGAAAGTTAAGACATCTAGAGTCTTATAATTTTGATGCCATTTACTGCTATTTCAGTAAACTCTTATTAGGCATTATGAACCTATTTACTCATATCTGAGGTCTGTCTCTGAGACCTTTATTGTCCTTTCAAAATTTTATGCTGGTTTCAACACCCACTGCAAAGCATAAGCAACCTTGTTTTCACTTGGATCTTTTGACATTGTCTTCTCAACATCAGTTATGACAACTTTGAGCTGTTACATTTTGGAAAATAAGATATTTTGATCTTATCTCCTCAGAATTCCTACTGACAGTCTCTTCCTCACATTTATTAACACTTATTATTTTGAGAATAGTCAGTTCTGCATCTGCTTGGTTTCTAAGACAATATGCAGTGCATCTGCTCATTAAAACCCAGGAGTCATATCCTTATTTAGAAGCTGATACTACCAATGCAGAGATCCTATTGTGAGACCTTTGTTTCTTCCAAGATTGGTTATGGTAATTTTTATTACATAGATTTCCTGAAGCTGCCTGGCTCAATTTATAGTCCCTGATGTTTCCACTCTTCTTGTCCTTAAAGCTGCAACATGTTCCTACCTTGGTAAGGATTTCTGTTTTATGAAGAGAATGCTCTGGTGATACATGAGCACTTGAAAACCATACTACCATTCCAAGGTTTCCATGCTGTTTTCCAGTCTTTCATTGTTTTCCAGCTCCTGGTCTGGCTCCTTGTCCCCAGATACCATTCTGCCTTGGGGCACTAACTTCCTTTGTTTCACTCAAGTGTGGAAAATACTTTCTGATAAGTCACCAGGTCCCTAACACCACATTATTAACACTTCAACCCCGAAGACTCCCCTGAACACATCAGCCTTGATGCTAACACTGTGAAGGTATAGCAAATACTGTTCAGACACTCCAGAGCCAGTCTGAAATGCGACCTGGTGCCTTTGACTAGGTCTACATTAGAAAGGAGTCTGGTCCAACAGAAGCAGATTTGTTTGGCAAAACAGCTGCACTGAGGACCCTTTTGGGGGGAATTGAGAGGCCTGCCTTCAAGGCAATGGGAACATACACTTGGAAATGGCTAGATTGTTTTCAGCTGGCAACTATTTTGGTCGCTGATAATCATTTGTAACAAACTCTTGTCCCTGGAAACTCTTCAAAACAGTGCTCTAAGGAAATTTTCCCGGTTTTCCCTGTTGCGAGGTGTGTTCTCTGAGAGAATTCCACCTCTTCAGATCTTGTCATGTTTTTCTTGGCTTTTACTAGATGGAAAAGAGTGAGCAGAATATTTTTTTTTTCTTTGAAAGTTGCCAAATAGGTCATTAAGCTGATGTTGAAAGAGCCCCTGTCCACCAGGTGTTGTGGCACACACATTCAGGTATCTCTGTCCTTGTGGAACAAAATATGCAAGTGTTCCAGTTTCTCTCTGTGGGAAGGAGACAGGGCTTCAGACTGCTTTCTGTGAACCTGTTGCTGGTGGTTGTGTCAGAGTTGTTGCTTTGTGTGTTTAAACAGTAAATAGCACAACTGCTGTATTTCTGACACGCTCTGAGTTGGCTTCATAAATTGCAAAGACTGGAGGACACTCCCCGAGCATCCAAAAGCAGAAGACCAGCTCCCCCCATGGAGTCACCTGTGTCAAAAGGAACTTGCGAACGGGAAACACACTGTGAATGTGATGTGCCTGGATAGGCAGACGTGCTGCTTTACTCTCATTTGTACCTAGTGTGCTAGCCTTGCCATGCTTATCACCTGCTTTTTTCCATGGCTAAACTGGTCTGTTTCAGAGCAGAAACATCTACTTCACTGTTCCTTAATATGCAAATCAGATCATGTTTACTTCGGCATTTTCTAACATAGCATAATTTCTGCTTTAGCTCAACTGAGACTAGTACTTATCAGATTAATTTCTGAATTATAGATGTAACCAATGTAATACCCGTGTAATTATACCAGAAATTAATTTGGCCTATTATATTTAAATATTTATGTGAACATAGTCTCCATCCCCCTCATTTAAATATTTCCTTCTCTCATGTAGATATACAAGATCTAAGGCTGAAAACAGCCTGATTGTCATTGTACTGGAGCACAGTATCAATTACACTTAGGCCCCCACAGAGAGGAAATCAGACAGTGTAGGGGGTTCCTTTTCCAAATTAGCTTTCTTGGAATACAGAAAATTGAAAAATATATGAGAAAAACATTATTTCAAACATCTGCCCGCATTAGAAAGCCTCTACCAAAATCACAGGCTGTGTCATAATTAAATGGCTTGAAAATAATTTCTTGAGAGCAGAAATTTTATATTCAGTCATGCATAGCAGCACATAGGAGTTTTTCCCCTCAAAAAGCTTCTTTGCATTATGTTATTATACTCCCAAGTAAACAGGATCTGCTATGAATCCAAAACAGAATTAAAACCTTTGGGCATCCAAAGGTTTTGTTTATGGAGATGGAGGTAACTAAGCCCTAAATTCCCAGATTCTGATCCCTGAGGGTTGGGGTTTTTTTTCTGTATTAATGCTTAAGTCATATATCAATAAAATGCTTGCTGATCACCTGAGTAATGGAACAAAGAGGAGCTTGAGTCACTGAGTTTGCCTTTGCTCAGACCCTCCTGAGCACAGGTTTCTTCTACCTGAGGAGCAAATCCATAACTTTCCTTGTGTACCCTCACCCAACATGCCAGAGGTGGCTGCAGAGAAAGTAGATCAGCAAGTGTTCCTGATATAAATCTAGATTCAGGGATGTGAGTCAGGAGCCAGACATATGAGTTTTGCAGATAGTGCATGAGATTCTGAATGTCTGACACTTAACTAAGTGATGGTCCCACAGTCATAATTCCACAGTGCTCCCTGATGGAAAAAACACTGCCTTTCTGTGAATCTCTGTGAAAATCAGTGTTACCTTGCAAGATCTAGGCCTAAAACCCAAGGCGAAGGAATGAGGAGGAGCCAGGTGAAATGCCATTTAAAACAATAACTTCTTGAAGTTGCAGTTCACAGTGTTTATGAATGAAGATTAGCTAAATATTTGGGCAGAACAACACTCGATCTAAAAGAAGACACAACGCTTTTGTGGGTAAGAGGGGATATCTGTGCAACAACATACTTAGACTAAATATTGAAGTTTCCCTCTGTTCCAAAGAGATATTCATCACAGCAGGAAAAAGGAATCTATTTGTCTGTCATCCTTAGAGAAAAGTGTTAAAATGTATAGAAGTTCAATAAACAGCTTCACATGACATCAACACTGTTCAGCTGAAAAACTTCAGATCTTTCAGTCCTGTGTAAAAGACACCAGCTTTTGAAATGTACGTGCTAAAAGAAATGCACAGACGTGATGGTTGTGAATACAGAAAACCATTTGTACACAATCAAGTTAGGTAATGGTGCAAAAAATTGCTCTATAAATCAATCAGCCCCCTGTACTTGTTTCATTAAGGGATAATCTAACTCTCATATCATTTCACTAAAGTTGGCTAAGCTTCTCATATTTGATTTGCATCCAATTTTTTTTAGCAGAACTCAGCATTTTAGAAACAAAGGAAAGAAAAAAATCCAGTGCAGATGTACGTTTTCATGATGTTTAATGCAGAACAGCAAGGTTGCAGTACATTAGTCATCATGGCAAGCAGCCTATATAGAATATTAACTAAACTTTAAAGAAAAGCTGTATTTGTTCTCAATGCCTATACCGGTGTTTGCAAAACATTTGAATATTCCAAAGTGAATGTGGGAGTTATCAATAAGTCAGGGCATTACTGGCTAACCTCTCCCCATAGGCAACTTTGTGTAGCTTTAACTGACAGTAATATGTAGCCATACATACAATCATACCTTCAGTCAGTTTTTGCCTCATATCGCCATCTTGATTTGTACAAGTTTATTCTGAAAAGCTGTGTACAGAACAAGAAAGACAGCCGTTGATATTTCCTGGTTTGTGGCAACACCTCGTTCCTGGTTCACCTCCTGCACATTCTTCGCTTGATCCTGTTAATGACCCTCAACTCTTACGGAAGGTGCTAAGCTCCCTCTGTTACCATTTAGTTCAATGGGGTAACAGGAGATTTTGACTAAATGTGTAATCATGTCATGTTCAAGATCACTTAGCTTTTGAGTGAGATGAGATCATGTGGTTCCTTATAATCACCTTGTATCAAGTTTAAAAGGGTGCATATAACATTTTACCCATACAGTCATTAGTCATCTTATATATTAAAAATAAACACACCCTCAAAAATATCAGCTTAGCCCCAGTCCTCTGCTTTGATGATGTAAAGTAAAATCCATCAGACTATTATCCTGGAGGTTCTTTTCTGAAGGGTAAGCCACAGTATCTGTTCTCAAGTGTTCAAAAATTGTACTGATACATAATGGATAATTTCCATTTCAACTCTTATACATATAAAAATCATGCAAATAAGCAATTGACATGATTATGCTTTTAGTGCTGCACAAGCTAACAGCTATAAAGTAATTTTTGGCACTAATGCCATGTTATTTTGCAAGTTAAAGTAATAAGTTAGGTAAATGCATGGTTTTTAGACACTGTTCTCTTGGTGTAATCGTATTGTCACTCTATTACTTATCTTTTTTGTCTGTATATTTAATCTGTTTTTACAAACACTTCTGTATATTTTTGTTTTGTTCATTCTCCTGCACTTACTTACTCACTTGCATTCTGACTTACCTTCTCCCTTATGCTGTGATACATTTCTCCCTCTCTCTACATCATGACAGACTTTTTCTTCATTGATCAGTAGATCTGGACATAGCTTCTCTATCTTGACTTGTTCTTATTTCAGCCCACAAATAATTAGGTTCCACTTAGTTCTGAGGAAGGTAAATCTCACCTCAGAAGGGAGTTCTCCAAGTAGCAAATAGATTACACAAGAGTTAGCAAGGTCCACCCTATTCATCAGAGACCCCTGAACTGACAAGCAATGCACTCCTTCCCATGCCCTCCACCACACGATACAGTGAAATCTGGCTATATCTCTACTCATCTAAGGCCCATCTCCTACAGACAAGGGCCAATGTTATTTGTGTTTCATGTGTTCGTTTGTGTGCCAAATATTCACATCCAGATTCCTGGGTCTGTGACCATGTTGCCTGGTTCACGTGGCATTCTCAGACTTACAATCTATCCCATAAATCCTTACACCTCTTTGAAATATATGGCCCCAATCCTCAGACTTCAAAGCGTATTCCAGTGTGAATAAATACATACAGCCTAAATCAATCTCCCTACACTTTGCAGTTTTAGTGCAATAGAACATGTTTGATTTTTTTTTCCCTCCCCCCCTTACCCCGCTTAGTGGAAAGCTTAGAAGCAGGTGTTTTACTGACAAGAAGAGTTAAAAGACATTCCAGTTTTTCATTCCCTCTACACCAGGTCAATTATCATCAGAGCTCAGCTAGCAGAATCATAACTACTAATGCAGCTACCAGAAATGCAATGAAATATGTCTCAGGTTAGCTAGACAGGAGAAGGTTGGTGTGCAGATGTAGACATGGCTTATAGGTAAATACATCAAAAGAAGTGTGAAGCAGTAGTTGTTGTAAAATAAGGCGACTGGAGGGGAACAGCTGACAACAGAACATAGACAATGAAAGTGAAAAAGAAGGGGAAGAGTGAAGCTATAAATCTGCTGAGTTACAGCAGAATCACTTTTTCTTCAGGCCTTACTCAAGTAGAAAACTTGTATATTTTTGAATTCAAGGTGCACTGTGCCTTTGTCATACTAGGAAGAGTGGTAAATCTATAATCTAATCAGCCATTTGGATAGTTAAGGTGCTGCCCTGTGTTTAGGCAGAAGCAGCTGGAGTGAAGATTAGATTGGTTCAAACCAGAACAGGGACAGCCTGTAATTATTCCAGTCATCCTCTGAGCCCAGACTTATTTTCCATGGGCAGCTGCAGGATAGCTAGACAGCCGCTCTCTGCCATTAACAGACAGATAAGTGATTTTTTTTTCCATTTCAAAAATCAGATTGATCTTTGATTGACAAGCATCCTAGCTTTGTCAGAAAGGGAGAGCAATGAAGCTGACTGATGGAAAAAAAAGGTACCTGTGATATATGCAACCCCAGGCAATTTTAGTCCAGGCTGAAGATACTAGCATCCAGAGAGGATTGACAGCATGAGAGACTGCTTGATAAGGAAAGAACAAATCATGTGGCTCTACCATTTAAATATCTCTTCAGGGCACCCTCTGAATTAAGAAGGCAATGGAATGATCTTGTAGACTAACAACTGATATACAGGTTTGAAATATTCTGTGAAGAGAACAGTTTAAGTTCTCTAACCTAAAGAGAAGGGTTAACAACCTACTAGGATCAAAAGAGATTGACTTTGCAGAAACAGTTTCAGATTGGGATGAAAAGAGTAATTGAAAGAGTCTTAATTTCCTTTTATGGCTCAACAGCCGGAGTTCATAGAGACAAAATAGATAAGGACTGTAATGGTTAGAGCAAGAGGTGCTGAGTTTGTAAATGAAGTCAGCATGGAAACCTTTTCTTACTATACATTTTTTAAAAAGTGAACAGAAAGGACAAAGAACAGGATAAATATATTTTACAAATGCTAGAAACATATGTAAGAAGATTGTTGTATTAGAAACATATGTTGAGGGAAAATTGTGATTACATTGGAATGACAAAGACTTGGTTAAATCAAGCTATCAACTGGGAGATAAAATTACCAACATATAAAGTTTGCAGATGG
This sequence comes from Aviceda cuculoides, assembly GCA_035590195.1. NCBI lineage: Eukaryota > Metazoa > Chordata > Aves > Accipitriformes > Accipitridae > Aviceda > Aviceda cuculoides. Next base: position 26,049,811 of record JAVJGG010000029.1, read on the forward strand.
GTGAGGTAAAACAAAAGTAATGAGGGAGGGAACAATTTGCGTATAGGGAGAATACTGAATAAACAGAAATAAATGACACCAGGATTTTGGCTAGTGCAACAGGGACTATTTGAAGTAAACTGATGAATGAGACATGGAAAAAGTTAGTCCTTGGATCTTGCCAGGGACCTTCAGAAGAGAATGAGAAAGCATATCAGGAAATGTTTTTACAGATGAAGGAAGTCTGTAT
>JAVJGG010000029.1:26056614-26114582 GCA_035590195.1 Aviceda cuculoides
GCGGGGATTACTGCTCAGGAACGAACTGGGCATCAGTCAGCAGGTGGTGAGCAATTGCATTGTGCATCACTTGTTTTGTATATTCCAATTCTTTTGTTATTTTTATTATTGTTGTTATTATCATTATTAGTTTCTTCTTCTCTGTCCTATTAAACTGTTCTTATCTCAACACATCAGTTTTACTTTTTTTTTTTTCCCCAATTCTCTCCCCCATCCCACTGGGTTGTGGGGGAGTGAGTGAGCAGCTGCACTGTGCTTAGTTGCTGGCTGGGGTTAAACCATGACAACAGCTGCACAGAGGCAGAAAGATTCCCACCATTCCAGCACACCACCCAGTCCTTCACAGGAGCTCTGCAGAAGCCCCCATGCCATTTCAGCGACAGACTGGTCGTCTGACACCCGTCTCCTGACCCCTTCAAACACTGTCAAATTTCTCAGCTATTAAAAGAAACCTAACCTGTTCCCCAAAGTCAGCATCAAGAAATGTCCTAGCAAGTACTGAGCCTGTTGTCATTACCTGTGAATCCAGAGCCACAGTTGGTTATGATGTCCAGGAGGGCCTCTGGCAAGTAGCCATCCCGAGCAAAGCACTCCAGAAAGATGTCCCTCTGCCTTTTTGACAGCTTGCCACCATGTTTGTTCAGAAGCAGCGGGAGGTGACCAAACTGAGGGGGATCCCAGCCAAAGGCTTTGTAGAGAAGGAGGTGCTTGGAGGTTGAAGTCAGCCACTCAGTTCCACGCAGAACGTGGCTGATGCCCATGTAGTGGTCATCCACCACGTTTGCCAGGTGGTAAGTGGGGAAGCCATCCCCCTTGAGAATCACCGGGTCGCCTTCCACATCAGCCACTTCGTGCTTGTTCCAGCCGTAGATCAGGTCCCGAAAGGGTTCCACCCCCTTCTCCAGACGGAAGCGGACTACCCAGTCAAGGCCCTGTGACAGCTTCTCAGCCACTTCTGTGGGCGTCAGGTGCCGACACCGGTTGTCGTATCTTTGAGAAAGGAGAACGAAGGTCTCAGTTCAACACAGGCCAACCCCATCAGCCATTTTTACATTTCCAAAACTCTAAACTGATCCCTGAATTTTAGCTGTAACCTGCCCACTACGTGTCCAGTCAAACCATCTCATCTCTGAAGCTCACTCCCCTAAGCCTCCAAAGGTTGCGCCCGCTTCTCTCTACGGGCAGTGAGATTACAATCCCATTGCCGCACACATTGTAAGTTTTTGCAAGTGTGCAGCAGAGGGAGCCACCCAGGGGACAAGGAATCCCTACCGCGGGGTCTGCTGGCTCCGCAAAGCCTCCTTCTTCAGCAGTTCCAGGCGCTGAGGGGTACAAAAGCAGCGGTACGCCGCGCCTCTCTCCAAAAGCACATCACTTGCTCTCCTGTAAAGGTCGAGTCTGTGTGACTGCTGGTAGGGTCCAAAGGAACCACCACGGCGAGGACTCTCATCAGGGGGAATACCTGAAATATCAGTATGACGGGACATAAAAATCCCATAAAAAGGGAGAGCAAAACCCACCATCAGAGCACACAGAATGAAGATGAAATACCAAGGTTCTAGAGAGCATCCAAAGATGGTTTCTGCTCCAGGGCAGCGAGCTAATGACATCTGTCTAGCACAGGAGTCAGATTCCCCTGGACTCAGAAGATAAACAGCAGCCAACATCTTCAGAATTTAGAGTATTGCGCGTGAAGCAACAAGCAGAAACAAACACCAAAACCCAGTAAATAGTTATGTCCTGGTTTCAGCTGGGCTAGAGTTAATTGTCTTCCTAGTAGCTGGTATAGTGCTATGTTTTGGGTTCAGTATGAGAAGAATGTTGTTAACACTGACGTTTTCTGTTGTTGCTGAGTAATGTTTAGTCTAAAGTCAAGGATTTTTCAGCTTCTCATGCCCAGCCAGCAAGAAGGCTGGAGGGGCACAAGGAGTTCGGAGGGGACACAGGCAGGACAGCTGACCATGTGACATCATGCCTAGTATATAAACTAGGGGGAGTTGTCCAGGGGGGGCCTAATGGCTGTTTGGGAACTAACTGGGCATCGGTTGGTGAGTGGTGAGCAATTGCATTGTGCATCACTTGTTTCATATATTCCAATTCTTTTATTGTTATTATTGCTGTTTTATTACTGTTACCATTATCATTATTCATTTCTTCCTTTCTGTCCTATTAAACTGTTCTTATCTCAATCCACGAGTTTTACTTGTTTTCCTCTATTCTCTCCCATCCCACTGGGTGGGGGAATTGAATGAGGAGCTGTGTGGTGGTTAGTTGCTGGCTGGAGTTAAACCACAACACCCATGATGGTAATTGGCGACTGATCTCTCCCTGTCCTTATCTCTACCCATGAGCCTTTCTTTATATTTTCTGTGCCCTGTCCAGCTGAGGGGAGTGATAGAGCAGCTTTGGTGGGCACATGGAGTCAATCCAGGGTCAACCCACCATGGAGAGTTGTTATGCTTCTTTAAATAAGCTGTTCTTTCAACGGTAGAACTAAAAAAAAGAAAAAAATGCTCCAGTGTTTAGGATTTTCTTTCCAAAAAAGAAAACAGAGCAACTTATGTCAGTGCACAGTCAATCATCATAATAATAGTACCTGTCAGCTTGAGCAGATCAGAACCGAAGGATAAAAATATATTTTGCCTTGATAAATGATTTGTTAAAGGATAGGGTTTTTTCATATATATACAGAGAACAGGAGGAAAAAGGAATGGAAAAAGAAACCCTCAGTAAGCAAGAATTGGCTTATGGTTAGAAAAGAGGAAGAGGAGGGAGGATGTCTTTTGGTTCCAAGTTCTGATGAGTCTCTGGTATACATAAGAAATGCTAAAATAGGTGAAACTTCATGATCTTGATAGAAGCTGGTTATAGACAACTACAACCTTCATAAGGTGCACACAGTTAGTCCAATCAATAGGCCATTTTTAGGTCTGCTTACATTACCTAAAGTAACTTCCTATTTAGTCTGAAAGTTTTCCAGGCTCTTATACCCAAAGTACAGTGGGAAAAGAGGTGTCTCTCTTTTATCTTCAACTATCTAAGTAAAAATGAAGAGCCACCAGTATTCACCCCATTTCCCATGGCAAGGCCTACAACTAAATCCATCTGTAGGAGAATTAAAGATACTGCCCACTTTCATGTGACCATCCTCCCAGAATACAGGAGCTCTGGGCTGTACTCTGCATGAACCGCAGCTCAAGCATCCCCACTGTAATTTGCACAAGGGAAGAAAGCATGCTTCAGTCCTTCAGCTGAAACTGAGCCACTGTGCCAGCAACGCCAGGGACATGGAGGCTCCATGAAGAGCTGCAAGGGGAAGCCTCACTCCAGCTTAATAATTAGCTGGGATTGTCCCAGAAAATAGATGAGCTGAGTGGCTCCCTGGGAGTTAGCAGGGCTTAGGCGCTTATGACTAAACTTGGTTAGACTTAAGCAGGTCAAATCCCACCCATAAGTTAGGCAGATAAATCCCACCCTAGAGGATGTATATTCTTGTTCAAGTCTTGAAGAGCTTTCCAGCTAAAAGAAACAAGGCAATTCCTTGATGGCAAAGACAATTCCAGGGAATTTTGCCTAACTGCACTCTAGAGTCTGAAAATACTTGTCACCTACACTGCACGAGACAAGACGGTACCCACACATTTTGAATCATAAATGTATGAATCCTCTATCCTTTTGTTTCCAAACGCTCATAATTCCTGCTAATCTCTCTCTCTCCCCCGCCACCTTTTTTCTCCATAACTGTTTTTTTTTCCTGCTGTTCTTCCCCTCTGCTTCTCTCTCCGTAGATGTAACAAGAAGATGGGCTATGGTTAAGGACAGCAGCTGCTGTCTGGCCCCAGGGATTGTGCAGCAGTCACTTTCTCACTTGTGTGTTGAAATGTAAGCTACCTGCATACAACACAGTGTCCCCGGCCTCATGCTGTTGAGGACTCAGTTTCCCTCTTTGTAAAAAGAAGGTTAAATATGGACATCATACTGAAAAGCTTTTAAAATTTCAAATGAAAGATGCTATAGTTGCAATGCATTACATTCCACTTGTACTGATTTCTAACCTTAAACATTTCCCCCTATTTGGGGAAAGAGAAAAGAGACCAAGATTTTAAAGATCCATGGCATTACAAGGATCTACATTATCTTCACAAAAATGCACTCCATGGCTCTAGTCTCTGATTTAGGAATGTGTTTCACCAGACCCACTCATCACATCAGGGATGTTGATCTCATGTAATTGGTTCAAAAGTTTGACAAATTATTATCAAACTTTTTCCGCCAACTTCTGTGAGTGAAAGATCTAGAAGTTGATCTGTATAACTGGTATGGTATGATGCATTTCTAAAACTAAACCTGAGGGGTTTTTTCCTTCATTCTTTTTTGCTAAGTACCCTGTGGATCATTATTTTACCTGGAATAGCCCCCATCTCCATAGATGACCCCATTGTGATAAAATAAAATTGAAAAAAATATTGTTGTTTTGCTGGGGTTTTTTACCTATTTATTCTAGGTTAAACAAAATCCTCACAGATCACAACAGTTCTAGTTGATGCTGAATTAAATAAGGCCCACTTTCCAGCCAGTCCCTAATATAAATAGCCATGCCTGACAAAGGTGCAGAATAACACATAATTCCTGGTAACTTCTTGCCTACTAACGGTATCTCTTATGCAATCACCAGGGTAAATCAAACTAATGAACTGCTTAAAAATAAATGAAGTATCACTGATAATTTTGGTTCAGTGCAGTAAAATTAGTGATGAGCATGAGTTTTATGATTTGGACTGTGAAGTTCCTTTCACAAGTGAGGGGGCATTTGGAGTCAGGTTTTTGATTCAGACCCTGGTCTTAATTAAATTATTTTGTTATTAATCCCTGCTACTAAATGAGTTATCATTATGCTCATCCGTATTGTAATAACTGATAATATGAACAAATCACTACACTCTTTAGGAGCCATCTGGCAGTTTTGATCAGAAGCACTTATATTACTGCAAGGGGAAAAATACGTTTTCAAAATTGGCAGTAGATAAGCTTTTGCTTGCCTGAGTCATATATTTAAACCGTTTATATTTCATTTATGAATTCCTAGAGGTGAGCTGTGCCATCCCTTTCATGGTGGTCTATAGAGCTGGTTGCATAACATCTAGTGCAAACTTTTCCATCAAAATCAAAATTTCAGGAACAGACAGTGAGTTTCTCAAATTTAACATTAGAAATAAATTAATATAAGTGTGCTGAACCATTCTATTTTAAGATTTTCAGAAAAGGTGGGGTTTTTTTAAACTACAGTTTGACATATTGTCTGTGTCATTTTATATTGAAAGAAGATCAAAACGAAATACCTTAGAGTTTTATGCTTACTAAATCAACCAATCCTAAAAAAATTCCCTCACAGAAAATGAAAAGAAATTCAGTGTTTGGTAACTTTGTTCCAATATGAACTTAAACTAGATTTTGAAGTCTTGAGTGCTGGGAACCTCAGAAGCTCCAAGAGAGAGAATTATTTTCTCTCCTTTTCCAACCGCAATTCTTAGCACAGATATGTTACACCAAAACTTGTGAAAGTAGTTTTCAGGAACTTGGTGTTTCCCTATGGAAATCATGCTCAGAGACAAAATGAATTACAAACCTCAAATCTTTCAAAACAAAGGTTTTTTTGAGTGTACTCTGGAAATAAAAAATACCCTGAGGAGAAAATAATGAATTGAATTAATAAACTAATTTTTCCTCATGGGCTGGGGGGGGGAGGGGGAGGGGGGGAAGAAGGGCATGATCAAGTGTTGGTGCTGTTATTTTTTAAGATTTCTTTGAAGTCAGGACCTTGCAAAGCTCCTCTTCTCTAGAAGTACAAGAGCTTCACCTTGCTCCTCTCCTCTCCCCTGCCCTCACCCTCACCTTCACTTTTGCCTATCTCATGGGCCCACCTAGAGAGGCAAAAGTATCTAGTTTCATAGGCAAATCTTACTCTTACATGATCACACAGGAGCTTCCAGTCAAGATAGCCTTCTTTGTGACCATTAATAGTTCTGTTTAGTTTTTCCTTCTCATTATTCATTTTCACACCTTCTCCTAGCATTTCTCATCCCTTACCTTTTCAGCACCACACATACAGTTGCCCTTTAAATATAAACATAAAGCTCGGCCAGAAAAGAACTTAAGATGTTGTAAAGGATGGACTGTGACATAACAGTGACTGCAAAGTCTCCATCAACAAAAATTGCCTTCATGATTGCATGTTTTCAGAATGTCGATTGCCATTGAAATACTTTCTTTAAACTTAAAAATTTAAACTCTTTAAGCTTACAGGTTTTTGAGGAAAAATGCAGTTTACAGATGTATTAAACTTAGTGTGCAATGAGCCTGATCTAAGGAAGACTTTCCTCCTTCTCAGATGGAATTTTTAAGGAGGCGGCGGTGGGTGTGATACAAGCAGTTTGATTCTTCAAGCTAGATTTACTGAGGAACTAATGCATTTTCACAATTGACTTGAGATATCTCGTTTTGTGTATCTATGCTAAGACCCTCATCTTCTTCAGCTCCTCATAGCAACGTGTTTGTTATCTATAGCAGACATTGTTCCTATTCTCCATATCACCTGGTTCATCCAGTGAGGAGAGAGACTTCACTCAAAATATTAGATCAAATTGCAGTACGCGGTGGTATCCCAGTATTTTGTGTCCCTATATTATACTGGGCTTGCTAAGCTCTAGAAATAGGTTTTGTTCTGAACTTAACTCAAAATCAGTCAGCTCTGATTATTATTTTACATGATTTTTCTGTGATACTATTTTTTTTTAAAGCTTCTATATCATGTTAATTTTTCCTTTCATTGTCTTAACCAGCACTTCTCCTTTTCATTCAATAACCCTCTCATCCTTTACCCTGTGTTTTGTATAGCGATGAATCATCAATATATCACTTTTCACCACCATTACTACTGCTCTTTTCATATTAACAAGAAGTTGGTTGTTGTTAAATTCCTATACTTGATAAGGTCAAAATTTGCATAGTCCTTTCTCCTTATCCTGGTTCAATTCTTACAAATGCTAAAATGAGTATTGCGCCCTGAAGCATATAATTCAGAAAGGGGGGGGGGTTTCTTTCTTTTTCCCTTTTATTCACAAAATGAGAAAGAGATAAGAATCTTAAAATCTTCCATACCTTCTTCCAGAAAAGAGAGAAATTGGGGCCAAAATCTTATCCCACTCAACATTAGTGGAAGTGAGATAGTAATTAACTTTAAGGATGAATTCTAGCAGATTATATCTGCTAGTATCTTGGAGTGTTTACAATCCCAGATTTTTGAGGCAGTCTTAAATTACATCTTTACATAACGATAACATCAACAGAATTATCAATATATGACTCAATATTGCAGGAAGAATTTACTGTGGCTTCTAAAGAAGGTCATTCATATTTTTGTAAGAAACTACAGTTTTCCATTTCCCTCTTCTTTTATTGACTGAAGATTAGAAGCTTTATTAGAAAACACATAATCCTTTGAGAAACAAGTTTCACTTGCTCAGATGGTCTGCCTGCTTGTTTGATTCAGGCCATTTATGCACAACAACTGCTGTGTACAAAAATATAAAATCCCTTATGGACAGAGGAAAGCATATGTAAGATACAGACGCTTGGTCTCTCTCTGTCTGCAGAGCAGTAATAAGGTAGAATATATAGAGGAAGCCCAAACTGCTCTCAGTCATGTACTGATCTACAACATAATTCATTTATATTAGTTTTGTTGGTCAGATTTCTCTCACGCTTTTCACAGCATGAGAGAAATGTCTGTAGATGCTCAGAGACAAAAACAAAATGACCCCAAAATACTGGAAATGAAAGTCTGGTGAGGCCAGAATTTTCCTACGAGCACAGTGAAGAGTTACTCTTTTCCTCTATCCCTTTCATATGTGTACATGAACACAGACACGGGTATGAATTAGCTATGCTCATGGAGTGGGATCTGGAGAGTGGGATTTTTCAAAGGTAACAGTCTCAACTCGACTGCCTTCCCCAGCTATAAATTTGTAATTCAGAAAATAACACTTATCATCTTCCCAGAATGTCCAATATTGCATGTGCTCTGCTTTTAACTGGTAGCTGTACTTACATGTGCATGGCTGAACAACTCTGTATTTTCACAAGGAAACCAAGCAATCCAAACCCAGTCTTTGTCCAAGTCAATTAGATATGCTTATTTTCTGTATTTATCTCTCTCTTTCCAAGGTTTGGATACTGATCTGAAGGTAAATAATGCTTTTGACTTACGTAAAGAAAGGCTTGTTAAGCAAAACCTCCACTTCTGTTAGCCCAGATGTTGTGGACCACTGTTAAGTATTCAAACAGGATGTCCAGGTGAAAGTTACTTATCTGGATGAGTATTCCAGAGGGACTTGAATACAACTTTTGAAATACAACTTTTTTGTTCAATCACAGACCCACAAAAAAGGATTAGTGAAAAGCTGATATATCAGGAAGGCTGATAAATAAAGTAATGTATTGGTGACATGGTTTCAATATTATATGACACCATTTTTAAGACACAGAAGTGGCTTAATTGGGATAAATTGTTCAACATAGCTGGAAATAAAAGGTCAAGGAGAAATGTATTTTCCTGACAGAACTGGTGTGATTAGAAGGAGAAATAGGAAGGAACAGAGGTGCCTGTAAAAAGAAGGATTTATAATCGTGCTTTTGCTTTCTGTCTGGGAAACATTCTCAATTTTTTGAATAGTGATTCTAGACACTTTGACTCTTTATGTCTGTGTAACTGCTCTGCTAAACATACATTGATGTAAAACTATTTTAATAATAATTAAGCAATTTTGACTTTTATTCTTCAAGCTATCTTAACTTTAATTTAGATTTGTTTTTTTGGACAAGCCAAATATTTAAATTAATACAGCCAACACCTTTTAAGAAGTCAGTGAAAACAATCATTTCATGCTTATGATGCCTTCAATTCTATTTCACACAGCTATGAGTCACAGTTTCTGCTTTATGACTGCTTAAGACTGACATGACCCCAGAACTTCTTTATCACATTAACAAAATCACATATATTAGCTTAAATCATAGAATCATATAATAATTGGGTTTGGAAAAAACTTCCAGATGTCATCTAGACCAATCTGTTAATCATGTTTTAACCCACTAGCTGTTCCAATAGTCTGTATTATGTCTTTCAGGAAGACTGTATGTAGACCTTCTTGAATTTTTTCTGAGAGAATAGGCACAAACTGAAACACAGGAGGTTCCCTCTGAACATCAGGAAACACATTTTCACTGTGAGGATGACCAAACACTGGCAGAGGTTGCCCAGGGATCCTGTGGAGCCTTAATCCTTGGAGATATTCAAAAGCCATCTGGATACAGTCCTGGGCAACTGGCTTAGACAGCCCTGCTTGAGCATGGGTTTTGGATGAGAGGACCTCCAGAGGTCCCTTCCAACCTCAGCCATCCTGTAATTCTGTGATTCTGTGATCCTGGATGCCAGAAGACTAGAAAGACACTTTGCATAAAATGAACTGGAGGTCCTGGTAACTTTGATGTTATCCCTGCTTTAAGCAGATTGACCCAGATGACCTCAATAGAGCTGTTCCAAGGTAAATTTTTCTGTGTTTCTATCATATTTTCGTGGAACCTTCAAAGAAGAGGCTGAAATATTTCCATTATTTTTCTACTGGATTATTGAGGAATGACAGCAGTTATCACTGAAGAATAATTATTGTATAAGTACCTGAGATGAAACTTCAAGCAGAGAATTACAGAATTGTAACATGTAAGAGAGACTAGAGCTACATCTGTAAAGTATATAGTACCAGGCATCAGAATTGTTTTTAGAACAGACCGTGGCATGCTTTTGACCTATGCCAACTTGCACACTCCCAAATTATTCCCAGGCATAGTGGAGAAAATAGCATAAGCAGGGGACCATTCCCAATGGGCAGTCTACATGCAGCTAAACTGCTATGGAGAGTAAGGGAGTTCAAGAATACAGATAAGATTTATGGTTCATTTACCTGGCAATGAGTTTTGCTTATAGAGAAACTATGCAAAAGGACAACCAGGGAACCACAGGCTCACCATTCAAGGACACTGTAGGTGGTGTTACTTCAGTTTCGCTCTGTCTATTCATCAGACACCAGAGTGTGTTCAGAAAATAATCAAGGGGAAAATCATCTAGAATACAGACACCCATCCATTCATGTTGCCAGGTAGTTGCCCGTACAGCTCAGTTTGAGAAAAATGGAATTGCTTTCTTCTCTGTTTCTGGTTCTTCCTGGCAAGCATAATCAGCAACTTTCTGCCCCAGTCAATCCTTTTGCTGAGAATGTGCAGGTTGCTTTGGATACAAGATTTTACCTTCCTAAAAGGTGACATGGACCTGTGTCACCTCAGTCCTGTGCTGAGGTGGGACACTTTCTAGGTCTTCTGTTTCACAGCTCCATTCTCCCTTCTCCAATAGAAATCTATCCCTTCCCCTTCTCTCTACTCCCCAGCTTTGCAGCCCTGCCCCCTCCCTCTGACCAGCTCTGACTTCTGTCAGGTCCTTTGTAAGTCACTGTAATTCATTAGCAGGGCACAAAATCAGCCAGCTGTCTAGTTTTGCTTCCTGCAGCTTTAGCATGTTGAAGTGGCTCACAGAGAGATCTGGTAAGTATTGGGTCCAGTATAAAATAAGCAGCAGGACTGCATGCCTAGGAGTGAGGTGGGGAAGAAGAGAGGAGAACTAGAAGATGCCCCTTTCAGCAGGGTTTTTGTTACTGGCGTCTGACTTTGTAACATGGTCTGAGAAAATTAATTGTGCTTTGCTGGTGGCTGTGCAAGTTGCTGCTAGTGTGCATTCTGTTTCTGTTTTTCAAGTGAAGATGATCTTTGTATAGTGCAAATAACAAAAGTATATTCATCTGCCACCATGCTCCACAGAGAAAGTTGGCAGTTGGAGTTACCCTCAAAAGAGAATAAAACATAAAGACCAGCTATTCTTGCTTGTGTGGTTTTTCTTTGTCCTTTATTTGCTTTTATTCTACCCGATTTATGTCATTCATTCAGGGCATGCAGTCTGAAAAGTTCCATGCAGTGGTCAAACAGATTCAATCTCTCTGTTGATTGAGAAATGTCGGTGGCTTTTCATATTCATTTCCCTTCCTCATTCACCCATCTTTGCCTTTAGATATTCTCAGGCACCTGGTTTAATTCAGGTGCTTTCTATTTTATGCTTTGAAATGTATTAATCATAGTAGTCCCTAGGTGACACTTTTATATGGGAATTAGTCATCTCCTGTTTGTTGGCTCACCAGTAATTTGAGTTGTCTGACTCTCAGACTGGTTTAAGAAAGTATCTAATTATCCCAGGAAAGCTTCTTTGAAAACATATGAATGGATTTTTCAGTTCATTAAAATGCTACTGTGATTTCTTTTTAGATGATTCTTCCAATAGATAATTGCAATCTGTGTTTAAATAATTTAAATCTTTATAGTTTGCTAGAACTTTGTCTTTCTGCTGGAAATGGCTGAGTAGACCCCAGGTTTCTCACAGAAGCTAACTTTAGCTTACTAAGTCTCATCATTTCAGTCTGTCTTCAAAGTCAATGGAGAGGTAGCCTTCCAAAGATAAGTTAGAGTAGGAGGTTTCCTTAGATGGCCTAATCACCCACTACGTTAGAAGTCTGATATGTCTGCACTTCCTTTGATGATAAGCTCAGACACTTAAGGGGGCTGACTCAGACTTTTATCCTGCAGAGATGTTTAAACAGAATCTCTTGCAATATACTGGGTCTGGGTGAGTAGGTATCTTGCATCTGAGGTATCTTATATCATGTGGGGGTACCTGATCTTTTACATGAAAAATCACAGAGCAAGTTACTAACATATAAGGAAATGTTTGGGCCAACGTTTGTTGTCCTCATTGAGCCTCAATCCATGTCATTGTCATCTTCCTATCCGTTGTGGCTGACGGTGCTGAGCCACTGAGACCACCTATAGTACCATTTAAATGATGAGAAAATTGGTGATGGAATTCAGAAAGTTCAGACTCTTACTGTGGAAGATGATCTAAGCCCATAGAGTCCTATCATGTTAGGAATGGTTAACAATACAAAGGCAGCAGCTATGACAGTCTGAAAAGTGATCTCATTGGCAATGCACTAGAAGAGTAGTTAACAAATCTGAGGTCATGATCCCAAAAGGTGGGAGACCTGAAAACATATTTTCAATACCAGAAGTGCTGGACTAGAACAGTCCAAACAAGCCACTAAGAGAACAGACTCCCCCAAAAAGGAGAGAGAAAGACACTAAAGGGGGAAAAAAGTTCCCTGCTATTGACATGCAACACTGGACACTGAACTGAAGAAAGCAGGGGGAAAGCAAGATTTTGGTCTCAATCCTCTATGTTTCTGCATGTGTACTCAGAGAATAACAAGGGAGTCAGTGAGCAGGGCAAGAAAACATGCAGAAGTATGGTACGGCAATCAATGAACACAGAGCAACTATTTCTGAATGGGAAAGCTGAATAGGTAGTTTTCATGGGAGATATAGAGCCTCACCAATGGGTTGAGGAGTGGGACAGGTCTTAAAGCAGTTAATCAATAAAGGGATAAATCACAGTCTATTTCCAGGTGGATAAAGGTGACTGCTCTGCCAGGTATACTCATGAGGATGAAATATGGAAAGCAGAAGAATAAGCAAGAGGAAAATATTTGCTATCCAAAAGGCTGAGAGGGGCTACCAGCTGCAAACCGGGACTCTGCCACCCCTAGGACTGAATGAACGTGAGTGGGTTTGTGTATTTATACCTGCTTGATCTAGATGTATAGGGGAACAAACACCTACCAAGCAATACCCTTGTCTGGGATGTTGCCTTTCTACTCTCTCTTCTGGTCAGAAGTTGAAGATCATCCTCCTCCCTTTCAAGTGAATGAAGTGTCCCAGCTCGGATCTGCCTCCAGTTATATTCAAATAGAGCACCTGGGACCCAGTGGAAGGAGAATGTTGAAACATATAAATAAATAAATAAATAAATAAATAAGATCTGTTAGAGAGCCTTATAAGCCATGTGCCACCAGTAGCACTCAGAGTACACATGCCTTGCCAAACTCTTGCTGTCTAGTAGCTTTGCACAAAGACCAGAGATGGCAAAATAGCAAGTGATATAATAGTAATCCCCCCTAAGGGTTTCCTGGTAGCTGACCACTTTGTGACAGTGATTCTGAGTCTGCCCAGCAGCCAAATACATGAGAGGATGTCAGATCTTCGATCTTCCAGAAAACTTTAAAAATAGCAACTCAGATCAATGCTTTTTTATTAAATTGTACTTAAGAATGAGCAAAGTATATCACAAACTTTTCAGAATGAGAGACTTGATATATTCATTCTTGGGGCTGATTGAGATTTCTTTTAAGTTCCTGTAAAGGTCTACATTTTTTTGTTAAGAAGAATTACTTTTCATTCAGATCTATATCTCCTTTTTTTTTTTATTGTTCAGCTGCATGGAAATAAATCATGTCATTACTGAAAAGTGAAAACAAGGTTTATCTCACTGGGGTATAATAAATCTTGGTTAAAATACAGATTTATTTTTTTAATGTAATGATTCTATGTTTGAAAAATGTTAAGGTTGTGACAAAAATCAACAAAAGCCAGGAAATTCAAAGTTAACGTTGAACTGTGTCCATAAAGCACCTCATTAAGCCCAGTCATTGTATCCCATATGGAATCATACAGTTTCCAGAGACATATATAATTGTTCATAATAAAAGGGCATATTAAGGACAGAATTGATGGATGTCCCTGATCCAGCAAAAAAGTAATCCTAGTGTTCATATGCTCTGTAATCCACAAAAGGTGGTTCCATGTGGTTTTAAGCAATGAAGCACTCTGCTTAGGGTAATCTGGCATAAAAAGCCCCCAAAGAAACAAACAAAGCCTTGAGTTAGGTTTCAATGCAAGGTGTGTAGCGGGGAGAGCCCAGAGTCTCCATTCATTGTGCCTTGATAACAGTCACAATTTTAGAAAATGACTTGTTGATTTAGCATCATCAGAACTGTTCTCATATGTTTTGCTGAAGGAGTTTCTTAATGAAAAATTGAAGTTTATGAAAAATTATCTCCTATAACAAGAGCTCAATCATCAAGCATTTCACTGATGCATAAACAGGTAAGGGCTGGCACCCTCTGAGTTATCCTGCAGGATCAGCATATAGGGCTGACAAGAATCCCAATGCTTCCAGGTTTTGTAGCTTTAAAGTAAGCCCACACATGCACTCCCAAGCCATTGCACTAGACTTTTGAAATTTCTTTGAAGAGAGAATTTTCATAAGCCCCAGGGCAAGTCTTACACTTGTTTGGATTTTTCAGGAAAATCAGGTGGGGTTTTTTGTGGTTTGTTTCATTGTTTTGGGGGGGGTTTTGTGAGAAAGAAAACAGGAAAATTTGAAACACAAATATTCTACAATTTCCTACCATACACCATGTCCCAAATATACATAATCTGGGGTTTTACTTGCTTTTTATTTTTTTCCTTGCAGAAGTTAAATTGTGGGAAAAAAATCAGTTTGTCTCTATTTATGAAATACACACATATGCCATGTAGCTCTTCTTCTATCCCTGGGAGTATAGTCCAGTATACCAGCTTAGCAGGGGAGAGGTGAGCTTTTTTTGTTAGACAAAGGGACACGATAAAATGGTTTTGTTTTCAAAACCTTCCTTACCTTACCTTGTGCAGTATCTGGGTTGTCTAAAGCTTGGGAATTGTTCAATAGTCTGCAGTGATCTCAGTAGCAAGCAGACAGGTGATACTCCCTGAGTCCTGCTGACGGACAGAGTATTGAGTGTTGGCTGACGCCAGCCTGGAGGAGGATGGACTGTGGGGTCATGGGCCAGGGTGACAGCCGCAATGTGGAAGCCAAGGGGAGCTGTTCTTCATGGAAACACAGGGACTTACTGGTCTGAGCCTGAGCAGGCAGGGTGGGAATGAGCCTCCATATGCTGAGCTGGAGCGAGAGCCACTTCTGACAGTTCATCCCTTGAGGGCAAGGCTGCTGGGATCCCATCTTAGATGCTGGAGGGAAGAGGAAGTGTTGGAGGCATGTGCTGGTGTAGTGGAAATCCCAGGAGGGAAGGCAGCAGCAGGAGAAAACAGGGTAGGCTATTGCCACAAAAGAACTAATTGAATGGCTTTGGGAGGACACGGACAGGAGCTCCAAGGGAGGGGGAACACTCTGTCCCATCCATACAGCAGTAGATGGAACAGGCGAGGCGTAATTTATATATACATACTGGAATGCTTGAGAGCATGTCTATATAAAACAAAAAGCAATCGGGAACAAACAGCTGAGTGTTGTCACTGGAGGAGATAACACCCGTACCATGCTTGGAGAGTGTGGGTAACCAAACCACACTGAATGCTCCCGGAGACCAAGGAACTTCAAGCAAAGAGGATTAGAGGGCTTTGAACTGGATATCTGTTGAACTAAAAAGAAAAATAGAAGGGAAAATATTTTTGTTGCAAGAGCTCTGAAAAATTCAGCTACTACTGACCTCTTTCTAAAAACCTGGGAGCATTGCAATATTTCACCTTCCACTGAAACTCCCTCTGTTTGGATCCTGCCTGCTTGAGTCTGGGTTTAGAGCTGTTTATAAGACTCTCTATGGGTATTCAAACATAATATGCTGAGCAACTGCACCCTGATTATCAAGATCCATTAAGCTGTATCAAATCAGGAGCCCCAAAATTGAAATATCCAAAATCATCCATCACGTTGAAAATTTAGCTCATTTTTTTTCCCTGTCTTTTCTCTTTGCCAACTAGAGCTCTCTTTGATCTATGGCCCCTTTACATTTTTCCCCAGCTAAGAGAGATTAAGCTGTAAGAGAAGAGCCAGATCTGATTTACCTGTCACTCAGAATCAGCAGCTTCGGGGCTATGAAGTGTGCAAAGCTCCTTTGAATTGACTGTCACAAAGGCATTTTTAGGTGGATAGACCTATGTTTGTTACCTTAATGTTTTCTCAAAGACTACCATCAAGGCATAAGCTTTATTTTGGATCTAACATATCTATAAACAAGCCTAACCAGCAGTGAAACATCCCAGGTATTTTAATGTTGTTATTGGCTTAATTTTTATTTGAAGAAATTCATTTGACACTGTTTGGGATTTATTCCACTAAAAACAAGATCGGAAACACAGCCTCTGGGTACCTGTAAATACCATGTCATGGCCAGATTCAAAATCATTCTGCTCACAGTTGCAGCCTGCTGGCACAACCTTATAAATTGATTAGTAGTAGCAAGCACATTAACACATGGTTAGTGCTGAGGTACTGCTTCAATTCAGAGCTCATTTGCCACCACTCTTAACATATGTTTTGACATGCTATGTCCCTATATTAAATCCCATTTGACTTACGGGCCCAAAGCAAGATTTAGGCTGAGTTTAAGCACATAATACAGCAATCTTGTCCACCCATTAATATGCCAAAGAGCTCTGAGAATCTCTAGGGCTTCCCTCCTTAGACTAAACGTTTCCTACTTTTTCCTCAGAACTGCCCTAGATGCAGTGACTTTGATTTTGCTTAGGCTTCACTGAGGTCTGGAAGCTCAGCACCCAAGATCCCCAGGGCTACATGCATACCACGGCTACAGAGCAAGCCAGGGTCAAACTCCAATCTTTGGACAAGGTACATCCACAGACCCAAATTCTCCCCTTCTCTTCCCAGAACAGGGTGTTGGTGTCTGAACTGTTTCTCGGGCACTGTTCCTGATGAATGCTATTCCTCTGGCAAGGGTGAAAACTCTGCCAAGGAGCATGTTAATAATTAAACAGCCCACTTGACTGCAAGCAAGTGCCTCTGTTATTAAGTGGGATAGATACTGCCTTAGACATTACTGCAAGGGGTCAGATAGGTGTTTAAGTGCTTAGTTTGTCAATGCACACTTTTTTAGTCAAGGTAACCATTTAATGCTTTGTTCCTGAAGAATAAAGCAAAGAGCGCACTTTCAAACCTGGCTGACTATGTGACTCACCTAAATTCACTTGTAATCATCTAGTGTCCTGATTTTCTGATGTGTTAGCACCATAGCTTTCTCTGAAGGATTTTTTCATATAGGTATCCATGTTCATTCCAGTCTGTTATTGGATAGCTCAAGCTCCTTTACTCATTCCCATTATGGTCAACGTGTTTGAAAATCATCTGATTTTTATTTCAGAGACTAAACAGCAAACCAGAACCTAACTCCAGGCACGTGGATTTGAATATTTTGACCACCGCTGTCTGTCTTGAAAAGTTCTTGAAAATAACGTTATTACTTCATCCTGATGAAGTAGCAAACTGACAAATAATCCTCTTTTTTCATGTCAGTGCTAAAATGTTGATTCTTTAGTAGACAGTACTGAGCTAATTATAGCCATGTTTAATGTTTATCAGCTTAATTTGAGATTTAAATTTTATCATACTTTAAAATTTGTTCCGTTGTGCTTAAGCAATAGTTAGTTAACTAAGAGCACAATCTCATTGAATAGAAAGGTACTAGAAAAGGTTTTGCAAGCAGAAGTGATTGGAAGAATTCAAAGTAATGAAAGAAGGCTTTCTCCTTTTAATATGATCTCAAATCTTGTCATTGCTGTACTATAGCTGTGACTAGAAAAGCATGTCTAGAGAAAGGGAAAATGTTACTCACTTAAAATACCAGGAAATCCAAAATGTTCTAATTTTTGCAGATATGTGAATATATTAATTCCTCTTGTAGTTTCAGTTCAGCCTGATCGTTCCTTTCTTACCTAAACTGTTGTATAGATCTCTGCATTCTGAGACTATATTCCATCCCAAAAGTGGCTGCATTTTGACGATGGATGAAACAAGCCATTACACAGTTCAATGTGTTAAAGTGCTCCGAGACCCTTTGGGAGAAGGTACTATATATATGTACCAGAGGTATTATTTCAAGGCAGCAACTCTGCCAAATGTTAAACTGAGACTGAAGCCTTACAGCTGAGTTGTTAACCTCTGGAAATAGGAGTTTAAACTGCAAATGCTGACCTAACCTTACCTCTGGGGGAGCAAATGGTAATAATGAAAAATTATGCAGCTTCACCTCCTCTCCAAAGACAAAACAAACATTTTAAGCTTCATTTTATACTCTTTTTCTCCAGTTAATTTAAACAAGCTTGTTGGCAAAATAATAATTCCTGTGCTTAGTAAGCAGTATTTCAACCTTCTGACTCCCATTCAGCAGGAAAATCATGAGGACAGGTTGCTTTCATCCTTGGTTTGTAACCAGAAGAGAATTTTGCTCTTGGCCTTCTCGGTGCCTCCATCAGTAAATACGACAAATGTATAAGGTAAACATGACAGACACCCCGTGTGTCCCAATGTATAAAATGACAGGAACAAGCAAGCTGAGGGAAAAGTGATTGGAGGTGAAAGATGACAGGAAGATTATTATTGCAGATTTACCATCTTTCATTGTTAACTTTAAAAGAGAAGAAAAAGAGAGAAAATACTTTGCAGTTATGTAGAAGGCTGTAAGAGAGAGAAAGAGAAAACATGTCCTCCTCTCAGCAGGCAGGGAGGAAGGGAGAGTCTGTCCCGCTCCACTCATAACAAATCTGTACAAACTCTTGGAGATAGATGACACAAAGCAGCCTCAAGTGGTGGGACCGTATTTATTCATCACAAGTGGTTTTTACTGCATGTAATAAATGCTTTATTTCTTCTTCTCTAAATATAGCAGGATCTTACTTACAAATTAAATGTGAGAGTCTGCTTGAAACTCCCAGTAAGAGGGCCTTAACTACTGATTACTGAAATACAGGAAGCTATGCAAGGAAAAAGATCACTCAAATGATAATATTTATCATGCTCCTACACTCTCCTCTGAGCTTTCCCTGCTACTAGAAATTGGATAAGTTGATAAGACAAAATGTGATCATTTTTATGCTTTCAAATCAGTAGAAAGCAAAAAGGAAGCAAAGTAATACAAAATGGTCATCACTGCCCCGTCTACATGGTCTGCAGTCCCATGAGGTTCACAAAGGTGCTACACAGAAAAGCAGTTTTCTCTCTCCCGTCTTGTCTTCCTCATTAGATTCAGACAGTGAATCTCTTCACCTGGCCCTTTGCAAGTAAATTAGGACACCTTCCCACTGTGTCTAAGGCTGATTGCTAATGCACTCCAGCTTTTTTTTTCTAAAAGCCACAGAAAGAGCTGGACAAGGGTAAAAAATGACAGCCACAGCCACAAGTAGATGCAGGGGGTAGAAGGAAAGAAGAGCAATCCCGTGCACGCCATTCCTGCCACAGTCACTTTTCCACTCACGTCAACCTGCAATGTCCCTTTCTGCAGCCAACCCCTCGGCCTGTCCCGCTGCAGGTGGCGAAAGTTGGGGCAGCAGTTTGCCTTCTAGCAGTGGGGAGTGATGAAGTACAGCTCTTAGAGGGCTGCAGGGTGAGAAGAAAACCCAAAACAGATTTAAAACACACCCTCCCTAGCAGAATACTTGCTGATACATTTTTACTTTTGGAGTACAGAGGTTTGAGCTTGCCCGGTTACCCATTTACCAGGGTTTATTTATCAAATATAATGTTCCCTGGTTAAGGAAAGTGTGCCCTTTTCTGCTAGGGTGTGACAACATCTGGGCAAGAGAAGGCAAGTTCAGCCTCAGAGGTTGGTTGGCATTTTCTGTCACCAGCCCTCAGGTATGGATGTCTCTAAGATGACCGTACCTGTGTGTGGAAGTTGTGGAAGCAAATCATGGTGTGCAAACTTCTAGTGTTTCAAGAGGTTCAAGTGCATAAGACCAGGCATAGCTGGTCCCTGGAACAATGTCCCTACTGCTGTGCTTTTACCTCTGATCCAAAGGTGAGGGTGCATACTGAGTGGGTGGTGAGAAGTTTTGATGTCTCGCAGTGACCCACTGACCACAAAAATTTGGGATCCACTAAACTGATCTGTCAGCTTCAGACCGTTCTCTCCTGGAACCTATCAACCCAAAATCAGAATTCTTGCTGTTGTGTTCACTCTGTCCTGATCCCAAGTCCAAATAAGCTTCTTCTATGTAATCGTGCTATCAGAAATATTATAAGAAGATTAAAAAATCAGAAGGCAGAAATTATGAGTAATGAAGGGTAGAGACGTATAGTTCCAGTGGGAAAATGAGCTGTAGGGACTTTGCAATTAAAGACTAGAATCTGCAGACAGAGGCTCCCTGGAGGTGTGCTCATGAGAGCTGGAAATATTTCAAAAGCCTTATGGCATTAAAATAAACCTTTCTCCCAAAATATAGCTATTTTAAACAAAACACATTGAGGAAGAGGTATGAAGAGTTTCAATAATTCTGTAAATATTCATATATGGATAATATATTTTTTTCTTTCTTTGAAATGATAGTTGTTTAAAAATTTGCCTTATTTTACTGTTCTAAATAAAATGTTTGAAATTGCAATGCAAATTCTACTTGATCTGCAAAAATTTAAGAGTCATTTCACAGAAAATCCAGGAATATATTTTTTTTCTAAGCCAGAACAAAAGGAAATTTCAAAGTCAATGGATTTCTTGTGAAATGGATATTGTAGATCTCCACAGTTGAATTCACAGTTCGGAATAACTATTCTCTGTGTATGCTTATGTGTGATGGCCTAATTTTGCTATTAATTCATTTACTGTTAGTTTCATATCTGTAGAACAAATGCAATGAACATTCTAGCATCTATTCATATTTTATGATCATTTTGCAACATACGAGGTTTTCTCACTAGGTGATGCATACTTCATAAATATTTTTGACAGGATAGCATATCAGATCTGAAAATAAAGCAATCAGAAGATCATCCATATTAAGGTGATGACCTCTTGATATTTTCTTGTAATTATTGCGCTTCATAATGATATTTCTAAACTGGTGTATATGTATGCATGATTGTTGAAATATAATTAAGCACTGCATTAGGAATGGATGCATTATTTCACATGTTGGTATTACCAAGTTTTTATATATATATATATATATATATACACTTTACTTTTTTATGCAGAAGGACAAATTTCCTCCAAATCATAATCAGGGGATTGTACGGCATGTGCATATGAAAAGAGATGAAAATGTGAAAAATGGTAAATATTTTTAAGGGAGGTATTAGGGCAGGTTCCTGTAGGTGTGCAATGAACTTCATTGACCACATAAATTGACCACCATCAGTAGGTGTCTTAATACATACTATTTCTTAATTTTAAGCAAAGCGACAAGCACACATTTCACCCAATTTTTGGTGATTCTGGGATAAGAAACTTTAGAAGAATTATGTTGTTTAGGTAGATATTAATAATCTAGACAATAACCCGAGACAGTCAGGCAGAACAGGCTCCTGAACATGTTGGCACCTCAGAAATTTTCCAAAACTGCTGTTGTATGCATGTTCTCCCTTGCACCCACACAGGACGTCACATACCTTCTCAAGACACTGAATTTTCACTCAACCTCCAAAAGTCTAGAAGTTGCAGGAATACAGGTTATGCCCCATCCCCAGAAAAAAACAATTGTGGCACCAATCTACCAAACATCAGTCCTTTGAAAATGTGAGTTATAACACAAAATTACTATGATTTCACACAGCTTTTGCCATCTTCTTGTTCCCATAACTGAGGATACACTCAACAGCATATAGTAAACTAGGATTCTCTTTCAATCAGTTTGGAGGGGTATTGGATCAGATTGTTATTATTAAAATGTTTCATAAACCAGGTTGATCTGCAGAATGAATGGACTTTCTTATCCTGCAAGGACAAGAGACAAAAGAACAAAAACTCTAATGACTTTTCAAAGTCTCAGATTAAAAGTTTGAATAAAGTTTAGATTTGTGCATATATTTTATTCTTTTACTATATTTCATCAATAAAAAAATTAATTTGTCCATAATTATATTTAAACAGAGGCACTAGCATAACATTCTGTTGGCTTAAACACATTGTTAATTTTTAACCCCTAACCTCAGACACAGGCGCCCAGGGTAAAATTGTGTTCTTTGTCATGTGACGATTTTTTTTAAAACATTGATAATCTCAGATAATTATTCTTGATTTTGACAGAGTGGTTTACTGGATTCCTGTCCATCTAGAATATAAAATTTCTGGGTCATCTCCACATTACACACAACAGTTGATTTACTCTCATACTTGATTGGTTCAAATAACCACTAAACAATCTCTACTCCTCTTTCTGTTCTTTCCATCTTCTCCCCTGTCAAGTAAATCCCATTTTTCAAAAAGGCGCAGTGTTACTCTTTTTTTTTTTTTTTTTTTTTTGAGCAGATCAAAACTAGGAAGATTCATGAGCACCATGAATTCTGAATATCTAAATTATATTTTTTAAAAAATAAAGAATTGTATATAGCAGAAGGATCCATAAGGTGAAATCTTGGTCACACAAGTGACAGCAAAATCAGTTTTAGCTTTCGTGAGAAGGAATTCTGTGTAACTCTTGAGGAAAAACTATAAATTTTAGTATCCTCATCCTAGTGAAATCCAACCTTTCTTCTATATTGCCTTCCACTATATACACTACCTCTAGATTTCCTTTTCCCTGAGAGGGGAGTTAGTCAGGGAGAAGCATAGGTAATAACCACTGTCTGTTAAAACACTTTTTATTAATTAAGCCATAATCGTTAATAGAATCCAGCTGTTACTATTAACAGCAAATATCTGTCTGTGCAGTGCATTCACTTACTCCTCATGCAGTTCACTCTCATGCATACTTGGGGTCCCTCAATCACTCGGCTGCAGTCGGGACATGAACCCAGCTGCAGAAGCAGCGGCTCATCCTCATGCGCAAACGGCTTCTGGGCTGGTCTCCAGAAAGGCCCCAAGAGTCCCTCGTCCCACCCGGCACGCATATAACCCTGTAGGCTTTCTTTGCAAACAGCAGCCACCCCCTCCCCAGACAAAGTCCAAACTGTGCAGCTGCTTGCTGGTGCCCATACGTGCTGGTGGCCCTTTTACACTTCTACCTGGCCCTCGCTGTCCCAAGTTTCTCCGTTCTTGGGGATCCAGCAGGACTGCTGGCCTCTGGAGCTCCTCAGTTCTGGGGAGACTGTCACACACTCCTCAGCTTCTTACCTTTCACTCTTTGGCCTGCTTTTATCCAGCAATTATACTTATACCCACATACATGGGTAAGCACAGAAGGGACTGCTAAAGCACCCTATGCTCCCAGGCCACCGAGGAGCTTCCACTCTGCACAAAACACTAATGCTTATTTATTATATGTATGATACATGTGTAGGAAACAGAGAACATGCTAATGTGCTATGAAATATTTTACAGCTTTTGAGGCTGGTGTTTAATAATACCTACAGATGGCGGCTGTACAAGTTTCAGGTGATCCACAAGAATTCCAATAAATTCTGTATATTATACCTCCACAGTGTTCACTATCAAAAAAAAAGAAACTGACTCATTTATTTTCTGTGGCCAAGCTGAATAAAACATAAAAAAATAGAAAAGAGTTTAAAGTAAATTTAATTTTTACATTTATTTCAATTTTACTGATCCAGGTTACTGTTATCTGAGCACATAACTTAAATAACAACAATAACTTAAATAATAATAGCAATAAAACCAAACTGTCTGAGGTGATAAATTTTCATATTTGCCGGCCCAGTCATTGTGCTCAACCATTTCTCCACCATGGAAAGTCAGCTATCCTGCCAATATCTCTATATTACCATCCCTGCTAAGAAAGGAAACCAGAAATAGATTTTCCATACATAATCCAGTTATGAACCTGCTTTATTGGAATAAGATATATTAAATCCCAGTGGTTAGCAAGGTGTAGAACCTTAAAGTATTCATTGTTCTGAGACAGATTATTACCTATATTGATCTTCAGGTCAGTAAGGCTTTGGTTAGAAAATCTGTACACGAGGAAAGTGTAAAATCATCTTCTAAAAGGAGAGAAGGTGTTTTACTTTTGAGAAAAAAAAAATTATCATTGTTCTATTTATTGTGGGGTTTTTTATTGGTGCTGGAGGAAAACATTTAGTTGATTTTAATATGACAGTTCATTGGAGCTATTCAGAAGTTGGAATATCAGGGTAAACATGGTAGTAAAATAGTGAACATTATTAAGCAGATCTAATTTGGACAAAACCAATATGTCTTCCCCATTTTTTATGGAGTTATAGCAGCAAAGTACCATGATGTTATGATGTCAAGCATGTCTGATCCACAGTATTGAAATGTGACGAAAATTGTAAAATCCTTCTCAGGAGTTGTTCCAGCTTGGTAAGGATCTGTGATCAGGAAGATTTCTCCCCTTCTTTTGCTTCTCAATTCTTCTGGCTGTTTCCCATAGTAGAATTCATTAAGAAAACTCAGAAATGCCATGAAATACATTTAAAGAGGAAGTAACATTTTTACTAACTCTGTTCCCATCACAAAGCATTTCTTTGCTTTGAAAGAGGACCGTGTTCCTGTTGGCTGCATGCAGAAAATGGAAATGGGAAAAAATCTGCTTGTGGAAACATTCTCAGAAAAGACATATGTTGTACAGAATCCTAAAAAAACTTCCAATTATCCAAAGATTTAATCAAGCATTGCTTGCTATGGTGCCTGAGGTATCCTCATACTCTAAGCAAGTCTAGCTACTTTACTTAGACTCTTAGTAACTGCTAAGCTCAAAAGCTCAAGAAGATGCTCAAACCAGCAAGTTAAAAGTGTTCCTAGTACTGTAAAGAAGTTGGAGGGGATGAAGATATATTGTTTTTTCTCTCCTACTTCACATAAGCTATGATTTTGATCCTATGGACTGATGTGTTCTGCAATCACACTGTTAAGAGTTGTCTGACTCCTTAGGCAGTGTAGTCCTGTTGCTGGAGACCTATAGTATGGCACCAAAGTGATCAGTGGTAAAATGGGAAGTAAATTGTAAATATCAATCTTTCATGCTGGTTTTACACTTTGATAAGAACTGAGATAGTGCTTTTGAAATGAAATGTTTCTCCTTCTGCACTTCAGCATTCTCAGTCTGGAAAAGCCTAATACATTTTAGGTCATATAGCTTGTTCCCTAAAGTGAGATATTTACTAATTTAGAAGGTGTTATCAAAAATAGCAAGAAATAGGAAATGAAAGAGACAGCAAAATAGTGCAACATTTCCTAGCACAATAATCTCTAAGGTTTCGACCCAGCAAAAAATCCTCTCTGCTTAAGCCTGAACATGCTGGCAAAATTTCCAAATAAGATATCAGGAAAGGCAAACGGATTTCTGCGGTGGAAGATTGTATTAACCTATCACCTTGTAATTTACTGAAATGCTTACTTTATTTGAAATGATTCTTCCTTAAAAGCCATAGTGATTTTTGTCCACTAAATAGAGAGTGAGACAGAGTGCCAAACATTAATATCTTGACAACATTTTCAGCTGACAGACTGGAATTAGACAGTAGGTACAACATCGTTCAGGATTCTACTTTCATTTCCCTTTGGTGTAAGATTCACCTATTAGTTATCTCTGTGCTGCTCCCATACATGGTATTCAAATAAGGTATGCAGTTTTTACAACAAAATTTTTCAATTTTCAGACATTCTTCTCGATTTTAAATATTTTTCTTATTATAATTGACATGAAAATTCTTCTCCTGCTTTTTCTGCTTAGTTGTTAACAGTTGTTACAGTGCTGTAATCCAAAAAAAAATAAAAGCTTGCTGAATGGCTAAGTATCATATGTTAAATATACATGCATTCCTTATTTACTGAAAATAATGTTGAAGTGAATGTACTAATCCAGAAGGCAAACTTGATGCAGACTCCAAACAGGGACAATGATAAAGATGACTGTTGGTGTTAAAAGAAGTACTGCTGGTAAGAATTTTTGCATGGTATGTCACTTCCAGTTGTATCTTGGATGCAAATGTCTTTTGGGCATATAAAAGGAGTACACCAGATACACTCACCAGAGCCATGTGAACGTTACTAAGAATATTAGGTCTGAGACACTTTTTTTCTAGAGAAATTTCTTGCATCAAAACTGTGTTAATAGACATTCTAACTTAGTATTTTAGCTAACAGAAAATAAAATCCTCAGAGCTATACTAGTTATACCACGGAAGTACTGGTATACTTTTTCCTTTAAAAAAAAATGTAAACAACCATTCTAAAGAATTAGATTGCCTAAATTCACATAGTTTCACCTTCCAAACTAAGGTCTGTGTTCTATCTTAGCATATTCTTTTTCCCAAAGAATTAGAATATGCTGAATTTTTTTAAGCTGAAGCACTTCCTTTTTGTCTTAATTTAGAAACTGTAGGATTAGCTGCCTGAAAATGAACCCATTAGATGGTAATGTCTTGATTACAAGCACTTAAGCTCCCATATGCATACAGATTCATCAGAGTGAATGAAATCCTGGAACACTTACTGGTCCATCATGACACTATCCATATTCTAAAACAAAAATGGAGATCTGTATGAATTATTATGTGAATTTAAAAGCATTACTCACCTTTATTAGTAACACGTGATATGCATGTATATACTTATACCTTGACAAACTTTTAGCTCTACTATCCTGAAGATAGTTGGTTGCTATTCTTTCTGCTCATCGTTCCCCATATCTCGTGTCCATCTTCTTCTTGACTTGGTCCACATATCACTGAAGGAGTTAGCTCCACTGTGTCTTCCAGGAGACAGCCGCTCTCTGCAGCTATCGTCTGACCTATCACTCATTCTCTCTATTCCCCACACTTTAAGCTTGTGGCGGAGCGTCAAAGAGCTGCTGCTACATACTTGGTGTTTTCTTTGACATTCTTGTCCATTAAAAAACCACAATTCTAACCAGACTATGGAAAACATCCAGCCCTAAGACTAAGACAGTACACCAGGAACAAAGAAAATCTTAAGGAACCAGTGAAGCTCAGGGTCCCACCTTGGCTCATTTAGCCATTACTAAGTTGCAGGAGCCAAGTGTTTGAGCTGCTCTAGATTAGAGCTGTTTCTGGCCTTCAGCTCTGGCCCTGTGGATTTTGGTCCCAAACATCCTCTGTCACTGCTGCCTGCCATTTTCTAACAAAATGGGCAACTCTTCCCAAATTGTCTTGCATCAGCAATGTTTGGGTAATGCATCTCTATTTTATATAAGGTATACCTAGAGAGAGAATACATAATGAACTATTGTGCTGAGGCATTTATTATTGCAACATTGAGAGGAATAACTTAAAAGCACTGTATGGTAGCCATGAAGATAAATAACACAGCAGGGCATAGTATCATGTATAAAATATTCCCAGCACTCTAGGTTCCATTTCATTATTAGATTTTTAAAAAGAACCATTTTCTTGGTTAGTTTCCAGAGCTAGCAGTCACAGAGGCTGATTTCAAATTGCCTGGAGCCTTGGAAACAAAGATGTATTTGTGCAAACACTGGCATAAATGCCAATAAAAAAAGTGAACAGGATCCACCCAGCCTTGTAAGCGAATGATAGACAAGAGAGTTTTAACCCCCATCTCCCCCAGATTTTTCTTTCCTGCACCAGCATTTACAGTCTGGCTTTCAAAACAGCAAAATATTAGGCAGGAAAAACGATAGCTATCCAGATAGATAGATGGATAGCTTTCTGTAGTGAGCAGTTTCTTTTGATCAGCATGTGAGGTCCTTCCTCATTACCCGTCTCCACTGAGTTCTTGCCTGGAGTATGTTCAGGAGGGATGTGGGACAAAAGCAGGAAGTCCGCGGCAGATCAGCAGGAGTGGTTAGGTGTTTAGGTGTTAAAGATTGAATGAATTTGGGTTGCTTAGCCTAAAGAAAAGGAGTCTGGAGGGAGAGTATGGCAGTTACTGGTAAAAAAAATCACTACAAAAATTTGCAGTAAGAGACAAAATAAAATGTTCTTCAAGTTCACAGCAAACATGAGAGCCTTAAAAGACAGTGAGGAAGGTACAGGTTAGATACCAGGAAAACCTTTGCAAGGTAAAGGCAGTAAAACACCAGAACAGGTTACTGGAAATGCTGTGAAATTTGCACCACTGGAAGCCTGATGTGAATGTTTATGTAGGGATAACACAATTGCAGTTAACTCTGCTTTTGATCAGGGAGATAGAGTGTGTAACCTTCTAAAACCCTTTCAGACCAAGGATTTTGTGATGTGTTAAAAAATGCTACATAATAAATATATGCCTAAATGTTAGTGATAAAGCAATGCATCTTATCCTAGAACTGTTAGCTTTTCTTCAGATTATGATGCCAGCTGGCAATAGCATGATAATTTATATATCCTAGAGACAAATGAGTTACTTTATGGTTAATTCAGTGTGTAGACTTTAGACCCTGTGGAACAGAGTTCAAGCCCCTGTTTTGCAACAGAATCTGTTACTTCAGTTAATCACTTGCTCTCCCTGAACCCTAGTTTTTCACCTGTAAAAGGAGAACAACATCTCTTCCAGGCTTTAATTAGTTACTATAAGAATACGTGGAATGAAGAATAGAAACCAGCTGCTTCCAGAGGTGGCCAGGGACTTTCCTGGGAATTCACTGGGAACAGGTAGGAATAAAAACATGAATGTCTTAAGAGTAAAGTCCTCACTGCCTACCAAATTATGCATTTCTTTTTTATTTGCAAGGTGGAGTTGTTGGTGGTTGTTTTTCCTTTTGAGCTTATTTCTTGTTTCCTAACATGATGCAATTATGAGATTGTAGCAATGAAACCAGGGCTTGTTCCAGATAAGAAAATTTGAAGGATGGCTAATCTCTTTGCTTCCAACAGATGAAATAAATGATATCCATTGGTGTAGTAGTAGACCACTTCTTTTAATCAAGCAGCATAAGAAGAAGCTGGAGTGATTTGTATACATCATCAGAAATAGAAGGCCAGCCTTAGCATATGTATCATTTTATTACAGTTTAATAATTTCCCAAGACAAACCAAATGTTAAGTTCTCATTTTATGGGAAGCATTATAATGAAGATTAGTTATTTAATATTTCAGGACAGTAAGCAGAGCAGATGTAAAAAGTTACTGAATCCTAAAAGTGTTTCTTGGCCCAAATTACCCTAATGGCCATTAATTTGCTGTGAATAATTATTTTCAGCCAAATATATTTGGCTTTATGTCTGCATAATTTGTATGCACTTTTCCAGTGAGGTGGATGAGAATTTAGGAACATGGAATAAAAACAAAGCTTTCATGCCTCTAAGGAAAACTCTTCCTCAAATGGTCAGAACCACATGCCTAAAAGTTTCAGACTGGCTCTTTACTCGCAGTTGCTCAGCATGCAAGCTCACCAAGCCAACATACAAGCCATCCACCAGCATTAGAATCCCACTACCTGGAGACTGTAACAACCTATTAATTCCTCAAGTTCGTTCACCTGAAAGTGCAAGTGTAAGAACTGGATCTCTCCCCCCAGGGGAGGAGGCTGTACCAGGAACTCAACTCAGACTGTATTTGATCTTATCTGCCGGTGATTGAAGTGCAGCACTCCGCACGGGTAAGTGGTGTCACTGTAAGTCCTCCCTTTGGCTCTTCTGTGCACAGTAGTCTCTGACAGAGTTTCTTGGTTTGGTTTGCGGTCCTGTGAGCTGAAATTGGCCCTCTTCTTTCTTTTTGGTAGTGTTAAATGTCAGTTATTTGAGGATTTGTAGCCGTAAAGCACTTTTTAGACTGTTCCTTTTCTCACTTATGGTTAGAAAGAGTGGCATATGTATTTTTAACTAGGAGCTATAAAACCTATAAAAAGACACAAGGCTTAACGTTTTAGCTGAAATACAGTGAAAAAAAATCTGTCTTAAGACCCTTATTAAGAGCTTGATCTATTTTTCTAATACAAGATTAATAATAAAGTAAAATACATCTGTTCATGAAGATTTGATCCAAAAGCAAAGCATATTATTTTTAATAACTACATTTGTTTCACTGAAGCCCTCCCCCAAACCAGCAGACTCTTTTCCCAGACTTCACAGAAATAAAAAATGGAACACTGCTATTAGACTGAAAAATTTATAACTCATTCTGGTTTTGATGGACTTACCATTTACAGCTTTCACATTAAGTTTAACACATTTCAGGATATCACTACGAGCCTGACATATAGAACA
Source organism: Aviceda cuculoides (assembly GCA_035590195.1). Classification (NCBI taxonomy): domain Eukaryota; kingdom Metazoa; phylum Chordata; class Aves; order Accipitriformes; family Accipitridae; genus Aviceda; species Aviceda cuculoides. Next base: position 26,086,693 of record JAVJGG010000029.1, read on the forward strand.
GATACAATAACATTCCTTCACTGATGCTCAGTCTTGGAGCATATTCAGTGACTGCTGTCATAGCTGGACCCACAGCGTGAGGTAGATCATTTTGCATGTGTCACATATGCGCACTCGTGCCTACATATGTGCAGAAGCCAAGCCTGTAGAGAAGGCTGGATGACTCACCTCTAGTGCTTCTCATTTTTTTGCCAGCTAGGTTGGATACAGGGGCCTCTTTTTGTACAAAGACTTCCAGGATTGTTGTCATCATCTTCCACCTTCTCTTTCTCACAATCTCTTTCCTTTTTTTTCCTACATATAAGTCTGTGTTTTGTTCCAGTCATGTATTGTTGTTCATGCTGTCCTCAAGTTATATGAAGACAATGTCCATACAGAAATTTATTGAAATGTCTTTTGGTAAAGCGAGACAAACAAGTCTGGTTCACTGACTGTCTGCATGCTACAATACCAGAAGATCCAGATATTCTTCAAAGCTAGGGTGATCTGTCAAGCAAAAAAACCCAAAGCTGCACTTAAAAGCCATATATGGATCTTTACATAACATATAGTCTATTTTGACAAGCACTATCCAAACAATTTGCACCTTTTGGTATGGTATTGCATAAAACCAGTATTTTTGCAAGAATTTATCACTAAAAAAAAAAAGTGTTCTATTTTGACAAAAATACGGAAGAAAGTTATTCCTATTTTAAAGTCTAACAGGCTAAGGCTAAGAGAAATTCCAACACAAAATCTGATATAGTTCCTCAGGTTCAATGGAAACTTTTTTTTCTGTAAGTCATTGCTTTGAAACCTGGGGAATTCAATAGGAAAACCAACAGTAGAATAACATGCATCGTTATTCCAGATTCGGGAACATAACCCATACCCATAATGTTCACTTTCACGTCATTATTTTGTCCAAACAGATCACATGCATCCGTATAGCTTTTGTGTCTCTCCTAAGATTAATTTCATATTCTCTGTAGAGAAATATACTAATAAAATATGTTTCCACAATTGAACATTCAGGAGACCTAATTTTATAACCTTTTGAATCAGCATGCAAGTTTAATTGTCTTTCTTTCTGCTTGTTCATTGCCAAGCAATCTTTTGGTAGGTGTCCCATGACACATTTCAAATACTTTGCTACAAGATTAAATATTTTTGTGGTACCTGAATATTAGTGGTGTAATATTGTATTCTTATCTATGTGTTTACACAGTTTTATTTCTCACAGTGCTTCAATACATCTTTATTGGCTTAGCTTTTTCTGCAGGATGTCACAAACTTCTGCAGTTAAGAAATCTTTTGACAAGTAAGGTTACAAAGGTAGTTTCTTCTGTGTTTTCATTTGTACTGGGGACATAGATATTGCCAAAGAAAATTAGGAAACAAATAAAAATGGTCATCTGTGCAAATAAAAATAGTCATCTAATTGTCTGGAGAAGAATCAACCAAAAGGTGTATAAATATAAACAAGCTGAATTGTGTATCACAATTCAGTGAGTGCTTATTTCTACAAGTTTCACCAAGACATTATTTGTAGAACTATGATCCTTTCCAGGTCTTGATCTGTGGGTTCATCAGAAAGTTCAAGGAGGCCAGGGATGCAAAGAAAAATTAGGATGCAGCAGAGCTGGTGCTGGGAAGTCAAATAAATGTAGACTGTGTCTCTCTAGAAAATAGTCTTTGGAAAAGAACAAACATGGGCAAAAAAACACTTACTGACTTAAAGGAATGAAAATGTCTCCACTTTACATACAGCTTCCTGATTATGGCTTTCGGACTTTAAATTGCCAAGTATATTCAAGGCATGATATTAATGATGACATCATGAACTCTATTATGCTACTACGAAACTGAACTGGTTTAACAAGGGACTTATGGAACCTACATTATGGGGATTTTTTAGGAACACATTGTCAACCTGTGGGAAAACTTCAGAGTCTCTAAGAGAGGCCTCTGTAGATAAATATGTGCTAGAATGTGCTGAGCAGTCAGTTATGTGTTCTGATGCTACTTCAGGAATTAGAGAGCTTCTTGCAGTCTTCTACAGCCCTACATCATTTGATGTTGTGGCTTATGTAAGGCTGTGGAGACCACTTCTCACAAACTTTCCAGATAAACAACCTTCCCTTTATCTTCAAGTAAGCATTTGAAGCTTTCTTCATTCACTTTTCTTGGATCCTGGCATTACAGGTTCAAAAACTGTGAGATTCCTGAAAGGAGGAATTATGAAAAGCAAAATTACTGAAGGGTTGCCCTACAATGGGTTGCAATTCGGAACAGCAAGCAAAGGTATGATCCAGGGTGTCCTTCAACAGAGCTTGGGAATGGAAGAATTCCTTGAAGAAACATCTGGAGCTGTACATCTCAGTGGTGGATCACCCAGGAGATAGAAGAGCAGATAGTAGAGAGGAAGGCTGAAACTTGCTGGACTGCAAGAGCAACTAGAGGCCAACCCTGTATATAACTTCATAATCCACACTGGTTCTGGCTGTGGAATTGTTGACTCTGCTGCATTTCCCCTGAACTCCAAGACTGGTTCACATATGCTGCCAGTGCAGGCTGGAATGTCAGTAGGCGGGCAGGAGTGTCCTACAGCTTGCTGGGACCCCTCATGTTTTGAGGACCTGTGCACTGCATTGCACAGCAGAGATTTGAGATTGGACTTGTGGTGGATTGACCCTGCTGGATGTCAGGTACCCACCAAAGCCAATCTATCACTCCTCTCCTCAGATGGACAGGGGAGAGAAAATATAATGAAAGGCTCATGGGTTGAGATAAAGACAGGGAAAGATCACTCACCAATTACTGTCAGAGGCAAAACAGACTTGACTTGTGGAAAAAAATTACTTTAATTTATTACTAATCAGTTCAGAGTAGGATAATGAGAAATAAAACCAAACCTTAAAAACACCTTCCCCCCACTCCTCCATTCTTCCTGAGCTCAACTTTACTCCCAAGTTCTCTACCTCCTCACCCTCAGCAGTGCAGAGGGACAGAGAATGGGGGTTGGGGTCAGTTCATCCCACGTTGTCTCTGCCACTCCTTCCTCCTCAGGGCAGGACTCCTCACACTCTTCCCCTGCTCCAGCATGGGGTCCCTCCCATGGGAGACAGTCCTCTGCCCTCCACTCACAGTGTGAGTCCTTCCCACAGGCTGCAGTTCTTCACAAACTGCTCCAGCGTGGGTCCCTTCCATGGGCTGCAGTCCTTCAGGCACAGACTGCTCCAGCGTGGGTCCCCCGCGGGGTCACAAGTCCTGCCAGCAAAACTGCGGCTCCTCTCTCCACAGATCCGCAGGTCCTGCCAGGAGCCTGCTCCAGTGCGGGCTTCCCACGGGGTCACAGCCTCCCTCCGGCACCCACCTGCTCCAGCGTGGGGTCCTCCCCGGGCTGCGGGTGGAGATCTGCTCCCCCGTGGACCTCCCTGGGCTGCAGGGGGACAGCCTGCCTCACCATGCTCTTCCCCACGGGATGCAGGGGAATCTCTGCTCCGGCGCCTGGAGCACCTCCTGCCCCTCCTTCTTCACTGACCCGGGGGTCTGCGGGGTAGTTTCTCTCACATCTTCTCGCTCCTCTCTCTGGCTGCCGTTTCTGTGCCCCCTGCAACTTTTTTCCCCTTCTTAAATCTGTTCTCCCAGAGGCGCTAACGCTATCGCTGATGGGCTCGGCCTTGGCCAGCGGCGGGTCCGTCTTCCAGCCGGCTGGTATTGGCTCTGTCGGACATAAGGGAAGCTTCTAGCAGCTTCTCACAGAAGCCACCCCTATAACCCCCCCCCGCTACCAAAACCTTGCCACACCAACCCAGTACACTCATCCATCTAAAATGGATCTTCTCATAAGATTTGTCTTACAGACAGTGTTGAGGCTAGGGCACTACACTCCAGCTAGGCCCACGATAACATGTCAGAAGATCAGCATCTCGGGAAACGGTTTCTGCACGTCCGTGCCTCTCTCTCAGTTGCACAGCAGAGGGAAGCACGAGGCCCACGGCGTGATGAGCATGCCCTTCCCTTGTCCTTGGGAAACCACTGTGAAAACAGAAAAGAGATCCGTTTATTAAGGACAGAACATTCTTCCACCGTACCTCATAGAGCCCATGAAAAGGGGTAGCAAAATCAAATATGGGAGGCAGAACATCTGTGTGCTTAATGTATGGCAAATTTGAATCACTGGCAGTTAGTAAGGTTGTTGGGGTTTGGTTTGGGTTTTTCTTTTTTCTGTCCCTGTAGCGCTGTGTCTTAGGTGAGAGTGTGTCACATGACTGATCTGGTGCTGAGAGAGAATAGCCGGGAAAGGAGTTTTGGTCTGCAATAATTTCTTCCTTCACTCCCATGCTGTTAGGATTTCCTCACGTCTCACCGTTGAGGAAGCCGGTAATTACAAGCTTGCCTGAATTCATCTGTACAAAGCCACTGAATGCAGTCTTTTATACACAGGAAACTAGTAGACAAACTCCGCTATCTGCAGATATCGCTACCGTGACAGTAATCCTTGGAGTATTCCAAGAGGAATAATTCCAAGAGGAGTAATCCTTGGGCAGTTTTCCATTGCTCATACTGGAAGAAAAGTTTATGCTGGGAGTATTGTCACAGTGCAAAAATTATATAAAAGCTCAGGAAGATGATTTCTTGTACCAAAGTGGAAGCTCCTTCTTCTTAGTGTGATATATTAGTCACGACATCAGCTGAGACATGTACAGTGAGGTAATCCTTACTTCAAACAACAAAGTTGAAACTAGTAAGAACGGCCAGGAGAAGCAGAATGAATGTGACGGAAGTAGGACTAAGAAGAACTTTTCTGACAGGAACAATTTTTTGGCGTCCAAAAGTATTCCCATCCAAAATCACCATCAGAAGTTAAAACATGAAGAAATACTCGTAAGCTGAAAATATGGTGAAGTAGACTCACCCCAGCGTAAACAAGGAAGCTAATTCTGAACATTTCACTTCAGTGTTAGCCATTACAAGTTTTTGTTACAGATCCACTTCACGGTACCTATAACAACATTTCTGAAGGAAAAAAGTATGCCATTTGAAAACGTCTGAGCAAGATACTTCACCAATTTCAAATTCTGACTACTATTTTTAAGCAGCAAGTGTATTAAAAGTCGACTCTCTTACGAAAACTTTTAGTTGCAATGAGTCAAGAATGACCACTGAATGACTAAAACCAATGACCAGAACCCATCTCCAAATTCCCGTTTCCTTACATGAAATGATCCCTCATTAATCTTCAATGTGAAAAATTGCAGTAATGCCACCCCTTATTACCTGCAGTGATAATATTGTACTAGAATTAGCCTTTATGGTTCTACTGCAGGCTCCACTGGCAGACCAGCCCCTTGGACCGAGACTTGGGTGGGTGTCAGGAGCGCAGAGCTCAGCCCGAAGACTCTCAGTCCCAGTTCCAGCCGGAATAAATGACTCAGGAGCAGCTGTAAGTTCGGGAGACCTGGGGCCATGGGGCTCCCCGACCTGCCAGGTCTGCAGGGACGGGACGGTCGGTCCAACACAACACATGAAGGCTCCTGGCCCTGGAGCTCAGTGCCGGCAGGGGACACGCACTGCCCCTCGGGATGCTCGGGGGCTGGACACCAGCGGCACGGGGGGCAAGGACAGTTCCTGGCAAAGGGGATATTATCCTGCTCCGCACCCGTGGGGGCGAACACCCATGGCAGGGAGTGCCCCTGGCGACACCGAATAACCTTCACGATGAAAAGCACCCTTCTCATGATAAATCACAATTTTTCTTGTCACAAACACACTATCGTAAATACAACCCTTGGTAAACCAGTACAACTGGGAGAGGGGCAGTGCTGAGCCGGGTCCGTGGGGCTCGCCAGGGTGCTGGCACTGTCAGCAGTGCTCTGCACAGAGAGAGCCATGGGAGCCCCAAGGCTGCCCCGACCCTGTTGCGCCAAGTGCTGCATCAGGAGCTTCAAGTGCTGTTGTTCCTTTTTACAAATTTATCACGTTCCCTGTTGCTCAGCTGAGCAGGATCCCTCCAAGGACGCACAGTCCTCTCCTGTGGCTCCCCTACCACATCCCGGGGTCTTCAGCCTGGGCGAACACACCGCAGACGTTGCGATGGGACCCTCTCCACGTTACCCGGGATGGTCGGTGAGGACCATCCCCCCGCCTGCACGTGCTTTGTGACTGTCTGTGTGAAATTCACCGCACAGTAATCTCAGGCTCTAGTGGCCTAATTTAAACATGGTATTTCTTATGAATGGAAACTAAAAGGAGGAGGTAAGATCAAAACAGTCTGTACTTTGTGTCTGTTCGTCCATCTGGCTGGAGTTAAGCTAGGAAGGTATGCTGGGTTTAGTTCCAGTCTATAAAAATACCTTACATTTTAATACACTTTTCCTTTGGCACCTCTTTGGTCTTCTTCCAGCCCTGCAAAGTGCAGTCCCAGCCAGACAGCAGATCACAGACGATAGCAAGAAACGGCTGCCTATTTTTTTCCTGCCTCTTGTCATTTTTATACCTAGACACTGATAAACAGGCGTGTTCACAAGTGGGCACACGCTTCTGTTCTGAAGGGGATGTATGCTTCTGCAGAAACTTTTCTTTCTTCTTTTCCCCATCCTTCCCAGAAAAAGAAGAGTAAGAAAATCCAGACCCCAGCTTGGAAGTTACAACAAGACAGACGTGCTTTTTCCCTCTACATTTTCCCACATGACTCCTTGAGGATTTTTTGTTCTCATATAGCTACCAACATTGACCTGAAAAGCTGTTAGGTGCTTTGAATGAACCATGTAATGGGAAACACTGAGCTTTCAGAAGCATTTGTAAAACCTCATCTTTAACCGCTATGCATCCCAAGGTTGCGTTCACTGACTTAAGGAGATGTTACAGGCTACATCACTCCGAGCACTCAACAGAGAATTAACTTCTACTTTATATTTGCAGTACAATTGGTTACACACGCGCTCGTAGCTCCTGCCTAATGTATTGAAATTTGAGAGTGCGATTCTGCTCGAATGTATTCCGAGGGGTATCCTAACAAAACAGCATCTCTCAAATAACAGATAAGCTTTGTGTGCGAATGCATGTTTGCCATGGCTGGCTGAAAACCAGCATCCCTTTTTAGCACTGCAGAGCCAACACTGTTTTGGCAGGCTGTGCAGGAGGCCCCTGCTTCTCCTGCCTCCCTCAGAAAGGGGCTGACTAAGTCCAGTGCCGGAGACCTCAGCTGGGGCAGTCCTGGCTGAGTGGAGCACCGTTACCTGTGGCAGGATACGGCGATGGAAAACCCATCCTTGAGATCCTAGAACCAATCCTGGGATTTAACGTTTGTGAAAAAGAAAACAAATGCCTATTTGCAAACTCCGAGTAGATGGAGGGAAACCTCTGAGACCCTGAGTTATTCCACGGTCTGATCCTGGCCACGCCTGGGGTGTCACACTCAGCCAAGGAGGGCTGGCACAGGGTACTTGTGAGGAAAACAGTAAAGGCTTCTGTGGTTCACTTAGGTACCCTGTTCCAACGGCACTGAAAGGGGCAGGTGAAGGGCGGCCTGCTCTTCCCACAGGAGTAGTGTGACATAGCTACTTTTAAACAGAAGACATCCCTTCGGACCTCTGTCACATGACTGTTGATCTTGTCACATGGGATGCCCCCTTGTCTTCCATCGTGGTGAACTTCTTTAAGCGGTCTGTATGAAGCTCCTTTACTTTGTACTGCCTTTCTTCTGACCTGCCGTTCCAAAACATTCCTAGCCCTGAAAAACAAAACCAAACAAAACACCAAATAATAAAACCCTCAGCCAACCACGTTTCCCGGGATGTGTCTCAGAGGAAATGAGCTATTTAATTACATGTGTGAAGAGAAGGAAAAAAGAAAGAAGGACGCTAATACATAGGCAAAACCACAGAGGACGCGTGCTCTACCAGGGCCGGGCTCACAGTGTTTGATGAGTGATTTATCTGGCTTAGCAGATTCAGAAAGGCGCTGTGGGGCAAAGGCTTCAGCCACGCTTTCAAGGGAAAAACTGACAAAATGTCCTGCAGCACCGGAACGCCATTTCTAAAGCACGCAGACAAGCAAAACCCTCGTGTTGCCACTGTTCAGAGCTGGTATGTGCCTTCAGGTGTATCCCCAGGCGCACCTGCCAGCGGTTCTACTCCCACGGCACACGGGTACCTGCAGAGAAAGCTGGTCCGAACTCGCACCACTGAGACGAACAGCACTCAGCCTGCTGGTTTGGGCAGTGTCAAGGTCAGAGCTACCCTCAGTGCTATCGCTTGCCTTGCCCGAGGAGCTGTCGATGCACTCTATGTGAGCAGGGATGTCTGGTAATCTGTACCCATACCAAACCTCTCTTCGTCTTTACCTTGGCAGCTCATTGACTTTCCGCAGAAGGCTTCCCAGAGGTGCAATTACATCCACCAAGTACAAAGCTAAGGTGGGCAACTCTCTTTCTCTGTCTGTCTCTCCCTTCTTTCTCTTTCTTCCTCACTTTCTGTTTTTGTCTCATTTTTCACTGCGGGTTTTGAGCACTTTTCAGAGAAAACCAACCCATAAGAGTAAAGTTCCTTGTGGACATCATAATCTCTGTCTTTTCTAATTTATCTGTTTTTAAAACAATTCTGCTTTCTGGTTCTTCTCTTTATAACGGCTGTGTCCGATATGTATGAAAATGGTAACAGATTTCAGGAATGTTAACCCAGTGATGAGGAAGAAACTAGATCAAATTTCAACTCAGCATGACTTGAGTGACATTACCAGCATTTACTGCTGTGATCTGAACCAGGACCAAAATCCTGTCACCGCTGAGCAAAGCAAAAGGATTTCTTTGTTACCAAAGACACCTTTGATAGCTTTTCACTATAGGGTTTCTATAGGCCACCCATGCCTCTGACAGTTGGGCAGTGCACGTGCTGCCTTGATCTTCTCCAGGATCTCCCAATACAGTTTCATCAGGCATTCATCCTTTAAGACCTTGATTTAACATATTTATAGGCTGTGGTTTTATGGAAACACCTTTTGGAGAAATGTGTAAGAACTGGTTTGGAAAACCCTAGGAAACCACAGATGAAAAGCGATGACTCCAAGACCTTTACAGCTGCAATGACAAATGATAGGTATACTCCGTAAGTAATTTTCCACTTCTGTTCTTCAGTTTTCCTATAATGAGCCTTCTACATTCTTGCAATTAGGCAAAAAATAATTTTCTCTATGGATGGCATATTTTGTAAATTACTTCAGTCCCCTTTGTAGTTTTAGTCACTGCCACCCTCTTCTTCCTTAGAAACACTCTCCTTCATGAGTATATATCTGCATCCTTTATTTTGCGTAAGTTGTGAGGCATCCCTCAGCATAAAGGTGAATGGATCACTTTGCCTGCATTCAAGCAACTGTGTGCAACACATATAAGGGATATCTACCTCCTCTGTGTCAGAAGACAGCGTGTGCAGTCCGCAAAATACTGAGTGTGTCAAACGAGCTGGGAGGTGTGAGCTTTCCCTGAAAGGCATCAGATCAGCCAGTGCCAGGAGGCAGGAAATTCGGCTGGAAGAGGTACCTGCAATGTGTCTATTTTAGTCAGAGACAAGCCTCCCATAATAACCCAGAGTTGGCCACTGAAATTGCAGAAAGTCCCACCCTGGAGCAGTGATTTGCATCAAAACTTTATCTCTAGTTCCACTATGGCAAATCTTATGTTATTTTATCAGTTTTCAACAGAGAAAAACTTCACGATGATTTTCCTTTCAGGGGTGGATTTTTCTTTCTCTCTCTCTTTTTTTTTTTTTTTTTTTTTTGTCCCCAGAGGGTAACTAAGGCAACCCCAGGAAAAAAGTTTATTATTTCATCTGTGTTGGGCTTCATCCCATAGAAAAGGAGAAAGTGATGCTGCTTCTGTTACATCACTTTACAGCATGGGATTTTTTTGACAGGTCTTTCACATTTACAGTATGGCTTGGCTCTGGCTGCCTTTGAATTTCCACTACACAGGTGCTGTGCAGTAGGCTCCAATGCAGCCCTGACATTCCCCCACATGGTGAAACTGGATGACAGGGTAGTAGACACATGGGAAGAGGTGGGGAGCTCTGTTTTTTATAATCTTAAGAGAAACAGAGATTGAGGACTTCAGTACTCCTTGCTATCTGTCTTTGTAATTTCAAGAAAATGAATTATGGTTTGTACTGCTTGCACACTTGGATAAATACATCTTGAAGACCTAGAGATGGCCTGAAACCAGGGATCAATTACCTCCTCACTAAAGGTTCCTTGGCTTTAATTTGCAGGTTGAGTTTTAGTTGCAACTGAACTATATGTTGAAAATAGTTGTTGGCTTGGACAGGTCCTACCATGCTGGTCTTCTGGGGAAGGAGACATAGTGCTTGGCTGTGGAGTTGCCTGTGCCTGGCTTACTGCACAGGGCAAGAAGATGATTTCTCTGACCTACAAGAGTGGAGATACAGATCTAAAGGCACAGCAGCGGGACAAGAGCAAAGCAGAGCAAGCACAATGTCCTCAGTGGTGGAGGAAAGTGCAAATCTGGGGGGAGCGAATGAACTGAATTATTAAGCAGTGTCATGGTTCATTCCCCACCCCTCCTGGGTTGCTCTATGATCTCAGGAATTCCTGTTAGGCCTCAGCCTTTGTGTAATGAGTTGGGAGGTTAAGTGTCCCTTGACTGTACTAGGAGCTCTTGCATGGCTAAGGCAGGAAGTAGCTCTGACCATACCAAAAGTTCCTGTTGCCTGGTTGAGGTGGGGAACAAAATCAAGAATCATTAGGCATCCCCTGACAGCCTTGAAACATCCCTTACCTGGGTCATTGCTCAAGTGAAACAGTACCAGTGTTACTGGAATTGCAGTAATTTGCTGATGACTAAAGCCAATCACCTTGTGAACCTATAAGCAGCAGTCCCAAGCGAGGTCCTTTGAGCTCTCCCGGACCCCAGCAGGCTGCGACTAGCATCTGCCTCTGAGTGGGACACCTTTCAGAGTTCACAAACTCTTGAGTTTGCAAAAATTGGAGGACCATTGCTGAAAGCTGATGACAGACCTGGGCTGACACCCTTCACCCCTTGAGGCTCAACCCTTCACCCATTGAGAAAATCTCAAGACATTTGATGCAAATATTTCACTGAATTTGAGGGGAATTTTTAACAGGTATACTTTTGTTTATATATAGATCTTAGCATCTGTGTGCATGTGTGTGTGAATTGACCTGAGTATCCGATTGCAAGTATAGTGTAAATATTGCCCTTTCAAATCTATAATTAAGCCACTGTTGCATTTGTAGTAAATTCTGTTGAATCACTTTGTAAATGTTAAAATTATCAAGTTCTGCTAAATCTTCTGATTCACTTCAAACTGTGAATGAACTCAGACTGCTGCTACATACATAATCCCTTTAGACATAAACTGTTGACCAAGTCTGGGACTAGGAGTAGATCCAGCCACACCTAAGTTCCATCAGGAGTTTAGATAGCCAGGGGGTCTTCTCTGAACTTTGTGACTCAACAGGAGGGTCTCCCCTACCTTTTTACATCCCCAATCTCTATGCAAATAATGAAAAATCAATTCTAACTCAATTTTCCTTTGTATGTTTCTCCCTTACCCTTTTGCATCTTTGGTCTCTATATAAATCATTCTAGTTTGATTCTAACTTGATTTTTCTTTGTACATTTCATCCATGTATTAAGTAATAGAGAGAACCTTGCTATTGAACTCTGTGATTCACACTTTTTATAAATTCCTATTAAATCACTTTTGCTAATACCTGTGATGGTGATTCTTTAAGCAGTCCAAACCACTCATTCGTGACAAGCACAGAGAAAACAAGGAGGCTATGTGCCCTGCCCGTTCCTTGGCAGACAGGATGGGACTGCAGTAATTAGTAGTTCTGTACATAATGAAGGCTGCATTTCATGTGACATGCATTGAGTATTAGTGCTCTGAACTGAGCTCACCAGCACTTGGTAGGGATGAAACTGGAACTGAACTTTTCAACTATGCATAAGCTTCTCAAACAACAGCTCCTCCTGCAGAAAGGCAATTGAACCACGCTGCCAATTAGAGGTTTTCTATGAACTGAGGAAACTTACCAGCAACGGCCGTTTTTACTGCTGCAAAGCGAAACTGATTGGGTTTGAAGAAGGAAATGAGAGTTTGCAGGTTTTAGGCAACCATTGCAAACCCAGACTCCCCTTGAATTTTTTCCCCAAGGGAGCAGTGTTTGCTTTTCTTACTGAGCCAGAAGGGCTGATGCAAGTCCTCCAGCTTACTAAAGCTGTGCACAACTCACTTTGTTGAGATGCAGTCTGACCATTACTCATTCCAGATCATCACTCATGATGTTCTGATGGTTTAAAATCAGCCTGTCAAATCATAAAATTCCAAAAGCAACAGAATAGGGAGGTTCTGGAGTCAAGAGATTCCCAAACCAGGGACTAATTTATTGATGAAGTTACCTTGCTGATGATTCTCGTCTATGGAAAATGAAGGGTCTTAAGACAAGTTGTTCTAGTGCTTTTCACAGCAAAACATCCCTGGAAAAGAGTCATGGAATCTTTCACAGGTTAAACAAAGCCACCTGGATTCAAAGAGTTTTTGACCTGCAGTCTACGAGGAGGGAAACATTCCCATTCATCATCAGTATCCCACAGGAGTCTTGCTGCCATTTTCTGCATCACTGTCTGGACACTGGACACTCGGCATCTTTCAAAGCAGAGTACTGAAAGTCCTTTCAAATTGTTCCTCAGGATGCGCTACACATACAGATCATGGAAATTCCTTGTCTTTCTCTCAAGTCCTGATTAATGGCCTACTCTTTAATCTAGTTAATAAATCGGAGAAGACATGACTTCCATTGAATCTTGCACACGGTGGAACTGCCAGTGTGCAGGAGCAAAAGTGCCATATCATGGTTCTCCAGAGATCATGCCAAATGGAGACACTGTGGAAGAAATCTAGGACATGGTAGAAAATAATACAGTTGTTGTCCTAGGAAAATAAAAATGCACAGGATAATTCTAGCATTTCAGTTTATGGTGTATCTCGCAATCTCACCAGCAAACAGGTCTTGTGTATCAGGCTGGGAAGCAGATAGTTGTGATTTTCTATCTAGTTATAATTCTTATGGAGGAATTTTAGAAATAATTTTCTCTTGTGTCCATTGTACAATGAAGCGCATGTCCATCCCAAAATAATGTAATAGTGAGGTGCTGGAAACCGAAGGTTATATTTCCAAATTTACAGCTGGTTAGGGCCCACATATTTTACAGTGATACCTGTCAGATCAAGTTAAAGACAAAAGTAGATCTTCCTTCCCTTTTCCACATCACTCAACAGAAGAAATGATGGATCAGAAGTTCCTGTTCTTTTTGCTTATTCTGCTAGAAAAAAAAAGAAATTTAGTAACTCTGAAAGTTTTTGCGTGAAGATATGGTAAAATCCTGCTGCTGGCAGAAGTCTGATCCTTGACTGAAGACTTCTTTTGCAGGAGCTTCACCTTTCAAGGCAGAAGCTCCTCGATGTCCCTCTCCAGTCTGTTACATCCCCTAGACACCAACAGCTGCGCTGCTCTTTTCTTTTCAGCTGTTTGAGCCCCTGGAGTTTCCACAGGGACTGATGGGTCAGCAATGCAAAACACTGCATTTACACCATTATTAAGGGTACTGCTTTCTTAAAGTATGAGAAGAGGAGTGATACCATAACAGGTACCTGATGTCAAACCTAAAGAATACAGGCAAAGAAATTGCACAGACACCTTGATTTTCTCTTGGATGTAATTAAGAAATTCAGAGGGGTTCAAGTTCCACTGCTTTGTGGACCAGACTTTCATTCTTAATATCATCTCCCATGTCTGAAAATAAATAATGGGTTTTAAAACTAATGCAATGAGCAAAGATATTCACATCAGCTTCTGCCTCATGTCAGCAGTGACATAGATTAAACCTGTACAACAGTGTCCTGACTCCCATTCTCACCTCCACGGGAGTGGGCTTTGTTTGGCCCTAGCATGAAACAAGCAATGGAATCATCCAGGAGTAATTTTCAAAAGAGTATCCATCTGTGAGGAATGACTCTTTTCAAACGGCGTTGAACAGGAGTGACAAGGGCAAATATTTCAGCCAACATTGTGTTTTTCTTTGGATGAAATTAGGATAGAGGTGGCTAGGTTTTTCTTCTGCCTGAATCTCACTAAGCTAAAATTTGCTGAGCAGCTATTTGCAATCTCGGTGATGTGTATATTTGAAACACTCAATGTTTAAAAATATATTAAAATAAGCATTAAAATTATTAGTCAAATATCTATAAAAATATATGTAAACATATATGAAATACTTTCATTTTTTAATTGAAGAAGTGACTCCTATTTTTAACATTTGAATAAATTTCTTCTGTCTCTATGTAGGTGAGAACTGTCAATCAGAATTCAGGCTTTATTGAACTCATACTTTAGAAAAAAAAATGAAAGTGTCATGTATTATTACTTGAAGTATTAGAAACTCATGGAAGAGTAGATAGCAGAAGTTTTCTAACTGAAGAAATAATGTTTCCTTTTTTGAAGCTTCTGGAGCCAAAAGTGCTTTCCATTCTTTCTCCTGAGGTGTCATTACACTGGTAGAGCCACTGTCTATTCCCTCTCACAAGTAAAATCCAAACTTGATACCAAATATTCTCCACAAGAAAGCACGGGACAATTCTGATCTGCCTATAGTGATTTAAGTCAACATATTTAAATGCAATACTTTTCAATGTGAGGTTTCATTTAACAGACACCTTGAAGCCTGCCAGACTCAGTTCTTGTCTATGTGGGAAAATGTCTCAAAGCTGCTTTTCCACAAGCTTCTGTTGCCTTGCATTAAATGAAAACAACCTCTTCCAGACACTGCTGGAGAGAAGTCCCTGTGCACAGGGGCACTTGTTGCCAGAGCAACCTTTGCTCACTCCTGTGCTGGCTGTGTGCATAAGGCTGGTTGGGTACATGGAGTTGGAGGTGACAAATCCTTTTCACACTAGTCTCTGAGCTTACAAACTTTTTTTCTAATTGGAGAGAAGGTGGGCAGATTTTGAATATTTCACTATTCAGTCTGATTCAATAAAAAATTCAGTTTTCACTTCAGACCTATTGAGCTTATCTGCTTGCTGAAAAACTTGGGTAAAGTTGACAGATTTGCATAAAATATTTCTCCCTTGAGAAAAGATCATAGACTGATGCATACACCTTTCACATTAGACCTAGCTGCCTCAGACCTGGCAGCATTTAATGCCAGCAGCTGGAATGAGCAGTCCCCAGATTGCAGCTGCTCTGGGAGGATGAATAAAGAGAAGAGATTGCTTAGGCACTGAAGCTCTTAGCCAAGAGCAATTAACATCTTGACCTGCCGCCAGAAAAGGACAGCGCAGGGAGCGAACACACTGTTAAAAGAGTAATTAGCAGAAAGGATGCTCCGGTCTTTTCTGCTGCAAGCCCCAGGTAGAACAAGCCTCAGTATTTCAGGCTGGATTCAGACAAGGATGTGGACTACCATGGTGAGTCCTCCAAGCAAGGCAGGTGGAGATCAGAGAAGGTGCTGCAACTAGCTGCTGCCAGGCTGTGGTGCAGCTCCCCTGACACTGACCATCTGCCAGCATTTTCCCAGCTGAAGGCTCAAAAAGGGCTTCAAAGCCTGTTTCTGGATGCATTTCCCTCCCACACAGGGAGGGAAGCTTGAAGGGAGCTTGCTTTTGCTTCTCAGCCAGATGTCTCAGAATCAGGACCTCGCTTTTGCTTCTCAGCCAGATGTCTCAGACTCAGGACCTCACTGGGGATGGAGTGAAATGCTGTCCTCTGGGCTTGGTTTTCTTGCAAAGCAGAAAGTGCATGCGTGTTGATGGGATCCAGGGTAAAAGTGATGTTTTCAGGCAAATTGGGAACAGAAGGCCTGTTTTGCTTAAAAAGTGATTCTATATCCCAGACACCCATGGATGGAAATTATTTTGCCGATTCTTCTTCATACTTCCTAGATCCCTTGAAGTTAATGATATAGCTGTAAAGTGTGGATTGTTGGCAGTATTAATTAAATTGAAAGGAAGCCCTTTTTTCATTCCCTCTAGTAAGAGTGATTTACTATTCCTGGGATACCCAAAGCTTGGCCTGAAATGTGATCACTCCTGAGCACACCTTTTCCCTTCCCTTGGACAGACAGCATCACTCTCTTAAAGTCCGGGTCAGTGTGATATCAGTGGTGGTCTCTCAGCCATCACCATAATGCACTCCCAAAAGCAGCAGAAATAGGAGCCAATAAAGAAGAGCAGGAGTGAGCTACTGCCTCCTCTTTCTCTTCTTCTTCCTCTCTCTTCCTCCTTCCTCCTTCTGCTCAAATTAAAAATGGAAGGACATATGTCATGCCAGAAAGGCTTTTTGGGTTGCATCTGGGATTCTGTCAAAAAGCAAGGTTTTGAGACTCTTGAAGAGACCCTTCCTAAACAAGCATTGTCTCTGGTTCCTTTATCAGCTGCTTGTATGTTGTGATTGTATGTTACTGTGGCTTCCTAATCTCATTTGATCTTCCTCACTCTAGAGACCAACCTTCTTTCGTGTCTGGGTTAGGTGCATAGCATTAGTTCATCATTTTCCATCTTTACAGCTTTTAGAGGGTTCACAATTTGTCCAAGCCAAGGACAGGTGTGAAGAGACATTTTCTGAACACAAGCACGACACCCCAACAGATTCCGAGGTCCTGCAAAGCATGGGTTTCCTTTTGCGTTACTCCACCTGTATGTGTGTGCCACCTTGGAGCCTGTGCCATTCCCAGCTTTTCCAGCCAAGTCCTGCCCCTAAACAGATGAAAACAGAAGCTCATGGTGGAAAGATCTGGGAAATGTTAACTAATTTTGAACTCTGGTTTGAACAAGTTCTGAGAGGAACTTTAATGCAAGAGGTAGGTCTGTTCAACCACACATGGTGTAACAGTCAAACTTTTTTTTTTTTATTTATAGTGGTACAGCAGGTAGTAGAATGGCTTCCTAGTAACATTGCAGTGAGAAGTAGTATTCTTCACAGCTTCTGCTGAAATGGAGCAGAGTCTTCTCACTGACCTCCCAGATCTTAAAACCCTTACTGAAATCCAGATGGGATCCAAAGTCTTCCTGCAGGATTCACCCTCCTTGGGACAATGGCAGAGCATAATTGCTTTGTGTGACATTCGCTCTGGCACTTTCCCTGTCACTGCCAGAAATCAATGGCATTACTGCCATTGCAAATAATAGCATTTCATACATTTAAAACTTGGCATTGCTAATTCACTGCCTTAAATCTTGGCCCATCTTTTCTTCAGACTTTTTTTCCAGATCTGGAAGAGAACTGTATTTTTTTTGATTCATTTCCTGTTCGTATAGTTGTGTATAAAAAGGGAACCAGAGAAATGGCTTATTGTTTTGAGATGCTTTGCTTGTAGCCATAAAATTCAAACCAAGTTTTGCAGCCACTGCATGACAAATTCCACAATACAGAAACAATTACATCCCTTTGGGGTTTTGCCCTGTCCTTAGAAGGCTTCAGGTGGGTGACAACTGAAGACAGGAGACTTTCCTCTTCCTATGTTAATTACAACTGCTTCAAAGTAAGCAACAAGTGTCTCTGAATTTCTTAGTCCTTCTGCCATGTTTACTACTGTTGCTATCGATCTTGGGTACACAGTGACAGCGATGGGAGCTAGAGAGGAGGTTTTCAAGTGTGTTCAGTAAAGACTTAGCTGTGCATCCCTGGAAGTCAGTGGTAAAATGAGAACTTTGCCATTTGCTGTAATGTTCAGTGCCAAATGCTTCCAAAAAACTCACTTGAAAACTGTCACTTCAAATTCTGTCCTCACTTATCTCCAGTGACTGCAGTCAGAGCAAGTGCTGGGCACTAGAGCAGGACAAGAACTTGAAAGCTGTTCTTCGTGTTGCTGCCTTAGTCATCCCGTACCTTACATGTTTATCATCCTGTTACAGCACTTCTTCCCAGCATGGTGAAGAGCACTTAGTCAGGGAGTGAAAATAGCCATGAAAATGAACTCATGAAAATATAGGAGGCACCACCCAAAGAGCTGCTATAGCTCAGAAAGTGTGTGAGACATTAAGCTCTAGATATTTGGTGCCTGTACTTAAATAGGTCTTGTTCCCATATGGAAACTACTTCCATGTGATTTCCAAGTCTCCATCTCACCAACCAAGAAAAACAACTGTACATTAAGCTGAAGTGTTAGGCAACGGCTCTACAAGGTTCAGGTGCAATGAGGTGGTGCAGAGGGGACAATAGTTCTCAGATATAACTTAGAGGTATAGAGTTGTGTGACGTTTATATTTCCACCTTAATTTTGTATTTATTTCTGTGTGGCTTTGGGGCAGCTCTTGCTGCAGGGATAGTCAGGGAGTGTTTTGCAGAAGGCTCTTCCGCACCAGTGTAGTCATGACTGCACTTCTGATTTTTCCTTGAGATCCTTGGTCATTTGTTTGAATGGATTTTTGTTTACATTAATGACTCAGAATGGGTTTTTTTTGCAGACAACCATCTCTATTTGCACGTAAGTAAGAGTATTGATGTACAGACAAGAGTGTTCTTCAGTCACTTTTCCAAATGCATTTTTTGAATATTTCAGCGAGCAGAAACAATGGCATCCCCTCACCAAGATGACAATCACACATCACACATTGCAGTGAACGGAAACATCTCATTCATTTCAACAGGAACTGCACTGGGTCAGGATGGTCAAAACATGCAAACTGATCAGAGGCTTCAGCTGCTTCAGAACCCGCACATGGATCTCTGCTTAATAAATAAATTAATACAGCTTGGAGCTGTTCACAAGACAATTCAGAAACAGAAAACTTGGATTATTCATGTAGCATACCTATAAGAGATAACTTAGCCCTTAGCTATTGCAAAACTTTTACATGGTCTTCCTATGTCAGTTTCTATGCAGCAAGTTCAGACCACATGAATGCTTCTTAAAATGCTTCCAGAATATCTCAGGCTTACATTATATATAGATCCAGAAATAGGTAGGAAAATGAGATGCATTAGCACAGGTTGCCCTTGAATTTAATGCAACTCCACGGGAAAAATAAATGTGCTCTTTTCCCCGGTTGAACTATTTTTCAGTAAACCTTTAATAATTTCTAATGCACACAGTGTACTGACTAGCTGCACTAAAATGAACTCTGCAGTTTCACTTCATTGCATTTCCTGAGAGTTACATAGCTTTAACCTACCTGAATCCCGATGTACCCATGTAAATTCTAATCTTGAAATGGGGTTGTGTCTCAGGATAGTATTTCAGATCACTGCAAATGTGGTCATGCGATGCAACTGACACTGCAAACACTGAAACTTCAGGATTTTGAGTCTTTCTGAGCAACATTGTTTGTACATCCATCACTCTCCTCATGATCATCTTGGGCTAGGCATTTCTTTTTCCCTTCAGAAAGAAGGCTGAGGATCTCACCCATTCTGCTTATTGCTATGACGTGAGCTGAGCTGAGCTGAGCTGAGCGAGCTGAGCTGAGCAATCTGAAGAAAACAACACACAGCACAAGGCCAGAATGGTTTGGAAGCATGGTATAGGAAAGATGGACAGTAGGGGTAGAAAGGCCCAGACTGCATGCCTCCACCTCTGTGCTGAAAAGACATTACTGTGTTTCTGCTGCCTCCTGAGGAAGCATTCTCTTCTGTTGCCTTTCTCTCCCCCATGCTCTGTGGGGGTCCTTTGGCAAAACTTCGGATGTCTGCCTTGCATCAGCAGAGACAAACCAGAAAGAGCAGTTAACATCCAATAGCATAAGAAGCCCCACCAAATTGCACCCTCTTGGCAAAAATACCCAAATAACCAGAAATGAGTAGATAGTTTGATACGTATGATAAAGAACTGAACCCAAGTGCTAGTTCTGAACTGAAATAGTAACTTCTTTGCATCCTGTGGTAGCAGAAGCCTGCAGAGCAAGCCTTGCCACCTTTCACACTAGAGCAGGCTGGTGAAAACACATGCTACGCTAATAAAAGCTAGTAGGATGCTGATGACCGGCTGACTATTGTGCATTCTCATGCTTTCACCTACTGAAGAAAAGCTAGCAGGTATACTGCAGCTTGCTCCCATACATACTCACAGAGAGTCCTGTATTTAATGTGCATTCCTGTCCTGTCACCTCCAAAAAATTTTCCTCTTTTTGCCCCCCAATGACTTATAGAATGACTCATAGCTTTTTTATACACGGTGCTAAAAATACTTCTATCCTTAATGTCTTGATACATGAGGGGAGAGTGTCCAATGACTCTTCTGAATACATGTACCTGTGCATATTTAATTTGGTGCATGGACTTTCTTCCCATGCAACAGCTAATAAGCCTGAAGTATAAAAAAGGCAGTCCTGACAGCTGATACAAGAAAAGCTTGCCTTGAAACAAGCATACAATAATCCACTGGGAATTGTTCACCCATATGCATAGACCACAGAAGTTTCACCACAGAAAGAGACAAAAAAAGTGTCTCAGGAGCAAGATCCCAAGAAGAAGCAGGGCGAGACTTGCAGTCGCATCCACATCTAAGCTGCATCCATGATAACTGGAACAAAGGCAAGAAATTCACCATCTGCTGCGTCAAGCCTTTCTCTTTGTTTTATCACCTGCACAGTTAGTCTTTATTGAAATCAAAGGGTAGAAAGAGGGTCTTATAATCTCAAGAGGTGTGAGTCAAATTTAGTTCTCTGCTGCAGATTTCTTATATTGGCTGGCATAAATTACTGTTCCTTAAGGTCCCATGGCCATGCAAGAGGAACAACAGCCCTATAGGATAATTATGAGGATACATACATTAAAGATGTAGGTATCTAGATAGCCAGGCAGTGTTTACAATTCTTGCGCTATAGATTGCGTACTGTGTTTGAAGGAACTATCATAGCGCTGTTGTAATAACATAAATGCTACTTTTACTCACCTACAGGAATGAGGACTATTTTACTGATTAACCCTGTGAACTTACTGAGACTACATGATTGGAAAATCTCTTTGCCTAGAACATGGCATAAAGTACACTGACCTTTGAAGGACAAAGATGTTTTGTCATTCTGTTTAAAGTAAGATTGTTCTCCCACAAAATGGCATTTATTAAGCAATCTAATAGCGTCCATTTTGACATGTACCAACTTAAAAATCAGCTTCATAGCTACAAGATATTCACTCCAATACTGTTTTATGGAATGTCACCACCTTAACGAAGCGTACACAACCGTATAAGTTAAAAGGCCAACCAACAAACAAAACCAATTTGAAGTCATACAACTGCTGTTGTACAATGCTAGCAGGATTTTTTTTCTCCCATTCTGCTGCTTTTTTCTGCCACTCGTTTTAGGACTCTTTGCTGTAACGGGATGCTGACAGCAGCTTCTCAGATCTCTCCACCTGGCATGCCCATTCCTGCATGAAGAGAAATCTATGGTTTTATTTCTATTATTCAAAGTCCTGTTTGGGCCATTGGGCTATTCCTTTGCCAAAAATATCCAGTTAAAACATCATTGGCAGCTCCAGATGTGTGGTTATTCATCAGTACCTACCTGAGATTGCTTACTCCCACTCCGAGATCGTCTCCCTGGGTATCAAGCTGTGTGTAAGTGCAATATACTTGTGAATACACTCAGGTAGTTCCAGTACTGACACATAGGAAATACGTATCCATCACCGTGCTGAGGAAGGCGAGGAATGCAGAACACCTTGTGCTTGGACTGCTCAAAACCACCTGGCCCAACAGCCTTTGTTATGGGAGAAAGCAAAAGTGAAGGTGGAGGAGCCACAGGTGGTTTTGGATCTTCATTTCTTTTCTTCCAGTCTCCAGGAGATGTCTCTATGCAAAGTGCATTTATTTACGCTTTGTGACCAGTGGAACAGTTGAACTCTTGGGAGGCAGGCATGGTTGAAGAAATCATGTGGCCTTTGGCCTGGAGGAACAGTCTTGACGATTGTAAGGTTCCCCTGCGGCCTTAAAAGTGGTGAAGTTGCCTGCACTGGCAACACTTTACAGAATCTTGCTACATTGCCAATAGCAGTGTCTGCATTAGATCCCCTCAGGAAATAACCTAAAAATCAAGCTGGTGGCTATAAGCTGTTATAGTCACTGGTGAGTTGTGAAATACCAGACTGCATGCATTCAATTAGCACACGCGCACACTGATTCCTGCACGGGCGAGGAAACAAGATCATGAAAGCCCAGCAACACCTACCAACCAGAAGCTAGAAGTACACAAATCTGCAGATAATGTGTCAGATTTTAATAGGGAGCATAACTAATCGTGAAAGTACAGCTTAGCTGGAGATTAATTCAGGAAGATGAGTCTGTTAGCACATTTACACAGGGACACTTCAAGTGGTGAGCGTGAGCAGATTCTTAAATGCAGGCTGTAGCTGAAATAGAAGTGATGGCCTTAACGTAGGAACTGAGATTACATGGAGTATGTTGTACAGAGATAAACTGACAAGATAAACATGTTTTTTTCTGGCCTGGGAGATTCTCTGTTAGCTGAAGTGTCTGAGACCCAAATGTCCTTTAGCTCATACAGGGTTACCAAGCTTGATGCAGGCTCTGCTAAATTATGTGTGACAGTGTCACAGAGGTGCACAGATCGACATCAAAGACCTCACTGGTATAAAAATTTGTTTAATCCATCTGTCTGTCTAACCCCAACTGATGAACAGCTCTGACCACATGCTTTCAAACACTTGAGCAGGCCTCTCCAACTGTGGGCTAACTGCTTTAAAAGGTCCACAATTTTCATACAAAAATATGACAGGGAGCTGCAGGAAGAGAGAATGACAACAACAAAAAACCCTGGAATATTAAAAAGGATTTTTTTTCTTCCTCTGCTGAAAGGTAAACTTTTGAAATTAAGATAAATTTATCCCATGGAAGAGACTGTCCAGACCAGGTGAAGTAGTCACCTCTGACTAGATATGAGACTTCATGTGGCTAATATCCTAACTGAAGTACTTAAACTATACACCTGCATATAGGGAATATGAACTTCTCATACTGCAGAGACTTTATTAGCAGTGTAATGCAGTTTAAGGTGTGGTCAGGAAGCAGAACCAGCTAAATGTGGGCAATATTGAAGTTGCAGGAACTCATCTGATCTTGACAAGTTTAGGCAGTAGGCTGGTAAATGGGGAGAAATCATATTTCCTCTGTTCACACATCGGTCATTCTCCTTTGAAATGTTGTGTCTGGTTCTTGCAGCCGCAGTTCAAGTAGGATGTGAGAAAATGGGCTACAGATCAGAAAAAAGCTGCAAAACAGGGATTTGAAAGACATGCCAGTGAAAGACTTGGGGAGGTAAATCTACTTCATGCAGGAGGCAAGATAGGTAGATGACCAAGTGCAAAAACTTGCACAGAGAACAGAAATCTCTATCACTCAAAAGTATGACCCAACAGCTGGGAAATGAAGGTAAGCATATTCAGAACAGAAATAGGGCACACATTTTTGAGCAAGGTTGATGAGTAACTGCAGCAACTTTTCACAAACTTTTATGGGTTCCGAAAGTTATAAAAGAGAAGTCAAAATAAGAGAAATTTCACACAGATTCAGTGGTAGATAGTGTATGGAATTAGCCTGGGAAAGAGAAATGGCCACAAGATTATTAGTAGAGTTTAGGCACTAATACAGAAAAATCTAACCTAGAAGCAAATCCAGTACATTTTTGCTATAGACTGATATTCTTGCTATTAGAAGCTAATAACTAGGATGAAAGAGGAAGCAAATTTGGCTGCAATTTAAAAGTCTCCCTAGAGCGCAGGGAGTGGAGTGCTGCAAGACAGAAGAGTGTTAGGAGACATTTAGATGTAATGAGCAGCAGAGGCAGTGCCATTCCAGCAGCAAGGCTGCACTCAGCCAGCCACCAACCTATGCCCACATCTAACTGTTAATGGCCCAACTCCCTGTAGCACCGCTTGCAGAAAAAGCACTGAAACAGAAGGAAGGCCAAGTGTTTTGACATTTTCCTCCAGTCTTTTTTACTAACTCAGTGAATGGATATAAGCAAAGTAACAGCCTTGGCATTTGTCTTTGCCCAGTTCATATCATGGTTGCTGGCCTTAGCAGAACTTGAACTCATTCACATTTACTTTGATTTTTTGCAGAGGTACTCAAGAAACAGCCTCAGAATGACCATTTACTGCTGTGAGTCACATACATAGGTTGTGCTTGTGAGGTAGCTGTGATTCAGCAGCCAGCAAAATATTAAATAAAAATGTGGCCCAGAATAGTTTAGACCTGTGAGGAAGAGAGCTCCTTTCTGGATACATCTGTTCTGGGTGTCTGATAACCAGTGTGGGACACAAGAGCTCAGTGAAAGTTGAAATTAAAGGTAGGTTTCCCAAATGAGATAACCTTGTAACTTGCAGGTCTTACCATTCCCAAGAGTGCACTGAAGTCCAGTTGTGAGCTACGGGGGATCAACAAGGAGTTGTGGTGAGACAATGAGCTGTACCAAATGTCCTGGTGCAAAAATTTGATGGCCAGGGCTGGTGGACAAACAGCTCATTTTGGCAAGGCCAGAAAATGGAAATATGCAATCCTACCATTGAACGGTCTTTTTTAATGACATGGTGATCCAGAAGAAGTGGTATTTAGACAGACTGTGCAGTAAGTAAAAAGGGCATCACTGAACCATGAGCAAGAGACTGTACCCAGTATCTGATCTCTTTTTTCAAACACAAGTCTACAGAAATGGTCCCTCATTCTTCATGTCAGTAATGATTTCTGCATCAACTGTATTTGTCCTGTAGAATTGACTTTATTTTTATTCCAACTGTTCTGGTAAGCAAAACTTGCTGCTTTGCTTTTGGCAGGCGGACAATCAAAGCTGTTTCTCAAGAAAATATTTGCAAAAGAAGTCCCTTTTTGAAATTATTTTAATTTTTTCTACCAGATATTCTAGACAGAAAGGTCTGCTTAATTTAAGTTTCAATTACACTTGTACTCCAATTTAGGTTTTCAAAAAATGCAAACTCTATTTTCTTCATTTTTAGTTTTGATTTTACAAAACTAAGGCCATTTGTACTTCTCTATCATTTTCCACTTCAAAGAAACAGAAGAAGAGAACATTGTTTTCCTCCAAAAGCCTCTTCTTATTCTTCTGGGTCCCTTTTCTTTGGTAAAGAGTAAATACAGGGAAGAAAATGGAAGAAAACAAAGTAAAAAGAAAGCAAAAAGAAGAAACTTTTTCAGACATGTAACAAAACTGATTAAAGCATGCATTTTGAAGCATAAAAACCCCTTTCTTTTTAAGTTGAAATATATATAAAAAAAAAAAGACAAAATAAATTATTTCATGCTTTCCTAAAATAAAATCACAAGTGGAAAGCATCTGGGGTGGTTTTGGAAAGTATTCTGCTAAAAAATATATACCAGTCCTGCTCTCTGGGCAGTGGCAGCAGCAGCAACATTAATACCTCTGAAAGACAATTATATTTCTGCAAACCTATTATCTCCATGTCTTGCCATCCTGACATATATATGACCCCAATGCCTTCAGTTTTCACAGATGTCCTTAACAGCCATTTACTTTTCTTGCTGGGGACCACAACTCATTTTTGTAGCACTGTTGGTCCCATTGGGCCAACATAGCTTGGTTTTGAGTAACATGAACTCTACCATTCCCACTGACAGATACGTTGAGTAAGAACGATACTTAGGCATTTTACTGAAAGCAACATTTGTGATGTGTGCAGTTTTTTCTTCACCTTTCTTCATTTTTTTCTTCCTCTGCCTTCCTTGGTCCTGCTATTGGAGAGGGAGAACTTGCTTTGACTGCCTATGAGACAAAGAAATCTCCATTTAGCCTTCTGTGCAGGAGTGAGTACAATGATTATTGATCTAATTTGTCTCTCTGTAAATTCTGCCTGAGCTCATTCATATGGTTTATTTGATAAGAATTACGGTTTAGAAAACATTTGTTAATGTTTTTGGTAAAATGTTCAGAGAGACATATTTTGTGTGAAAAACAATTCCCTTTTCCTGTGTCAACAGTTTCAGTGAAAATAAATCTCTGTTAAAAAGCCATTGTGGTGAAAACCTTTATTCTCTTGGAAGTGTTTAATCAGCACTTTGCCGTGCTTGCTGAGAACAGATGAGAAGGATGCTTTGGTTTGCACCTCCTGATAGTGCAGTGGAGGATATTTGTCCCACGCTTGCTCCCCTGAAGTCAATAGGACTGCTGATGTCAATAGGACCTCACTCTAAGCAATCTGATGTTGGGGAAGAAATGGTGCTGTGCTATTAGTCCCTGACATCAAGACCTGCAGGAGCAAAGCCCCTGTGGCCAGCAGTGGACTTCAGGTACCACCAGCCCAAAGGCAGAGGGCGGTCTCTGATGGTTTCTGCACCAGCTGTGGTTCAGCTCCTCCAGACGAAAAGCCCACCTCTGCTGTGGCCTTGGCAGAAACAGCTTTGGAGAAGCCCAAGATTATGTGGCAACTTGAAACCTCACAGCTGAGCAAGCCTTTCAACAGGGAAGTGGCTTTTGGTGGTAACCAGAGCCATGGTTTTCAGCAGTCAGATGGTACCTGCATGTCAGTATTGCTTTTTATTGCTCCTTGGACCACCAGTCTGTCCTGCCAGTGGAAAAGGTGGTGAGAAAGTAAGGTCTTACCTCCAGGGAAGAGCTGGGCACAGAGCTGCAGGGCCTCAAAAGGTGTTAAAAAGTCCCCTCCTCCCTCAGCAGCCAACTTAACTGGAGGAGGTTAGGGTGGTCCACAGCCCCCTGCACCATTAGTCTCTTGTGAAGGCCCAGATGTCATGTTCAGGATAAATCCATGCTGCTGCAGTGCTGGGTTGTTTTGTCATTGCAACCTCTCTGTACAGAGGCAGGGTGAGTGAAAAATGGAAATAGAGAAGAAACTGTAAAATTGACCCCTCCACCAGATGCTGCTTAAGGGCTCCTCAGAACTCCAGCTGATCCCTGCAGCTCCTCACAGTGCCCAGTGAGCACTGCTGGTGACCACCTAATGAGGCTGGCAAGAGCTTAAAGTTAAAATTCAGCTGTGCTCATGTAGTATTTTCACATTAAGGAAACAAGACTTCCTTAGCCACCTGAAGGCCAGAGGTATGTCTTATGTGTGTATTTTATGCTAGGGGAGACCACGTTTTTAATTCACAGGTTTATCACAGAACAGATTGATTACTAACTCATTTTTATAGAGAGTTTTCAGAATTTAGAATATTTTCCCCGTGCTTTCCTTGCTGAATTTTTTTTTCATTATCATATTGTACTTTTAAAGAATGAATTTGCTATTGAGTAAAAAAACCAACATTGATACATTTAAGAACAAAATCATACTGTGAGATTCCCCATAGCATGCTCTTTTACAAAATCGGAATTTTTTGACATTTATTTTATTCTCATCATGCAGTGTGTAGCCTGGGAACTTGTGTATCACCCCGTGTCCATATCCATTGCAGAACAGAGAACAAATTATTTCCACTTTGCTCAGAGGAGATGAGAAATTTTTGAAGCAGGTCCAGTTCTGATCTCCTTTCCTCTCTTTTCCTTCTGAAAATGCACAAATGAATACCTGAATATATGTCAAGTAATAAGCATTCTGTGTAAGTGCAGCACTGAAGGACAGAATCAATCCCTCTCACAGCTTCCCAAACACAGCAAAAAAACCCCCAGTCCCGTGATTTAGTCACTGATACCAAGCTACTGTGTTATTATTCCCTGACTCAAGATGAAACTGAAATGGAACAAACCTGCCTTGCTTCTCCTCCAGCAGGATGCCAGACATACCTTCAGATCTGACCTGGTTTCAGCTGGGATAGAGTTAATTGCCTTCCTAGTAGCTGGCTGGGTGCTGTGTTTTGAGTTCAGTATGCGAAGAATGTTGATAACACCCTGATGTTTTCAGTTGTTGCTAAGTGGTGTTTA
>JAVJGG010000029.1:26136969-26151861 GCA_035590195.1 Aviceda cuculoides
CCGGCTCATAGTTCACAAATGAGTTTCACCATGTCTAGTGCACACAGGCGACTCATGGGGGGTTACAAACGCGACCCAGCCTTGGATTGCCTTGAGGCCCTGTCTCTCTGCAGAGAGGACTCACAGGGAGCTGTGTAGGCAGCTTAGCCCTGGGTTGTCTGACAAACCCTAAACTAAACAGGGCGGTGGCAGCACTATTCAAAGAACCAAAACCTGAACTGAGCCTTGAAATCCCTTAACAAATAGTATGCCCTGAGTCTCAACCCAACCACTATTCAGTTGCTGAGGAAGCAAGGTAATAAAAAAAAACCAAAAAACAAAAAAACAACAAAACCCGAACCTGGAGGGTTTCAGCTTCAGTTTCAAATGACAACCTTGTGTATTCAAACAATTACAGACCAAGAAAGGAAAGGTAAGGGGAAAATCCACTCAGACATAGTCATACACACCATTCCACAAGTCAGGGGATAAAAACTCTTAAGATTCAGGTTGGAAGGGGGGGAGTCGCTTCTCCAACTGCACAGTTGGCTTGTGAAGGAAACCCTTCCCCCACTTGATCAGGATGCCAGTTGAGGTAACTTCCCTGGGACTGAAAGCCCTCACCTGGAGGGGAAACCCTTCTCCCCACCTTGATCAGGATGCCAGTCAAGGTAACTTCCCTGGGATTGAGAGCCCTTACCTGGAGGGATAAGTGAATATTGTTTATGCTGTAAGTTTGTAAATGTGTGTGTGCTTGTGGTTGTCTGTGAATCGGTTGTGGTTGTAATAATGTACTACTCTTGCCTTAAAAAACTGCAATAGTGGATTCCTCCATTGTATCTGTAAAACCTGCAGTAGTGGCGTGTTAAGTCTGTAAGTGAAGTTCAAATAAGTCGTTTGCTTGAACCTTGCAGTTAAGTCCTTTTCCGTCACATACCACCACCACCGATGGGCTCAGCCTTGCCCAGCAGCAGGTTCATCTTGGAGGTGGCTGGCACTGACTCTATTGGACATGGGGGAAGCTTCTAGCAGCTTCTCACAGAAGCCACCACTGCAGCCCCCCTACTACCAAAACCTTGCCACGCAAACCCAACCCAAGACAACAACAACAGCAGTTTTGTATTAAGCATGCTATAGTTATTGTAGTTATTAAGTGGCAAGCTTCTGTGTGGGTCAGAGTTTTGCTGGCTGTACTGCTTATCTCTTGATGTAATGTCATGTAGATGCTCACATGCCCAAAAGCATCACCACTGAACATTGGAACAATGAACAGGTGGACAAGGCTGACAAAATTGAAGTAGCTTAGGTGGACTTGGACTGGGACCGTAAGGGTGAGCTATTTGTAGCTCGATGGGCCCACAAAACCTCGGGACATCTAGGGAAAGATGCAACATACAGACGGGCTCGTGATCAAGGGGTGGACCTGATCACACAGGTCACTCATGAACATGAAACACATGCCACAATCAAGTGAGCCACATGAGCAAAATCTCCCTGAAATAGAGGAATAGAAGAATAGTGGAATAGAGGGCAGTGGCTATGTTTTTGATATGGCGAGGCCTGGTAAATTGACTATATTGGACCACTGCCACAAACACACCAGGGCAAGTGCTACATACTCATCATGGTGGAAGGAACTACCAGTTGGCTAGAAACATACCCTGTAAACCATGCCACTGCCTGAAACACCATCTTAGGTGTTGCCTTGAAAGGCAAATTTTGTGATGACATGGTACCCCAGAAAGAATTGAATCAGACATTGGGACTCATTTCTGAAATAACCTCATAAACTCCTGGGCCAAGAAACACAGCATTAGAGTGAGTGTATCACATCCCCTAACACTCAAGACTCTGGAAAGCCTGAAAGATATAATGGACTGCTAAAAACTATGTTGAGAACATTGGGCAATGGGGCATGCAAGCACTGGGATATAAATTTAGCAGAAACCACTTGGCTGGTTAACACCAGAGGATCTGCTAGCCGTCCTGGTTCTGCCCAAACAAAAGCCCTACAAACTGTGGGAGATAACGTCCCCGTAGTACACACAGGAAGAGGCTGGGGAAGGTGGCATAGATTGTTCCTCCCTTGGGAAAAGGCAAACCCATTTGTGCGATTGTCTTCACCGAAAGACCTGGGTGTACTTGGTGGGTAGTGCAGAAGTATGGGGAGACCCTTATCCTTGTGCCTCATTGGGGAAAAATAATCTCTGATGTGACTTATATGTTTTAGGAAGTAATGTAGCAGGAACAACCACAACTGAAAAAGAGTGAGCTTCACAAGGAATCCAGTAAGTGCAACAACGAGCCAAACCAAGATGATGTTGATGCCCAACACTCAAACATGCTGCGTCCCCTGTCCTGAGCACCCATCTTCACAGATGGGGCCCAAGTCACAGTCTGTTCTTACAAACATTTGGAGGAGTGGAGGAAACCCATGGAATGGGATAATAATATCTAGCTGTTAAGAGATAGGGGACGGTACTTAATGAGAATGTATAAATCTGTATGTTGGGTATAAAGATGGTTTAAGTATGTCGTATAGGCTGTGTTGCTGAGAAGAGAGTTCAGTAATGATAATTAGATACAAAAGGATGGTTAGTGGATGTATAAATCTATTAAATTACATGGGACCTGAGCACGATGCATATGCTATGGAATCAGGCATGGAGATTGTATTGGGTCTGGCTGGGATGGAGTTAACTTTCCCATAGCAGTCCTCACAGTATTGGCTTTGTAGATATAGCTAGAAAGCTGCTGATAACACACCAATGTTTTGGCTACTGCTAAGCAGTGCTCCCACAGCATCATGGCCATCCCTCCAACCCCCCCTCACCCCCAAAGGCCAGTAGGCCAGGGGTGGGCAAGAGGTTGGGAGGGGACATAGCCAGAACAGCTGACCCAAGCTGACCAATGAGATATTCCATACCATATAACCTTGTGCTCAGCAGTAAAATCTAAGAGAGAGGAGAGGAGTTGGCACTCATCATTAAGGCATTGGTCTTCAGTAGCAACCTACTGCTGAGGCCCTACTTCCCAGGGAGTGGCTGGAAATCACCTGCTGATGGGAAGTAGAGAATAAATCTTTTTGTTCTCCTTTGCTTCCGTGTGTGGCCTTTGCTTTTGCTTTATTAAACTGCCTTTATCTCGACTCACAAGTGCCTTTTCAACTTATTTTCTTCCCCCTATCCTGCTGAGGAGGGCAGTGACAGAGCAGCTGGGTGAGCACCTGGCAGCCAGCCAAGGTCAACCACCCTTTTTCACAGAGCAAGACCACAAAATCAGCTCTTCCCTGTAAGAACGTTACTCCAAGGTACTTCTGGAAGCACGCAGCCCAATTTATTTATTTTTGTGTAATTGCCTCTCTAGGTGCCCTGGCTGTTTCCATCAATAAAGCAATAAATCATCTGGATTACTTGTGCTTTGCATGACACCAAAACAAGGCTGGCTGCTGCAAATGTATCCAAAAGCTAAGAAGCAAGCATCTACTCAATAACAGAATAAAAATAAAATCTCAACTAGTGCTCCACAAAAAGTAGAATGACCATGTTTTTCAAAGAAGTATGGGACACTTGGATACCTGAAGAGGCTGATAATTCTTTTTTAATGGTCAGGCAGACACAGCACATAAAACCAGCGACTTATAGAAGAACAACGTATTATGACATTCATAAGCACAGAAGCCTTCAGTGGGTTTAACACCTTCCGTAGGCCTACCTGAGGCTACTGTCTTCTTCCTGCAAGTCTGTTTGAGTCAACAGTCTTATTAAAAAAAAAAATCAACCAGCTAACAATTGCATAATAAATGCATAATCAGAACTCAGAAAGATTTTTTAACTGTCAGATGTATAAAACCCATGTAATCTTACCTGTCCTTGTTATTTTCTCCCTCTTTCCCACCTATTCCTTGTACTCTTCAACTACCTTTGATCAATTCTGACACTATTTAAGAAAACAGAATCTATCTTTTGTTATTGTATTAGTTTAAGTACAAATATTTCTAACCCAAGTTTAAGCCTTTGAGTCCTAAAGAAAAAATAAATAATAAAATTGAGTATTTTCCTATAAGAACTTTGAACCCTTCCAGACTTACAGAAGCAGGTTAGACTCAAATTTCCAATCTCTACTTGCCTCAGAAGTTCTTACTGAAGGAAAAATTAAACGGGATTAACCTCCCATTTTGTCACTCAGTAAAAGTGCAAACAGCAAAACAAACTTCTGAATTGTTTTAAAACCACAGTATTTTCTGATTTAAAAAGATTGCTATTTTTCAAGTAGTGAAAATCTTCTAAAACCATACCATCTTGATAGATTTGCCGGAACTAATTTCTTATGACAACAGTTCCTGGAATGTCAGTACCACTGACTAAATCACAGTTGTTTTCTTGGCCAGCATCTACAATATTTTTATTGATGCTTCTATGCTGGAGATGAAAAGGATTCACACCCTGCATATTTCCTCTGGTTTTTCATCTTTATTTTGACTACATGTACAGCACAATTACTACACCATGAATACTGTCAATTTGAAGGCCATGTTCTAATCTAATTTGCATTTGGCGCTTTTAAAATTGATTCTGTATAAAACTTTTGAAAATTTTTTTGATAAATTTGCTGAGATATGCATCTATACCAGAGATTTTCATTTATTGGAAATATTTACACAGAAACATATTTTCAGTTTAGCAAATCAGACAAAATTTGTCTTTTTCATTGAAGACCACAAGGTGGCATGTGAAACATACAATAAACATAATTAAAAGAATACAGTGGAAAACTAGTATGCTATTCTACCAGATGACCATTACCTGAAAACTCAAACAGTTTTAAGAAGCATTCTAAATTCTTTGTGGAGTTTTGTCTTTTTCAGTCCAAGCTCTTTACATTAGAAAAGGAATAAGGTGCACAAGCCTTTTATTAACAAGGAAGGACTATTCTTTCTAATATAAAAGTATATTAGGGCATTCTAAAACAGACAGTGGGTCTTGTTAGCCAGAGATAAAATAAAGAACAGTGTAAACTTCAGAAAATTTCTTCCATGATTTCCATTCAACAGCCATAAGAACCAGACAGACCATTGTGTATGTAGCTGTGGTGTGCTAAATCTTCATTTTAATGAAAAATTCATTAAGAGTTTTTGTTTGAACTACATTTTATAAAGTAGAAATATGGCATCTGGTACCATTGTGCTACACCATAGAAGGTCTGAGACTGTTCACACTGATGTATGAGTACAATGAAAAAAATTTTCACTTATCTCACACACTTCTGAATTAAGCAGATTCAGCAGATGTCTTTGGGATGCCTAAAGGACAGTAAAGTTGTGAGGTTGTTAACTGTTAGGAGCTAGTTGTTGGGGCGTCTTCTTTTCATACACTTTATCTGAGATGGTAACATCACATTTTTGCCATTGCCAATAAAGAATATATCATGTTGATGCATCTAGTTTTCTGAATTGCACTACAGGGAAACACCTTCATTCTGCAGATCACTTCAAATGCACTCCCAAACCCCCAAAATGTGTTTCTGCCCCATCCCAACTACCATCTCAGCCTGTCTGCACTATTTTCCCCTGTATGATGGTGAGCTGTCATAACTCCAGGCCTGTTAAATCTTTACGTATGAATCTTTCCTATATTGGCCAAGTGTCAATGAGCTGATGAAAGACCCCCACAGAAGAGGTCCATGTGCTCCAGCCTAGAGACATGGGAAAGGGTCATGCTAATATCTATAGGCATTCAGACAATCTAAACCCATACGAGTGGTGTTTGGTATCCTCCACGTGTGGGCTGGTAAGTGGGGTCCTCATTTAATACCTGTTTTACATATATAATGTTCATGAAAATATTCTACTTTCATTTTTCTAGGGGGTTTTTTTAAGATCTTTTTCTGGAATTTACCCTCTCCCAAACTGTTACATTTGTGCTGAAAATATGCCTTACGTTATTCCCAGATGACACATGCTCATTACGTATACAAACAGGAAGAAAGGGCCATGTGTTTATGCTCGAAAACCAAGGAAATGATTAACAGGGTTGATTCATTCTGGCTTACTATAAATTCCTCAAGACATAAGTACTGTTGCTAAAAGCCATAGACCTTCAGCAGAATAGTCATCAGGAATTACCTGCTCCTAAATGAAGAAGAATTAATTGCACTTACAAATTGACTTAAGTTGCACAAACAAAATGACTAAGGCTTGGATTATCAGTGAATGGGGTTGAATGTCGTAGTCAACAAATACCAGGGAGGCTTTATTTCTCTCTTTAAAAAAAAAAAAAAAAAAAAAAGGTGTTGCCATAACCATTAGTTTTATACAAGAAACACAATGTTTCATTAAATGAAAGAATATCTATTGGAGATGGTTCAGAATCACAGAATTTGGGCAAGATTTGCTTGACCTTGCTCAAGCCTGAAGGGTTTCAAACATGGACCTGGAAACTGGGGCTGTTGCTTCTATTGAGAATTCAGTCTTGTACTGTACTAAGTATGCCCAGTTCCTACGAGTCTTAGCTCCTCATTCCACATACAGATAGGCTGCATCTTAATTTGATTTCAAGGCACACAGGTGTTGTCACATTAACACACCAACTTTCTATCCTTATTGAAGTGCCAACACAAAACACAAAAAAAGCAAATGCAAATGTTTAACATTTCCAGCCCCCACTTGACCACCTGGTTCTATGCATCCATTTGATTATTACATAGACCGCTGCTTGCAGTCTTGAAGTAAAGTAACAAATGTTATCTTTTACAACTCTGTCATGACTGACAGTTTAACAGCTATTGAGAGAGAATTGTAGCTATTCAAGCTACAGGACAGAGTTTCAACATACTTCTGGGAACTGTAATTACAAACCCAGATTTTTTACACTCTAGGCAGTGCTTTGCATCAAATTTGCCACACTTGTATAACAGCTGAAATTTAAAAAGAGAAAAAAAGGGAGAAAAATAAATTTTGCTCTAACGCACTGCTGAAAGTAAATTCTTCAGCTTGCTCTCAGCTGAAGTCATTTTGTGGGAAACACCAAGAACATCAGCATTTTAGATTGAAAATCAAAAAAAGGTTAAAATCTATAAGCTAGGGGAAGGTGGAATCTGAAGCATCTGAGGAAATACCCCAGCCTAAAAAATGAACATAGCCTGATCCCGAACATTGCAGACCACTGAGTAACTTATATTACCCGTGCTAGTAAATTCAGAGGTGTCAGCGAATGTTCCCACACCCTGGTACTAAATCTTCTGTCAGAAGATAGTTCTGTTAGACGTCTATTAGAATAATCCCTTTTGGCTCATGAGAAATACCACTTTCCTAAACAATCCCCACGCTTAAGAATAGTTCCTGGCTCTAACTTCTGAATAGGCATTTCTGATGCAGATTCTCTGTTTTGGATGGATGACAGCCATCCCACGCTAGCTGGCCTCATTGCTAAGAAACAGTCCAGTGCATGCTTAATTTATTAGCATGGATTCAGCACCTAGGATGGACCTGGGCTCCATGTGGCCTCAAGGAATCCAAGACAGCATATGTTGAAAAAGGTACGGAAAAGTACCACAGTGTTAGTGTCCAAGCAAAACCCATCAAAATCTCCCCATCTTTCCCTTCCTCCTTCTCTACTGAGCTTTTGCCTCTGCATTATTTCCACACAGAAAGCTTCAGTGGGTTCACGCAAAGCAGGTAGCTAGGAAGAGGACTGGCATCATAAAATTGCCTATGTCCCACAAGCAAAAGGAGAAAAGAGGAAGCTCAGTGAAAACAGCAAATAAACATGGAAATTATTAAAGTGTGGGGTGGCTTTGTTAAACTGCTAGTGCTGAAAGGAAGTATCATTTATCTTCAAGAGGGTACCAGGGTTTATCCTGACATTATACTTACAGCGTGTGATCACCACATGGGCACCAGCAGTAGCACAACATGGAAGTAAAATCCCAGGTGACTCAGAAGTATTGTATTCTCAAGGCTCCCTCCCTCCCTCCAAACAGCAAGAAAAGCTCCTAGCATCTCTGCCCCTTGATTCAGTCAGCTGGGTAGTGTCAACATGCTGCAAAACCCGGATACAAGTACTTTCATGCAGATCTCTTCATGCAAAATTGTGTAAACAGTGATCTAAAACAATAGGTAATAATTTCCAAAAGAATTCAGATGTTCAGGAACGGCCCAGCTAGTGCGTGGCATGCGCTAACAAGGAGAGGTTGGTTAAGGCTGGCAGAAGACTACACAGATGATCGCAAAGGGTGTTGGTTTCCACAGCGCTCCTCTGTTGCAGCCCTCATTATCAATAGATCCGAGCAAGTGTATCATCATATTGCCAGAGTGGCAGCAGGCAAAACAGGATCTCAGCCAGAATCTAAACACCTGATGTTTTGTTTCGGAAAATATCAGGACTGGAAATGATTTCTCACTGGTAAGAACAAGCACAATTGAAAAGATTACTACCAAACTCCTCCTTTCCTGCAATGTAGATAGTATAAAATATTCAGACAATATATTCCTTTTAAAAAAAGCTATTACAAACCAAGTATCCATTCTTTTTTCATTTAAAAACTTGAAAAATCCACCAAAAAAACCCCAAGAACAAAGGCATTGTAATTACTGAATGAGAAGTCATTTCCTAAAACAGGGTCCTTTATACAACTCTAAATATACAAATAAAATTCAGAGACTATCAAGAGTTAAGAGAAAAATAATGTCTTTTTCCCAAATGTTTCAGAGTATTTAATACGTAACAGGGTCTATCATGTTTTAGTCCACCAGTAAAAATATAGTAAAGTTGTATGACAGATATAACAGTTAAATACACAAGTCCATGTTCTGACTATTGCCAATACACAAGTCCATGTTCTGACTATTGCCAACCTTTTATATTCCTTCATATGATCATGTAAATAGTTTTATCTAAGTGATACAGATTAATGTATTTAAGACTAGCATTTTCCTGTCCTCAGGTTAGTCATATCCAGTAAATCTTGACAAAGGATATTAAATTCTATATGGTCATAGGAAATTACATTACTGACCTGAACAAACGTTCAATTATCTTTACGAGACATAACCACTTTCACTATTTGATTTTAGTCACTTACCATTTGCTTTTTTACTAGCTTGCTAAAAATATGGCAGCTTGCTATACAATCCTCCCCAAATTTTGTGGGCAAGATAATAATTCCATTTTGCTGGGCCTGACATTTTAATTCCTGCCATAAAAACGATCCTACTTGCAAAATACCTGCAAATATCACCAAAAAGAAGAAGAAGAAGAAGAAGAAGAAGAAGAAGAAGAAGAAAAAAAAAAAGTAGCCTAAAAAAACAAAAGTAGGCCCAGACAGAGCCAAAGTAAGGCTGTACTTATGAGGCAGGCCAGATGGCGACCACCACAGTCTTGGTCCCACTGTTTGGTGGGAGC
Organism: Aviceda cuculoides; assembly: GCA_035590195.1. Classification (NCBI taxonomy): domain Eukaryota; kingdom Metazoa; phylum Chordata; class Aves; order Accipitriformes; family Accipitridae; genus Aviceda; species Aviceda cuculoides. The sequence continues at coordinate 26,146,350 of JAVJGG010000029.1, forward strand.
TATTGGTAGCTGTCCTCTCTGAATATTGCATCACTTTGTATGGGAAGCACTGCACCAGAAGATGAGGCAACTGAGGAGGGAGAATATGATGCACAGGTAGATGTCTTCCCAGCTCTTTTCCAGCCAGGTCACAGCTAAGCGACACAACTACACTGAGATCCATCCTTGGTCCCAACACACGTGCGCATTTTTATATATGTATATAAGAATATAAAGGGGTGCATGCACACCTATGCATTGGAGGCCTGTCTTGCAGATGGAAACAATGTGTACGAGTTCCAATGATGCACAGAAAAAAAAACACTTTTCTGTATTTTGTACTCTCTTCTCTACATCTGCGTGAGTACCTGTTTACAGCAGGTAAAGATCTAAAAGCACTTTCCACCCTATGTTGCCCATAGGGAAGAATGTCAGAAAGCAAATACCACCTCAGTCTGGAAAATGTGTTTAACTTTAGTTGCTATTTCAGTTGATCTTTTATACAGAGGTACAAGGCATGAAAAGCATTTTACAAGTCTGTATCATCATGTACTGAACACACAGTAGCTGCCCTCCTGGATTTCGCGAGCTAAAGATTAAGCTCACCAACACAGCTGCAACACTTTCAAAACCAGTTTCGACAAATACTTCTTAAATTCAAGAAAGAGAATTACATTCATTACAACACTAATCAAACCATGAGGAATATTACACACAAAAAAGATCCTCTTTGCTGTAGATCTTTGCTTATCTCATTACCAATGTGTACCTTCAGAAAATTCTCAGAAGAGTCAGAGCAAAGACTTCTTAACAAGAATGAAGAGGTCTGTGTGGGAATTCTCACAAGTTAAAAATTCAAAGAAACCAAGAGGCAGCTGTTACATGGTCTAAATACTGTTTCCATCATTCAGAAATGGTATTTAACAAAAGCTTTCATTTTATCAGAAGCCTGATCTACCTTAGGAAGCCAACATGAATAGGGCATCCTGTCTGCAATCATAATGAAGGATTTTTGAAACTTCTCTGAGTACGAAGAGTACTTTTTTATTCTTATGTCCATTAGATAACAAGCAATGTGGAAGGCACAGCTTGCTGTACCAGGTCATTTATCACCTGACACAGTGAGACAGATGGCAAATTATAAATTACATCACCTGCTCCTTCAAATGTAGCAGCAGCACTGCCAGAAATAGTGTGGACTTAATTAGGCCCCTGTCACGGTTTAACCCCAGCCAGCAATTAAGCCCCACACAGCCACTCACTCCTCTCCACAGTGGGATGGGGGAGAGAATCAGAAAGGTAAAGGTGAGAAAACTAGTGGGCTGATATAAAGTCGGTTTAATAGTGAAAGCAAAAGCCGTGCACACAAGCAAAGCAAACCAAGGCATTCATTCACCACTTCCCACGGGCAGGCAGGTGTTCAGCCATCTCCAGGAAAGCCGGGCTCCGTCACCCGTAATGGTGACTTGGGAAGACAAACGCCATCGCTCCAAACGTCCCCCCTTCCTTCTTCTTTGCCCAGTTTTATTGCTGAGTGTGACGTCCTATGGTCTGGAATATCCCTTGGGTCAGTTGGGGTCAGCTGTCCCAGCTGAGTCCCCCCCCAGCTTCTTGTGCCCCCCGCCCCAGCCTCCTCGCTGGTGGGTTGGGGTGAGCAGAAAAGGCTTTAACTTAGTGCAAACACTGCTTAGCAACAACTAAAACATCAGTGTGCCATCAACACTATTCTCATCCTAAATCCAAAACTCAGCACTATACCCGCTACTAGGAAAGAAATTAACTCTAACCCAGCCAAAACCAGCACAGCCTTAAAAAAGTTTATTGCATAAATAACACGTTAAAGGTGATTATCAGATATTCTACCCATTGGTTTTATTAGTATACTATGCATCTTCTCTATTGTCAACTGTACATTTTCAAACTACAGTTTAAGGGGTCTGTGCTTTGCTAAAGGCCTCTGCAATAACAAGCAAAGCTGTTCTGACATGGTCTGACAGCCAGCCCCAGGGACAGGAAGAAAACACAAACCTGCTTTCCCCCACCGGTCCTGTGCTCAGGCCCTGGGACCTAGATTCTGACTTTCTGGTCCATATTCTTTCTTTATCCCAGGATCATTTGGATAGAAATAAAGTTAATTTATCCAGAAAGTCTATTTGCTCACTGCTTTAGAATTTCCTACAGATTTAACTCTTCAACATGATTCCAGAAAACTGCGGTGGAAAATGCCAGTGCTTTGAGATACAGATATGCTCAGGTTTCTTCTAGGTGAGCATTGTATCCCACTAACACCACCAGACAGGAATGCACAAATTAGCACTGGCACATGCAGCTTTGCTACACATTGTCTCCATCACCCTTTTCTTCTTTTAACAACCACACCTTTGGGAAGTCCATCACATACTCTTCACTGATGTGGGAGCTGCAGTTCCTTTGTGAGTGAAGTCTGAGGTGTCACTATGGCTGCATAGACAGATAGATGGAGTTTTACAAGAAAATACTTATTTTCTCAATCTTTAGTATACTGAAAGCATAAAAACTAATCAGAGTTCACCATTTAGTCAATGATTATGCCTAAATCTGCCACTGATTTTTCCTGCAGGTCACTTTGCACTTATTACAAGAAGGGATCCTGTTTACATTGAAAGATACCAAAGGGATTTTAAGTAAAAATCAGTAAAACTGAGAACAATAAAGTTCAGATTTTTTTACATGTGGTGAACTGCTGAAACAAGGTGGGTCTTATACTGATTGAGAAACACACTTATGAAGGTATTTCTCAAAAATTGTTAAAAGTGATTAAAAAGAAAATCAACTGCATGTACTATAAGTGAGTGTAATACAAATCTCTCAGATATGAGGCTGTGACGCAACTTACAGTTGGAAACAGAAAGCCAACAAGTATTGTTGCATGGTTTTCCTGAACACCATTACGGCATTGATTTAAAGCCAATTATACAGTTAATCTAATAATCAGAACACCACATATAATACTTTAATTGACATCACATTGTATTTGAGCCTTACAACAGTTAACAGTTTAAAAACAATCTCAAAAGAATATTTTAAACTTTAATTTGCACTGCAATTACTTTGTATTTTAGCTGCAGTTCATGCCATATAACTTCAACAATGAAACCTTAAGCCAGCTGCGAAGCTTCTTATGTCATTTGAGAGAATGCTTTTTTATAACCTAGCAAAAAAAGGGGGGGGTTTCCAGAAGCAGTAATGGTTTACTCTAATTTTTCCCTTGGAAGTCCCTTCTTGTCTTGGGAACTCCAATTTATCTTTTTGGGACCTCTGTTTTGGTATGCCAACAAAACACACAGCTCACCACAGTGCTACAGCCACAGCACTCGGATCAAATGGAGCATTCTTCTTCCCTGCCCACCCTTACCAGCAAGCTTGCCTTCGAACTCTAACAAAATTCCTAGAGATCTGTAGAAAGCAGCAACTAACTACTTATGCCTGTTACTCATCCTGTTTTCATCACAGTGAAGGAATACATCAATATTGCTTCCACTCAGCTAGCAGAATCTGGCCCTGTGCTGTCTTAGCGTGGTCCAAAACCCACTGACACCGACAGAAATGGACAGGCTCTTTAGACAATATATAAAGTTCTAAGCCACAAAACCTCTCTACATTTTATAACAAAACGCTTAGTTAAGTAAAAGACTATCATAATACTCTTGGCACTGTTACTGTTCTATCACTTTTTATAATCACTACAACTTTCTTGGGTTTTAAGTTAGCATGCTTAAAATTATAAATATACATTAAATCAACACAATACATGGCAACAAGATGCACAAATAACTTTTTGTACAGTATCTTAAAATTTTTAGTACAGTGGCATTTGTAATCTCTTAACAGGAAATACCATAAGTATACATTTACATTTTAGTACATGCTCACTGTGTATGTCCATTGCATAATATTTTCTTTAGGAAACAAAATCCTTCTTGTATATCAAAGTTGAGACAGTATGACAAATAGTACTACCGACATGGTAAATACAGAGAGGGATATGCATAAACAGATACTCAAAACCTGCATATTGCAAACACTGCATCAAAATTACACTTCTGGGAAACCACCTAGTGTGTCTGAAGGACACAGGCTAAATGAAAACTGAAAAGAGAGTAAGTCAGCACTTGCTTTATATGGCTGCCCAGTATGTTAATAATGCTGCAGCATTTGGAGGATATAAATTGTCCAAGATGTAAGAAAACTGGAAAACCATAGCAAAGCTATCTGAGTACTAGGACCTAGAGAGAACTGAAAAATAATTGCCATGCTTTAAAACGCATGCTGTGAAATATTGCACAATATCATAGTCTGAAAACTTAGCTGCTTTCCCTCATTCTCTGGTCCCCAGCCATTACAGGGAGAAAAGAGGTGAAAAGCCACAGACGTTTACCCCAAGATCCATGGACATGAAAAGGCCAGAGTTTTGCTCTATTTACCTCCATTTCATCCTGCAGAACTGTCACTCTTTGTGGAAAGCTACTAACTTTAATTCTTCTAACTTTAATTTAAAGCGGTTTTTTTTAGTCTGTGAGAGCTTGATTTGGCGAACAGGCCTTGCAAAACCTCCCTGCGTAACCCTCACGCAGAACTATCACAACCCCATCAGCCGATCAGGCGGCTCCCTCAACCGGGGCAAGGCTGAACCAGCACTTTCTAGAAATGTCAAAATTACCTTTCTGAAACGCTGCTATCCTGAAAAAAAAAAAAAAAAAAGAAAAAAAAAAACAAACACCTCTTCCTAGGACAGACTCGCAGAGGACAAGCGAGTGTGGAAACACACCCGGGAACGCAGAAACCGCCGCTCCGCCGCCCCGGCCGGGATCGGCCCCCGCAGCCCGCAACACCTCTCGGGAGCCGGAGTAACACGCACGTCCCCCGCCCGCCTCCCGCACGGAGCGGGACGCTTCCCCCCTCTCCGTCCCCGGCCCGGGGGATGGCTGCCGGCACCGCGCCCCGGCTCCCCCCGAGGAGGAGGTTGCTGCCCCGGCACAGCTCCACTGGGGGACTTGCCGGGACCGGCACCGCGCTCCCCCCCTCGGCTCTCTCCGGGCTTTCCTCCTGCCCGCCAAGACTTCATGGCGGCGGCTCCTCCTTCCCCGACCCGGCAACCCGCGGGAGGCCGTTTTCCTCAGGGAAGGGAAGTCGCTCCTCCGGGGGGTGGGCGAAGGAGGAGCGGGCTGCCGGCTGACTGGGGAGGAGGCGGGGGAAGAGGCGGGGAAGGAGGCCGGGAAGGAGGCTGGGGGGAGCGGCCCTGCGGGCTTCGTTGCGCCCGCCGGAGAGACGGCGCGGCCGCCCCCGGCGGCGGAGTACGAGGATGAGCGGCGAGGACGGCGGAGGCCGGGCGGGGGCCATCAGCTACGCCCTGCCCTCCATCCCTTCCAACAAACTGCCGGATTTGCGTTTTATCAGCCGTGGCGCTTACGGTACCGTGTCCGCCGCCCGCCACGCCGACTGGAGGGTCCCGGTGGCCCTCAAATGCCTGCAGGGGCCGCTGCTAGACAGGTAA
>JAVJGG010000029.1:26151961-26174337 GCA_035590195.1 Aviceda cuculoides
TTTTAGACTAAACACTACTGAGCAACAACTGAAAACATCAGGGTGTTATCAACATTCTTCGCATACTGAACTCAAAAGGTAGCACCGTACCACCTACTAGGAAGACAATTAACTCTATCCCAGCTGAAACCAGGACATCTATTAATACCTTGACAGCTGACAGGACACTCTGTCAAATATGCATAGTCATTCATGACAATGAAGACAAGAAGTTCTTTGAGCATCTGTGGTTGGATGCTAATTTTCTTACTATTTCAAAGGTTTCTAAATGGTTTTCACTTTAAGCATTACAAAATCCCTTTCTTTCCTTTCAAAACTGAAGTGTAGATTATGGGCAGGTCAAAGAAACAGAAGCAAAGACCAACAAGAGCACTAGAGAAGAAATAGGCCATTCTGATCCATCCTTGAGAGCATTCTGCACGACCCATGCTGCATTTGTCCCGCTCTCTTCTCCAGCATCTGGGCTTCATACCTGGTAGTAATGCATAGCCTTACCTTTCCTCATCGATCTCTGTTTTGAATTATGGAGGTGCAAGAGAGATAAGTTGCCCGTGGTGCCATGTGTGTGTGCTGGAGTGAGAGGAGGTGGGCATGTGGCTCAGCCCCTGGCTGGACCTGCTGCCGGCCGAGCCGCAGCACTCATCACAGCCCTTTATCCTCTCACTGGGGTTTAACTTCTGCAACAAAACTGAACACAAAGAATATGGCAGAAGGAGGAAAGGAGAACAAGTTGATGCCACCCACCCTCTGCAACCAACTACTTTGTTTTTTCTATTAGATTCTGTCAAAATTGAGGCTTGAGAGAACTCTGTAAATAAGTACTTCTGTAATCTTCATACTTAGGGTCAAAGCCTGAGTGACACAGCTTCTAACCCATGGGCACACAGTAAAAGTGTGCTGGCCTGGCTTAGTTCAGGATCTTGTCCACAGCATCCAAACTTTTTGGTGCAGGGGCTGTCCTTACTCTGTACACAGACTAGAGCTCAAATCAACATGGAGAACTTCAGGAAAAACTTCAGTTCAAACAAAGGATATAAAGAAATCTCACCTTCTGCATGTGACCAACTCTGTTGACTTTAATGAAATTTAAAGACTACTTAAAAAGAGCAGGAGTTAGTCCTAAAATTCAAAAGCTGATGTCTTTTGTCATGAAAACAGTATCCTTCAGAAAACAATTGTTTAAATTTTAAACCAAACATTTCATTCAGTTTAATAAATCTAGGTGGTCCTGAAATGGTGAAATTTGATTCTGTTTTATTCCTTGAAAGACCGGTGGCATCTGGAAGGATGGATTTGAAATATGCTTTAAGTGATGTAAAACATACAGTGCTCCTCTCATGCAGATTGTTTTTCTCTGCAGGTTCCTTAACATTTATTAATTGTGTTAATGTGAAGTGGGGAACTCGTGTACAAGATGTTTTCACATATGCAAAAGTTATGGCTCTTATCTTGGTGATATCTGTTGGCCTTTACAAAATTGGTAAAGGTAAGAATAACTTTCATTTACTTAAATTCTTAAAAATGAACCATGTATGAGTTTCAAAATCTGTGCAGGAAGATCAGAATCCTTAAGACTTACATATGAAGTGTTGTTTATTCTGGAAAAAACTGTCTGCCATAGGAAAATCAGAGGAACTTTATGGCTTGTTAAGCAAAGGGGGTTTAATTGTTCTTCTGTCCTTAGTGTGGCAAACCAACACACGCCAAGTTCTGCATTGCTTGGGCTGAATAGAAAATAGCAGCTGAATTAACATCAGTTTAGTGCTAACTGGTTTAAAGTCAGCCTTGTTTCTCTGACTCATGCTTGTTAAAGGCTAATGTTGCTACTTGTCCTATGACAGGACAGCACAGCAGAAATTGCTGGATGCGTCCTTTGCATCTCTCCTCACCCCCAGCTTTCCCTGCCCTGCCCATGGCAGAGAGCCACCGGAGTGCCCTGCGAGGGGAGAGGATCAGGGAGGAAGGAACTTGTCCTTTCCTTCATTGGTGAGAGGGCGTGCTTGATCCTAGAAACAAGGGAGGAGGCTGTAATAGCGCAGTCCTGTGATTCACTGTGGTGTTGTAAGACATCACAGGACAGATGAGACACCTCGTATCATCAATAGCTGGACCGAACTGAATACACTGAAAAGATGGAGACTAGTTTATTCCGGTGCTACCTCTGATCTTTGCATATGACAATAGATTTGATTTTATTAATTTGGGCCTCTGGTACAGTGAAGTCTCTTCCAACTCTAGCTCTGTTGCTTAGTTGCTAAGGTTTCTTCATTTTCCTTTCCCATGAAATTCTTAAATAGCCATTGTATCTTTATTCAGTTGAAATAAAGATGGTTTCCCCTCTTCAGTTTAGGAATTGTCTTTTTCTCCTGCTGAAACTATCTTATAAAACCTAACAAGCGTGCATGCTTTTCCATGTTTGTTGTCCTTCTCCTTTCCCTGGCTGCAGTTGCATCACCTGTAGCCATAAAGCTGCACCAGAGAGCTTTTTTGTTTAGCCGTTGTCCATGCATGTCAGTTGTCACTGGTTTGTTCAAGTCTAAAGAAACCTGAACAAATAAACCCAGTCCTAAAGGCAGGAGGGTGAAGATGCAGGGGAAAAGCATTGGTTAAGGGCCACAGTTAAGTGAAGGAGTAGTTCCCCTCATAAAGCTGCTGCAGTTTTACAGAGGTGTGAGCCTGTGCTGTCACACCTGTAGCAGCTTTGCCCTGTCCCCACAGTCACAAATTTACCCATGCTTTCGAATCTCCTCCTTCAAAACTCCCAGCCCGCTCACTGGCGTGCAGCTGCCACCATGCAGTTTGGCCCTGGGGCCGTTGCCTCTGCTTCTGCATCCGTATAGCCCACGTCAGTTCCTTTGCATTGCTCCATGGGGTGAGGGAGGGTAAAAGTGGAGAGGAAACATTACTGTGAGGAACACAAACCGCTGAGGGCTTTTACTGGTAGTAAAGGTCTCGTCTCTGCTTTGTTTAAGCAGAACCAAGCACTTACGTACAGAAAGGACTGGGAGGAGGAATGATGTAGACTTCTGGAGGAAGCTGTGATCAGGTCAATGCACTCTTTTAAACTCAACAGCTGTTTTAACTAAAAGGACAGTTACGATGTTTTAGCCCTGCCGTATTCCTTCTGATGTGCTCAGATACGCCTCTTGTTTTAAAACACTGTGAATGTATCCAATTTTGAGTATGAGCTGTCTTTAGTAAAAAAAGCTTTTCTTGGTCCTTTTGGAGTTTTCATTTTTTTCCTTCCAGACATTTTCTTCCCCAAAACGTGTGTACATCTCATAGGTTCGCTTTCCTCAGTTCAAACAGTCTCCTGGTAGTTACTGCTCTTCAAAGACTGAATTGCTTTTGTGGTATCTATAAACTCCTTAGTTTAACCACAGGGTGAAATTGTTTCACTTTACAACAAAGACCTTACTTTCTTCCCTAATAGAGGTTTCACCATGTTTCTGTCTTCCTTAATACTTAACCCACTTCCATTTATATTAGATAGTTGACTTTCCTTCTGCAAACTCAGTAAGGCCTTTCTTCCCCTTACCAGAATCACAGTGAAGGCTCACACAGTTTTGTTAACATTTCTCCTATTTTGCAGCATTCTGCAGGTTGTCATCTCAACTAGTTGAGATAAACTAGAGGAGAGTTTTGAAAGGAAAGATTTTTCAAGTCTCCTCTCTTAATTTTGGGAAACACCTTTGTGGGGCAGAGCATACCACTGAGAACCATGCCTCTAGGAGTTCCCCCTCCAGTGGCCACTAGTTCATCTGGTGAAAACAAAAGCACAGATATGAGGAAGAAATATGAGACAAATTCAGGAACTGAATCTGGGTTTCCCAAGTGCCTCTGCCTGGCTGACAGGGTGTAGCATGACTTTGGTACGGCTCCCTCCTTCTGTAGGCTAGACAGTGATGCCAGGAGACAAGGACGCCATGAATTCTGGTAGAACTACACAAGTCACATCCAAATAACAAACATGGGAATACGTCTTCTGTTGTCTCCCTGTACAAGTGTAGCTGTCTGAATGTCTGACTGAAACTTTCCTATTTGTCAAGTGAAAATATAAGATGTGCACTTTTAGAAATAATAATGTAACCTGGATGCAGTAGGGTTTTATTTTCTTTTGGTTAGCTGAGACTTTCAGTGTAGTATCCTTCTACGTTGTAATCCTTGAAACGTAACAGGCAATTGGTCCCTGTGGTTTGTACAGGAGAAACAGAAAACCTGAGAGCTCCATTCGAGGGCTCAGCCACAAACCCAGGGATGATCGCGCTGGCTCTCTACTCTGCCCTCTTCTCCTACTCGGGATGGGACACGCTCAACTACGTCACCGAGGAAATGCAGAATCCCGAGAGGTAAACACGTGCTTTTCCTTTGAATCCCTGAAGCGTCCTGGTAAGACAGGTGATGGCAGGACAAGCCGCTCTGTATTTGTTTCTGACTGGAAATTAGTCAAATTGCTCTTAAATTGCTTCATAAAAAAGACAGGATATAAAATTTACAGGTATAAATGTACATTTTTTTTCTCTAAAACTTGCAACAGACCCACAAGCAGTCAACTAAGCTGCTTATGGAATAGTTCCACACATGGCTGCACATTATTTTGGAACCCCATGATTACAAAATGATGGATTACAAAAAGTGATGGAGGTATCCATTCACAAATGTTTGAATTTGGGAACAATCTTCTCTTTAAATATTCCTTATTTAAAGAACATGAAATAATTTTGCCATTTTCCTTTTACAGGAATCTACCTCTTTCTATTGCAATTTCAATGCCTATTGTGACTATTATTTACTTGTTGACTAATATCGCATACTACGTAGTGTTGGACATGTCAGCTATCCTCACGAGTGATGCAGTGGCTGTGGTAAGTTGTATAAAATAACTAGAACACAAGTTACTGTATGGATGACACAGCAGAAAAATCTCAGGTAGCATACTTCTTTGCAAATCAATTCAAATATTTCCATGCTGAAGGTTGTTGCTTTGTTTTAAACTTTGTTTTCATGTAAGAGCACCAGTATATTAGAAGGTGTATATAAAGAACATATCCAATAAATCTGCTCTTGTAAAATCCTCTTATATACTCTGTAAATCCTGCTCCTAACAGTACTTCATTGTAGAAGATGCTTTTGCCAGGGCTAGACAGAGAAAGAGCTATGGGGATTCTGGGTGGTTTAAGAACCAGGGTTTTTTGCTATCATTCTAATGTACAGTGTGGATGTTTAATGCTTCAGGATCACAACAAAATTTTCAACAGGAAAATGTGCAGTGAAATGCTTTTTAAATCCTTATCAATATCTTATACAAAAGTACAATTATAACTCATGGATTACTAATGTCAGAATTTGTCAGAGTACATTGAAGTCAATACATTTCTATTATCTCATTGACTTGGTCTAGGCTTAGAAATTTTTTTTTTAATTCTTTTTTTAATGTATCTCCATTTTTATTTTGATACTGATCAGTTTTTCCAAATTCTCATTTCCCAAGTTGTTATCAGGTGTCATAAGAAAGTATGGGCTATGGCAATATATTTGGGCTGGTGTGTTTTCATGAGAGTTTCTCAGGATTGTCCATATGCTTGAGGTAACGGGCATCACTATAATTTTCTTTTTCTGTTACAGACATTTGGCGGTGAAACCCTTAGTTATGCTAAGTGGATAATTCCTATAGCAGTGGCCATGTCTTGCTATAGTGGCTTAAACTCATCAATAATTGCAGCATCTAGGTATGAAATATAAGATTTATTTTAAATAACTGAGAAGGAATTGTTTATTATTAATCTCCATTCTTTACTACTGCATTGTAAAAGTGACACAGATAATTGTTGCCATGTCAAGTTGTTCATTTATAATGGAAGGATTGTTATGATCTGACATGTCTTCTCAAGATCAACACCAACTGATAAACTAAAGCCACTTGAGAAGAGAGTAGGATTTACAATACATTAATAAAAGAATTAATGCTGCCTTTGTCAGAAAGCAACAAACTGTTCCTTGGCTCACTGTCTGGTTGAGTTTTCTTATTCTGTTTTTTTTTTAGGCTTTTTTACGTTGGAGCCAGGGAAGGACATCTCCCTGACAGTCTGAGCTTGATTCATATAAAGTGCTTCACACCAGTCCCTGCTCTCCTCTTCAATGTAAGTGACAGCTCGGCCCCATGCCTGGTGGGGGGGCAGCCAGGGCTGCGGACCTGGGGAGTACAACACCTCGCGTCTGCCCAGCGTTTCTCCCAGGCTCCTCCTGCGCTGGAGACATCTTCCTCAAATGCTCACAATTTTTAAAACTCATTAAGGGTGGTTACGTTATTTCGTCTGGTGCGGTTTTTTTCAGGGGAAAGAGAATGGCTTGCTACACAGTCATATGCTCTCTGAACAAGATTAGTGAGGAGTAAGCGCAATAGCATTACTTAGAAAACAGAGAATGGCTAAATATGTAACAGTATAGATAAGAGCTGTTTAAGTCTTTACCTGAGTTTTCAGAGTGTCACTGGAGAAGAATATGGCAGGAATATTTCTCAGACCCTGCTGGAGGCTGATTTTCTAGGACTCTAGTTATAACAGGAGTGACAAAGCACTTAAAATTAAATTCCTACCGTTGGATGCCTATAGCCGTACTGAGTTTTTCTGTTGCTGTCACTGTACAAATGAATCTTGTGACACAAAGTCAAGGAACTATAAGGTATAGAATTAGTGCAAATGATCTTAATAAATAATCCATAAATATAACAGATTAAAATAAGGAGAAGGATATGCACAAACAGAGAAGGTAGAATCATTCAAAAGCATTTCACTGCTGTTTATTTGAACGTGTATTTTTTTTGGTGTCTCCCATTGCCCTGTGTTACATATGGTTTATGAATGGATTATTATACCAGTCCTGTTTGACATCAAATGTTTTACTAAAATTTTTAATATCATTATGAATACTCTTCTTAGAGGGATTCTTTTTGCACCAGTAAGATGAGCTATATTCCCTTAATACATCACCATTCAAGTTTTTCACAGTGGAATTTTGTTCTGCTCGTCTGTTTAAAACAGACATTAAATTCCTGGTATTTTAGGTCTTTCCATGCAGGCAGTATAGCATACCTGCATACCACAGAATTTACTCTACTGGTCTCAGCGTACGAGTGGACTGTGAGAGCCTCCAACAGTGAAACTAAATTAGAAGTTTGCTTTCAAACTGAAGCCAGCCAGAAGAGCAGAGTGAGCCGCTGCCTACAGAAAGCTTCTTAGCAGCCTTCTCCATAGTGCAGCAGCGTCTGGGGCTCCTCGCCTGGCCGTCTTAGGAGGGTTTCCTCCTCGTGCTGAAATGTAACTTCCCAAACCCGGTGCCTCTTCAGCCAAATGTGGTGGTCTCACTGCTGTGTTTAAGGAAGAGATACCAGCACGTTTCACATGGCATATCTGCAGATTTCTCAGAGTTTTAAGTACATCCTTCTTGCAAAGGCCCGATCTCCTAAGGCCAGACAAATATGTTGGAAACAGGCTGTTTTATAACTTTACTACCTCTTTATTTTGTGAGACATTTCTTTATTTTCACATTTAAAAGTCTTTTTTTTTATTACCTCTAGGGCTTAATGACTTTGCTTTATCTCCTTGTGGAAGATGTTTTCCTCCTCATTAATTACTACTGCTTCAACTACTGGCTCTTTGTGGGTCTGTCTATTGCAGGACTAATATATTTGAGATATACTCAGCCACGTAGACCACGGCCTATTAAAGTAAGTAAACAAGAGAGGAAACAAGCCCTAAAAGCCAGCTAGTGCACATGTTTATGTGATCCTTAATACCACAACCATAAAATTGCCAGTTATGTTATAGACTATTTATCAGCCATAGAAATCCTTTCAACATACAAGGTAAGAAATGAAGGAGCAACACCCATTTGAGTTGCTGCGGGAACATCTGTTCTGGTACTTTTGCTATGAAGTTGAAATTATATATACCATTTTGGTTTCCCGTTCATTCAACTTTATAACTATACTTATTTCAAAATAAAAAAGGAATAAATAAATGCCTGGGGTCCTTAACCCAGCCTGGAACAACCCCCATTTGTATCGTTCAGAGCGGACCTCAGCAGAGCTCATGCAGAAGTTCAAAAGCTTGAATAATCAAATATATTTTTATTGTTCCCTCCCACTGCGTAGTGGTCATAAACAGTAAAATGCAAGTTTAATGACGGACTGTAGAAAAGCATCTAGCTATCAGTTAGGAGAGGGAGACTGCACAGAAACAAAACATGCCTAAAAATTGTTTCTAGTTTTAATCCAGTGATTGTCCAGGAAGCAGGGACAGAAACGCACAGCTTCCCACAGGCACACAAAACAACACGCTGGGTCCCATTTCACTGTGCTCTGTTGGCTCCATGACCTGCATTCCGATTCTGCAGTGATGCAGTAAAAATTATGAGAAATCCAAATTAACACCCAATCTAAACATTTCTTCCTTGTCATTCTCTCTTCCTAACCTCCTGCAGAATTTTTACCAACACTTTTTTTTTTCCATTTAACTGTAACATCCTGATTTTAAAAAACACATAGTTCAAACAAAAGCATAAAATATCCCAAGCACCTACTGATAGAAAACTTTCCAGTCTTCCAGAGCAGACTGAATTCTCCTGAAGAATGTTCACACTTCATTTCCAAAATCTGCCCCAAAATATGTGGAAGATAAAGATTAAATCTTGCCTTATTGGCAGTTTTGCTACGGACTCTACTAAAGTAAAGATTACAGTCAGATTATAGATAATGACTGTTTAATTCCTATCAGCATTTGCCAGCTTAGTCAACATCACAACTCCGCATACACTTTTTCTTTTTCTGAAATGTAGCAGTTGGTTTCCATCAACTTACATTTTTAACCTTTATAAGGAAAAAGAAATACTTATACCAGTAAATTCTCAGGATTTTCAGCTAGTATTCAAATGTCAACTCGTGGACTGTTGAGAAGGCTCATTACTACAGCCAGTGAAAAATATTTTAGTGAAAAATAAATCCATAAAGAGGTTATTGCAACTTTCCTTATTTGTGGTATGATATTCGTTAAGTGCCGAGGCATTTAGTTCTGTAGCATCAACATGGTAATTGAAAGTCTAGCTGAGTTAGTTCCCAATCAAAATTACAATTAAAAATTTGCACTTGAAGTTAGAGGGAAAACTACCTGTTACTGCTCAGTTTTAAAACACTGCTTTCAAAGATTGATCTCTTACTAAATGGAAAGGAATTGACCTTCCGCAGGCCTGAAAACAACAAAATGGTCAGATGATACTCAGATGTGTACCAAACAAGAGGTTCCCAGCAGCATACACAGAAGCTAGAAAACTGTACTGACTGTAGGCAGTCAAAAGATTCAGTTCATAGTAGTCATATAGTCAATAGCTGTATTTTTCTTATTGACATGTCTCACTTTAATCTACAAAGTCTGACATTTTTACAATAGAGTATTTACTGCATGTTTTACTAAATGTTGGATTTTTTTTTTTTTTCTCCATAGCTTAACCTCTTCTTCCCTATAGTATACTGTTTATGTTCCCTTTTCCTGGTCATAGTTCCTCTCTACAGCGACACAATCAATTCCCTTATTGGTATTGGTATTGCCCTCTCAGGCATTCCTGCGTATTATTTGGGAGTCTATCTGCCATTTGATAAACGACCTAAATGTCTACAGTGGCTCTCTGGTAAGCAACATCATCTTGTCCTAGTCAGCGTGCCAAAATCTTGAATGCTTTGTCAGAAGAAAGAAAGAATAATTTTTCCCAGAATCCTTTTCCTTTATGAAGTTTTGCTGTGCTTTTATATATGCCATGTCTGAGATCATTTGCTTCATCACATGGTCCTGAAAACAAAACCATGCATACCTGTACAAAACAGTCTAATATGTGGATATAATATGGTCATCTAATATTTGTCGTGTTGAGCCATTTCGATATATTGGCTCAGTAAAAGCCACATAGGATTGTGAAGACTAAATGTATGCAGTTTGATACTCTGGAAGGCAGAAATACCAGGACACCATTACTTCACTTTATGTCAAAAGAATGGAACATCTGAGTCAGAGGAGTCCACGCATTTCTGTAAATTATGAAATAATGAATTATTGGCCTGAAAGGTAGTTCCCACTCCTCAAATTCAGGCAATCTTGAAAAGCAAAACTTTAGTATTTTTATTCAGTTTGAACTCACCTATCAATCTGACAATTCAAAGAAAGTGTTGAGGAAAGTCTGATTAAACAAGACTTTCTGTTAAAGTATTAAGCTCCTTTTGCCTTTAGCGATTCATAACATGTGCTTAATCCAATTGATTAAGGTGTTTTAAGATTTTCCTAATATCTGTGTAGCGCTTTCAAATCCTCAAAATCTATATATTTGCCTAAGATATATTATAACTTTGTCTCACACATTTTTGCTATGTGTTACAGCTACAACAACAAAATATGTTCAGATGCTCTTCTACTGTGCTCTGTCTGACCTGGACATAGACATGGAACCTACAGCAGCTAAGAGTAAATAGAGTTGCCTCGACATTGAAAGTTGTGCCTTGACATTTCCTGTCTGGAGCAATTTTTATCATCTGAAGTTCTCCTCGTGTTCAGTTATTCTAAAGCACTAAACACTGTATGCATCGTTTTGATGCCTGTTAACTAGTGCTTGTTTGTAAACCACTCTGTTTTACAGGATTTTTTTAAAAAATTCTGTTTGTTAATAGTGAGTTATCATGTAACACTTTGAAACTATAAAGCACTGTATGAACAAACATTTCTTAGTAGGTGAGTGCTAAAAATTAGATCAATTGCAAAATAATAATAAAAAGTATTAGGTCTAGTCAAAATCCTAACAAATAAATTGATAAATATAACAAAAGATAAACCAAATATTTGCAAGATTCAAAACCTGAGTTGGGAAGTAGAAGCCACAGTGTACTTCTAAAAATGTAACTAAATTCTTAGCCAAAGTAAAAAATATATAATTCAAACTGGTAAACATGCTTTGAGGCAATGTAAGTATTAGTGTTAAACTATTCTAATGCATAGTACCTGGCATACATAGCTTACCAAAAGGAGAAAACCAAAGTTTCCAGTAATTTAAATTCTGTGAGAAATTCTCATCTGACAATATCCCACATTCATTACCCTTTTGCAGAAGAGATATTTTCAATGACTAAATTGTAACTGAAGTACTTCTGCTTTCCAGCAGAACACCCTGCTGTGGAGCACTGTAAGGGACTGAGTCATGTTCCAGCTAGCATATATTCAGGGAAAACACTTCACCTTTTCATACTCTCCATTGCTTGCCTAGAAGTATCAAAGCTGTGACCCCATGAATCACACTTATTTTTTCCACAGTGGAATTTATTTAAGGAATTCACAAGGAGAAATCAAAAACTATCGATGTTCACAAAATCCTTCGAGCCCCTGCCCAACCCTTCAGGCCTCACCAGTTGCTGCTGGCAAGGGAACCTGCGGGTCTCCCACCACGCGTGCAGAGAGCCTCCAGCACCGGCTGCCGGGTCTTCAAGTCGCGTCGGCGCCTGTTGCGCAGTACCCAGCACAGGCACGTGCACCGGACAAGTGCACCCACCCGTGGGTGCCATGAAAGAAAAGGGCAGTTAAGAACTAGGGTCGTTCTCTTGAACATTAAGTTTTTCACTGTGGCACACCAGAATGTGCCACTAGTCCTGATTCTGAGTCTCCTGAAATGGAACAGACAATAACTGTCATTAAAAAAAAGCCATCAGCCTTGCAACCTAGACCGTAAAACCAGCTGCTCAAGCTCTAATATGCTTCTCTGATATGTAGTACTGTTTGTTATCCTTGTTGGCAAGTCGTACTTCCTTTCTGTAATTATATTTGAATATAACATACATTGTTTCTAATTTGAGTTTCATCAGTCCTATTCAATTAACCCCAATTAAGGTAATTTAATCTTATACAAGTCCCTGTAGCTTCTAGCATTATTGTCTTTTATTGATGTCTGACCAGAGAAAAAGCAATAGAATAGGCAATCATTGCTTCTTAAACCTCTCTTTATTCCCTCCCCGCACTGTGAAGTCATTTGCAAGGTTGTACTTTCGCACATCTCCAACACAGTGTTTGCTGACAGGGCTCCTGTGAAACGTTTGATTTGAATTTCAATGACATCTGCTGTGGCAGTTTCCTTTCAGCAGGGTTTTCTTTTGATACGAAGTATGAACAATAAAAATGCACTAAATTAAGGTAAACAAGAAGATATTAGAGATGCATGTTTAGCTTTTTGGAAGCCACAGCTTTTGAGCAGTAAAATCACTTAAGTATCACAATCGCAAAACACAAAGAGGAAAGAAACTACGGTGTAGTTTAGTTTGCCCAGCTCAGAACATCCCCATGTACTCTTCAGACACACAACACATGCCTCTGTTACAGTATAGCACCATTTTGATCCTGCTCTACAAGGGTATGGAAATATTGTGGGTTTGCCCCATTTTTACAAAACACTGGTTAATGACAGAGCCGCAGTCCCAGACTGTATCAGGGCACAAAGACAGTACAAACCCTACAAGTCCTTACCAAACTAAACATGACAATCTTTGCCTCCACAAAGTTCAAAGTTGTGCTTGGTGCTGAGCTGTGTGTCATGCCGAAACAGTCCTGTACCATCCTCTGAAGTTTTTCCTTGCAGGACCAAAGTTCCTAAGTGATTTGAGACACCTGAGGTGTGGTAATAGCAGGCACTACAGGTAGTGTAATAAGGGCTACAGACTAAGACCATTTCCATGGAGAATTCTGAGCTGAGAAATCTGTCTGGTTTTGGGGGTTTTTTTTGCCAAAATCTGTTTTTGCAGGAATCTGTTAACTTTCCAGGCATGATGAAGCCTTTGTTTTCTTTCTTTCTGGACAGAAGGAAAGTAGTAGTCAGATGCAAGGTTATAAATGTGAATAATGAAATTCTCTATGGACATCAGAATCTCAGAAATGTTAAAGTGTTTGTTGATTTTTCACTCCTTACAAATAATACATGTAAGTTATTGTCAAATATCTAATGCAAGTCATAGCTGCTGAAGTGTTTAAATAAATAAACATTTGATCCTTGGCAAATGCTGTAGTTGTGTGGCTTTAAAGCATAAAAATAGTACTGTGAATGAAATTTGCCCTGCCTGACATCTCACAAGTCAGTTTGCCAGGAGAGCAATGAAACTCTAACTCTTATTTGTGTTCTCTATAACACAATAAAATAAGCATTTATGGAAGGAAAAATTTCTAGTTACTCCAGGTGGGACTCTTTCTCACTGCAATTATGAGCAATTCTTTACCCAAACACTTTCTTGTTCTAAGAGTAAACACATTTTTTTTACATTATTCACAGATACTCAGTTATGCAGTCAAACAATAAACAATTATACTTTTTCAGAGTCTGTCGTGGCATCCAGGCTAAGTATCTCATCATTACATAGCAATATATTAGGAGGAGGCTCTTTGACATTAGTTTGTCAGCTGGCATCTCTGTGGTGGAAGGGAAAGGGGTATGGGTAACACTGGAAGCCTTTGGAAGACGTAGCGCAGGGAGGTGCAGGCTGCGTTGCAAGGCGTAGTGGGAGCCTGGCAGGCTGCGGGGACAGGAGACCCTGGAGAACAGCCCACATGCAGAGCTGTGGAAGGGTCTTTCAGGGGCAAAAGCTGGGCCAATACAGTACGTGGGAGTCGTACTGGCTCTTCTTCAGCAATCAAGGAAATACAGGATTCTTGCTTTTTGTGAAGAATCACAGTTCTTTGCATAGAAATGGGAGAATTGGTATCAGATTCCATTTCTGTGTCAACAAAGAAAAACAGAAGTTGGCGTTGACCGAGGAAAGACTATCAATCAGCCACAGAAAGTCTGAAAATGTCTGGGCTTTGCATGAGCCTGAAGGGCCATAAGGGCTGTTGTGTGCTCCCTGGCTCCAGAGGTGAAGAAACGCCTTCACACGTTAGGTGGGATGTGGCTACTGAAGTGTGAAACAACCCGAGAGATGCATGAGCTGCCACTGGCCAGGTCACAGCTCTGTTACAGGATGAAGTGCCCTTGGCGCATGTGTGACTTGAAACTGAAGACACTTCCTAAATATCTTTTCTTGAAATTTATCTTCATTGTGTAACAAGAACTTTAGAAGTAGTATTGCAAAATCTTTTAATCTGTAGTACTAGATCTGCCAAGTCCCTGTTCTCTAGCTGATAAGCTACCAGGTTTTGTAAATCTTCCTTTTTTTTCCCTGCAGGGTTGCTTGCTGACTTATGAGGAGTGGCAGCCAAGCAACTATGTGAAGTGCTATAATTTTGCAAGTGGCTCAAAAGCTCTAAAACTAAAAAAAAAAAAAAAAAGAAAGGTGAATGAGGAAAATAAAATGCAAAGCTAAAAGAGGTGCCACACAGTAAGGGGAGAATAACTTCTTTGTCTTGTACACTAGGACCCTGGACTGTAACCACAAAAAATTAGAAGTACTTATTTAGGAACACACATTTAATGTAATGGATGTCACTGAAAAACATGAGAGATGCATGGGCTACTGAAATGTGTGGTTATTAGCTACCTAGAAAGGTCAGTATTACAGTCAAAGGAAAGGACTGGAATTTGGTTTACCTGACCACGGTTTTGAAACAGGAGATGTCAACATTAAAGTAAATGATTGTGAGTTGATCCTCTTCTAACAGGAGGAATGAATGAGAATGAATTGGTTCATGCTACAATTCAATAAAAAACACAGTAGAAATTAGTAGGCATTTAAGGAGTTGGTCACCCAAAACATGCTCTCTGTCAAGTGATGGAACTGAATATTCTTCAGCATACAAACAGAACAAAGATTAATTCAGCAATATATTTACATAGTGCTCAGAAACATTCATTTCACATAGCCAAAAACAAGTGTGAGCCACACCTGCTGGTGGGAGGGAAAATAGAGTTTAAACTGGAAAAAAACTTGCTTGGGGCTGTTTAAGAACATTCTATCTACATGCAGAGACCAGAAAAAAAAAAAAAAAAAGGAACATGCACTGCTTTAAAACTGTAATGAATCCTTCTTCTTTAGTGAGGAGGTGCAAAGACTCATTTAGAAATAGAAGACAGACAAATTTGCTGGCAATGACCATGTTCAAGGACAAACTGCTGAACAAGAGGCCTGACCCATTTAGACGCGCTTCTACAATAGCGCAAAAGAAGAATTTCAGAACCTGGTTGCAATGACACAGTATATGCTTGGGTCAGAATATGCTTGTTATGATGATATTACCTTATTTCTAATTAGCCATTGCTCTTGCCCATACCATGCCATCACGTAAGGAAACCTGCAAATTAAATTCACCTTTCTCTTACTATCTTAGGAGTTAGGTCCTGTTTGTCTCAGCGTGCGTGTGGTCATGGAAGAGGAATTTAAAATTTCCAGTGGAGTTACATTTGACTCCACAAGAGGGAGAACTCCTTTGCTTGATGCTCTCGGGAAAGAAAGCGAGCCCCTTGTTTTGAGACCTTCTACTCAGTGCAGCAGAATCAAAGCCATGTGTATATTCCAGCTGACAGCGAAAGTCCTGAGAAGGACAGCCTTAGCTCCAGTGAGGAGTGTCAGCTACATATTCTGAATAATGCTGTACAACAGCCTACTGCAAATTCAAATAAGGATGAGGTTAAAGTGCCTTTGTGGCTGTAGCAGAAGACAGATTTTCTCATCCTGGCCGTTTCCTATATATAGCAGTATGTATAAATACCTAATTCAAAAGGATGATGAACATCCTTTTCAGAACTTCCACATTAAGCATAAATAATAAACAAGCTAATAATAGCTAATAGATATTTAATTAGCTATTTTATGGAAATTTAAAAAAATGTTTTGTTTGAATGTCTGAGCAGTTCTTTATCCTCATACTTTCCTTTTTTTCTTCTTCACCTTTTTCTCAGATAAAATATGTGAAATCTCCAAGTCCCTCTGCTATTTGGTAGTAAAGAGCTATTTATAAAGACACCCTTTGGAAAACTCAGTGCTTAGGTCAAATCAATAGCCTGTTAACCTCCTGCCAATATAATGTCAGTACATGGGCAGCTATAGCCTTTGTTCTACATATATTTGCTATTTTTCCATATGAGTCTGTTGAACTCACTTCTTCTTTAACTGCCTGCTAGAGTAATCCCCTAGCTCTGTCCACTTAATGGAATAACAAACCATCCTTGCCTTTCATCCCAGTTTATGATATCCATCTGCTGCCAGTAATTCTCTTGATACATTAAGGTACTCTGAATTAGCTCCTGCCAGTAATAGCTGCAAGTGAATAATATGCACAGAGCGGGCAAATTGTCTATAAGCAGTTGCCAGCAAAAGGTAGCAGTGGAGAAGGGTATGCAGGTTTCATGTTCCTTTCTTCACTTTGCTTATTTTTCTCTCAGGCAGAGCACCTGTATTAGTTGTAGTGCTTTCTACAAATCCAGACGGTAAAGAAATGTATATTGGCCTACTGACCTCCCTCCACATACCTCAGCTATTCATTCTTCAAAATGTGTTCAGCAGCAGAAGACTTGACAGCGTTCCCACTTTCCGTTCATGCCCTCGTTTGTCAGCTGTGCAGAATTTCTGAGCCCTGTTAGGCTGCTCGCCAGGCTTGGCTAACAGCATGGTGGCACTTGGGTCCTTTCCGATAGTATCACCTTACACCCTTGCACGGCACGAGCTTTGCCTCTTCCTCTTCCTGCAGGACACAGGTTTAGGCAGGACTGTTTGGACTCACTGCAGCTGAGGAGGAAGGTACTGATGCTGAAGCAATTCTGGTTGACCCAAAATGTAACTCCTCACCTTCTGGTGACCACGGCTGCCAGGAGCACATCAGCCCTGGCTTCAGATATTATATTGGCTCCTACTTAGCAACAGATGCCAGTAAGGATGATTTATTCCTAATATTCATTGTAACGAGTAGATCAAATCCCAGATATACTAAATATTGAACTGAGACCTACAAGTCACTAAGGTGTTTCTGCTTTTCTGGGACAGTGCAGATTACCAGACTTCATGTGCATTTTGGTACAAGAGAAGTGATGCAACTTTCTAAGAGCTTTGAGGCCTTTTGGAGAGTAAGGTTTGTTCAGTAATCTATATAATCCAATTCTTCCTCCAGGTAAGAATTTGGCTGTACAACAAACATTCAGAGACCATTGGACCACTGTCAGGGTCTGACCAGCCTTAGATGTTGCTGTAAACCTCCTCTTCTGGGGGTCTCAGGAGCAGCAAAGAACGAGGAGAAGTGAGGAGATAAAAACTCTCTAGAATAAAAAAGAAAGATGTTTATTCTGTTCAGCAAGCAGCAATTATTTTGTTCCACAATAAAATGCTAAATGAAGAAAATCAACCAAGTACCTTGCACGCTCAAGGCATAGGTTTATTTCTCCACAAGACAGGACACTAGAAACCAGGAAAGACGAACTGCCTTGGAGAGGTTCAGGCAGAAATGTGATCATGATTTTATGCCCTCTCCTCTGTTAGACTGACTTGTCCTCCTACAGTTTATCAAGACAAACTAGGTAAACATTCTGACTTTGAATGCAGGAAACATTTACTTTTATAAACAGCTTTACAAGTAATCTAGCTGCTGCCTGGGGACTAGTCATGTAGCAAATGACTGCCAAAATAGGCTTAAACTCTGGGAGTGTGGGGCAGAGAAAAATATCCAGGAAACTACTTCTTTTTGCTTTAAGGCATTTCATGAGCTGACTACATAAAGTATCTGGTTTAGTAAGTAATTTTGAGAAGCATACTACCATATCATTGGATCCAACCTGCAAATAGCAGCATAAAGCTTGCTAAAAGTCATGCTAGCTTTACTGGAACTATTCCAGCCTTCTTCAGCCATGCATACTCTCAGAGGTACATTATTTTAGGATAGGGGTGAACAGTGTTAACTCATACTCACATATCAGTATGGCAAGACTTGGTCTGACCAATTCACAGTGGATGAAAAGTATTACAGTCAATGGAGACGTATAATTAACATTACCCAAGGATTTATCCATCTTTCCTTTTTTATTTTACAAACAACATGGGCATTTTTCCCAAGTCTTTCTGTGTTTATTAACTTACTTTCTAATGGTCAGTAATAAAAGGAGAGTAAATAGCCCAGCATCTCTCTCAGAGAGCTTGGGCTTTTCTTACAGGCTGAGTGAACCTGTCACTGTTCTGTCATTCTCCCCAGTTCCACAGTCCTACCACCACATCGGGACTGAAAGTGCTGGTGCTCTCTGACGTGTCAGACATCTCAGGGGATTGGACTGAGTTTGTTCAGTTGTGTCTTGATTTTTTTAAGAGGTGGCCTTTTAATTCCCCCTGCTTTTTTCCTAGTTCCCAAATCTCCCCTCATTTCCTAGTAATATAGACTGAGCAAGCTTTCCAGCAAGTCCATCAACACCAGTCAAGCTGTTGATCAGATCAAAATCCCTGCTAATTGCCACCTCTTTACATCCTAAGTGATGTTACACCTAAATTAAATGAGCATAGCTGGATCCAAAAGAAAGGGGTTCATAAAAACTATATGAGCACAGCTACATACTGCAGCACTGAATGACTTTCAGTGGCTCCTCAAACAGCCCATGCTGAACTCTCCAAGAAGGCACTAACAAACTTACCTGTATGTCTTGGATGCCCTGAGGTGTCCATAGGGAGAGCTAGGTGCCTGTGCACCAGGAGCTGCTGTGATTACCAGCCTAAAGAAGGGCAGGTAAATGCCTGCCACGTAAAACTATGCAAAGCCAGATTTTAAAGGTTACAGGAGCAAACCTATTTATTTTCTATTTTTATGGGCAGATTTCCACTTCCAAATGCTGATCTGATTTTATGTATGGTCTAGATATGCCACCGAAAGCTGTGTCATATTTTACTTAACAAAAAAAAGAAACATAATAACTCTGTTTTCAGGGCATAATGAGGCATGAAGTGAAAAGGGAAGAGAAACAACATAGAGGGGATGCTGGGATTTGCCAGAGAGTTTTATGACAGTTTGTTTCAAGACTCCTCAATGTGCCTAGAAACCAAACCCAGTAAGCCAAATTTTCTGATGGGGATTTCCCAGCGATATAGTCCACCATAGAGAAACTGTTCCTGGATTTCAGTTATTTTGTTTTCCCTTCTCCTCAAGCCCCTGTCTCTTTACGTTACACATATTCTACTTCCACTGCAAACAGCATGCAAAAAGGCTGAGGGCACAGCCTTAGGTACTGGCTTCAATTTAATTTTCGCCAGTTACATCATGGGATTCACCTTTCTCAAAGAAGAAAGAGGGTCTTTGCTCATGAGCTAGCATGGCTCATTGACAGGGTTTTAAACTAGACTTGAAGGGGGGAGGGGGATAATATCGGCCTTGCTTGTGACAAGCTGTGGGATGATACACCAAAGTTAGAGGGACAAGGTGCTAGCAAAGACCCTCATCTTGTTGCTCAGAGCCATGCTGGGTACACTGGAGCACACCTGAAGCCTTACGGAGATTAGCCAGGGGCTCCTGAGGTAGTAGGAGCCAACAGAGAAACACCTGTGAAATACCTCAAAGGAATTAAGGTGTGTTACTCTAAGAAGGTGACACAGCCAACAGCCCAGCTGAAGTGCCTCTACACTAATGCACACAGTATGTGCAACAAACAGGAGAAAGTGGAAGCCACCATGCTGCTAGAAATCTACGACCTAGTTGCCATGACTGAAACTTGGTGGGACGAATCCAATGACTGCAGGATGTTCAGAAGAGATAGGGAAGGAAGGAGGGACAGAGGGGTTGCCCTCTACATCGAGAAATTGATAGAGTGTGAAAAGCTGTCTCTGAAGAATAAACACAAGCAGGTTGAAAGCTTATGGGTAAGAATTAGAGACGGAGGCAACAAAGGGAACCTTGTGGTTGGTATTTACTACAGGCCTCCTGATCAACAGGAGCCTATTGGCAAAGCCTTCTTACTCCAGCTACAGGAGGCATCACACTCGGAGGCTCTTGTCCTGCTGGGGGACTTCAACCACCCCGACATCTACTGGAAAATTAGCACAGTGAGCTGTAGGCAATTCAGGAGATACCTGGAGTGCATTGAGGATAACTTCTTAAGACAAGTAACAGACAGCCTTACAACAGGGGATGGAATACTGGACCTCTTGGTCACCAATGCAAGTGAGCTAACTGGTGGTGTCAAGACTGGAGGCAGCCTGGGCTGCAGTGATCAAGCACTGGTGGAGTTCACAGTCCTGAGGGGTATGGGTCAGGTGAAGAGTAAAGTCAGGACCCTGAATTTTAGGAAAGCAAAATTCCAGCTGTTCAAGGAGTTAGTCAATAGGAACCCCTGGGAAACTGCTCTCAGGGACAAGGGAACAGAACAGATCTGGCAGATCTTTAAGGACGGTTTCCATAGAGCACAAGAGCTCTTGATCCACACGTGTAAGAAGTCAGGAAAGGAAAGCAAGAGACCAGCATGGCCAAGTCGAGACCTGCTGGTCAAACTAAAGGGCAAGAAGGAAATACACAGGTAGTGGAAGCAGGGACAGGTATCCTGGGAAGAGTATAGGGATGCTTCCTGGTTGTGTAGCGATGGGGTCAGGAAGGCCAAGACGTGGCTGGACCTGAACTTGGCAAGGGATGCAAAGAATAATAAGAAGGGCTTCTACAGGTATGTCAGCCAGAAAAGGAAGGTCAAAGAAAGTGTATCCCCCCGATGAACACAACTGGCAATCAGGTAACAATGGATGAGGAGAAGGCTGAGGTAGTCAACAACTTTTTTGCCTGTCTTCACTGGCAACCTCTCTTCCCATGCCTCTCAACTGGAAGGACCACAACACAGGGACTGGAGGAGCAAAGTCCCTCCCACTGTAAGAGAAGATAAGGTTTGTAACTGTCTGATGAAACTGAACGTACCTAAGTCTGTTGGACCTGACGAGATGCACCCCGGAGTGCTGAGGGAACTGGCTGATGTAGTTGCCAAGCCTCTCTACATGATATTTGAACAGTCGTGGCAGTCAGGTGAAGTCCCTGGTGACTGGAAAAAATGAAACATTGCACCTATCTTTAAAAAAGGGCCAAAAGGAGGACCCCGGGAACTACCGACCTGTCAGCCTCACCTCTGTGCCTGTGAAGATCATGGAACAGATCCTCCTAGAAGCTATGCTAAGGCACGTGGAGGACAGGGAGGTGATTCAAGACAGCCAGCATGGCTTCTCCAAGGGCAAGTCTTGCCCCACCAACCTAGTGGCTTTCTATGATGAAGTGACTACATCAGTGGACACAGGAAGAGCTACAGATCTTGTCTATCTGGAATTCTGTAAGGCCTTTGGCACGTGCCCCACAACATCCTTCTCTCTAAACTGGAGAGAGATGCATTTGGTGGATGGACTGTTTGGTGGATGAGGAACTGGCTGAATGGTCACATCCAGAGGGTAGTGGTCAACAGCTCAATGTCCAGATGGAAATCAATGATGAGTGGTGTCCCTCATGCTCAATATCAGGACCAGTACTGTTTAATATAATCTTCATCAGTGACATAGACAGTAGGATCGAGTGCACCCTCAGCAAGTCTGTGGATGGCACCAAGCTGTGTGATGCAGTTGACACGCCTGAGGGATGGGATGCCATCCAGAGGGACGTGGACAAGCTTGAGAAGTGGGCCCATGTGAACCTCATGAGGTTCCACAAGGCCAAGTCCAAGGTCCTGCACCTTGATGGGGAAATCTCTGGCATCAGTACAGGCTGGGGGATGAAGGGATTGAGAGCAGCCCTGTGGAAAAGCACTTGGGGGTACTGGTGGATGAAAATCTGGACATCAGCCAACAATGTGCGCTTGCAGCTCAGAAAGCCAACCATGTCATGGGCTGCATCAGAAGAAGCATGGCCACCAGGTTGAGGGAGGTGATTCTGCCCCTTTGCTCTGGTGAGACCCCACCTGGAGTACTGCATCCAGCTCTGGAGTCCTCAGTACAGGAAGGACATGCACCTGTTGGAGCGGTCCAGAGAAGGGCCACAAAAATGATCAGAGGGATGGAACACCTCTCCTATGAGGAAAGGCTGAGAGAGTTGGGGTTGTTTAGCCTGGAGAAGAGAAGGGTCTAGGGACACCTTATTGCAGCCTTTCGGTACTAAAAGTGGGCTTGTAAGAAAGATGGGGACAGACATTTTAATAGGACAAGGGGTAACGGTTTTAAACTAAAAGAGGGTAGATTTAGGCTGGATATAAGGAAGACATTTTTTATGATGAGGGTGGTGAAACACAGGAACAGGTTGCCCAGAGAGGTGGAAGATGCCTGTCCTGGTTTCAGCTGGGATAGAGTTAATTGTCTTCCTAGTAGCTGGTACAGTGCAATGTTTTGAGTTCAGTATGCAAAGAATGTTGATAACACCCTGATGTTTTCAGTTGTTGCTCAGTAGTGTTTAGTCTAA
>JAVJGG010000029.1:26174437-26205448 GCA_035590195.1 Aviceda cuculoides
CTAGTTGAAGATGTCCCTGCTCATTGCAGGGGGCTTGGACTAGATGACCTTTAAAGGTCCCTTCCAACCCAAACTATGACTCTATGATTCTATGATACACCTACACAGCCTTTCTTGCCTAAGCCCTTTCATGGGCTTAGCCAGTTGTGCATGTAAGGCCTGTGTTTGATTTAAGGCTGAGTTTTCATCCAGCTCAAGCACACTCAAGCCACTGTAGGTGGCTTTGATTTCGGGGGATCTGAGACATAACCTGTGCAATGGCAAGCAATTTATCTACCTCTTTCTAAGTCTCAGCTCTTTAAAATGGTGGTAACAGAAGTTCTTCACAGCAAGATTGTTCAAGCAAATACCTTAAAAATAGGATGATGCTTACGTACTTCAACAATAAGACTTTAATATGTACATTTTTTAGAGCTGCACAGTGTATAATACATCAGCCAGACTTTTCTAAACCTTCATGTAATATTAAGGATATAGCTTTGCATTAATATTTCCGGTTGCTGTCAGCTGTGTTACGGAATGGCTGTAAATTCCCCTTTATTTCTAAAGGTTTTTAGGATAGTAGAGGTCCTATTTCACACTGCTGAGTGTTTCTGGAAGGAACATGGGGTCTGGGATACCTACAAAGGCAGCTGTAATTCAGTACACACACTTTCGGTGCCCACGCTGCCTCTTTTGTCACTACAGAGAAGGACGTGAAAAGATCTTTCTCAGTACAGAGACTAACATAGCACTTAAAAAAAACGGTCCCAGACCCGAAGCCTTTTGAGGACATTCCGGTAGCAATCGCCCAAGTGATGCAGGGTGAGATGCGGGGAGAAGGCTGCTCCTCTGCAGGACGATGCTGCGCTGTCGTGGCGGGGCTGGGACCGCGAAGGGGAACCCGGGGCCAGGCGCAGGGGCGACACGGGGGGTGGGGATGAACATGTCCTGCGCTCCCCTCTGCGTCCCCCCCAAGCCCCGCATTGCCCCCGCACCCGGGTGGGCTCCTTCCCCATGCACCACTGCCCACAGCTTTTGGGAGCATCCCTGGCTTTCACTAGACATCAACAACGTTTCCCTAATTACACTCCTCGCCTATTTCTCAGACAGGGATTCTGTTGGCGACAGGGAAGGGGTGAACATCATCAGTTTACACCAGCTGCCATCATTGCAGTTCTACAATTTCTGAGAGCTCTGCAAAAATGCCAGCATTGTCATCTGGTACCTCCTGTGCCATAGGTTTTGCGTCCTGTTGATATCTGTAGCATTCCTAAAACAACCTACCACTGTATTATTTAAATTCCAGGTTATAGAAAGGATGAGGATTGACAGCAGTTCTGATTGGGAAGATGTATCGGCACAGGCTAAGGTGGGGTAAGACAGCCTCCTGAACACAGCGCAGGCAATCCATTTCTGCTGATGGATCAGAGCAGGGCGCTTTTGCAAGATCAGGTCCCTAGAAACAGGACCTACGGCAAAAGTTTGTGACAGTGAGTCACCTTCATGCCTCCAACACCCTGGGCTCAAGCAGTGGCAGTTTTCATTGCCCTATGGCTCTATCACATTGCTTTAGCAGAATTAACAAGGTTGTAACACAGGCATGGTCACTCAGAAATAATTAGCCGGGAATGATTTCTCTGTGCGAAGCAGGGCCGGGATATACATTTCTCACCCCTAAGTGGGCTGTAGGGCGCTGTCAGAGAAATGCTGTGCTCCAGCTGGTCACAGGCACTGCGGGACAGCTGTGGTGCCACAAGCATCTGAGGAGAAACGACAACGGCCTGAGCACAGCTGAAGATGGTAGCTGGGTAGACCTGGCAGCAGCCGTGCTGAGGATCTGAAGGTGGGCACAAGTAGCCTGCAGCACAGATGGGACAGACACTCAGCACCTGACAACCAGTACAGGAATATTCACACTCTGACATCTACCGGGATATAAATGATCATAATTGAGTAACTCCTGCTTTGATAGACTGGAGGCTGATGGTCCTTGAGTGGTGTGAGCTACGTGCTTGTGCTGTTCAGCTCTGAGAGGGTCAGCAGGGCTGGGCAGTGCGTCTGGGGTACAAGGGAGGACAGCAGTACTTCGCTGCCGGTATTGTCTCAACATTGTTCAAAAGTCAGAAATCAGGCTCTCAAATTAATAAACCTAAAAAAACCCCATGAGATCTAAAATAGCAGTGTTGAATTCTTTTCTGTCAGGCCTTTCATTTTCTCTGTTTGTACTTTAGTTGCATTTCAAACCTTCCTCTTCAATAATAAGGCACAGAAAGGGTATTTGTTTGGGTAGGTTTGTTCTTTTATTAGTTACTTTTTGATTTTAAAAAGAGAGAGTACTACAGAATCAAAAGATTCAAGTTGGGGTTTAACCAAAGACATGGAACAGTATAAAGTGAGAAATACAATTAACAGATTTTAACAATTACTTTCATTATGAAAGTCAGAACGGAGGACAACCAGAGTGCAGCTGTGGTCATCCTGCAGCTTCCAGGTCTGGCTGATGGGCCACTTCTGGCTGCACCTTCCCAGCACTGCCCCTCACCTCCTCATTAAAGTCCCTCCAGATGTTGTCACAGGAATGCCAAGAGCCAACAGTAAATGAGCTGATGTGACACCAGGGAAGAAATCAGCAATGGGTGTGCAAGGACATCAACCTTTCGGCAACAGCCACACTAGCAGAAAACACGCAAATATTTAAGAAAGCCATATACCTGTTTTTTTCCTGTCTCTCTTCTTATATCAACAGTTTACTCCTTTTCAACTCCTTTCCCTTGCTTTTTTCCCCTACTCTTCCTTTTTTTACCATTTCACTGCCATAATTAGATGCACTTGAGAATAATTTTACTTTATACAACAGTATTAAGGGCAGCAATTTCTTTTTCATCACCTCCTTTTTCCCCTCCTCCCCTCAAAATTTGCTTTAATGACTTGTCCTAATTAAGTTTGAACAAATTCTTTATTATGTTCCCAGATTTTCTGTGGTGTGATCATTTAACCTGCAAATTATAATTGCAGGTTTGGTACCCATGCAGACTGATTATTATAATTGGTACCTGCTACCTTCCTTTTAGTTTTCATTATAGCTTTACAGTCAAGGAAGCTAAGATAGTTCCATTTTAGGAATAAACAGGATACACTGTCCTAAAAGAACGATGTTTGTCTTCCAAATCCATATTGCTTGCATATAATGTCTTTAACTTTTAAAGAGAGAATCTGCTGAGTAGTATCTGGGTAAGTGTTTAAGAATTAGACCACAGTTTAAAATAAAACTGGTACTTCTGAGCATATTAGAAATGGACCAAAAATCAAACCAATGTTTGTGGGGCAAAATGAGTTATTCTAGCTGAAAGTTTGCCCAAAGTTATTTTCAAGAGGCAGCTCTGCCTCATCATTGCACTAGTAAATCTAGTCCTCTCCACTGAAAAGATGAGTGAGGGGTGGTACAGGCCTCCTTGCAGTAACTTAACTTCCTTGCACTGTTCCATATAATGAAAAGAGCCATTTGAGACCTGAGCTAGTGACTTCGTAGGAATGCCCTGCAATGCAGATGATAAAATTCAAACCCAATTGATCTGAGTTTGCTCTAGGAAGGAAAGGATGAACAGAAAAGTGAAAGAAGGCTCTAGAACAGTCAAAATAGGCTCCAAAAGCCTGTGGGTTGTGTTTAGGGAAGTGGATATGGGTGTAAGCTTCTTGCCCCTGCAAGGCTGGTTGGCAAACACCATTAAAAACTGCCACTTCTTTTTTAGAAAAATCATGCTTCTGTAAAAAGTTTCAGACATGAAAAATAAATCTAGTAATCTTCACAGAACTTGGCTAAAGTTTTAATTGGTGAGCATTTAAGATAATTTTTGTTTCTTTCATTCACTCTGAACTCAGGTAAAAGGGTTGAAGAAAAGTTACTGAATTAGAAAATTATTTTAAGCTGTGATATTTTTTAATTACCAGCACATCACTGATGCTAGATAAAAATAGAACCACATTTTCATCTGCTATAAATGGCAGAAGTTAATACAAATTGACACTGCTCTATTGCCACTTAATAGTCTGTATAACCAAGACATGAGGAAGTAATTTACAACATTTTTTATTTTTGTCTTTGATTGCTTGTAGTACCTCTTGTGCATTTAACATTTTGTTCCCAACAGCACCCAGAAACCAGCTTAAAAGTTTTAAAAGTGATTGACTTAGTGTCTGTACCTATAGTCCTTTATTGACCTAGGTTAATAGTAGATGTTTTATTCTGATTTAGTTCCAAACTTTTTTCCTTATCAGACCTAGCCTGAAAATTTTGCTCTGCATTCTCATTCCTGAGTGTATGTCTGTATTTTATATTTCTGTCTGTATTCACTCCTGTGAAGTGCAGACTTGCCAATGGAATGGAGAGTTGCAAAGGTCTCCTACAGCCCTCACCCACACACCATTTCCAGCAGCAGGACTCTCTTAGTTCTGTGTAGGCTTGATTCATGTGGGGCTTTCCTTGCATACTGCTATTGAGAAAGGCAGTTAATCCTACTGGTGAAATAGTTCTTGCTACCAACACTAGCTCAGCCCTATGGCCATTTTATGTAGTGTATTCCCAGGTTAGTATAACTTTCTCAGTGCAGTCATAACAGGGATGTTCTGCAAGTCATCCAGCAGAGTCCAGCAAAGCAGTACTATTTTCTCCCTTCCACATTTCCTTTTCTCTCCAGCTATTGTCCTTCCTTCCTAGGGAGCTTGCAAGGAAAATTCTTTACCTGTTTTTCCTTCCATTCCCTTTCTGGCCTGCTAATTCCTCCTTGCTACTGCCCTGATGATTGCCAGCTAGCACACTATTCTCTCTCCTTTTCAGCCTTCCTCCTCCCTTTCACCCAGTCTTGTTTATAAGCTCTGTGGGATATGGAAGTCTCCTGTTAAGTGTTTGCACAATGTATTGCACTTGCAATTGCTGATGATTGTTGCAAGGCTATTGTTTATAATGCACACAGTCATCCTAAGCTATTTGCAAGGTCAAAATTTCCCTATTTTATTGCATACCCACAAACTTTCAGCTAGAAAGCATCCCTGACTGTTGTTACCATGGCTTCACATCACAGAAATAACAAATCACCCCAATGGAGCAAACTGTTTCCACTGGTTACTATGCTACTTTAAAAGGATAGAGACCCTGTTGCATCACAGAATATGTCTAGATTAATTTAAAGCTGTAATAGTATAGCCACTGCCAAGCCTTTCACAATGGGTAACACGCTAAAATAATAAAAATTAGAGTGGGGTGTGAGGTCTGCTGAAAAGTTTATCTTAGTTGTTGTTACCTAAGGGGCAGCCAGGTGCCAAGAACAGAAAACCTTAAGCGATGCTGGGGAGGGGGCTTTCCCACACCAGTGGCACAGAGCGGAAAGTTCCCTTTGTAACCCAGGGAGGGCCACTGCTGGGACCAGATGAAAGGCAAGCGATGGCAGCCTGGAGAGGACCAGGTGGGGAAAGCCCAGCTGCCAGTGGAGAAGGAGACTTTGGTCTAGCAGGTCCCCATGGGTGAGCCATGTGGCTCTATCAGCTCTTCTTGGAAATGGGTGGCCGCCCCAGCACAGATGAGAGTGTTCAGAACAGATCTACACCCTAAGAAGAGCCATGTTATTTAAAATGAATAAAAATACAAATCAATGAAGCCAGACCTGTGCCAACAAATGGTAAAAAATGGCTGAGAAAGGCCTGATATCCACATGTCTACAAAACGGTTTCCTTCAGGAAGAAGTAGGCTGCTAGGTCATGGAGCTTCGTTTACTCATTGTGTTGACACTGGCTTACTCAACTAATTAAAATCCTCATTAGTGATCTTAACTGAAAATCTGCTATTTTCAGGTCAGGCTTCTGCCTGCATTCATTTGTCTGATCCTGGGGTTAAAGCGCAGGGACTCAGCAGCAGAAAATAGCTCTTCCCAGCTACCTCACCCTCTTCTGGTGCGTCCTTGATGAGAGACTTGATCTGTTTGACTTTCTTTGCCAGGTTGTAAATCTGAAGGCAAGAACTTCCCACTTGTCAGACAAACAGAAGCTAATTTTCTCATATTTGAAAAATAAGGTGTCAGAGAAAAAGGGATTAGTTTTATTTATTCGACCATTGACATAAGTCTGGGCAGTTTGTGAGCATAAACAGGGTGACTGGGTAAGTGCCCAGAAGGCTTTGTGTTGCAACAGATTTTAAGCTGCATACACACAAGTGATAAGAGCATTCTAAAACCCAAGACCAAGGTACCTAGCAGTAATACTGCTGTGTGCAGGCAATACAGACTTGCCCGATTAAAAAAAGAGAGTGGAGGACTTGCACATGGAGGCGTACAGGACTGTATATGAATACTGTTAGAAGTCAAGTACTGAGTCATCAGCCTGCCCTAGAGCACGCTGATCAAGTAAGTTTTTTGTGGCTTACTGTCTTCAAAGGTCTGAACACCCTTGTGTTCTTCAGATAGTCGGTTCACAGTATTGTGTTTCTGCAGTGCACTTCAGGATTTTTGCCTTTAAAGAGGTTTTTCTGAGCCACATTTACTAAATATACGTGCTAAGATTCATGCTGATTGAAACAGATGAATCTCCGTTAAATACACTGAATGTGCCTACTTAAAACAGAAATGGCACATTAGAGTTTATGCCATCTACCTCCTCCCCATTCTTTTATGAACAGAGTTTAAACTGGGTCTAAGAATATCTGATAAATTTGTTTCTGGGGTGAAAACCTTACCCTGTTATCTTGTCACCAAGGATGTTTTTGCAGTTTGTTTGACCCATATTTGAATATGTGTAATCTGCAGTTGCAAACAAGAAAAACATAATAGTGCAGAAATCTTCCCTTCTTTTTTAATTACTATATGGCTATAATGTATGACATCTCTTTAAACACTGCTGACTAATATTCCATTTTCGAATTAAGAATTCTTAACAGTTCCCCCTTTTAATAAAGGGAAAGTGCTAGTGTAAATTGCACTTTTACAGTAAATAGCTTTTTAGATGTTGTTTTACTGGAGAATAATTGTATAGCACTCTCAGCTAACAACAAAACTACATGTTTTCTATTATTTTCTAAACATGGAAAAAAAGCTCTTTTCCAGATTATAAATCTGAATACTTTATAACCCTATATGGGTCATCTGGGATTAAACCTTTTTTATATATCTCAGGTAGGCTATAATCACCCAGACATATTCTGAATCATGATTTCAGAGCCCAAAGAGAAATATCAGTAGAGGAGGGGGATGGAAAAAAAGCCTTAAGTGAATAGAATACGTACTTTGTCACTAAGCTAAATGATGTATTAGAAAAATTATTTGCAAAAGAACAAGATGAAGTGTTTCTTCAGTCAAATATTTGTATTTCCTTATGTAATATTTCAACAGTCCTAAGTGATACCATTAAATTTTAAAAGCTGCATGGTAGCATTAGAAAATGCCTATGCTCTATTTTATTTTCCTTACTGAGCATTTTCTACCCATAAACCCTAGATAAGAAACATCAGTACAGCCGCATCAATCAGCCCAGGGTTGTCAAAGAGGCTGAGTCCCTGGCCGATGTAACCATACCGGCCATTTCATTACATCAACGCGAGACAAAGCCTCACCAGTGCAGCGGTGCTCTGGGGCCAGCAGCTGCTCCATGCCACAGCTTGCAAGGGAAGCCATTCCTCCGCTCTCAGCAAAACCCTCAGCAGAAACATCCCCGTGTTGCCCTGGGAAGGGCCGTCTCAAAGCTTTTGGGCACGGTGGTGACTGAGGGCTGGTGCAGCCTGAGATGGACGAAACGCACAACAAAATTGCTGCGCCTGCATCCTGAGCGTGCTGGGTGGGTGTGCTCAGCAGTGTGACCTGCACAGGATGTAACTATCTAATACGGCAAATTCCACGTCATCTGGGATATCTGTCGCAGCTGGGATCTGGCCGACATCTGAGCGATCCTCCACAGCGTGAGCCCAGGCCCTGAGCTTGGTGTCCTGCCCATGGGGAAGGAGAGGACCCTCAAGGGTTTCACCCTGGGAGAGCCACCGCAGCTGTAAGCTTGAGGACTGCTTGTTTCCAGAGACTTTGTCTTCTAAAGAGCACTAAGAATTAATGTCATGTTATACACTCTATTAAAGATACATCATTAGCTTTACAAACAGCTTTCCGCAAAGTATGTCTCCACTTGCAAGGAATAGAAAGACTCTGGTAGAGCCAGATGGAAAATATAGAAAGTACCGTGGGAAGTTTTGTCGTGAAAGAATACATAATTTTAAAACAAAATGTTTCTTCTCAGTATTTTGAAATCAGACTATAAAGTACAGGTCACAAGAGCTTTTATTCTTAGATGAGCATTCTTTAAATGCAGAGAACGCCAGCACACTACAGTACCATTATTAAATACATCAGGCTTTTCCATGTTGCTCATGTTGCTGTAGGATCGAAAAAAAGCAAAGACATTTTGGAAACATATTGTCCCAGCTGGAGATAAGAAAGTTTCAGGGTATGAATTGATTTGGATGTGGCTGACTTCTGGGGAGAAGCAGAGAATGACACAACTTCAAGGTCAGGAAGCACTAGAGATTAAGAACTGTTGCAACTCCCCATGCTACACCTTTATTATTATTAATTTTCCCATGCAGAAGTTATATCTTTATCTTCCCGAAATCCATGGTCTGCCCAGACTTCATCTGTCCTTACCACTCTAAGCTTTTAACCAACCAACCCTCAGAAAAAGTGCTGCCCAAACTTAACCCCAAACTGGTAGTTCCTGGGATCAGTAACCAGAGGCTGCCGAGATCCTTCTCTCAGATGTAATACAGTGAGACCAGTTTCACTGCCATTTGCAAAATATTAGGTCTTTTCTCTTGTGTTCCACTAAGGAATATGACAGCTTTGTGGAACTTCTCCTACAAAGCACTGTCATCCCCAAACCCCGAAGAATTACAAGTGCTCATAGCACCACTTCAGTAAATCTTCCAAGTTTTAATACTAAATAATACTGTTAATATTAATCAGTTCAATACTGACATTACAAGCATCACAAAGACAAACTACCCACCTGTACTATGTCCTCCATGAAACTCTAAAGACTTCCCTCTTGTGGACAACTTGGTCATGTAAGGGCAGAACATACATCTGGAGATTCAGGGAACAAGAATTTGAGGAAAACTTTTGGCTGCAAGAGAAGACATCATGGAACAGCTTTAGGGAAACCAAAGAGAACTGGATTATAAATCATTACCCAAATAGAGGAGGCATTTCTTGGAAAAGGCCAAAGTACCGTATACAGTTGCCTGGTTATTTAAACACAGATTGGATTCCCTACAGTGAACAGGACAGTGTGGGCTGATCACTTAAACAGTATAGACATTGTATTTCAGCACTGCCAGTAGTCACCAAGAATGACCATCAGTAGCAGAAGTGAAAAAGGTCAAGATGTAGATGAGGTTAACAAATGTTAACAATGATCATACACTGATCGTCATGTTGGGCTCCTAACTAAACAAAAAGATTTAGGGAGTAGGTTAAATGCAACACTATTAGCAAATCCTCCCCCACAGAGTGATTTAATCGGTTGCATAAATGTCATTTTAACTATAGTGCAATCAACATACTTGGCACACGGTGATGCAGACCATTCAAAAGCTAATGTTAGCATCATTTATCCTCTTTTCTTGTCTCTAGGACCTGTTTTTTAAAAGGCAGGGGCATATTCTTTTTGTTTGTATATATTAATAATTTGATGATATTTTATCAGACTGACTGCCACAAGTAGAAAAGCAAGATAAACTGTCGGATACACACAATGTTGAAATAGTGTAGTGGTAGCAGAATATCATCAAGCTCTTACACATCCTTCCCACTTGCAATGTCATATACTGGAACCTACACAGATGCAATTGTTGAAAGATTTGTTAGAAGACGGTCCTGTTTTGAAACAGGGCTCTCCAGAACCACCCTTCTAATTACGCAGGCCCCAACCTCACTAAAGCCATTATGGGAAGCAAGCTGCCTGTGGCCAAAACAAACTAAATATATTTAGGCCCTTCCCAAGTACAAAATGTAACCAACATCTCTCCTCTACCAGCACATTAAATACCCCTTAACACAGAACAATCAGCTCCTATGCCTGTACTTCTGGGGTCATAATACATTTCATCAAGAGCATCAAGTGCTCTCAGGGTAACTCTGCAGGTGAAACTAAGCAACTGCTGTGCACCAGAATGAACAAGCATATACAACATGTAAAGGACAGACGCGCCCAGTTATCAGGGAGGGAACATTTCTTAGAAAATAATCATTGCATTTTGAATGTCTTAGGC
This sequence comes from Aviceda cuculoides, assembly GCA_035590195.1. Classification (NCBI taxonomy): domain Eukaryota; kingdom Metazoa; phylum Chordata; class Aves; order Accipitriformes; family Accipitridae; genus Aviceda; species Aviceda cuculoides. The sequence goes on from JAVJGG010000029.1 coordinate 26,184,714, forward strand.
CTGAGCCTCAAGGAATCCTACAGCATTTTCCAAAGAATAACTTGGGTGCTTTCACAAATCTGCTAGATACCAAAACCCATGAACCCACAGAGAGTGCTTCTGTGAGATTAGAATCTCCCACCACCCTGATGTCTCTCTTCCTCAGACTCCTCTTCCTCTCTCTGTCTCCTCCTCCGCCATTCTCTTTCCTTCAAAAACACCAGCTACCTTCTCTTTGAGATGGTCTGAGACACAACTAACGTAATAACTATAAGGCAATGCTCTCAGCTTGTACTTAGCTTTGAAGTCTGCTGCTTCTATTTCGGACCTGAAGAAGGACTCACATGCCCAAAAACTTGTCTAATTTTGCCAGTGATACAAGCTGTTCTAATAAAAGAGATCGCTTCCACCAACAAAATCTGTCTTGATTATGTCTTTAGGCTGTCATAACAACAGCACCAACACTATTATTCTTCATGTGACACAGTCAATCAGTAGATACTTTATTTTTTGTCTTTCCGTAAGTGATGCATAAAGCTAAAATAAACCAGGCACTGGGTTTTTTTTAAACTTATAGTTCAGAGAGAGAACAGAGCACTACAAATAGTACTCCAACCAGCAGAGCTCTAATTCAGACAGAAAGTGTGTGGGCAGTGAAGGGGCAGGGGTGGGGGAACTTGTGGTTTCAAAAGAGATATACAAACGCCCGAATTAAAAAATTAAATTCAAAACCAGAGTAAGGTGAGAACAGAGTGGTATGTTCAACCAATGACATCTAAATGTCAAATAAACTTATGAATTAAATCAGTATTATTTTTCGGAAACTTGTTATAATATTGAACTAAACAGAATACTATTCTTAATCAAACATAGAGGGTGTAAGGTTGAATACTTTTGCTTCCAGGTTTCTTTTTGCTTCTTTTAAAGGCTAACATCTGCCAGAAGTGTCTTTTTGAGGAGAAACAGAAGAGAAAACTCAGCTGTAACAAGAGAAGATCATTTGCCAAACAAACAGAGAGAAGAACACAAGCAAAGAGTGAAAAAGGACATAAGCAAAATAAGGCTGCCAAGAGAGGCAGCCTGTCAGCAGTGTTTGAATAAGTACACACTGGGGGAAGGAAAAAGGGAGGAAATAAAAGACATGCAAATATTTTGACTAGATGTCCATAAAGACAAAAAACTGATGACTCTTAGAAACATGATGTAGATCAAAAGGACCTGGTGAAGGAGATGGAGGGGAATGACACATGGAAGCATTGTAACCTCTATCCAAGATCATACAGCAAAAAACCCCATAAATAATAGCTTTACTAATTACGCATCAGAAACAGAAATTTAAGAAAGCTGATTTTTATCTACTGTTTTCATGTAATTTTTTTTAGAAAAAGTTAAAATTTAATCTCAAGCTTCAGTGGATGTTATAAACCCCACTTGCTTCTGGACCTGATAACTGTTTCACATATTCAGATTAGTTTACTTTATTAAATGACTGATCTGCTAAAGGTAAAGCAAACCCTATCACATGAAATGTCTTTCATTGACTACTGTATTGCTTTTAATGAGTAACAGAGACCTGTTTCCCAAGCATCTACTTCCTTGAGTAAGATGCTTATTTAAAGAGGCGCGTGGGGTGATCTTCACACATATTGTCAGACATCCAGCTTGGATCCATCAGAGTTTTAGTCACACATTCATTCTTTAGCCTTCTTTAAAGGACAGTCATAACAACCAGACATCTGAATTCCGTATCTGAACCGAGCACCATCCCCTACCCAGGTGCAGTCGTACTTGATAGGGAAGAGAGAAGCAATTTCACAGCATCGTCAGCGTTATAAAAAGAGGATTAGTCAAAAGGATCAAGAATGCCTGTTTCGGTGCTCCACTCCATAAAGACACAGAACTCAAAACAAAAGCTTTGAGGTGTGCATTACCTACTGTATCTGAAAGACTGTTTTGTGCTCTTCCTCTTTGAGACATCAGTCCTGAGTTCCCTAACACCGTCTGACGCCAGGGAGGGGCCACGTCTTAAAAAAGGCACCAAACTGATCAGTGCGAACACAGTCTGATCACAAGGTCTTCTGCATTTGTATTCCTCCACAAAATAACTCCCCTCAACTGCCCTGTAGGGGTTTCTTTTGTCTGTTTCAGGTACAGTAACCCTTGTCTTTGTTCTTGTTCCTTCTCACACATTGCTTTGAACTGCCAGGAGCTCATTTTCATTTCTCATTTATATTTCAAAGTTTTTACACACTCATCCACACCCATGCTTGCTAACTCTCTAGCATCCCATTTACTTTTTTGAAGTTTACAGTTCTCCTGTAAAAAAAAAACAAACCTACAGAATAGCTAGCCTTGATGTCACAAGGCTAATTCCTGTTGTTTCACCTCTCCAATTTTCACACCATCTACAAACTACCTCACTCTAAAACCATATACTGAGAGTCCCCCAAAACCTAAACTTTGTGGATTCGAAATTTTTTAAGTATTGTTGTTAATATAAAACTATGAACTTTAACCACAGTCTTGCCTTATGAAGCCTCAGCATCCTCCATGACTACTGAGTCTAAGTTTTATTCCCCTGCAGCATGGACAATCATCAAGAGAGGGCCTGCTGAAACTTTACTGCATGTATAGTCATTCTGTCTGTGGTTAACAGTGTCTCACATCCCCACAGAGTAGTGAGCTAACTACACCAGTGGGTTAATATAAACCATTCAGCTTTTTCTCAAGAGGCTCAACAATTGCTAAAGATACTAGCATGTTACAGAAAAATGTCTACTTTCCTAAAATAATGCTGCTATTTCTTGCTTTGTGGCCTATTTCTCTATTGATACATCTTATGTGAATTTCAGATGTAGATAATTTTAAAATCACTTCAATACGACTGTTTTTAATGGTGTATTATGTGAATATACATCCTTAGGTCATTTACACATCCCTCTCAAAAATACATGATGCCACAACAAAGCACATACAAAACCATAGTCTACATGCGGTGTCCTCAGACGTGTCTAAGCAAATAAAGGGTTCAGAGAAAAACAGAAGTCCTTTAGGTGCCTCTGAAAATTCCATCCTAAATCTCTTCCCTTTTTAATATTAAACAACTTTCATGCTGTACATTTCTGAAACTTCCAAAGAAACTCAAGAAATCTCATCTCTTGAAATATCTTATGCTCCCCCAAGGTCTATAAAGTTAAAGCATGAATAAAAAAATCTATATTGTCATGGAAATGCATCAAAAAAGGCAGACTACTTTGCTAAAGGCAGACTCCTGGCTTTAAACCTCCATTGACTTGGTTTTAGTCTAGGAGGAGTCCCTAGGTAGTAGCCTTTACTGGTGTCCCCAGGTAGCCTGTGCTGGACAAGACTACCACAGACTTCAGAAGGACATCTGCTGGCCTAAGGAATCCAGTGTCAAATCAGACAGGTAGAAGTCATGATTTTATTTCACTACTTTTTGAGAATGCAGAATGGCCAGGGCCATTTTCTGGAGGTTTGAATAAATAAATAAATAAATAAATAAATTACATTTAGCCACTTCACTGGCCAGTGTGCGGGGAGGAGATACGGCCTTTGGAAAACTTGAAAGTGTTTTTTTCATAAGAATTCCTGTTGGATTTTCTGGTCATGCTTTTCATTTTGTGTTCATGTAATCATATTAATGAATTACTCTGGTAGCAGCTTTCCTTCTCAAGAACGAAGTGTCAACTGAGTTCATTTGTAATCCAAAATATGGCCACTTAGGAGCCGAGCTTAAAAATTGCTGTATTACAATTCCAAAATCTTGTCTTCAAAATGACTTCTGGAATTCAGCAGTTGTATCAGCTTATTACACTAATGCAAAGTCTGATTGCAAAGGTATGGTGTCAATTTTAAAAAAAACCCCTATTTTGGTAAATTTTGTATTCAAATTGAGACAATTTTTAACAAAGATTTTATTATAGGTGCTCTCAAAATTGAAAAAGAAGCAAACAAAGTATCAATATTTTTGCTTTTTAGTATTTCAAAGTTACGTTCTTAATGCTGAACATCCACAAGTTGAACGGTCTTGTCATTTAATATTTATAGACATAAAATTAAAACCTTAATAGTTCTGCCAATATAATAAACATTTTACTGAGTAACATTTATTTTTATGATCATTTATATCTTTAAACTGTGACATACAATCTAATTAGTTCAGGTCAGGCAACATGACAAAATTTAGCTCTCCTTCATTAGCTAAAATCTGTTTATGTACGAGCTCTTTCTTGATTGACACACATTAAAGCAATTAATGTACAAGAGAATTTCTCCTTGCTCATTGAAATGCACATCTGTAATAAGACTGCTGTGCTGCTCTCTCTTAGGTAACCGAGCCACAATAATGAATACCCTCGTTTTTTACCAAAAAACAGATGAAGGTTTTTCCTTTTTTGCAAGTAGTGTCTGTTCAGTCATGTCATAACGTGGCACCTGATGAAAGGAACATTAAACCAATTTTGAGATTTGCAGTGGAACCTACTGCAAATTGTCATGGCTTACCGTGCCACACAAACCCATAACACAAATACAATTAAAAAGTGGCCTGCAGTGGAATACGGCCTCAACATCAAAATTCAGCATTTTCTGTTCTAAATGAATTATTAGTGATACTTGCAAAAGAGACTTCTAAGTTACACCTTTTGCTACCTTCCTTTTGATGAATCTGTTGGTGTGAACAGGTATCTTACATAAATAAGACTTGTGGACTAAAATCTGAAAACACTTGTACCGACAGCAGATTTAGGTATTAACATTTGCGCAGCTGACATCTCATTCCTGTTTCTGACCGTGAAAAGACTGTGCAACGATGCATCCACCAATTAGATTATATTTCTTACTTACAATATAACTTATGATCAAGCTCTGTTGATGGGTACAGACAGTTCATTGTTATTTTGTTCCTACCCAGCTGTGTGTAACTTTTTCATTGAAGGAGTGTTGTGCTTCTGTCAGTAATGGCTTCTGGAGAGCAGTGCTTAGACGCAGCCTTTCATTTATACAGCTGTTCTGCATTCAGACCAGAGCAGAATTAACATCTGGCCACCATGGACTATGAGCAGAACAAACACACACCAGTTTCCACCTGCCTACCTGGATATACCATTTTTTTTTTCCACAGTGACAGGAGATGCCTTATGTCACATGCATGCTTTTCCCCACCCCTCCCCAGGTATTTGGCAAAGCACTAAAACTGAGGGTCAGTAAAGTAATATTGTAGTAACTTCAATAAGGACATCTTTTGCAAGCATAATAAAAAGTAAGACTCAGAGGCTGATAAGACTGTGAATCCTTACAAAAATGTAGTTGCTTAGACCAGCAAATCTGATATGGACACAGTTTTTGTAACACCCCTCAGTTTTACACAAATAAAGTTTTGGCAATATTGTTCACTTGATCTGCCTAGCCTCGGTGACTTTTATCACCTTAAGCATATACTTTCTATTGTGTACACTTGTCATCTGATTGAATTAAATAGATTAAGTTATATCCTAGTGGTAGGTTTGTTACGAAGCTATAATTTACCACTAAGCTGCGCTTGCATGTCATATTTTTCTTATTACTCTCTGCTCCAATTTGATAGCTCTTCTCAGAAGATGGGTTTTCTAGAAGACAACCAGATTCCAACTGTTTCTACCAAAAGAAGGTCTGGATTCAAGGAAAAAAAGTGTTTACTAAACACCAGTTACTACCAACTGCAGATTTGGTAATTTAAGCTGAACTCAGCTGACTTGCATGAAACAACAAATTGACTTAACAGGCAAGAAAGACTTCTCACAAATCCCCGCTCCCCAGCTGCCCTGTTAGCAACTGAAGTAGGGTCAATGGTTTGGTTTGTTTGTTTCTCCAGAGGAGGGAGAGGGAAGGAAAAGGAGAAGGGATGTTAGTAGTTTCTTTAGCATAAGCCTCCAAAAAGAAAACAGAGATTTAACATACAGAGGACTAGTAATTGGAGTAAAGTATGCTTCTATTTAATTATAAATTACTACAGACAATACATAACGTGAACATAGATTTAATAACAATGAATACGCACTGAAAATAAAGGTATGCTGACCACACCAGGGAACCAAAGGACTTTCCTGTGTAATAGAGCACACAAAACACAGACAAGGGTGTTCGTTCTGTAGTAGGACCTCCATTGCAAGTAAGACACTTCAGTATGTCCTGAGAAACTTGGAAATGAAAAAAGTCTCTTCTGGTTAAAAATTATTAATTTTGCAATGAGTGTATTTTTTTTGCTAAAGAAACTAATAGACCCTTTAATCAGCAAGTATGGGAAGTGTTAAAAACCAATATCGAGAATACTCCTTTTATTGTCAATTTGAACAGTATGTCTTACTTTACTTTCTTCTTTCTGGGCTGAACACCTCTTTACTTACGAGGTAAGTGGTACTTGTGCACCAGTCAGTTGAAAAGCTCTGTGATCATAAGACTATGAGATTTTCCAGTTATTTGAGTCACATTAATAACAGCTCAGCTAATTAGCAATTTTAAAAGGATCAACCCACTAACAAATTAAAAGAAGTATCTGTATACAAAGAGAGATTGTTCACTTTGGCTCCAGTCTTGATAATAACAAATAAAAGCATCTATTGTGTGAAAGCAGGGAAATGTCTCGTCTGTAGCGATAGGGATTCATTTTGGAATGACACAGTGACAGTTTCTATTTTCTCAGTGTTTTGTGGAGTATGTTTTGGTTTCTGCTTATTGAGAGTGAAATTTGAGGTCAGAGGCTAAATGATGTCAAAATGCCTTCCAATCATTTGATGTGACAAGGCAGCTAAGCTCTTCAGGATGTGTCCCAAACACTACAAATAGGTGGCATTTAAGGGAATACTGTTGGTGGACTTACTGTTTCTGTCTGCAGCTCATTATTCAAAAATAAAGTAACCAACAAGGACATCTCTGAAAATATTGCCATATCCCTCTAAGAGTGGAAATGCTTTTATTCTAACACAAAGAGATTGTCATAGAAAAAGTGACTCTAGAGGCGTTGGCTGGATGCCCCATTGCCCCAAGCACTGTGAAGTCTTTCATGGATGCTATGAAACATTTCAGTTCGCCTTGGATTAGGAAACTGGCAGTACAGAGCATGTGATCCCAGCCTCAGCAAAGCATTCTTTCGCTTTGGGATACAGCTATGGAGTGATTTTTCCTAGGAGATTAGATGAATCTAGCCCAGGCATCTGCAGTACTTTTTCCTCTCACATAATGGAAAGCTTTTAATCAGAAATGCAACACAAGCTAGTAACAGGAGCCCTCTTGGTTTTCTCAAAGCAAAACCAAAGAAATCAAACCAAATAAACTCATTCCCTAAATATACAGCAGAGAATTCATGTAACTTGGAGAAAAAAGAGCCACATGTTCCAAAAAGAGATTGTTACCACACGTCCAAAAATTATTCTAAAGGCAACCATGCAAGCTACTTGCTGGCATAATCTTATCCTTGTATCATGACTGAAAGCTTGCTAAAATGACTTCAGAATTGCTAGTCTGAAAATACCAGACAAGAGCACAGCGCTCTGACTTCCAGGGGACTGGTATCAGGCACTGTGGAAATAACAGACGGCCAAAGCCACAGGGCCTTAGTCTGTAAGCGATGCCAAGAAATTATGAAGTCAGTAGATTTTGTAAGTGAATGCCAGAACAAGATACATAGGTGATGTATCAGCAATTTCCAAGAGGAAGATGATGGAAATATATTGCTTTTCCCGTATTAAAAGCTATGGTGGTCTTTCACTCAAAAAGCTCTGTCATTATCTGCCAACGCCTGTGATGAGACCTTTCTGTCATTGTTTCATACTGAGCGCACCAGTAATGCCACAGTAGAAAAGGCAAAATTTTGGCTGGTGGATCTCCAAGGATTGATTTTAAACTTCCCAGGAAGAGTCTAAGCACAAACAGGGAATCCTGTAGGTTTTGATTGTAGTTGAAATGATGTGCACAGTTAGAGTCTGCTAAGATAAAGAGAGAATTTCCAAATGTGATGAAGTTTTGTTGTTCTCAGTTGAAGTATTTCTAAAGTGTATGTTAGCTAAATCACATTGAATAAAAGCAAATAAAGGAAAGGTATTATCATGAACAAGAAGGAAGAGGAAGTCCTGTAGGAAAAGTAAGAGTTTAATAGAAGTGACCTGAACACACACACACATGCTCATATGCTGGTGGTCTGAGGGAAGAAGAGTCAGAACAGGATTGGAGAAATAAAAAAAAGTTTTAAAGCAGAGAGGAAGAGGAAGGTATATCTGACATCTAAAATTAAAACACTGCCATAAGTATCTTCAAGTACTTAAACCAAAGTCATGAACAGCTGAGGCTGAGTGGAAACTTTTTTTTTTTATAAAGAACGTAGCTTAAGAGTGAAAATAAATTAGTCCATATCAGATAAAGCAACTTTTTGAAAATAAAGATACGAGTACCATATAACCATAGAATAACCATACAATCAAGGAACTAAATGCAAAAAAAAAAAAAAAAAGTCTGCTTTTCATACTAGGAATTGTCAAGATGAATAATTTTAATAGTAACTAGTGATTCAAACTCAGAAAAAAAAAATACCACGAAGACGAAATTCAAAACAGATAAAGCATGGCATTGCTCCTTCTCCTGTTTCTGATTTATTTTACACCAGCTTTTCTATTTACAAGCATAAGCAGGTCAGGGACCCAAAATGACTACAAATAAACAGACTCTACACTGTTTACATCACAATTTGCTGAAAATCCTTTGGTCACTTACCAATGTCTTTGCTCCCCAGCAGAGCTGCATAAGGCAACGGTCATTAGGAAAGATGATTCTTTTCACCAAACCAGCTGACACAGCCGAGGCGAGGCAAGGCAATGTGACTGGCTCCAGCTCCAGTGATGCAGGTTGCACCTAACTGGGCTCTGCAGTTGGAAACCACTCCTGATTCCAGTCCCAGGTGTGTTATAGGAGCTGCAGAGTCTCGTACCTTCCCTACTCTGCCAGGTCAGTGCAAAATGAGCAAGCCTAAATTCTGCCTAAGGCGGCCGTGGAATTCCAGAAAATTTGAAACAACCTCTTCAGTTTCACCTGAATGTGCGAAAACAAAACCAAAATGTATCAAACGTGTAGTTTTGCGAAGATGAAGTCACCGGTAGTGATTGCAAGGATGTGTATTTCTGCCATTCTGCAGTGTGGGTGCATCAGGGGTATGTACTCAGATCCTACATTCCCAAGTAGTTCTGTTTTATGTGTACTGAAATGCTAAATGCTTGCAATTGTTTGCTGTCATATACAAGGGCCAGTTGGCCGGCACGTAGAACAGTTAAGCCTTTATTGATACTAGACTTAACGTTTTCAGCAAGGTTGAATAAAGCTATTATCAGTGTGACTTTCATCTGTTGTTTCAGTAATATAGCATGGGGCTTTTTAAGCAAATGCAGAGACCTATGCCTATTACTGAGGCTGAGCCCAAAACAAAGTTGTACCACAAACACTAAGCCACTTAAGACCATGCAAAATTAAGAGCTTTGTCTGCTTCTGTGCCAATTGTTCACAGTAACTTGTCCCAGGAGATTTTCATGCAATCCCACTGAGGAGCTAGACGACTTTATTTCCATCGTGCATTCATCCAAAAATATTCTTTGAAGATGCAAATCAGTACATCTGGTTACCAGCAAACTGTATTTGACTACTGAGATAAATACAGTCTGGGGGATGTAACAGCATCTGCTTTTATCTGGTACCGAATGCTGCTTATTCATTTAAAATATAATTATAAATGCTTCTCCGTATTGTAGTATTCCCCGCGATTATAATCCAGACTAAGGTATAATAGTACTAGATGCCATAGAAACAAAGAGGAAAATGTAACTTCTCCTTCAAAGTCTGTAGAATTCAGTACTCCAGTGACAAAACAAAGGACAGAGTGATGAAGATCATCCTGTAAGCACTAGAAAAATGTATAACGTCATAAGCATTTTTAAAGCATTATTATTAAATATCCATCAGATTTTATTTCCCTACTTTTCCCATCAAACTAATTGTTATTTTTTTCCTTCAGACATAGCTGCTGAGGTGAAGCAAGTCTTACTGTTGGGTGCAGGTAATGCTTCATGGTTCATTTTGATGATTTTGATTTTCTTATCTAATTTCACCATCACTGTGTTACTCATGTAGATTTAATGCAAAAATCAGATAGCCCATTTGGGGGTGGGGTTTCTTATCTCTCTTCCACTTCTTCTAAAGTTGTTTGCGCTTCCACAGTTGAAGACTCCCTAAAGCCATAAAAACTACACCATCAAAATCACACATTTCAGTCCCAAAACATGAGTAGGAGGTGGCCAAATGTTTAACTTTGCTCCACAGCCTGCTGAAAAAAATAAAGATTTTCAGTGGTGAAACTGCTAATTTTGACAGACTGGAATGCTCTCCAAGGAATGAATGTCCTTGTATAATACTGACCTTAAAATTTCTAACGAGCAGCTTTTTCCAGGCTTTCTTTTTGGAATTTATGACACCTATTGCAGGTGGTCTGTGTTCTGATCGGTCTTCTGTTTCAAAAACATGTGAGCTTAGCAAATATTTCTAGTATTCTATTTTTCCTTTGTCTTACAGATTCTCTAGTTTAGCTGTATTTGCCACTCCTCACCTTTGATATTAAATGCCCTTTGGTAAAAGAATGTATGAGAACATTATTGTGTCAGGTAATTTGCTTGGTTTTAACAGGCTATATAATGCTGCTTTGAAATGTGAAGGCTTTAATGCAAATTAAAAACAAAAAATCAAAAACATCTATACCAAAACACATCAGATGTACTCATGACTAAAAAAAATATGTAGGACTCCTCTTTTAGAAATTGTGATGGAAAATTTTACTATATAAATCTAAGGAAGGAATCTGACAATATTTGGATGCAAATTTTGCTATAAATTATAGCCCCTAAGGAGCAAAACTGCATGAAAGAAATTGTGGCCCTTAGTATTTCACACTGAGAGGTCTGCATTTATTCTAAAAATGTGTCCTTGAAGTTGTAATACATTCTGCATTTTCTCTAGCTTGAGGTAAAGAGGAACAACTGCACTGGAATCCACTAAATACAGACATTTTATGCAAATTGCTGTTGTATTTACAGCAATGAGAGAGGAATAACCACACATTCAGACAAATAATCCTGTAGCCCACATACAAGAAAATCAAACACAGGGACAGAGACTTTAAAAAAAAAAAAGAAAGAAAGAAAAAAAAAGATAAACTGTACCTCAGTGGATTGTGGAATAATCCATTTATTCTCAGATAGGAAAACATATAGTCAGTACTTATTTATTTATGCGCCTTTAGCTACATGTTTTCTCAAACTGGTCCTTAAAAATGCCCATCTAGTGCACTACATACTTTCTTTAGAAAAACAAACAAGCTATGAGTACAGTTATTACTGGCAGATGCTTCCAAAAATTTTGCCAAGTCACCACCCAAGTCAAATCCTATTCTATCCTCAAACACATGTAAAATGTAAAACCAAGTGCAAGCTGCAGACCATTCCTGTGGTCTGAAAAACAAGACAGGACACAAAACAAAAGATTGAGTTTCAAAAGAGTGAGGAAAGTTATGCTTAGGCAGGCTTACGAGAGGTTTGCTAATATATTTGGTACAGAACAGAAAATCCTATTGTTGTTTCTAAAGCTTTCTGCAATACCTGTTAATTGGCTGGTTTGCTTTTTGGACCAGATTTTGACATTTTTTTAATGACACCTATGTGTAGCTAAAGCACACACACATGCACATAAGCCATGTGAACTCCCTTTTGGTTTCCCTCTCCTGTAACCTGCAGCCTCCGCTTTCCACTCGCTTATCCCATTACGGACTGGTCACACCTCTTATTCACTGTTTCAGTCCCAAGATCCTTGCAGTCTTATGCCTTTTACAGACACGAAGCAGTTAACAGATGTGACAAAATAGCATGATTAAAAATAATAAGGCACATTCATATACAACTGCAAAGTGTGGTTGAAGTGTTGGTGCTACAGAGGTGCAGCTATAACCAAACTGTCAGTGGGTACTCTGCTCTTAAAATTTAGAGATCTAACATTTAAAGGGATAAAACCTCTTGTATGGCTCTTCTTCTGGTTTCCTTTGGTGCCTAATGGGAGGAAAGGCAGCAGGTTTGACATATGTATATGGTGGGTGTTGGGTACTGTGAAAAGTGACTTCCCTTAATTTTCAACCATTGCATCTCCCATTCTGTGACAAAGATGCAAGCCACTGCCAATAGAGCAAAAAACCCCCTACATTTGTCACTTTAATTATTATCGGTCAGCTTTAGGAAATGAGAGTGTCAGAACAAAAACAGAGACTAACATTTTGATCATCTTGCAAGTGAATCAAAAAAGCACTGTACAGTCCTAGCTACTCTTACTAAAAGTGAGATTGACTGCTACGTAAGTGGTTACAAGGATTAGCGAAGTGCCAAATTCACAGTAACTGTACTTTTCAGCAAAATATTTTTATTATCTAGTCTTTTTTTCTTTTTCATTCTCACTTACTGAATTTGGTTTACAGCACAAGTTGAAAGGCCTAATCAGTAACAAGGCTCCAGGACAGCTGTGCCCACCCAAACACACAAGCACGCATCACTCTCCTAAGAATGTAATCAAAAATAAAATGCTACAAATAGCTGTGGCAGATAATAGGAAAAACAGGAAAGAAAAAACAGCTGTGATTCTAAGACCCTACAAGTAATTACATTGCCCAGTTCAATGACTGAAAGCTTTTATTTACCTTTTTAATTAAATACCTTTAAGAGCTATTTCTGAATGCTCCACCTTTCACTACTTGATAGCCTTGTTTTGATGTTTCTCTCTCACTCTCTCCTTCACTTCCCACTTGGGCAACACAACAAAAGTGTGATTCAAAGAAATGTGTGAAGCAGCAAAAGCAATAGGATGCTTGTGACAGCTGGATTTTTAATAGATTAAAGGAGGGAGGAATGCAGAAGCCACAGCAGAAAAAGTAGGTTGGAGTACAATACGCTGCAACCTATTGTAACTGAAGAATTTCAGCTGTTTCAACCCCTGGAGTTTTGTCCTTGTTTTGAAAACTATTGTTATTGTTCTTTATATTACTCTTCAGATCCCTTGTGCCTTCATATATGCCAGCCTTGAACAGTTTCCTTCGCGCACAATCCTCTCCTCACCCTTTTCAAACATCCGTGTGAGTACACAAACTTTCCCCGTGGATTTGTCACCGTCCCTAAGAGACGCAGCCTGACTTTCCTAATAGGCAGGTTCGAGAGTGACAGGCAACAATCTGTGCGTTTCATAACAGAAGAACTGAGAAACATGAAATTCATGATGAATTGCATTGCAATTTTGACATCTTTAGAATTGTATTACTCTTTTTCCAACATCTCCCATGACAAGCCTCAGTCCTCGACACAGTGTGCACTGCTGACCCGGAGAAGGCAACATGCGCGCACTGGCTACCGTCAGGAACAAGCCGCACATTCTTACACTTACATAAAAATGCTGTTTGCATCATGGCATTATATCTACAAGAAATTAAAGCAACACAACAGAGCTAGCCCCAAGTATTTAAGACATTATGAATCAGACCTACAAAATACATGGAGCTGAAATTAATTTATATTTAAGGAGTTACTTTTGCCAAAGTTTTTGGGCAATCAGAAGTATGACTGAGAAACATTTTCCAGATTTTTGGGGGATAGAGGATTAGATGCAGCCTATATAATAATTTGGCTCCAGGAGCTGGACTTTGGTAAGTAATAAGCACAAAGAAAAATCTGGCAGTACTGGGGGAGGGGTAAGTTTTACTCTTTTAAAAAATACTTATTTATAAATAAAAATGCATGTCCCACAGTCTGTATATATAGGAAAACTGTGAGGTAATAGGAAGCCTTTCCTAATTAAAAATTGCGGAATTGCTTCCCCAAAAATGAATGTGCACCTGGATAGTTATATATGATATAAAGTAGCATCAGTAGTTGTTAACATTATCAGTAAGCTTAGGTGGGATTACTTACAGAATAAAGCATTTTAAATGAACGACATTAAGAACTACTAGTTGTATGGGGAGGATATCTTTACAGGAGTTTTGCCACAGGCTCGAAGTATGCTTTCATTTTGCTCCCACATTTTTGGGTACTGAGCTCTATCCATGCCAGTGCCTCCACGGATCAGCATAAAGCTGCTACCCCAGCACGGCCCTTCGGTTGGTTCTGTGCAGGCTGTTCACAATACTGAGGGTTAAGTCTACTAAATATTTTGTTTTATCACGGACTATCTAGTTTTTACAGAACGGCCATTCAGTATCATGTTGCTCTTGGAACAAAGTAAAACATACTGTGCAAAAATACAGAGATTAAGAGTTATCTATCAAATAAGGAACAAATATATATTCTCTATAATACCTATTTGAAGAACACTAGGGCAAATTTATCAGTGGGATGATACAATTAAGAGGCCTGCTTCATCATGCTTCAGTGGCCTAGAAGCATGGTGCCATGGTTTGCAATTTTGGCATAGTTATAAGCATGTCGTTAAGATTGTTTGATAGCAAATTGATTAAAAGCAAGTCATCGGTCCAAGTTTCAAATAAGGGGAATCCACAACAACTTTCACTCTGCTCTGTTGTTTTTGAATCTGCTCCTGTACTGCAGTATTTTGTATTTCAGATCAGATACAGAATGTTTTTGAATAATTCATGCCTCTGTGCAGAATGTTTTGTCATTGTTATTTTTCCTTAACATGATACAAAAATAACCTAGACTTGGAAGGGCAGATGTTCACCTGTGTATGTAAGCACTGGCATGCCTCTGATTTTTTTCTTGCAAACAATAAGTATTTTGTGCTTATTACCAAAGGCAACTAAAGTTACAGCTACATCTAGGAAAGATTCAGAGCTGTCTGACTGCCTATCAGAAACAGTATGCTTGTATTAGTAGAATAATCCATATACTCAGTATTTTCTACGAATTCTTTTTTTAGCTAACTAGGCCTAGTTTTATGATAGAACTCTTAAAAACTTAAATGAAATATATCTAGGCAAAATAACTTGCATAAAAAATAGGACAAACAAAGGTGATATTTATAAGAAGAAAGGTAGATTTGTATGAACTGATAATTTATTCTATTTTAGGTTTAAAACATACAGTCAGTCTTGGTCAAATAAATAAAATAAAGTTGCAACATTATGCAACAAACCGACACTGTCTTTTCATACAGCAATTTAAAATAATCATACATATTCCAAGCATATTTTTCACAAAAGCTTGTTGTTTTTATACAGGCAGATAGTACCAATGGCTCCTTCAGAGGTCACACTAGAGAATTATAGAACTGCAAAAGGAAACAGAACTTCCAGACTAATTATATTTCAAAAAATACTATTTGCATATTTTATCTACAGTGTATTTATTGTTATAATTAGAGAGGAGGTAACAACTTTGCTCAGAAAGAGGAAATTCTCTAAATAAAACCTCATATTCATTAAAGGCTGTAGCTAGTTAAATGTATGCACCACTAAAGACACAGCAGAACACAATCTTTACTTTTTACTTCCCTGGACAGTTACTCTTACTCATATTACTTTACCGTGGATAATTCTGTACACTTACACCAGAGCAGTTCACAAATCTAGAGTTAAATACAAACTGTACAGAAGATTCACCTGTTCTACTGCTGAAAGAGTTGCCTAGGATTAAATTGATAAAGTTTACAGAACAGGTCTACTATATGCCATAGGATATGTCCTCACCCAGATCTTTCTGCACACATGCTTATTCTTGCAAACAAATCTATGGCAATTTTGAATATATGCCTTTTGCCTTCCTCAGGAATATGTCAAAGTTTGTTTCACGCCTTGCAACATGCTGACTTCCACTCATTTGTCGGAATCACCAAATTCTCCAATTCCAAGTCTGTGACTTCTGGCCCTACTACTTCTCACGAGTCTTTTAAGCACTGGAAGCTGCTTGCTCCTCTACATCCTCTTTTCTGGCGAATCACCCCTTCCCAGTCTTATTAATGGTAACTAGGTCCCAGTTAGCTATTCTGCCTCCCATCAACATCGTCTTTCAAACACACTTGAGGTGTACTTCCCATTGCGGCAAAGCAACAAAAACCTTTGAATGCTCAAAGATGATAAAGAATACCCGGGTTGCCGTGACAATTAGCGCAGAGTCTGACTGTGGGTGATTTGACAGGCTGGAGCGGGCCTGCTCCTCCCCACCCCGCTCAGTACCACTGCAGCCAGCTCCCGCCGTGCGTTCCGGCACTGGCCACGAGGAGAGAGCTGCTATTCTGTTAAGTGCAAAAGGAGACCGACGAAGTTGTACCATCTGTAATTGGAAAATCTGGAGGTATCTTCACAATGAAGTTCTCTCTCCGCATTTTTATGCATTCTTCTCTCTAGGTATTTGTAATCAGAATGTTTTTTATAATTCAACAGATTTTTACAAGTGTCTATACTAGCAGGTTTTCATACCTTTAAATGCCTCAGGAAACTGATGTTCCCACGCTCGCTGATAGTCAAGCAGCTCCTAGAAGGTTCAGCATCACTCCTATTTCATCTAAAGTCAGGTAGCACAAACTCCCAATTACCTTGCCAGCATTTAATGCCTATTTAGAATTCTCTTCCTTTACCTTACAAAAGACAATCAAGATTGACTCGTTTCCACTAATACACAGAACACATTAACTGCCCCCATGGAGGGCTGGATCTATAAACTCTTATGCTAAATACCTAGAAGACTGACACTATCAGCAGAATCCAGGTGGTTAATCCCTCCCGTGTCCACCATTTTCCAGAGATCATTTATGCCTCTACCCATCTGTCACATCATGATCTTTCAGGCTTTCTCCAATCTGATTTTATCCATCTGTTGAAGTGGTCCAGTGCGGTGCTAAGAAACGCCAGCTCCTTCCACGTACTAACGATGTTATCACAGCTATGCAGCTTACCACTGGCTGGGAGTTTTGACCTTGCATTGTCAGAATTCTTCTCCTATCCTATCATCACAGAATATTGCATAGACCCCTTTTGAGATATTCAGGCAAATCGCTCTCTTAAGTGCAAAAGGCCTGTAAAGACCCTCCTGTCAGTCCTTCTATACTAATAAGTTAATTCTTTGACACAGAAATTGCTGTACCTTTATTCTCCAAGCAAACATTATTTCATTAGCACTTTGAAATATCCAAAAGGAACCACTGAAAAGAATTTTATTCAACAAGTGATGAAAAGATCCCAGGAACCTGACAGACCTGCTCCTTTAAACTTGTTCTGTAAGCGTCTTTTCTTTGTCCCTCTTGGCAAGTATCTTGATTTTTTGGCAGGGTCTGCTGCAGAACTGCTTGAGATTCCCCTGTCTTTATCGTTCTTTTCCCTTGGCCAGTCAGAAAGTTGTTGTGCAGATAGATTTCCTAGTTGCCATCTTGCTTAGCAGTATTGGGAGTAAATAACCTCAAGCCCTCCTAATCTCTCCTGGCCTTTCTTCAGCACCTCGTACTTCAGGTTGAGTGCCACGGGCTTGTGGCAAACTTTCTCTTTGCTCATCTCAGAAACAGTTTCACAGCACTGTTGCTTGCCGGGCCTTGCGGTTCATACATCTTTCACAGTCATTTAATGTTACAGGGAACAAGTTTGTTACTGATGAGATATCTGTCCTGGGTAAGCTCCAGTACTGAGATACTGTATTATTTATCCAGACAGAGTTGATCATATTCCTGTAAGTGACATCTGAAGCCTTGCAGGTCTATTTTCTACTTAGTTTGTACTTTAATCTCCTATTGCAGTGGGTGGAGGCACGGGAATCTTACCACAACGTTGCAGTCATTTTCCATGTTTCCCATGCTGTATTACAACGTGCAGGTTGTATTCAGCACACAGTTGTTGTCGTTCTTCAGTTACTCGCTGCCCACGCCGCTTCTACTGGAGAGGATGAAGCCCTCTTTTTCATGCTGTCTATCACGGCTTGAGACCAACGCTTCCCTCCTCTGATGCTCCCATCTTATGCGTCCACAGGATTTTTGGGAATTCTGCAGTGTCAAACTGGTACTAAACATATTTAGTTATCAGCCAGTTGATGGGGAGAGAGATTATGCTACAAATGTCATTAAAAATACCTTTTTGATTAACAAAAATCTGTTTAATATATTTTTCAACATTGCTGGCTGAGATAATGATTTGCTGAGTATTTGGGGAAGAAAAATTTTTTACATTCAATTGATTTTAAAAAAAACCTATTTCTTGAACAAATGCACAATTTTATTACCTAAATTAGTATAATGCATGTTAGCAAAAGAGATTTAAATTAGCTAATTGGCTAGCGTGATTTGAAATGTAAAGATTTGGAATGTACCTAGCAGCCAATAACTGCCTGAACCTGTTAACAGAAATGAACAGAACAGGAAAGATAAATCCCTTTGAAATGTGATTCGTGTTTATAAATGGGAAGAAATGTTTGCTAAGGCTTGGTGTGTTTTATCCTCTTCTCATTTATTGCTTCGTTTGTATTAAATAACTAAGACAAAGGTACATCTGAAGAAAATATATTTCATCAGAAGACATGGATTTGAAATAAATCCCAACCAAAAAACTAAGACATTTGAAAAACCCAGGCTAATATGTAGAATTTCAAGGAAAAATAAAATTTTATTTCTGGGAAAAGCATATAATTAATTGTAACTCAGGCCATCTATGCAGCCCCATAAGTATTTGTTAGGTTTATAAAATACCCTTTTTCCAACCTACCTCCTCCATATCACAAACTTAAGGTCCAGTATAACTTTTTCTATTTTAAATGTAAAAGCGTGCTGGGGAAAGACATGTCCTGATCATTGGTATGGACACAGGTGTGGGTTTTTTTTCTCGTCTACTCAAGGTTATGTCCACAAAGATAAGGGCACAAACTAATAATAGTACCAGTGTAGTTGAGGTTCTGTGTTATATTCTAGATAACCAGATTTGCTGATGGGAGGAAATAAAGGTGGCACTTAAAGCCAAATGTATCCTTAATGTATTGCTTTTGAAGCCAATGTCATCCAACCTTGCCATTAAACAGCTAGTGAAACCTGAAAAACTTTTGCTTGGCTATAGCTAGTTTCCTTGAAGCATGAGGCCCTGCAGACCTGGAGTTTTGTATCTGGGAGGAGGCTGAGTCCCGACTATGTGCAAAATATTATGTGAAAAAACTTAAGATTGCCTTTCAGTTTCTGTTGCATTTTTCTGTAACTCATTGTAAAGGAGCACACAATTTTAATACAACAGTATGAATATTCAAGTAGCATAAGTAAGCTGGTCAACGTACGAATCATTCATGTAGTTTCTTGAAATGAAGACAATATTTTTGGGTATCGAGTAAGCTATACACAGCTTCAGGTTGTTAATTCTAGTCTAAAGACATACCCGGTGCTGGGTATACGTGAAGAACACTGTGTTTAACTGGGTGTATTTCATCCTTTCTGAATAGAGATTTCATATAAATATTCTGTATTTCCTCAGTGGTACAACTCAGCTGCTGTGTTCTTTTGCCCTAAGTTTTTATAGAGCACATATCCAATAAACATAAAGCCATCCTTTCTAGTGAGAACCAGACCGATGCTATCGAACAGTAATTATTTGCTGACTAGTCATGACACTGTTGAACGAGCAACCTAGCGGTGAACTGGGCTGTCAGCTACCAACAGCCACCTCAGACACAGTAACTCTACAGCCTTGTAAGATCTTGGTGTTGTGGATTTATGGAACAGATTTACAGAGAAGACATTTCAAATTGTCAAGTTTAACTGTGCTAAAGGCTGTAACTGTTCAATAAATAAACAGTCATAGATTTTATTAGCATTCTCCCTTATTGCTTAGTAGACTTTGAGACAGAAAACTGGTGTAAAGACATGGGCGTCTCAGATAGCAGACCAACTACTACAGGCGGAGGCTGAGAAAGCTGGGACCGTTCAGCCCGTGGAAGAGAAGGGTCAGAGGGATCTTATCCATGTCCATAAGTGCCCGATGGGAGGGAACAAAGACGACAGAGCCAGGCTCTTCTCAGTGGTTCCCTGGGACAGGATGAGAGGCAACAGGCACAAACTGAAACAGAGGAAAATTCCACTTGAATGTAAGGAAACATGTTTTCATTGTGAGAGTGGTCAAACACCTGAGCAGTTTGCTCGGGGAAGTCATGAAGTCTCCATCCTTGGAGATATTCAAAACCCAACTGGCCACGTTCCTGGACCGCCTGCTCCAGGTGGCCTTGCCTGAGCAGGGGGTCGGGCCAGATGGCCTCCAGAGGCCCTGCCAGCCTCAGCCACTCTGACGAGGGAAAGACTAGGTAAGAAATGATTTCTCCCCAGTAAGCACAGCTGCAAAGCGTTTACAATAAGGCACGATTTCAACTAGCTAACAGAACACCCATGAAGTACTGTTCCCAAATAGGTGGCTGCTAGCCAAGCGGTGCCTCGAAACTCTTAAATCTGGTTCGATCGCTGTCCATTGCCCCATGCGCATTTCACGCGTGAAACCTGACAGGGCACAGCAGGAAACTCCGGGCCGGGTGGAAGGCTGGCTGCTCACCGCCATTGCCGCTGCTACCGCAGCCTACGGTAATTCCCCTCAGTAACCGGAGCCCCCCTCTCCTCCCCTTCCCTCCCTCCCTCCCCGCGCCGCCGGCCGAGGCGAGGCCGCAGGTGTGCCCCTGCCGGCGGCGGGAAGGCGGCGCGGCCCGTGCGGGCAGGACCCGCAGCGGAGCGGCCCTCGCCTT
>JAVJGG010000029.1:26206461-26253316 GCA_035590195.1 Aviceda cuculoides
ATGGGCACCGCTCTTCCCGGCGAATTAAAAAACCCAAAACAAAAAAAAACACCAAACCCCCCCACACCAGCGATCTGAGAGTGTTACGTTTGCTTCCCAAAGCGTCGACTTGAGACCAAATTTAAATTCCTTTTATATAACGAGTTTTCTGTTAACCGCCCACTACAGTCAGTTTACTTAATTTTTTTTTTTTTTTTGTCCTAAAAGTATGTAGGGAATTCTAGGATCTTTCAAAACTGCTACCTGGAAAAAGCATCTCTTATTAAAATAACTTGCAGCAAATTTAAGGCAGTTATTATGAAAGAATTACTTTCTTATCCAAAGGGAGAAAAACGTTTATGTGTGTGCTGTGTTTTTTTCTTCTAATGGGTTTTTCACATAAAAAATAAAAGTAATTAACGGAAAAGCACTAAAAAGCAAAAAAAAAAAAAGATGAACATGTTTAGAATCTAGATGTTTGACAGAACATGATTCTCTAGATTATCTGGTATGACCAGCGTAAGGTAAGCTAAGCACACGCTTTGGAACTGGCTCATCTTTGTGCCCACTTGCATCTCTGCAGGACTAGAGCTGTAGACATTGGGATCAAATCCTCACCACTGCAAAGCTGTCCACCATGAGTCTCTATCAAGATAAAAACTTCTGGTATTTGGTGTCTTTCAGTATTGTTGAGAGGTTAGGAAGAAGGTGGCCCCTAACTTAAGATCTTACTGAGTTCTAGTATGATTTTCTTGCAAAGGAAGAACACGCTCCTGACAACAGTCCTTCACATCTGCTTTGTCTGGATGATAGCTGAGAAACTGCATGTCATATGTGCATGTTTCTGTGCAAAACTAGATTCTGCACTAAACCATTCAGTGTATCACAAACTACCCATCTAAGCTGCACAGAAGCAACATTTTTATTGTTAAAGATTCTTTTGTAGCCTACAGCACTGTGTATATGTCCCATAAAAGAGGCTTTGAAATGTTTCCTTTGGTTTTTATCTTCCATCTAGCACAGCAAGTACATTAAGACCACACTAAAACATGCATGCTCCTTTTCAGCCTGTCTTTCGCAAAGCATAGGAATAGTATTGCCTTAGTTAACTTTGAGCAAAGGCTGGAAAATAATATAGTCTACCTGTGCCTATCTAAAAGCGGAGGTGAAGAAAGCAGTGTGATAATCAGATATCCTCTCTCTGACTTTTACTCGTCTTCATCTAACTCATGCTGGTTGTATGTTATGTGTCTCCAAGATCACGAAGAGCTAATGTGCAGCTGTAATCAAACAGTAAGCATGTAATTTGCAAGCTTTTTTTGTTGTAGTGCATGGAATGCAGGTATCAAGTACTTGCTTTCTGTAATAAATACAACTGTAGAATAGCTCCCCACCCTTTTTGACATGGAAATAACCGTCAGAGAGATGTATTACATATAGTGTGTGCTAGTGCCGTTATTACTGTGCAGCTCCGTCTCGAGTTTACTTCAGACTTCCCCATTGAGTAGAGGCTTTTGAAATACGTAGCAGAACCTTCGGTGTTGTGGGAGTTGAGATGGTGCATAGCATACTTGGCTTCTTGAAGGTTGTGGGAATTGGATCACTGTGTTATGCTTTTGGTCCTGTGTAGAAAATAATCCCTGAAATCCTAGAATAGCTTTAAGATATGCAGGTTCTTAGGAAAGAAGAGTACTTTTATTTATTAAGTTAATGATTAAGCTGTGTTTGTAAAGAGAAAAATGTTTAGATTGGTTGATGGGTATTTTTAATTAAAAAGTTGTTAAGTTTTATTTTGAAGACTTAATAAAATAACTGCCAATAACAGACTATGTTTAATTTTCCCCTGCCTTTCTAGCTAAAGTGATAGTGTGGGCTTCTTCAATGGCCTGGAAAGGCTTCAGAAAGGGCTCCTAAATAATTAAACAGCAAACAATATAAAACAAGTCTTTGTAGTCTAGAAGCACATTTAGATGCTGAAGAGTTATGAGAGGAACCTGAGTAGATGTTGCAGAGAAAGAACTGAGAAATCTAGGAAGGTGACTAGGGGTGAAAGCAGTCTGCTGCGCAGTAGCTGAGCTGACTCCATGGCAGTGCCTTTTATAAAAAGTTCTCTTTTAACAGTGGTAAACTGGGCTGTGTCTAGGGCTTACAGGGATCACTCTTTTCTCTATCTTCAATTCCACTGCCAGCTTTAACCAGCCTTGCTTCTACCCGAACAGAAGTTTGTTGAGGCGCAGTCCTCTGTGCTGCTTAGCAGGTAGGAAGGGATGCGAACGGCTGCTGTTGTGCATTAGCTGCTCCTTCAGCCTTTGGCTGGCCTTAATGTTGTTAATTGGCCGGGCAGTGTGTATCTCTCCTCTTTTGATAAGTATAATGAGGGTGAGTTCTGCTGTGGGGGGGATCAAAATAATGCTTGTTGGTTATACTTTGGCTTTGTATAAACTGAAATTAGAAATCTGCAGCTCTGCAGAGCCATCTGTGCCTTTTTGTTGTCCTTCTGCAGACTTTCTAGGAGAAAGTGGACTTTTTAAAAATCTTCTGTTAGAAAAGCTGTGCTGAAGAGTAAAATTTTGTAGATTGGATGAAGCATATCTGGTTTGGTCTCGGTTTTGCCAATTCCGTAGCTTTTAAACTAAACTTTATTTTTGAAGAGACTGTTCTGACAACAGTTCAACTGTTTCATTTTAGTTTTCTCCCATCTGTCCTTCTTAATTAGAAGTTACAGCAGCCCTGAAACCGAAGGACAGCTTTTGAATTCCTTTGTCCAGTATTTTGGTGACAGCCTTGGGAGGAAGATTAAAAGAATGCCTTTAATTGAAGAAACTGTTCTGCCTGGAGACTCGCTCCTTACTCTGCCTGTAGTAATAATAGGTGAGTTTTTTCACTTTTAAGATTCTCTGTCACAGCCATTGCCTTTATAGACCTTGCTGCATGAAGTCATTTATCATTAAATAACTAATGCTTAGCATCCTTGCAATGAAGATGTTTATCAAAGTAATACAGTTGTTATGATTAACAACAGTACCATAAAATTATGTTAAGGTACTTGCTATTGGAGTATATTTTAATTCAAGTTGTGCTTTGACAAAATGAGCCACGTTATTTGGCAGCAGATATGTGAGTCTTAACGGAAGAACTGTTTTGATTCTAGTCTTGATCACATAGGGTTTGATTAATGTTATAGGTCTACTTAAGGTTGCATGGAGGTTGTTGATGGCGCGCCAGTGTAAGTTTGTGGCGTCAGATGGAACAGTGAAAAGCATAATATAAAATGTCTGCTTTATGTCGGTTAGATGCTAACCTCTCTCATTAATTGCCTTTTTCTTTGTTGCATCCATCACTAACATCTGAATATTGTCCCATCTTTCCCGAATTGAATCCAAATCAATTCAATTAGTTTAAAACAATAAACTGTAGTCTTAATTAAATAGTTAAAGACTTTTACTTGCTGAATGACAGGATAGCAGAGGGAGCAGGCTCCTTAGGTACAGAGCTTAATTGGGAGTGCTAGGATGATTTGTATTGGGCCAAGGTTTTCCAGCAACAGCTGCTCACCAGCTCCTTACTGCCATGACTTGATGAGGGGATAAAGAAAAGATCTGGAGTAAAGGAGGTTTTCAGTAATCTAGTCCAAAGCTGTTGGGACTACAGCAAACCAACAGCTTTAACTGTACCTGCAAACAAGCAGAGATTCCAGAGAATAATGTTTCAATGTAGTGTGCTCACAGTAAATCTCCACAACTTTGAAAGACTGGTGTTCGTACGGTGCCTGTTCTCAAAGCTCTCTTCATGATAGTTTATTACATGAGCACTATTTTAAGCTTACGTGGATGTGACAGACGTGAATCGCTTGCTGAGTTCTGCATCATAGTTGAAGAGCAACAGTTTCTTGGCATTTTGTCAACTTTAGTATAGGTTTGCCATATGGTTAATGACTCAGTTTTCACTGTTTAGTTTTTCAAATATGCATTATGCAAATACCTGTGCTCAATACTTATTTTGCCTAGAGCGCCCTTCTATGTGCTGACACCAAACACAGCTGTCTTGACTATTTCTCCATGAAAAACAAATACATTGCCCAAATGCTTTTTCACAGACACGTTTGAGACGCTTCACAAGCTGATCTTCTCCATTGGCAGCCTATTATCAGTAATTAATTGGCCGTCTGAAGAGCCTTAAAAGGGAACTAAAATGATTTAATAACATAGTAGAAGAATACAAAAATAGCTGTCATCCCCCCCCATAAACACACACTGTCTACTGGTTTCATCTTCTCCGTATGATTCCTGTACAGCTGGAGTTAAACATACTTTTAGCTTCCTAGTGCCGCCATCTTCTCATTGCAGTGTTTTATTAATCAGAAAGAAAAAGATGTCACATGTGTAAGCAGTTAACTTAATGATGGAGCAATAACTTATATTCCCCTTTTTTTAACTTCACCATCCCCTTTTTCCTCTGTATGATGCCCAATTTAAGAGTTGATTCTAAGCTTGTGCTGCATATTGTACTGCAGTTCTGTACAGAGTACTAAGCTGCTGTGGTAATATTAAGTAACTTCTGTGCTGTACCTGTCTTAAGAAATTGAGAAGAAACGGATACATTCCGTTTGAATGAGTTGGGACTGAAGAATTTCATGCTGGAGCTTTTAAGTCTGGAGTATGTTCTGTGCTAAACACTTTCACCTTCTGCACTAGTTTTGATCATTACAGTGTAAACACAGTGTTTTAAATTTTCATCCAAATAATGTGTCTGTTATGATGTTTGAATTTGATTATTTGCTTTAAATTTAGACACATAATGTAAAAATGATCATACTGTAGTTTACTGTTGATTAGGAGAAGCTTCTGCTGATATTCAAACAAAATATTAACTGTTCCTTAAATGAACAGGGCCATGGGGTTTTGGGGTGTATTGATTGCATATCTAAAGTTTGTATAGTAGTAGTATCTCTCAGTTGAGATCTGAGCTGTTATTGGAGGCATTGTGTGTAAATAAAAAGCAAACTCCTCTGGTATAAATTTCTCATTTAAAAAGGTTTTCGTTTGTTTGTTCCCCCCCCAAGGATTTTCTGAGAAAATCATAGCAAGTCTAAATCCAGACCTTGCAGCTGAATCTTCATCTTGTGTGTTCTTGAGAGCTATCTACAAGGGAATTTCTTTCCCTTGGACTCAGTCTGCTCAAAGAATAGGAACTGGGTTTGGATGGGCTTTCTGGATGGTCCCAGGGGAGTGGCTAGGGAGCTCAGTGACAGTAGTTCACCTTAACGTAATCCCATCCTCAGTAATTTCCTTGGCCCTTGCCAGTCTTTGTTTTGCAACTTTTGTTATCCATTTGGTTCTTTTTAGTCTTGCACAGTAGGAATAATCTTTAGCACAGTGTCCTTGGATATGACACATATTTTCCTCTTTTGATTGTGGATTAGCTTCCCTTACAACCTACTAGGAAAAAAACCCCTAGCTGTGCACTTGTTAAAAAAAAAAAAAAATTACTGTGCACAATATGTAATTCTAAAAACACGTAAGAATTTCCTCAGTCATGGGAATGCTTGTGAACTATTGGTATGATTAGAATGTTTTCACAACTTCATATGATATTGTTGTGGATGGTTTCAGTGTATTGCTGAGGTTCTCGCTCACATCCATCTCATGGGGCAAGTGGGTGACCCGAGGGGGGCTTGAATCTGTTTTAAGCTTTAAATTTCTGGACTGAAGCATACCCAGCTATCTCATGCTGATCTAGTTGTGGGAGGGTAGAACAGTGTGAGAGTAAGGAAAAGCGTTTTCACTGTCTGAAAGATTCTTTATGGTCTTTTCTTAAATGGCAAAATAGGAATCAAAGTGGTTCAGGAAATAATATAGGGAGGATCACCAATATTTAAACCTTTTATTACAGACTTTAGATTTAACTGTCTTGAAGATCCCAGTGATGGAAATCCATGTCTTTCCTAGACAGTCTTTTTCCAGTGGTTTGTGGTCCTTACAGTACACAGGCACTCTAATGTCTTTATTTTTGCCTCCGTATTAGGGTGTAAAAACTAGACTTTTTGGTAGGAGCCATTGTGCAGTCTTACATACTTATTTGGGTTCTAGGCCTTCAGAGAAAACATGCTTGTTGAAGATTTCTTATAACTTAGCAGTCTCAGCCTTTGAAGAACTCATCTGTAGTGAGCCTAAATTATTTTCTCGTAGCCCATGGCTGTGACCGGTCTATGCAAACAGCATTGTAATAAAGTATGGGCTATACTGCCACTGGGGACCAGCGTGAAGAGTGTAGCCTGGTGGAGGAGGAAGAAGAGATCCAATGTATGAAGAGACTGGGAACGAACAGGGTCTTGGCAAACTGATGGGGGATTTAGGGACTGGGAAATCAGAAAAGGGAGAAGAGACAGGCATTGGAGAAATGGGATTCGTAACAGGTGATGGAAATAGTGTGTGCAAAGGTGATGGGGAACAGGAAACGGGTGAACTCTTGAGATGGAGAGTTGAAAAGGTAGGAAGTGAGAGCTAACATCCTAACAATGAGTGCTATATAAAAACATGAATAAATTAGTAACTTTAGCTCAGGATTTGAATAGTGTGTGGTAAATACCATGTGTGCCACTCTAGATGAAAACAAAGACAAAATACTGAATACGGCCTCATTAGGGGAACACTGTGCTTTTCATTCAGTTAATGAGGAAGAGGAGCTATAGGCATAACAGTACGTAGTCATGTGTTTAAATTCTGTACCGTACCACATACTTTTCTGACTTTAGTTTTCCCTAGCTTTCGATATCTGACTTTACAACATGAACATTACTTCTTCATTTGCATGTTATAAGTATGGTCCCCTACTTTGTTTAATACTAGTCAAATAAATAGAAATAATTACCTTATGGTAATGTTTTGGTCCCATCAATTTCACATCTTTAATAACATTTTGAAAATAAGTCTATTAAAATTGCAATAATGCACATGTATGAATTATAAAATGCTACAGAAAGGATATAGAAAGATGTTTGAATTGATGTTGTTGCTGAGCGATGAATGTGGTCTTATACGAGTTTCTTGTACTTTACCACTTACCTACTGTATCTGTCTTCACTCAGGTTTTACATTGCTATTGTGCTGTGTCTGTAACTTCTCATCTGACTTGCAGTCTTCAGCTTTCTGCTTGTCTCTTTCTTCCTTTCATTTTGTGGGCAGACCTGAAGAGCATATGCTGTAGTCTCTGTTCTGTGTTTTACAGTACTCAGTGTAAATGGCAATGCAAAGTTGTAAGATGGCAATAATGTTTGGGTATCACTGTGATTGACAGGCAGACCAGATCTTATCCATTGGGCCACTTTCACACAAGAACAGTGAATTTGACATACTAAATTGTGAAACTAACTCCTTTATATGTATTTTCTTTCATGGTGTAAACAGTCATACATATGTTCCTTGTTATCTGAGAAAGATTTTGCTCAGTTTATTTGGAAGAAGTTCCTATGGTGGGCTTTATTTTACTGTGAAGTTTATAAACTGCTTTGGATCAGGACAGTATAGCATTATACTACTTCAGTATGAATTTGTTGCTGCTTATTTAGTGACTTACAAACTTCAGGTTATTGACATTTTTACTGAAGCAGTAACTTCTTTCTTTAATAGGAAATGGACCTTCGGGAATTTGTCTTTCTTATCTGCTCTCTGGATACAGGCCATATTTATCTCCTGAAGCTATACACCCAAACCCCATTCTACATACGAAATTAGAAGAAGCTCGACATCTTTCCATTGTTGATCAAGTAAGCTTTGTCTGCCATCTTGTCTAGCTCTTTTCCTACTGCAAGCTGGATTATGAAACAGTAGGCTTTCTTTAATGATCCTGTTTAAATGCTTTTGCAACTTACATAAGTAGTGCCACAGACAAGAGAAGGCTTAATATTCTCACCCCACAAAAAATTAGACCCCAGTAAAGCTCAGGAACTGTGTGGCCTCAAATTAGCTTTATCTCTTGGGCTCTCTTTTTTCTGCCTGTAAAATAAAGAACAGCATATACCTTCTTCAGTGGCTTGTTACAAATTATATGTAGAGCACTTCAGATGAAAGGCAATGCATTTTAAGAACTGCTTATCCAAAAAAATTCTGCAGATTGCATTGTGAAGAACCAGCCTACTTACCTAATCTTATTCTAAGGCATTAATAAGTTATTTTGTTATTCTCTTAATTTAAATAGAATCAGCTCGTGACCATTAGATCCAGTCCTGGGGCATGTGGTGGTTTTTGTGATTCTTGAAGGCTCTTTGTTTGTGGTGTTTTTGGTTTTACAATCTGCCCTTTGTTGTGTTATTACTACTTGCCTAAAGTGCGTATAGCACCACTTGGTCAGTGAGTAGCTGATGCAGGAATTGCAGCTTTCATGTCCTAGGATGTTTGTGTGCTATCATCAAAGAACACATGCTGCTAACATACTTCAAGCACACATACTTCAAGTTAAAATCTTACTAAATAGTACAATTCTCATTAAGGCTTCATTTTTAGTAACATTAGGGACATGCATTCTCTATAAACACAACCTATTTTTCTTTCCTGAACAGTATGTATCCTTCAGCGTTTGTGTTGCACTCACAATTGCTCATGCTGTATGTGTTATCCTCATATACATACAATTTTTCTGATTTAATTAGTTAAATTTTCTCCATTATTTTTCTCCCCACTTGTCTGCCATTTTATCATTCATTTCTACTCTGCTCTACTCACTATACTCCCAATGGATTACTTACAGTGCTATCACTAACTGTATTGCCTGGGTGACCAATTTATTTTAAATACAAACACGCATATGTGTTTGTAGTGGAGAGGTAGGGGTGGTTTGGCTTTGGGTTTTGTTTTGGGTTTTGTTGTTTGTTTTTGCTTTAGTGCTGTGCTGTTTGCATGTAATGTTTATCTTAGGTCTTAAGGTTTATTTTTTTAGCAGGAGAGTAAGTTGCCTAAGCTTTTGGCTACAGATGTTTGTTTCATGTATTTCATCCTGGCCTGACCTGCTGATATTTTCCCAATTTAGGAAGCTAAACTGTCCTGTCTTTGTTGGCAAAAACTGGCCTTACAGCCAATTCTTTCTTCAAATCTTTATTATCTCTTCAAATATTTGCTATTGCATCATGAAATTTTTAGAACACAGCTGATGAATAGCTGCTGAAATGTGAACATTTTACAAGGTTCTAGAAATTGTTCTCAACATTAACTGCTTTGTAAAATAAGCCTAGTTTTAATTAATTTTTCAAAATAATACTTACAATACCTCCATTATTTCAAAATATAATAAAGTTAGTGTCAGAACTACCTAAGAGCTGTCAGAGGAGCTTTTTCTACTTGATCTTTAAAACTTAATGTTTTTAGATTTCAAGTTTGCTTTATCAAAATGGTGCTCCTAGAAATACTAGCAATTTTTTGTTAAAAGCAGTCCACTATAAATGTAAATGTTACTAAGTTGCTCTGATCTCTGAATGTTTGTCCCTATATTTCTTTTTCTACAATGAATTTGAAATACTGACCTGCCTCGGTATTACTGTGTTATTAACATATTCAGAGCTATAGAAGAACTGAATCATGGCAGTTATTTCTGAAAAGCGTTTTGACTGAATCTCTACATTAAACTTAACTCTACTTAAAATGCAGCTTGAACTAATTGTGGTTTCTGTTGAAATTCAACTTCATGGTACGTGAGAATACCATGATGAACAGTAAAAGTTGCATGAACATACCACTTTTTAGGATCTGGAGTACCTGTCGGAAGGCCTTGAAGGACGCTCTTCAAACCCAGTTGCAGTGCTTTTTGATACATTGCTTCATCCTGACGCTGACTTTGGGTATGACTACCCGCCAGTTTTGCACTGGAAGCTAGAACAACATAATTATATTCCCCATATAGTGCTTGGTAAAGGACCACCTGGTGGGGCTTGGCATGTGAGTAAAAATTTCATACCACTTCTAGGGTAACTTAGATAATAATGTGGTTTGGGGTTTTTCTTACTGCCTAAGGCTGTTTTAGATAGTAAAGGCAATTGCAGTTTCAATTGCTCAATTACCAAAGCCCAGATATGTTGGGGAGATAAGAAAGGAAGGAAAAAGTTGTCCTTCATCTGGGGATTTGTGAGCGTGACTGTTGTCTTATGTGGTTTTTTATTAGTTTTAATTTAATGAGTTATAATGAAGAGTATTTTCTGTGACTTTTTTCTCATCTGCATTGTTTCCAGGTGCTTTTATGCAAAATCTTAATGTATTCATGTGCTGTTGGTTTCACTTTCTTTTCTTGTTTTGTATTTTAAATAACTTTTAGTTATTAGTTTAGTTCCCCTTTCACTTGTTCGCTCTTCACTTCTGCTTTATTAGATCATGTAGTTGCTCATTAAAATAGTATTTAACTAACACAAAAATAGTTCATCAACACTTCATGTAATGTCCTGGTATTATGTTATGTTCTGGTATTTTATTGCTCTAAATGCATACAAGGAGAACTTCACTGTGTTTTACATAAATGTATCCATTTGAAATGTATCTGGTCATGCATCTTGGCTTTTTCTCCATAGTCCATGGAAGGCTCTATGCTAACCATCAGTTTTGGAGACTGGATGGAATTGCCTGGCCTCACCTTTAAGGATTGGGCAGCTAGCAAACGCAGGTAAAGATATTGCATAATGTATTTGGGAAACCTAGTTGCTATAAGAATCCAGATAACATTAGTTTATGAACTGGAAAACGTTCAAATATCATTGTTCACAGGAGGGCTTCTTTTCTTGTTTATTAAATTGCCTGATGGCACTGGAAATTATTCTGCTGTGTGTACTCTGATAGAAAAAAATGAACAATGGTTGGCCAGAGTAATTGCTTTGAGTGCATTGAAAGCATACATACTAGCAGTGGTGTGTTTTAGCAACGTTTCACAAAGAAGCACTGTTACTGTAAGCAGTTTCAATCAGAGTTGAGGGAAGATTGAGGGAGGAATTTAAAATCTACAGAAGTATTGGAAGTTCCTCTTTCAACATGGATGCAACTTAAATTGCTGTGCATACTAGATTTCATGTAATTCAGCAAGTTATATAATTCAGTATTTGCTTTTACAGGCAAAGCTGCAGCATCTGAAATGTTGGCTATCTATGAACTTTAATTTTAAGAGCATAATTCAGTATTTCCAATGTTATTTTCTAGTATTAAGTTTCTTGGAAAAATTTCAGAGACAAAAAATTACTGTCTTGTACAAGCTCACTGTTTTTATTTCAGTTATACAATTAGTTCACAAAGGTCTGTGTCAGCAGATGAACTTAGGAACACTCTACATAAGCTTTTTCTAAAATTTTAATTTTCCTGACTTTGTTCTAGCAAAGTCAAAGCAAGTTGTTCTTGTACCCTGTGTGGCAAAAGAAGTAGAATTGCTTGGGCATATGTCTTTTAAGGGCAGACCTATTTCAGGACAACACTTATAGTGAAGAAACCGTACCTTTGTTCTTTAATCGCTTTCTTAGATAACCACAGTAATCTTGCCTCCTTATTAACTGAAATCCCATAAGCTGCTTATTATCTGAAGCTAACTTGTTTATATTACAGTTTTCAACAATACTAAAACCAGAAATGCTGACCTGTTATACTGCATTTAAACATACTTAAAAGTATTGATGATAATGAAAACTTCTAGTCACATAAAATAGTTTCCTAAGTTTCATTCTAACAGATGTCACACTGTCGCATTATCCCCTTCAAAAAATATCTCATGAGGCTTTTCATAGTAACGTGAACATTTAAAGGTACATATGCTATTGTCTTGTTAATCTATAAGAATGAGTAGCCAGATTTCTTGTAAATACGTCTTTAAGCGTAGTTCAGTGGCAATCCTGATGTTCACTACTGTTTCTTTTGCCTTCTTCCTAGAGCTTACTTCTAAAGAAGCAGCAGAATTCATGCACCTGTTCAAAATAATTACATTTGCAGCTTATTTTTTTATACATGAGAATGCAATAAACATGGTAAAAGCATAATCGTAATACCAGGATTGCAGTGCAGGAATGTTTTTTATTGGACAGTTGGACATCATCATCCTGTTCACATAGTTGCATTACAGTTCTGTGTCATACTTGCTTTGTTCATTCCTGTGATATGGAACTACTTAATTTGGTACTTACTGAACTTATCTGTACCCAAGGGAGAGGTCTTTTGCAAAGTATAATGAAGAATACTCAAGTAATGTATCGAACCTAGAGTTCCAAAATTAGCACTTAACAATTACTATGATACTTAATTACTTACATCCTAAGTAAGTGTATGCTCACTGAGTACAAGGTTAGCCAGTATTGTATTGCTGACAGTTGTGATGCTAAACGGGCTTTGTAAAACACTTACGTACAGACCTGCTGTGACACTGCAGAGTTTTGTTACGCTTAGCTTGTTAATCACCATAGCACTTCACATTGTAAAGATTTACAACTATTAAAAAAAAGTTGGCTTGTCTGGTATATCGGGAATCAAGAGAACAAATAAAACAAATTGAATGCCTTTAAAGATATGGAACTCGACGTCAGTTACACTGAGCAGATTGAATCCTCTTAAATTTGACTGTCATGTGCTATGTCCCATATGATATTCAAATTACCGATAAGGTCTAAATATTAACTGGAACCATTCAATTTTGTTTCAGAAATATAAAGAGTGATCGAGTAATGCCAGAGGAAATAGCTTGTTATTATAAACACTATGTTAAAGTCATGGGCCTCCAAAAGAATTTCAGAGACAATGTTTACATAACATCAGTATCCAGGCTTTACCGAGGAAAGGATGATGAAGACAGAAGTCAACTAAATGAAAATATTTCAACACGGCATTTGGAAATGGAAGATGGACAGAAATCACTGATTAAGAGAAACTGGGAAGTCAGGGGTTATCAGCGAGCAACAGATGGTTCTCACGTGCCCTTCTGCCTCTTTGCTGAGAATGTGGCTCTTGCCACAGGAACCTTTGATTCTCCTGGCCGACTACAAGTTGAAGGAGAAGACTTTCCTTTTGTGCTTCATTCCATGTCTGACTTTGGAGCTGCTATCAGCAAAGGAAAGTTACGTGGGAAGACAGACCCTGTGTTAATTGTGGGTGCTGGACTTACAGCAGCTGATGCAGTACTGTGTGCCTACAACAACAACATCCCAGTAATCCATGTGTTTCGTAGAAGAGTTACCGACACAAGTCTAATTTTCAAACAGTTACCTAAAAAGCTTTACCCTGAATACCATAAGGTCTATCATATGATGTGTACTCAGTCACATACTGTGGACTCTAATCTACATTCTGCTTATACTAGTTTCCCTGAACACAATGTACTTTCCTTCAAGCCTGAAATGAAATGTGTTCTTCAGAGTGCCTCTGGACTGAAGAAAATTTTGAAGTTTTCTGTAGCCTTAGTTCTGATAGGTTCTCACCCAAATCTTTTCTTTCTAAAGGACCAAGGGCATGGCATAGGTCATCACTCTAATCAGCCCATCACATGCAAGGGGAATCCTATAGAGATTGATCCATACACTTATGAATGCACTAAAGAAGCGAACCTCTTTGCTTTAGGTCCTCTGGTGGGAGACAACTTCGTAAGGTTTTTAAAAGGTGGTGCATTGGGCATTGCACGATGCTTGGCAATAAGACAAAAGAAGAAACACGAATTGATTGAAAGTGGGGATGGAGGAGGTGATGGCGTACCATAAATGAGATATTAGAAACTTTCACATACAGAATTACAGACGTAGTCTAACAGAATACTCACTGACAGAGAAAGTTGATAGCAGTCACATTTCTGTTGTATACAAGTAACCTGCGCTTGTATTGCTTGGTAAAGGTTGCTTATACTACAATACTTCACCTTTTCAAAATACAAAAAATGGATCTGCTATTACAGCTGATCTCTACTCAACTGGAATTACTTCCAGATAAACAGAAAATGAGACTAACTTACATTGACCTGCCTGTCATCTCTTGCTCAGCTAAAAGAGCAGACTTCTCTGGCAAAAGCAATGCCTAGCAGAGTGGCTTTACATTTTAGTGTCAAATATGACAAAATATTCTTACCATGAAATTAAAAATAACTTCTAAAAGCAGAAATCACTTTGCTTAGTACAAAGTGATTCTTGGTCCCAAAGCAAATTTGGAGCCTTCTGCTTGAAGCAAGGATTTTATTTATTTGCCATAGTAATAAAAATACTTGGAATGAGCACTTATTAAAATGGTTTTTACTATAAGAATGATTTCTGTAAGCAAGGAGTATTCCTCAACAGTTATAAATTATCCTATTTGATAATTGGAATAAAAGGATAAGCATTCATATTTAATCTTTAACGCATGTTTTGACACAATGCATTAATGTTTTTTCACACTGCCTAGAGTCAGGTGAGTGCAGAAAGACTAACATGAGATGTTCCCCTACAGTGATATGTACATTTCTGAGAATACTCATTAATGTAAACAATAAAGTACTGATGTAAGTGCTCTTATTACAGTGTCAATATAATGAATATCTAGTGTACTACTGAAAAATTAAGTACATGAGAAAACTTAAGGTTCTTTTGCTTCCTAGCTCAGGAAGACTGAATGGGATCACTTGACTGATGAAGGTGGGTGATAGATATTCTCATCTCCCATTTGACCAATTATCGGGTTATTTCTCTTCTTTTCTAGAGCAGCACGTAACACTAAAACTATTTTAGCCTGCAGTTTTTGAAACTTGAAAAAGGGTTATATCTCACAGCTAGCTAAAAAATAAACAAGCCAAACCCAAAACAAACATGCTGTAGTTCTATAAATCTTAAAGCTTGTTACGAAAGACAAGGACTTAACCTGTACCTACCTCTGAATTGAAGTTTCACCTTACTGCTCCATAATGTAAGGCCTAGATTTCATTTGCTGGGTTTTAGAGTAGTTTACCTAAACACACACTCATGGGTTATTAACCATAGTGAGATAAGGAACAGCTAGTTAGAAACCGTATCTTCCAGAACTCTCAATAGACAAAAGTGCTTGGTTTTAACTGTTTTGTTACCAAACATTTTAATTCAGGTCCAATGTGATGGAATCAACGTTATTTAATTTTTTGTTTGGGGCTTTTTTGTGTTGAAGAACATCATGTTAGTTTAAAGGTACTGTATTTGCATGATTAAAATCTCCGTATTAGAACTTAAATAGATTTTAAAAAGGAAATTAGGCTTAGACTTTGTGAAACTGCTAGTGCTTGCTGGTTTCCCACCTGTCTAACTTTCCTAAGTTGTAGATACCTATATGCAATAAATGCCTGTTTTCTGTGCCTACTGAATTACGGGGTTCTGTGGCTACTGCAGGCCTTTATGTATCTGAGTAAGTTACTCAGACTTTGGACATAAAAGTTGAAAAGGTAAAGTGTGCAAGGATTAAAATGACTGTATTTTCAATGGAAGTCCAAAGTAATATATGAAATGATGCTACTACTGCTAATAAATTTTTGTTTAGAGCCAACTTAATAGCATAAACAAATGAAGCAACAGTTGTAGTAACTTCTGCATTGCCTACATGGTTGGATTTAACCATGCATTGTCAATACTAGTTAAGATACTTTTTTATACTGATATTTGAGCTGGTTTTAATTATGCTAAATTCTAGTCTTATTTTCTTCATAATTGAATTGAGATTCTATAATTTGCCATCTTTGGCAGAAACTGTGTATATATAAATCTATCCTAAACCTGTGATACCTAATAATTTTAACAGCGAATCAGTGTCATAAGTGCAAAATACTTGATTATAGAACTTTATTGCAGTTAATATATTGGAAATACATCTGTGTTGTGATTAAATTACTTCAGTTTTGTGTCAATATAAATGTTCAAATACAACATACCGTGGCATGTTACTGCTTTTTCATTTGTCATGTGAAACATTTAAAATGCCAACAAAACAAAGGAAGCAATTTACTTAAACAGTTATTTTGCAAAAAGGGGAAAAAAGCTTCAAACAGCCAAATCTCTAGCCTCAGCTGCTGCAGCTACTTAAAAGCTGTGTGTGTTGTAGTGACAAATTTGTAGCAGAGATTTTTGTCCTGTTATTACACAGGTATCTTTGCTGGAGTATTACAGCACCTTGAGGTTCAACTGGTTTTGTTTTGGGGTTTTTTTTGTTGTTTTTTTAATCAATCTTGCCAGTATTATTGAGATTAAAAAATCACATGTGAAACCCCTTAGTTGGGTAGAGAAATTTTCTTAGTGGTCATGTTTATTAAGCCAGTATAAAACCACTTTTTTCAAACAAGTCTTTATTAAAAAATCATCCTGTTTCTTCTAGGAATTGCTAGGTTTAAAGTTGTAGATTGACTTCCTCACTTTTGAGTTTCTGGGTTTGAGAGAAATTCCTATATCTCTCCTCTTTGGTACTTTGAGAGAATAAGAGATGTAAAAATTCAAGCTTTGCCTTAGGGATAGTTTTACCTAAAGCATTGTATCATACTTACTGCATTTATTGTGGATTAGATGTTGGCACTGAAGAGTTGTCTTTTGGGGAAATACTTTGTTTCTCAGATTTTAAAAAAACCCAAACATTTGAATTTCTTGTATGTTATAGTAGTTCCCAGAAGGGTGACTGTTTGCTTCTTTCAGTGAGAAAGATAAGCTTTTAAACATTACAGATTATAAAAGGATGCTTACTACTTAAGCTTTATTGCTAAAATACAGACAGGAAGAATGTAGTTTTTAGCTAAAGGAATTTAATTTGGATTTACAGAATTTGTAAAGGTGTATTAATGCATACTGTGTATTTTCTCATAGGCTAGTGGGAAAATGTCTCTTACACTTGGGTTTGGTTCTTCATGCTGAATGTGTCTTCTAGCTAAATTATTGCCAAGATTATTTTGAGTAGTATCCAGCTATTGAACTGGGACTAAGAATTGTCAGAGTAGATGTCCCTAACAATCTGCCTCCTATGTGATGATTTAACAATAGGTGCTTGTTAATGAAGGCACCTGATGGGGCAGTAGGAAGCAGCACAGCCTTTCTTTTAGTTTCCAGTAGATGATTGATTTCTGCTTAAAATATTTTCCACAAAAGAGTAAGGCTGAGTTTTACCCTAGTGAGTAAACACAGAAATCCTTTCTGCAGGTAATCCAGAGAGAGTGGTGACAATAACATCGGATTCTTCTCTCTCTCCATCTCTCTCAGGAAATTGCATTGCCTTGGGCTAGCAGCCTGGGCTTGCTAGCCAGTGCATGGAAAGAGTATAGCTACACACTTGAGTAAGGGACACCAAAGTGCATCCCACAGCTGTAGGTCCCTATTCCTCAGCACGTAGGGAATTGTTGGGGTATAGTCTATTTTCCTTTTGGCCTGGTGAGTGTAGGCACCTTTTTTTTAATGATTAATTTCATAGAGTGATGGTTGCGTAACGAAAAATACTAATTTTGTAGAAGGAGGTGGGTGTAGTTTCTTTCTCTCACAGCTCAAGAACTGTGAAAAGAAGGCGAGAGCCAGAAAGCCAGAGTGCTTATTCAAAGCTGGAGGAAACAATAAATTAAGACTCAAACTTTGAGGCAGGCTTGACCTGCATATCCTGTTGAAAGGAAGAAAAGGCTATTTTTAGGCCAACTACACGAGAAAGAAAGGGTGTAAAATTTGCAAACTTCTTATGAGTCCTCACTAATAACAAGTGATGACCAGTGAGGAACGATGGAAGGAAAGCAGCAAAGAATCTGACCAATAAGAACTGCAAACCTATAGGTGCCGAAGTGAATCCATGCAATGCTGACTGGCTGGTGGTCGCCTGTCCTGTGTCAGATCTGCAGACGGTAACTTCAGAGCTCTGTCCTGGAGCTGTTAGTCTAACACGTTGCCATATATTTTTAATTGGCTATTAACTGAAGTTACCCTGAAGTGCGACACATACAGATGAACTAGAAGCAACTAGGCCTGGATCAGTAAGGTGGCGTGCCAGGAGATGAGGCCTGGTTCCTCTGGTACCATGTTTTCTACTTCTGAGAACGCAAGCAGGTATTTTCAGGTAATAGTGGAATCTATGCTTAACAGTGCTATCGCCCAAACATTTCTAAACAGCAAGAGGTAGCAGACATATGCCTTAAAGGCAGCAGATTATTCAATTTCATTATAATCCATGTAGTAATGACTTAATTTTGAAGAAGTTATGGAACAAAAAATGCTAAAAGGTTTATACTGTTACATTTTAATTTAGATAATATTTTAGAACCTTAACAATGTTCTGTCATCATTCTGGATTATTTTTTGTTATTAACAAAGTTCTGTCATCATTCTGGATTATTTTTTGAGGTGAGAGCGGGAGGGGAGCACAGTACCTTAACTGGATGCAAAATCTTTTTGGACATTTACTTTCCCCTTTTCCCCTTGCCCAACCTGAAAGAAAAGTCATGCTTTGTTTGAAATAATCATAATACCTGATTCTGTTTAGCTGAAACAATGGAAACTAGAACGTTCTTTGACAGAGAAAGGAAAGCTTTGGTGATGTAAGGGGCACAAATTTGAAGCAAGGATATTGAATTATAAACAGCTCTTTTTCTGAAAAAGACCATATTTTGGGGAATATGGTACACTCTAGGGTGTTTCAGTTTAGCTAATTTTTTAAGCTTGAATTACACAAGGAATTGTGAGGTCAAGGATGAATTTGGTGTAAGGAACAAGGATTATGGGGAAAGAAAGCATTTATAGTATAATTTAGTAATTATAGTGAAGCTAAGCACTAGTTTAAAGATGGCTTTGTCTTTGCAGACACTAGAACATTTCAGCTCAAGCAAATGCTGAACTTGAGATCACATTACACCTGTCTGCATGCTAGGTGATTTTTCTAACAAAAATTTTGTACTTAGACGTGATATTAAGCCAACTCTTAAAACCTAGTAGTCATCAAAATCAGGAAAAAAGCTGTACTTCATATTTGTAGCTCTCCTATCCTTTTGAAATTACTTGTTCTGGAGACTAAGTTAATCTAATTTGCACTTTCCTCCTCCATCTCTTTATACTGAGATCACTGACAATGTGTATCAGCCTACCATGGATGCTTCAATAAACTAAAATTCAACCTCCTGTTCCTGGACACCCTCTG
Organism: Aviceda cuculoides; assembly: GCA_035590195.1. Classification (NCBI taxonomy): domain Eukaryota; kingdom Metazoa; phylum Chordata; class Aves; order Accipitriformes; family Accipitridae; genus Aviceda; species Aviceda cuculoides. Next base: position 26,225,514 of record JAVJGG010000029.1, read on the forward strand.
TAGACTTACCAGCATAAAGAAAAATGAACAACTAGGTTTGTTATGTATTCACAAAATATTATGGAATCCTGGCATTTTTAGGTTCTTTTTTAACTAGGTGTATAAAGAAAAAATAGTTGTCCGCCAATACAAAGCTAGAGACAAGGCCATCAAAGAGATTTGATACAGTACCAGGGGATACTCTGAGGTGAAAGAAATGGTTCATTTTTCAACAGTTTGGATTCAAGGACCAGCTTCTATGTGAACAGAGTTATTGCCTTTCGAGAACTGATCCTGCTACCTTACATCTAGCTGGCACACTTTGGAAAGTCAGTACTGTGATCTTGCTCATTTCTCTGTTAGGTCTGGTATGCTGGTTGCGAATTTCAGTTCTAAATGAGATACAGGCTTATATTTATCTACCTATATGTTTGTTCATGCATGATGCAACCAGACTTGGAGATATATGTAAATGTCATTTCTGTGTCATGTCTCAGCTTTCTGCTTTTGCTGGAGTATGCTTGGGTCATACCCGTTTTTAGATGTTCTGTACATGTTTACATTGCTCATCTGCAGTTAGCTGAAATTTTTTCTCCTGTGGAGCTGCAAGCAACTTGTGAGCGAAACCTCAGCTTTGATTAGATGATAAAGTACCTGAGGTTTGCATGCTAAGCTTGTTTTATCTTCATGTGTGAAAACTGATGATGGGCTGAAGGTTAAAGGAGTAATATTAAAATGGTTTCAAGTAGTAGCCAATTATTTTGGTTTGGAGAAGTGGGGAACTCTTCAAGTCTATGGAAAAAACAAACTGGGGAGGAAGGGGCATTCAGGGAGCTGTAGTGTTCAGAAAGAGGGAAAAGGTGGTTTGCATGGATCTGGTGCTGTAGCCAGTGCTTGAGAGAGATTCTGATAGTCAAAGCTGGGGCAGAACACTAAAGCAAGTGGCAGGGAAAGTTGCTAGTTAGATCTGTCTACCATTTTTATAACCATGTCACTGGAATGTGGTGATAGTGGTTATCAAAACACTGTAAGAGGAAGTGTGAGGAATAATGGTAAGGAAGACTGTTCAGGTTTTGCCACGTTTGGCTTAAGTTCCAAGGAGATACCAGAACACAATCAGACTTTGGAATCAAACACTAGCTGTGGCCAAATGTGACTGAAGCTAGATTCAAGAAATGGAACAGAGCAAGAGAAGGGCTAGTTTTACGGGAAGGGAGAAAAGACAGGGTAAGAATAAGGACTGAGAAATCACCTGTACAAAATGGACTGGCAATAGGAGAGCTGGGAGGGGTTTAGAGGTAGGTCTATGGCAGAGCCTTCGGCTACTGTCTCAGTTACAAACTGATGTTTGCTGGTAAAGGTGGGGGACAGAGCCTCTCAGACCCATCAGGACTGGGGGTAACGAAGGGGGCTTAGCACTCTGCAGAAAGTCAAGGGGGAGGGCTGCGGGCAGAGGAAACTGAAGCTGACTGACTGCCAGCACACCTTCAGCATAAAGCAACTGCTGCAGGGACGCAGGGGAGGCCAGCCCTGCTGCACCAACTCCCCCATTCTAGGAGACAGAGAGTAAGGGTAGGAGAAAAACAGGTAGACTCACAGATGTGAATGGACAGAAATAGAAAACAAACTTAAACAGTGGGAATATTTTGGTAGTCCTGCCAAAAAAGGCAATGGCTTCCCCAGCTGATGAAGGAAAGATGGGAAGTCAGCCACAACTGGTGAGAGTTAAACTGAAAATCAAGCATGTTGCTCCTGCAGGGATACAGCACCCATCTGCTATTTTACTGGTGCATGGACTAATTCAATCTGCTTTAAACTGTGTTCAGCTAAAGTGCTGAATGAGAGACTGTATTTTAAAAGCCTTGCTAATAAAAACTATATTTAGTTTATGTATTGTGTGCATCTTCCTGTAAGCTCTGTGAACAAATACATGCTATAAAAAAACCAATCCAAACAAACCCTAAAACAAAATTTGTGTTACACAGAAAAATGCAAGAAACAAGATCTGAAGTTTCTACTTAGATGTGTTTTTAGGTGAAGAGCATAATTTTGTCAAAAACGTGGGTATGCTTGCAGATTGTGGTTTGGGGCAGATGAAAGAAACCTTAGATGTCATGTCTGAGTTACTGAACTTTTTTTAACCTTCGGATGAATATCAACAGCACACAAGTTTTCTGAGAGTACTGGTGAACTGAATGTTGAAACCACAATGCACAAGCCCCACAAAATGAAAATGAGCATGCAGCAAAAGTTCTGCAGAACACAAACTTAATGCCCTTGCTTGTGCTCACAGCTTTTGCTTTACCTATAAAACTGCCTTTATCACAACCTGTTGAGTTTTCCTATTTCTATCCTTGATTCTCTAACCCCATCCTGCTCTGCAGGGGGGAGCACATGAGCAGCTGCATGGGGCTTAGCTGCCTACTGGGGTTAGCCCACAACAGTATGTTTTACAAAATAAACATCAGATCAAGTGCATGTAATAGTTTCAGGGTTCTAGGGTAAGGCAATACTGACACAGTTTATTGGGTATTCAGGCTCCCAAGACTTGGATTGTGGAATCATGTCCTTTTATCATCTACCTCAGAAACTTCACTAACAAAAAGCCCAAACCAGTAAGCCAACAAGCATGTTTCCTCTAATGTCTGGAGCTGGAAATCATGACAGGTATGCTAAAATGGAAGGAAAGCTTCAGTATTAGGATTTATTACAGGAACTTGGAATTAATTAGAATTCCAGCCATCGGTAAGGGGTAGAGGTTTAGATGTCCGAGCTTCTTTTTTTAATACAAGCATAACTTCATGCTGAAACAGCAAAAGGCTCAGGTTCGCTTATCTACAGGCTTCTCATCAACCAGACAGCAGATGCAACTGAATTAGAAACCTAACTATCACCTATTTGGCACCCTCAATTTGGACCCAAAACAGGAACACACTGGGTGTATCTTTAGCCAAGTGCTGATCCTAGCTTTTTTTCTCCCTTGGCGCTACTGTGGAAATCCCCACAATGCCCTCCCCTCTCAAGAGCACAGAGCTGCCTATGAAAGACTGCAAAGAAATCCGATGATGATGCTGGAAGTGTTGATACAGAGAAGACATCTCAAACAAGATCTCTAAATCAATCTCCAAGTGTTTGTGGGTGCTCTCCCAGTCACATGGTGGGTGAGTTCATCAGTCCTAGGTCACTAAGTAACTAAAAAAAAAAAGTATCGAAGCTGCTAAATTCAACTGTCTGGGGAACTGGATTTTAAGAGCCCCCCCAAGTCATATAATGTGAATAGAAGAGGGGTCTCAGATGTGCTACCAGGGCTGCTTGAATCCCAGCAGACTGCAGTCTGAGTAGCAAAAAGACTGAGCATTTACCTTCTTATAGAAGGCCCCTGTACACTGTATCTTTTGAGAATTTCTAAAGTGAAATGACAAGTTTATTTTTTACAACTGTAAACACAACCTTTCTGAAGGATCTTGTCCACTGATATTCTGCTATCCAAGCTCTTTGCTTGAATTTAGTAACAGCAAGGTCATCCTGAACAGTCTAGAAGAGCTACCCTGTTGGACTACTGGGTCTTCAACAGGAAAACCTGGAGATTCTCATTGTGACAGTAGAAAAACTCACCTGAGGGTGCAACAAACAGCAGTCAGTACACCTCCTCCAGCAAGTATTTCAACCACTGGAGAACAGTTTTAAAAGTATTTGGTAGACAAGATTTGATTGCAAGTTACAATACCAAAACACTCTCACAGCTATTGCTGAACTTTGAGGTATTGGTCTTGTGCTTTGTGTATCACTCTGGACATCCCTGGCCAAAAGATCAAGAGGATGACATTCACAATGCTGTTCTTCAAATCTGATACACAACAGAGTGGCTTGAAACAGCTCAGCTCATCTTGCTTGCATGTTCTGAGCTCTTGCCAGAGGAAGGAGTTTTATTAAGGAGTACTTAAATTCAATTACATCAACCAGATTACTTCCTCACACACCATCCTGCCTCTTGAAACAGCATGCAATGGAGCTACTGTCCATCTTCCTCTGTATGTGATGGCTTCGTACAGCTGAGCAGAAAGTCTGGAAGGCTTTTTTCATTGTAGTTCCATGGGAATCCCTTAAATTCCAAATTAGCAGATCACTAAGATGAGCTCTCCTAACACAAAAATGGGTAGCTATTTCATAGCTTTCACTGGTGATACAGATGATGGAATAATTTTGAAGGGCAGATTTTTACACAGTGATTGCAAAATTTAAAGGCATGAGAGGAAGAATTGGGTCAAATAATTTAAAATCCCAAATTGGAGTGCGGTAACTCTAAGACTTTCTCTGTCTTGGAAGTAGCTTTTAATAAATGGACATTCAAACAAACTGATTTAAAGCTACAAACGAAAATATGTTTAGGCAAGAGAAAAAGCTGTGTTCCCCCTACACCACCGTCCTTGAATCCCGGAAACTATCAAATTCAGTCTTCTCCCCCTCTAACTTGAATCTCGTTACAAATAAAAATAGAGTATGAGACATAATTATATCAGAATCTACACTTCTGAGGAATATACAAGGATAATTTCTCATTTAATACAATAGGAAAGTACACAGACTCTCATAATCTGACGGTTCTCATTGTGCAGCTTTTGAGCCTTCTGTATACATCTTTTGTTCTCAAACAGTGAAACACAGCTCTCTTCTGTTTGCAAAGGAAAGGAAATATGCAGAGAAAGAAACTGCACTTGACTCTCTCTCCCTTCCCAAGAAACCAAAATTAAAATGCTTGTTGCTCCTGCAAAATTTCTTGGTATCTTTTTGAGTTTGTAAGAGTGTTTCTAGTTTAACTGCTGGCTGTTGAAACAAATTTTGAAGACATAATAGGGCAAAAATCACTGAACTTCAGAATTTAAACATTCATTTCAAATCTGCCATCATGCAAAATTGGTGGCTGACTAAAAATAATTTGATGTCACCAACTTCAAAAATAGGAAGAAGCTTGACCACGTTGATATTAAATACTCCTTGTTTACTCAGATACAAATTTAAAGTTTGCTCCAACTTGTTTATGAAGTCTTCAAAAACCTCTACCTCAAGAGAAAATTAACAATATACAAAAATCTAATTAACAAAGCCTTTGTGAAACGAAAAAAGACTGATGCTAGCTTCCTTTTTTTCCCCAAATAGTACTGATAAGCAAACACTAGAAATAAACAGCCTAAAATGAAATCCTAAGTATCTATGGTATTTTACCAATCACTACTCTGAAGCAAACTATGTTAAAAGTCTTGAAAATGTGCAAACTGTAAGGACCAAGCAGTGAAAGAAACTTTTCTTTAATAAAAGCAAGACTTAAAAAAAAGTCTTACAATAATAGACAGTTCAATTGTTCATATGTAGGTGTATATATTACACACTGTAACCAGCAAACCTAAGGAACAGAAAGCAGTTTTTGCTAGAGAATCACCGCAAATTCAGGTCACATTTTATCTTCTCCTTTTCACATTAGGATCATATCTGCAACAAAAAAGAAAATCTGTCACAAATAACGAAAACTTTATGATATTCAAAGTTAATGTTATGTAAATAGCTTTATTATATATTCATAAGAAGGGATTGGTCAGTGTTCAGTCCTTTCTGTGACTGCACTTCTATGATTAACTACAGTTGCTGCAATTTGACTGGAGCTAGAACCTGTACATGAACTAGGGAAAACCTTTACTAAAATTTTCACCGACTTCCTAGCTACTTAAAATCTTTAAATCTGATGCACGAACAAGTTTTTCCAAGCCTTAAATGTCCCAACATTAAGGTCCTTACTAAAAAAACCACCACAACGAAAGGGGAGGGAGGAGAAAGGGGTACTGTATATTCACAGCAATGACAATATTTGGCCACAACTCATTCAGACGAAACCCTTCTACTGCTTCCCACTCCCACATAAAGCATTTCCTTGCCTTACTTTCCTTTTTATGCAGCTTCTGATTGTTTTTTAGTAATTTAGATGTATTTTCTGGATATATTAAATAGTTACCTGATCTGCAATATGCTTATAAGTTTGTCTCTGCTTGACACTTGCTATCCCTTGGCCTTCTCTTTCTCTCCATTTGTGTTTCGTCTCCCAAAATCCTGTGTCACTTCTTTGAAATTCTGATGTGTTTTGTATTCATACATGAATAACTTATGGACACAACTGAATGATCAGGCAGTTTTACTTCCACTAATTCTGCTCTCATTCATCAAGACTTTTTTTTGCTTAGACAGGAAAGTGTGACAACTTGTGAGCCAAATTACATCACCATGTAACTAGAAAGGTATTAGAAGTCACTGCTGTTGCTATACGAGTCAGATTTCTGGCAAAAATGAAATGTGTACCCTTTGAAAGAAATGCTCTATTATTAACTGTTAATTAACAGAGCAAGCTGTTAATGCAGTAAGACTTTCTGAATGCTCTTACACATGCTGATATGCAGTATCATGCTTCTTTGATGGCGATTTGGACAAAACCATCCTTCTTTACCATACACATTTTTCTACCAAAATGCACAATTTTTAGTGTTTGTCAAATGCATGGCAGGTGAAAAGTCAAACATTGGTTGCTTGTTCCTTCACATAAAAATTAAGAAAATATTGAAAATAATTTTGCTAAATAAAATGAGATCCTTATATAAAATCTCAAAGCATTTCTTTGAATTCATTGCTATAGCATTGTAACACATTAGTTCTAACATTTAAGTATGTCCTGGACACCAAATCCTATTTGGGGGTGAGGGGGAGGTGAGGAGGAAGACGGGGGGAAAAATAGCAGATAGGAGAAGGGAATGATACATGATAGAAACCTGCCATCAGGACACCAACTGCTTCAACCCTGTCTGTGACTTTCTGTGGAGACGCTGACACTGACAGTCATAAACACCTTTTTCAGTTGTCTCCCCCACCTCACCTCCACCCATTTTCCATGTTAAATGAAGCCTGGATGATGTTTTCCAGACAGAAAGAAATCAAACAACATTATCGGAGAAAGGAAACCATACAGTGCCTGCGGCCTGAAAAGGAAAAAGGACTACAGAGATTCCACTACTGTGAGTGAATGCACAAAGAAACAAAAGACCTTGCTGGGAACAGGGAGTGAAGGATACAAAGGGCTATTACTGAACATAATCCATTTATCTGTAGTCTTAGCAGATAGTATGATATGCCTTCCCTTCCTCCTCTATCTCGGTATGTACTCAGCTGTAGTTGAGGGCAGAGCTTTTCCTTCTAGCCCACCTTTACCTTGGGAGTAGTGCATGATTCTTTCTAATGGCATCTTCAAATGCAATTTTCATGGGAAATTGCAGCTGTTAACATTAGCATTATGCCAAGTAGTTTTGCTCAGTATTAAGGACAAAATTAAAAGTAGGTTACAAACTGCTGTACATTAAATTGTGTGTTTTAATATTTCTGACTGTGGAAATTTCTTTAAGTACAACTATCCTAAATAAATTGGAGTTGAGGTAAAAACTTTTCTAAGCATGAATGCATGTGAATTACCTAAGTTTCCACTGCTGTGTTTTGAAAGGCTGAAAATTAATCAAGATATTTTGAACCAGTTAATATTCCAGCACAGCAATCAAGCTGCAACATGTTTTTATACGTCTTCATAACTGACATATATTTAAAGGCTGTACTGCAGGTGTAAAAACTGAATGAAACTTGGCTAAGAACTTTTCTTAATTAGAAAGTCGTTATAAACTGTTAAATTAGGATTACAGCTGAAAGTAACTGGACAGGAAATAAACTCAATAGGACGATTCTCTCTTTAAAAGAGGGATTAGGGAAAGTGGTAGACAACTGAAATTGTTGAAGTTATTGAAAGAAAACTGCTGAAACAGGCTGTGTTTTGGTGGCAAATGTAATGAGCTATCGCAAAAAGCAATGGCAAACAGCCAAGGTGAACCTGGACCTACCAAAAAAATCTCTCAAACTCCTATGACATAAGCACTGATTAAGACAGAATTAATGACTTCACTACACTGTCAAGAGCATAGAATGATCAGTGTGAAAATGCCTCCTCTCCTCAGTTTTAAAAATGGAAAGATGGTAAGGCATTGAGGAAGTTTCTAACAAGTAAAAAAAAGGTAGGAGCTCTTTCACTGTGAATGGGTTTGAAAGCAGTTTAAGGTCTCAAAGATAAGGCACGCTGAAGTGCCATACTGAAGGATTTACTTAGGTTTGTGGGTTTGGTCTTTTTTTAATTTTTGTTTTAAATTCTGGGCATCACTACTTCAAAGATCAAAAAAAAAAGAAAGCAGTCCTGCCAAACACTTTTTCACAGAACTAGTATGCTGTTGCTTTAGCTCCCTCAAGTGACTCGGCACAGGGACAGAGAATTGCCATGGCCAGAACGAATAAGTGGCAAACCCCATCACTACTTCTTTGCAGTTCAGATGACTGACTTAATTGTAAGACCAAACCACTTCATTAGGTTCTAGCAAACACTAATGTTGAAAAGCCTGACCCCAGAATCTCTTCTAGCCTTTGTGAACAATCAAGCTTGTGCATATGAGCCAGGAAATAGCAAAACTTCTGTTTGAGAATGTTCTTGTTAAAAAATTGTAGCAAGTCTGAATGAAATTGAAAGTTTAAGGCATTAAAAATTTGAGAGAAGTTGAGTCATTTTGGGTATATTCCATACATGGGAATACATGGAATTTTGAAAAGAATAGTCAAAGTAGTCTTTTCCAAAATTGGAATTTGTCCAAAAAAAGATGAGATACAAAACCCACATATTTTCTAAGTACAAACATAAAACTCACCTAAAGAGATCATCAGCAAGTGATTCTTCTCTTGCATGTCGGTTCTGTTCCTGAGAAAGTAAGTTTATTCAATATTTGATGTTAAGGATGAAGCTAATGAACAATACAGAAGAACAATATATTCCTGCACTAACACAGCTTTTCTTGAAGAAATAAGTTTTCTTTAAGTACTCCATTCAGTGCTTATTCACATTAGATAATATATTTCACCACTCAAGTTTGGCTACTGCTACCAACTAATGGAATAGATTAGTTTGTGCAAGATACCAATTTTGGTCAGAAATATGTTTTTTGGTTTTTAAGCATCATTATAGGAACAGGGAGACTTTTATCTGATTATTGGTGTGTAAAGGGTATTTTAATTAGCGTTATCTATACCCAGGGATTTAAAAAACAAAGAAGATAAAGTGTTGAAGTAATGGGATCTTGATCAGGCTGTGGAAACATAGTATGATCCATCAGCAAGTATTTTTAAAGAAACTATTGACAAATGAAAGTGCTAGAGAACTGCTGTGATAAAATATAATATTGTTTAAAAATTTTACATAAAAAGGTGAAGATTTTTACAATAGAAAAAAATATTAAATTTATTCTTACTGCATCGCTTCAGTATACTCCAACAGAATTTTACTCAGGCATTTTCTGTTCTGTTCGAGTAGAATATCAATTGTACTGTGTAACAATTTGAACACAGCTTACTATATCGAAGTTCTCCTAACTCCCTGTCACATTTTTAGATGTTACAACTTTCCATAATGTTTATTTTGCTTATTAAAAAAAAAAAAATCATTCTCTTTTAGGTTATCGATTTTGTTTTAAATCAATACTTCTGATTATATGAATGTTGCATGTAAAATGAATTCAAATAATCAGCAAAAAGATGAGCCTTACCACTGATCTCTGACTTTCAGTAACTTTTCTAATGTGTATGTTCCTATGAGCATGTGTGGACAGCTAATTGGCTGAGCTTTTATTTAAAAAAAAAAATTCTGAAGTATTTCAGTAATGACCTCGGGTTGGTATGACCACTTATGTAAGTCAAGCTTTTGTTTGATCACCTTTAAGAAATAATTCCTTACCTCCATTTCTTGCCTTAACCAGTCTTCTAGCTCTGAATTCTTTTTAGCATGGTGAGCAATCAAATCTGATCCTCTAATAATGTATGGAAGTTGTCCTGCCCCTGGATAAGCTACCTGTCAGACAATAAATTCTTACAATTACAATACAAGGTAAGCACACTGCAAGTAAAAGGTCTGTTTTAACAAATTCGGAAAGTCTATTCAGATAGCACAGAAGAAAGTCAGTTGGTCTTCCTTTGCATAACACTTATCGGAGATCATATTTAAGAGATTGAAGTGAAAAAAACATTTACAGAAAGCTATTAACTCCCTCCTTTTACCAAAAGAAACAAAACAAAAAAATCTGACAAGTTACACATGCTAAATAAATCTGACGGTACATTAAAAGGAGTTTGAAAACATTATGAACTGATTTTTACTGATAATTCTATTTTATCATCAGAATGCATAAGCATCTATCACAAAATGTTAGAAAAGGTACTATCAGAAATATAAAATGTTATCTGAGCATCTAGTCCCAGAAAACTGGAAGTTGCATTATGTGAATCACGCTCTCTACATACTATTTTACTGAAATGCATTTCTAGTAATCTTATACCATATATATATTTTTTATTTTTAATATGAACTGAAGTGGTATTTTTACACTGAACACAGAATCTTCTTGAAATTATCTTCAGGACCCAAGCAAGTAATAATCTTACTTTTATAAGATACTAGATTTAGTTCTATTTAGAAATCTAAGATTTAGTAGATAAAATGCAAGATTCTGAATCAGGATATGCTTTATACATAGGCCTTTGGAGAAGTCAAATTGCTAGCTTTTGGAGGTACAACCGGAATTTATGGTAGGCATCACTTAATGACTTATTCTAAGTAACACTTGGAATAGAGAGTACAAGTATATTTAAATAATCTAGCACAAGGTAAGCCTTTGTCAGCCTGGTACTTCTTCAGTCAATTAGCAAAATATTTGTTAACAGTATAATATGGTATTTAAATTGTTTCTTTCTGTATTTACTATCAGTTTAAAAATCTTTCACAACATATTTTCACAATCTTAAGGCAATACTTTTTAGTATTTTTAAATAATGCCATCTTGTAAGCATTTCAAATACACACTAACCTTTTTGAACGTTTTGAAATTTTTCTTTCCCCCATAGCTGGTATTTCCAGTAAGCTGACTGCTCTGTCTTGGATGGGTGACAACCAACGATCTAAACTCAGTCAACAGAAGTCTGCTAGGAAGATTGCTGGAGTCATCTTGCAGTTCGTTGTGGTTCTTATGTGGGAAGAAAAAGGAAGGAGCACTTCAAGTGTATAAACAGACATACAGCGTATCTAACAGTATAAACTTCAGCACAAAAATTATGAGCACAGCTGAAGCAAAAGTTGGGATTACAAAAGGGCAAGGGGAACCAGCAGCAGTGCTAGAAGCCAAAAAAATGGATGTACTTCTCAGCCTCCTATTATACTACCAATAGAGCTGGGAGCTCAGTAAATTTGTTTCTCTCATATTTACATCTGTTGAAAAGATAGGATCATTAAGAACTGCAGCAATAATAATGAAGTCAGTGTACCTCATTTCACTAGGATTTTACTTCAAGAAAAAACTTCAAGTAAGAATTTTTTTTTTTTTTTTTTAATTTAGCTAACATCTAAAAATTACTTCTCTCCTCTTCTCCACCTTGCCTCTTACCTGGAATAATTTAATCGAGAATGCTTACTCTAATGGAAACTCCAGCTAACTCGATGGATGACAAAACTGAATGTCTTCAGCTCAGTTCTAGCCTACAGATTTACCATTTAGGCCAACTTTAGGGCTGTAAGCTGGATCTGATCAATGAAGCAACTTTTTCTTGTACGTGAGAATGCTCATATGCCATCAAGTTTGCATGCACACTTTGCTGCTTGGGGCTAGATCTATGTGGATTAAAAAGAAGTCTGGGTGCAGGACAAGTTCACAAGTAACATTAAACTATCTTCATGGACAGCTCCCGGCCAGATGCAGTACAGTTGTTTTATAGCAAAGTAGAAGCTAAAAGTCCCTTAATTGGAGCTGACCCTGCACTTTGGTATACTTCCCTCTCCTTGGACTGTTTTGTGTACGTATGTGAAAAGGTTTTATAAAAGCTTTTATCCTGCTCCCTTTGTTGACTGGCTACACTCTCCTTTTTCTCTTCAGAATCTTTCCATTTCAGCTTCATTTAGCCTCGTCTCCTTTTCCTCTGCCTCCCCTCCTTCCTTCATTCATCTCACCTATAACAAAGTTAGGACACTATTTACTGTTAATCAGTGTATGTTAATCTATTTTCTCAATGGTCCATCTCTTCCATTCTAGTTATGATCTCCTTAGAGCAGAGAAGGAGATTACGTTCTTGTCTGGTCTTTAAGCAGTAACCTAACAAAAACACCAGTACAAGTATTAACTGGATTGAAGGGTTAATACAATTACAATAGGTTTCTGTAGTTTCAGTCATCTTAAGTATTCATCCAAATGCTATTACAAAAGCATGCAGATGAACTACAGTTCGCTCCATCTTTTCACAGTCAGTAATTTGGATTGTACTATTCAAATTTACAGGGGATTATTTTAAGGAGTACAATCTTCAGAACCTGCTTTACACTGAAACAGGATCCAGGAATACTACGTTCTTAAAAGCAAAGTTTTGATGCGTTTTCTTAATGCTTCTCAAAGTTTGCTGTTCAAACTTATAATTAACTGGTTTCTTACCAAGACTGGTGACTCTTGCCTGATCTCATTTTTCATTTCTGAAGTTAGAACAGATCCAAGTACCTCTTTTTTCTATTTGACTAAAGATTATTTAAAATGTAACATGGAAATTAAATTCAATGCAAATTTAATTACATAAAATGTTTTCTGCTCTTTACAGTGGAATAAGCATTTTCAAATCAATGTAAATATTTAGATAGAAAAGAAACTACACTGTACATTTAAGTTTTTATGATTTTATGTACACTGTAACAATTGTTGGGGGTTTTTTTCTATTAAAAATAATCACTATTATTTTCTCACTTTTTTTTTTTTCTTATATCATTAGCAAGTTTTGCCCATGTGTACAATCTTCAAAGTCCTGCTAAATTCTGGAAAGTAACAGTAAAAACTTTCGAATATAAAAAGTAACATTTTCAATTTCCTATGTTAAGTGCAGAAAGGACATTTCATTACTAGGATAGGAAAGTATTCTGCAGGTTGCTTTCCTCCCATAGTTTAAAACCAGATTTGCCTTTCATAAATTATTTTCAGTGGTTGAAAAAAAATAGTATCAGCTTTATGCGCCCTGTAGTTTTTGAATCAATTACTATCATTCTCTGTCTTGCCAGATACACAAGGTGCATCTGCTTTTAAAGAAAACAGGTAACAAATATGCCCGTGAAGCTTTATCATGAGATCTCCTTCCCATTCCACTGCAAATACAATTTACATGAATAAAATAGGTCACTATTAATTAAACTATTAGAAGACTGTTTGTCAGCAAAAATCTTTAAGTGGGCATCTGATAAAGTAACAGTTTAGTTATGCATAAGAATTTGTTTTCCTTCATAATCGTGACAAGAAGTTGGACTAGAAAAACTTCCCAGGCCATAATAAAATTCAAGAATATTCCAAGGAGCCATTTTAGTCTCTCAGTACGGTCAGACCCAGAAGAAAGCACCTCCTCAAGAGCAAGAAACAAAGATTCTCTATAATTGTAAGACTTACTTGTCTTTTAAAATTTGCTTGTTAGTAACACAAAAAGAATAGCATTATAACAAAGTTCAAAATTCACACTTTGCCAGAAGCAAGTTCCAATAAAGTATCAAGAGAAGACTGTTAAGCTGGTCTGAGCTAAAGATTCACAGACAATTACTAATTCTCATCTGATACAAGGTATCCTGCAAATTCCAGTTACTCAATCATACATTCAAACTTTATTATTACAGCCTTTAAACACTTCCTACACTGTAGAACAACTGACTGGACAGTAAGTTTTAATATATATGTATTTTTTAAACAGACAATAATTAAACCTGTTCCTTCCCTCTTATTCCCCTCTGCACTGTTCATAGCTACTTTGCTAGAGGTCTCAACATTGTTTTCCTCTACAAGCCTGCTTTTGGGTTTTTTTCAACAAAGTGGCTACTGTTAGCTCAAAATGCATTGTTTTCTTCATTTCTCTTAGAAAATTGCCTTATTCTCAAAAACAAAACCAGAGAAATAATCGAAAAAACTAATCACAAGCTGTTGTTTTGGGGTTTTGTTGGGTTTAGTTTTGTTTTTGTTTTTTTTTTAAGAAGACATTAGTGATTTGAATTGCCTCATACAGGAAATTTAATTATCTTTCACATGACATCTAGAGATTCTTATTTTAAAGATGTTGGACACTACTATAGTATTCAGCAGAAGAGGGCAACTAAACGTTTCTTCAGAAAATTCATTACATAAAGATAACATAATTGAGTATTATTTTAGTATAAGTATCAACATTCAAATTGTATATTGTGTTAATTATAGAAGTTTTTCCTGGGCCAGGTATATATTCTGCTGTTCTACCTACAGTACTTCAAGCAAAAAGAGAGGAAAACTTTCAGAATACAAGCAGCTTTCAATTCACACAAACAAACAATGTCCTGAAGAATGAAAAAACATTTAGATAGGTGTAACACTGCAATGTTCACATGTAATAGACACATCATGTCAATTTTTAGTTCAGAGTGATTTGAGAGGTTTAAGCAAACAAACTTTACAAAGCCACTTTCTGCATGCAGGCAGCCTCATCCTTAAATGACCTATCTGCAACCTTCTAACACAGCTGTAAATTTCAAGATTAGGCACATGAGAATATAACTTACCAATATTTTATTCTCCTCTCTCTTCTTTACATTTGCTTCTTGAATCCTGCTTCCTTTGGCTTCCAAACATATTTTTTTATAAGTATTTCCTTGAGCTTCCTGGTCATGATCTGCCATTTGTTCTTCCCAGTCTAGGTCTCTGCTTCCAAACACAATTTCTAGTGTCGCTGTATCTTCAGGTAAATCATTCAACTCCTTTCTCTTCTTTGGTACGTGCTTTTCACTAGAAGTAGCTTCAGTGTCTGTTTTATCACTTGCTAGTTTGCCACCTTCCCTCATAAGCTTTATACCTGTGTCTTCTACTGCAAAATTTGGGTTTGGGTCCAGAATGTTATTTTCCTTTTGATGCTGTTGTGCTTCACTCTTCCACACTGCTGAAGCTGTGGGTTCAATGCACTTGGAAACAGGCGATGACCTCTCCTCCAGTTTTGCTAGCTTGGGTACAGATGTTTCTTCTCCTTCTTCAGCTCTTTCCCTTAGCCAGAAAGTAATTACAAAAGAAAGAAATTACAAAAGCATTTCTGAATATGACTAGCTGCATCCACAACATAACAGCTTCCTGGGATTTTTCTGACTGCGTTATGAAATTTGAATGTAAGTTCCCTTGAGGAAAAGCTTGCCATTTGAGGAAGCTGACCTAAAATTGCCTTTTTAAGTATGTTTTGAATTAAATGTACATCCCCTGAGTTAAAATTATTTTCCAGAAACAGCACCAACACAACAATAAGGGAAGTAATGTCAAGAACATTTCAACGTACCTTTTTCTAGCTACCTGGAAGTAATTTGTAATTGAGTTAGACTGGTGACGTGAAGCGCACTCACTAGGTTTACCAGCTTCTGAAATTTCAGATGGTGAGATAGGATGACTTTTTTGACTAAAGCCAGATGTTCTGTTCACTCTAGATATCGATGTTCCTGCATTTATGGTGCCACTTGTGCTAAGGTTTTTCTTCACAGCTGTTGTATCTTGGAAAGCTATTTTCCCTCGTCCATCCATCTGGGGAGTATCCTCTATCTCCATACTACATTAGAGAGAAAAAATATGAAGTGAACACTCAAGAAGTTACCACAGAGATACAATGTAGAATATCACTTTTTTAAAAAGCTGTACTTGTACACTGAACATACTTATAAACAATGTGTGTGTGCTAAAAACATAATGTGAAATCTGCTATGACAAATAATATTTTTATAATTATGAAATGGCTTGAAAATTTGTAATAGTTAAGACAGTCTAATCAGATATACAGTATCTACATATGTACCTGAGTCACGCAAGTCCTATGTGATGTTTTCGGCTATCTACCACTCAAAAGCAGAAACAGCACTGCTGACAAGCAGCAGCAATTTAGTAAGTGCCATATCTGACACTGTGTATCTTTGTTCACAGCAATGACACAGCTCCTCTGCCACAAAAGACTGCTTTACTTGCAAGTATTAGCTTAGAAACTATTTCCATGAATACTTTACCATGTCTGCTCTTCTATTTCTGTATCAGCTACATGTACTGTGCTGTCATCTGCAGCAGTTAGCATTATGGTTTCATCCACAGCCAGACTCTGAAAAATGGCTCGCCCTGCAGCAGCTGATGCAGGAGTACTTTTAGTTAGAGCTGCAAGATTAACTAACACAAGAGAAGAATTAAAAGGTTATTATCAAATCTGTGTTTCTTTCCATATGTTATCACACATCGGTAACTGATCAGGTGAGATTTTTGTAAAATTGTCTTAAAGCAATTTTAATCAAAAAATTAAGCAGATTTATTAATTTTAAAAACCTGAAAGAAACAGTTTTAAAGGAACATATTCTGGGATTCAGTTTTAGTTAAAACATTCCACTGAATTAAGTCATGGAATTTTGCTTAAATAAAAATGAAACATAATGGGAAATCATACATTAATATGGACATAATGTAATTAAAATATATGTTGTATGTTTTATTATGCAAAACTGTCAAGAGCACAAAATTCCTTACATTTACTGCTTTATGATGATCTCTAACATGTGCTTATTATATTTGGGATTGTGTCTACTAATACAGAACCAATATTTGCTATCAAAAAAACTTAAAATAAATGTCTTCTACAGCAAATTTCTCATAATCCCCATAGTCAGGGGATTGCCTTAAAACATCGTTTGGTAATATTTAGTTACATTATTCCTCTGTAAAACAGAAAGAAGAGCATATACAACATCTTTTATATTGTCTGCCCTTTCACTTGTCCTTGTATTCATACACTTATGTCTTCTCCAAGTCAAAGAATACTAACATTTACTATTTTAACATATGTCTCATCGTGCTTCTAGGTACATTTTTTTTAATTACTACTCATCTCTCAGCCCTTTACACTCTTCCTGCATCTCATTCTGATTGAGACTATGATGACAGTATTATCCTTTCAGACAACCCATTCTTTATACATTCATTCATTAATTTTTTTCTAACACTGTAACCTGTAGAGGAATAACCCATAGACACACCTAGGGTCTCCTCCTTGAGCAACTACGTATTATTGACGTTGCTATTTGTTGTTCTGAGACAAGATCAGAGGAATAAGTCTTGTTTCCAGTCCCTTTGATTTTCACCACACACAGAAGTTTTTATAACACCCAAACGACAGCATTTGTTCCTTCTTAGCAAATAAACTGTAAACATAGCTACCTTTAAAAGCCTGATAACACAGTCCGTTTACCCAATTGAATCATTCAGACTGGAAATAAGAATCAGCATGTCTGATTTGTTCAGATGTCTGCAGGGTCAGTATCTTTAAAATTAATCTGAGAATTAATTTATTTTGTATTCTTTTCTAAACTAGCTGGATAGACAACAGACCATACACAAGTTATTCATACAAGAATACCAGTCAACCAAAATATTTTTCAGAGCTCTGCCAATACTGCACATGTATCTTTCTCTCTTCAAAATACATTTTGAGTAAGTAATGTTCCTGTAAAGACAAATTTATGGGGTTTTTGTTTGATATTTTAAAAAATTTGTAGGATTTTCTACCCAATACAGCATTTTGTAGAACTAAATAGAACCTAAAATTATACACATAACTCTGACAATTTTATAGAAACAAAATATAGACTAACAATTTTGGAAGAGGCATGAAAAGAGATTTAGACAAACAAAACCTCTTTCTGTCTCTCAAATTTTTATTACTACTTTATTAGCAAATACAAATCAAGTTTCAAGTCGAGATTTAGAATGTCCACCTCCAAACTATTACTTTAGCAAATGTGGCAATCGTGTCATTATTTTTACTTCTTACATCAAGATTATATTTGGTTTTGAACTAAGTGGGGTGTGGTTGAATTTTCCTAAAGCAAATTCCTTTTTGTGGGGGGAAAGAAAAAAAAAAAAAAAAAAAAAGAAAAAGGCAAGCCTTTACAAATTAATTCTGTCCTTATCCTCTTAATTTCTAACACTCATCTTCTACCTCCCTATTACTCCAGTCTTTTCATAAAAGATAGAATAGCATGGAATTCAAACTACCACATCCATACTAATTCAGTGGCCACTAAAATGTGAACTTCAGAAGCTTGTTTTAAAGTACCTTTCCTTTAAAGATCAATGTACTATGTGTCTGCTTTTTATGCTAATTTTAGATCTGCTACTTTTTTATTTACATCTAAGAGTCATATAATTTTCATTGCAGTTTATTGCAAGACCATTAAAAACCCATTATCTCTGCAGACTTGTATATGTTTTTCATACAGTGTCATTCTATTTAGTGGTCTTGGAAAACAGAACAAAAGAACTTGAACATTAGCAGTTGATGCCCCTGTACAAAAAGAAATACTGCCTCTTTAATGCTGTTAACTTATTACTACCCTTGTTCCAATTACCTTTATTACTAGGCTGCTTTTGAGGGTTGCAGTATTTTTCTGTAGACATGAAGATAACTGCCAATCCAATTTCTGCCTCGGGAATAGCCCTGAGATCCTTGCTGTTAATATACAAATAAAGTAAAGACAAGAAAATAAAAAATGTTTCTCAATACAGATTCAAATACGAATAGGCAAATGGGCACAGATATGACAACATACAAAATGTTCCATTCCTCCTTTCAAGAAACATCAGTCTATACTACAATTTTTCACAATACGGTGAGTCAACATAATTATCCATCATTATACCCGCGTCTTATACGTATGAACTTCCACACTTCCTGCTGCTGTAGCTGTTGCCCTAAAAACAGATTCGTTACCCGGTGTGCAACAGACCAATCTCACACACTCAAGAGAGATACTCCTTTTTATTCAGGCCTGGGTGCTCGGTCGACTTTCCACAAATCAAGCACACCAGATTCATCAGGTATGTCTTTTATACAGTAACAATTGCATATAATTTATTAAACTACTCCTACCTAGTACATATTCAAGCTATCTAATGCATATGCATAGGCTTATATAACCACAACACATCAAATGCCTTCTCCGCATGCGTGGGGGTCTCGAGTGGTCTTTGGTGGTCATCTGGGGAGGTATCCCCTCCTCACCTTGACCGCTAAGTTGCTCTGTGCCAGGTCAATGGTTCGTTCTCCTGCCAAGAGGGACGTATCATCAACCAGGAAGAATAGAAAGGGTCAGAATGACCTTGGCTACTTCTCTAGGTATTATTAAAATTGTTTGAAATTGAAAATTATTAACTAACTTAAAACAGGATTTTCTAATCTGCAACAGGATTTTCTATATCTGACATCATAGCCACTGCCTAGCCCAGTAATCTGGCCAATGCATCTCTCCTTACCTGATTTGTGGGCATTTAACCAACTGTGCTCTATCTCCGATTCAAAAATGTGTGTGAATGGAAAAGTGACTTGAAAGATTTGAGCACTTCTTACAAGTCTGTTAGGCATACACCCCCCCACCCTCTACTACAGCCATAAGCAGAACTTGAGTACAGTTTTCTCTATTTAGCAGGAAAATTCAGGGGAACTAGGTTTATATATCAGGTTAAGTATTAGGATTTTGCTTTCTTTCACTGTTTTAATAAAATGGCATCATGAAAATCCTAACATCTATAAAATACGCAGTCTGCCCTCTCAAACAAAACCTACCACCACAACAAAAACCTGATTTTCATTAAACAGAAGCTGCTCTTCAGAAACATTGTATGCAAATAATCAGACAGCTATGAACCACATGACCTCAAGGTGCCATCTCATCTGTTTTCCGTGAAATAAATACATATAATTATTTAAAAATCATAGATTATCTATTTTCCATTCTTAGAATATATTAATTTTTAACTTATTTTAAACAGTGGAAGAAAAACCACTTGCTGTCTGTAATTTCAAAGCAGCTTCATTATAATAAATTTTTGTAGAATTGGATCCTCCAAAAAAGAAAAAGAAAAAAAAAAAGAAAAAAAGAAAAATGTCATGCTTAAAGCCCAGCCAGCAAAAAAGCACCACAAAGCCACTCGCTCACTCCTCCCCGCCCCTGGTGGGATGAGGAGGAGAAAATATGAAGAAAAGCTTGCCGGTTGAGACAAGGACAGGGAGGGATCACTTGCCAGTTATGGTCACAGGCAAAAGAGAGCCTCAACTTGGAGAAAAAACATAATCGATTTAATTTACTACTAATCAAATCAAAACAAGGATACTGAGAAGTAAAACCAAATCTTAAAACGCCTTCCTCCCACCCCTCCCTTCTTCCCGGGCTTAACTTCACTCCCAGATTCTCTACCTCCTCCCCTCCAGAGGCACAGGGATACAGGGAATGGGGGTTGAAGTCAGTTCATCACACACTGTCTCTGCCGCTCCTTCCTCCTAGGGGGAGGACTCATCACTCCTCCCTGCTCCAGTGTGGGGTCCCTCCCACGGCAGACAGTCCTCCACCAACTTCTTTGGCATGGGGTCCCTTCTGCAGGCAGATCTTCAGTCACATGCTGCTCCAGCACAGGCATTCCCATGGAGACACAGCCATCTTTGGGGGCATCCAACTGCTCTGGCATGGGCTATCCCCGGGCTGCAGGTGGGCATCTGCTCTCCTGCACCCCTCCATGGGCTGGGGGGGACAGCCTGCCATCTCACCACGGGCTGCAGGGGCATCCCCTCCTCTGGAGCACCTCCTCCCCTCCTTCTTCTCTGACCTCAGTATCTGCAGCGGGGTTCCTCTCACATTCCAATCCCCCTACTCACTGCAGGTTCCCCTTCTTAAATCTGTTCTCCCAGAGGCACTACCATTGTCACTGATGGGCTCGGCCTGGGCCAGCGGCAGGTCCGACTTGGAGCTGGGGAAGCTTCCAGCAGCTTCTCACAGGAGCCAGCCCTGCAGCCCCTCCCACT
This sequence comes from Aviceda cuculoides, assembly GCA_035590195.1. Taxonomy (NCBI): domain Eukaryota; kingdom Metazoa; phylum Chordata; class Aves; order Accipitriformes; family Accipitridae; genus Aviceda; species Aviceda cuculoides. The sequence goes on from JAVJGG010000029.1 coordinate 26,246,493, forward strand.
ACCAAAAACCCCACCAAACCCGAAACGAAAAATAAAACAAAAACCCCATCAAATCGTCACAGAACTGCCAAGTCCTTTCTTTCCTGCTTCAAGAATTTTAGTTACTATGCTAAACACTTAAAACAATGAAGAAAATGCCCTCTTCGTAAGCATCCCACTGCTTAAACATGTACACAAACACCATGACTAAATCTCTGCAGAAATTCTGAAATTAGCTTACCACTGTACAAGAGAACAATGCTGTACCTTTGCAAGACAGTCAGAATGGAATCAGTCCAGTTTCTCATGGAGTCAGATCCTGCTATCTGCGAGTTCGTCAACCCAACATCAACAACACAAACTTCAGGAGAAACTAGTAAAGATGTTTCCTTTCTTCCTTCTGTCATCAACTTTGCTTCCCCTCCTCCAAGAGTAACTGCTGGACCCAGTTTCTTGTGCTAAAAAGAGAATGCAAATTAAAAAAAAATTTAAAATACAGTCAGTTTAGAAGTATCAGCATAATGAACTATCAGCATAATGCTTATCACTGATGCACTAATGCAAGTGTGACGTGTTCTGTTTCTCCCCCTCTATTTCACCTTGCTTAGGCCATTGTATTATAAGATGATAAATACACAGAAATACTTCTTTCTTGATGAACCCAGAATGAGTGTGTATTCACAGAGAACAGAATCTGTGCTTAGCTACTCCTGCAATATTTTTGCAATGTAAAGCTTGATTACCTGCTTGGCAGTTAGAAATACAAAAGTTTTTCCACTGAATATTTTTTTCCTTTCATGATGCCCAGATAAATCCAGTTTTTCAGTGCCAATGGAAGGCTCATCAACTGGAGGATAAAAGCTGCAAGAACAGAAAATTAAAGTTAAAAAAATTCAGATTTACCTACCAGTACTGACTCATAGTCCTTTCCATTTCAGAGTAAAGCTCTGAAGTTAAAATACTGCATTGCTCTTAAAACTATTTATATAGTTTTTCAAGATTGTTAAGAAGAAAGAGTCTCTAATTTCTTAACATCTAAGGTAAGACCAACACTTTCTACTTCAGTAACTAAGAGGACAACACTTTTAGGAATTCATTCAACCTATCCACTTTAAGCATCTGCTTTACACATATCCAGATTCTCCACTAACAATACTGACAAATGAGACTGCGATCTCATTCTGCACTTACTCTAGCAAATAGTAAAACCCCCCACAAAATTAGTCATCTTGCTTCCTCTAGCCTTCAGGTGGGGACAGCTACCCCTCCTTCTCTTCTATTGAATCAAGAAATTGCGTACCACCACACTAGATGACAACCCACTAATATGACAGAAAATAAGCACACTTTTCTTGCTGGTGGGATAGAGAACTGAACTGAACTGATTCTCCTTGCAGATGCTCAACTGGTTTGTCCAATACAAGTAAAGTGACCAGTTCAGCTGGGGAACAGATGAGGTGGAAGTGAAATTCTACCCTGAAGCTCTCATTTTTGTCACAGCCTGTGATCTCTGCTCCAGTTAATGATGGCATGCCCACATCATAAAAAGCCTCTAGAATTAAGACAAGCATCTAACTGATAATTTCAGGATAGTATTTACAAGATCTTTGAGCCACATATTCACTACTACAGCAGTTCTGACAGAACAAGGTGAAGGCACATGCTAGAAAGAAGAGAAACTGTAGATCAATTTTAACCATACTACACTACATCTGTACCCAAACACCAGTTTATGTATGTACTCTGGCTGATCATAGAACTACTTATCTTTATTCTGACTGGTGATTATACATCCTTCTCATACTACTATGCAGGAAAAAAAAGTGCTGAAACACACTCCCAAAGTCTGGTTTAATAGCAAAATAAATTACATGTATACAGGTATACATACATATACATGGATATGTTTTAACATTTTTTTCTAATTTATGCAATGATGAGCTGATTCTAAGCAAGAAGCATACTCCATGAAATACTGAAATATTTAGGTTTCTGAAAAAAATGCACCATCTGTAAACATATAAACATTCTTCAGACACTGTGACTATTCACATACTTACAGCTGAACACAAGAATAAGCATGTGAATTTTCCACTGTATCCAAATATGTAATTCAACTATGATAGGCTAAAATGTACTATATAATTACAGTTAATTTTAAATAATCTTTGTTCTTTTGTGTTCTTCAGGATCAATTCCTGAAGCTTTATGTACACAATGGAAATTAACCAGCCTAAAACCATCAGGTTTGGAAAAATGAGTATTCAATAAGTTTCAGCAACCTATACAAGTCTGTTTACAAAAATATTGTTGCATTGAATTTGAAACAGATATGATAAAGTCTACTAGTTGTAAGAAATAGGGTAAATCAGATTTTAGTTATCAGGCCAGAAGACTTCTCATACTGAATCCCATAGTGACAGTTATTAACCTAATACAGGGGACAAAGTCATCTTTAAAGACCAAAGGATAAGTAAAATGGAGAAACAGAAGTTTCCATTACTTTGGAACTGGACTATAGTTCCTCTATAAATACATTTCAAATCTCTGGTTTTTAATTTCAGCAGGAAACTTCAACTGATCATCTCCTCCTCAAAGAAACCTTTGATTTTCCTTTGAAACTCTTATCCAATGCTGATCTAAGCTTAGAAGACAACAGCCTTTTTCAGTCTTAGGATTCTGAAGTGCTCCTTGTACACTCTCCCCCTAAGACTTGCAGTAACACCATTATCCAGAAAAGACTCTCTACAGTCTTGAATCTTTCAATAAATAGATTTTGATTCTTGACGAGTTTCTGTTAAAGGCTTGGTTACTTTCCTGCTTTTTTAAAGCCCTGCACTATTTACACCCGACTGCTGTAATAAAACATGTTATTTCATACAGGACTGCATTTATGCAGCCATTAGTGAAATCTTCAGTTATTGTTCTTCCTTGCATATGTTATCAGAGAGTACCACAGGTAACATACTTCACCATAAATAGCCTCAAGTAAGAAGCCCCACATTCATATGCAAACTGCAGGTTTGCAATTCTGTGAAGTCTTAGTATAAACACAAAGAAGTTTTAAATTTTTTTAATTTTAAGCTTTTATTTACCTAAGATTTTTTAGGGATCAGTTCTACAGTGGTAATCAAGATTTAATTAACAGTGTCACCCCGTATTACCACCTCAATATACCTTTCTTACTTCATATTCAAACTAGTATTGCCCCAAGTTGTTTAGTGTCTTGCAGATGTACCAGCTCGGGTCAGCTCTAGCTACAGTGCACAATGTAGAGATTCCCTGTGAAAGTTAAAAGTATTTTGGGAAATTGAATGCAAACAGCTGCTAAATAAATTTTCAATATCTTCCTACAAGCTACATATTAAGAATATCACCTATTTAAAATACTGTAATTATTTTAAATATAGATCTGTGTATTACACCAGCTGTCTCATTTAGCTTGATGCAGAACTCTCTCTTTGAAAGCTACATAATGGATGTACTGCTACTGTCACTAACATTTAGTCAGCTCAATTCCTCTGAGGGTCTTAATAGATAGCAAAAATATTTAAGAAAGGGAAACATATCCATCTGGTTCTATTCTAGGGAGCACTTAACAGCTCAATTATACTGTCACTTCTATATTAAAGGACAGGACAACACGCATCCCAATTTCAAGAGCCCAAGCCACTGTTTGCTTGTTACTATAACAGACAGTAACGGCAGCCTTACAGCTAGATAACATTAGATCAAGCAAATTTCAGATTGCACAAAGAATTGCTAGTTTTAGATGGTTTCTACTATCTGTACTTATTAAAAAAAAAAAAAAAAAAGTCCAGAAAACCTTACGTCCAATATTTCAGAGAGGACTCTACATAGTTTGTTTAGTTTCCTCACGTTCTTATAAAACAATGTAGAAGTATAAGTAGAAGGAAAACTTACAATTCATGAAGATTCCCCCTTTTGTCTAAGACTGAAGACCAGCTGAGTTTTAAACCACTCACAGATGACTGATTTGACGTATTACATAAACCCCAACAAATGTAAAATCTAGTATCTAGAAACTAAAGAATATTTGCTACCAATTGCTCCAGATTGGCACCTGTACTGTTCCAACAAGCTACTGTCACATTCTGTGAAATATATTTTACCACAGAGCAAGCACAGCTTATTGCGAATCCTCTGCAACTTTGTTTCCATTACCATGTGTGCACCACTGAGATTTGCTTAGCTGCCCTTTCCCCCCCACCTCCATTCTTCAAACTATTCTACCAATGGCTAACAGCAGACCCACTAAAGACAACAAATTAAATTGCTATGCCCTAACACATATGTATGTATGTATATCCATACATATGTAAAACCAACAGCGACTTCTATTCTTCCTCACCGCTGATTTCCCCCAACTCTTATGTCTGGTGTCCAGCATCTACCTGGTTAAAACAATACTCCCAGAAAAATCATAATGTCTTGAATGCATTTAAAGTAATTTCACAAATTTTTCTCCCTCTTAACTGACATTAAAAGTTCAACATGTTATTTTTCAAATGCCAAGTACTCTTGCAATTTCTATTCATTACCTATTTCATTTCACAGTATCTTCCAAAGCATGCAAAGAATAGAAGTGATAAAAAAGAAGTACTCGTGCAGTTTACCCTTCAAAAATACATGATGGAAATCTCACCTACATAAATCATGTGTTCATAAAAAAACAAACAAACAAACAAAAAAAACCCCAACAAAAACCAAAATAACAAACCACAAAAAAACAAAACCCAAACAAAACACAACTGTCTCCCTTTTCAAGGTAAAACAGTAGCAATACAAGCTCAGATTAAATTCTTGCATACAATAATGGGATTATTTTACTCTTTTCTACATAGAGAAAATAACTGAAAGGGCCGTATGTGTTTATTCCAAAGTAAGAATTCCCTTTTCAAGTTAATTTAACCATGAAAACAGTGAGTATTTTATTCTCATATAGTGACAACCAATGCATATTAGTCTCACTTCATCTCTTAACAGATAATTAAAACCCCCTGCTATTTCAGGGAATTCAATGGTCAGGCTAACTCTGTTTTGACCAAAGTTTACAGTAAACTCAATAACAACCTATGCACTGGAAAAACATGTCTATGTTATGAAATAAGCATGGTATAACTTCTTTTATAAAAATATAATTTTCTTTATTTAAACTTATCAACTACCAAAAGAGTGTAAATGTTGCTTCAAACATATCAACAAAACAAGTTCCTATTTAGAGCCAATAACATCTCTAAACATATAGACAATTCCAAGGACTCATTTTATAACTCTGGGGATGAGAGCAAGAAAACTGCCTGAATATTAAAATGTGTGTCATATTAAGCATTCCTCCACAAATAAGGTTACTGTAAATCACATATTCTGTCAAGTATGATCAGATAAAGGTGTAGTTATTTGATAATCTAACTCCCATAACTTTAATTGTGACACTGAAAACACGTTACTTACCTTTCATGATTTGGCAACTCTTGCCTGGACTGAATAGCTTTGATTAATTCAATAAAAAACTCTGGTTTTATAATTGGTCGACCACAAATCAAAGCACATATAGTCTGAAAAGACAGAAAATATGTATTTAGTGTATGGAAGCAGTTCAGCTAGAATATGGTTCAACTGACATAAGGTTTTTAAGATCTTGCGTGTGGAAAACATCACACAAACAAATAGAACAATACTGAATTTTGCTACTGAAAACCAGGATAGTTTTGCTTTTAATTACTTTCTTGAACAAAGTTATGAAAATGTACAAGGCCAACTGCTGAAAATCAGTAACAGTCTTCAAAATTGGCTTTTTTCATTTTCTTTCCCTCCAACTTCCCATCAACATACACCTCTTTCTAAACTTGGAAGAGCTGACTTCACAGCTTTGTAGAGGAAAATCTCGAGCAGGTCTAGAATTTAATTCGCATTTGTGGGAAAACTGCAAAGCAATGCCATCAATATGTGAAAGCTCAACATACCTTAACAGTAACTTTTACTGATACCATTACAAGATGAGTACACTCTTTTGTCCATTCATTCACTACAAGACCTCCAAGCTGCTGGATGGCTTGATTTAAAGCAGTTTTCTGAGCAACATCTAAACATGAAGAGCAGACAACCAAAGGTTCATACTCTACTCTGAAAAGAACAAGTAAAAGGGAATTGCTTTAGTTATTTCAGCCAATCATTATCATGAACAGAGCTGACTTAACTATCATGTTTGTATCTCAGGGAAATTGGGGCAGGGCGGAGACAACAAAAAAAAAAAAACAAAAACCAAAACCCAAACCCCCCCTATAACTCTTACCTAGACAAAAGACTGTGCTTTAAAGTTTCCTGAAGAAATTAAACACTGATTTTTACTCAGAAAAATTGACAACATTTTGACTTGATGTCTGAAATATTTCTAACAACTTTTGGGTCTTTCACAGACATCACATAGAACTAGTGCTTCAAGAATACTGTAAGGTGAGTGAATATCAGAAGAAATTGAACACATGCTTCCAAAGGCAAAAGTACACGCAACAGCACAGTCCACAAAGAGATTAGTATTTAAAAAAATATAAGTGTTGTAGAATGCAAGTTTAAGTAATGTTTTTTCCTAACATTGCTATTACCCTTGACGATAAGCCTGTTTATATTTGTAGGTCTTCTACATATAATTACAGCATGTAAAATTCCATGATTTGATTTGGTTTAGTCTACAAAGCAGGAAGAAATTTAAATAATCTTTCTGGCAGAACAGTCGCAATGTATCTGTGTCCTGGTTTCAGCTGGGATAGACTTAATTGTCTTCCTAGTAGCTGGTACAGTGCTGTGTTTTGAGTTCAGTATGC
>JAVJGG010000029.1:26263825-26324755 GCA_035590195.1 Aviceda cuculoides
GCCGCGCGCCGCGCTCTGCCCGCCCCCCGGGCCCCGCTGGTGGCCGCCCTCTCCCTCACGGCTTCCCGCGCCGGCTGCGGGGTCGTCGCGACCGTCGTCGTCGCGATAAGGCCCCTCTGCTCGCCTCCTCGCGCCCCTCCTGCCCGCTGGGGCGCCGGCTTGTGTCTGGGCGTCCTCGGGTGACTGCTCTTTCCACCAACGCAGTGACGCGGGGGGGGTTTCTAGCGGTCCTGGGTGGGTCCTTCTGGGCCGGGTGCTGGAATGGAGACGTGCTGCTGCCTGGAGCTTTCGCCTACCTGGGGAGAAGATGCGTGAATAATTACAGGCGAAGGCATTTAACAATGAGCAAGAAACGTGTTGTTCATTTCGGGAGAATGGTTTGCGCGGCGTACACGATAAGCGCGATCTGAAGGTTTACCACGCGAGTTGAACTAATTTTATTGCTGTATGTCAGTTTTCTTTTGCACATGTATAGCATAAACTTACATTTCCTTTTCATGGATATACAGCAGATTGTGGAGAATGGTCATGTTCAAAAATACACTTCGGCTAATGCTAAAATACCGTCCGTTTAACGCCTGCGTGATACTCACGCTGCAAGGCAGGTGTTCTACTCTTACGGCAACTACTGCGTATCCTCCTGAACTTTTTATAGTTTAATATTTAAAACAAGACGTTAAGAATAAAAGGGTTCTGATCATTAAATGAGAGTTAAAGTAGAGCAGAAGCTGATATATTATCTGACAGTTGGCTTCTACAGTGCTTGCCACAAAGTAATGGCTCTCTTAAACTGTACATTAATCATCAACAAGAAGTTCAGAAATGTCTGTTTCAGTCCAAAACCTCTTATTACCAAATAAATAGCTTTCATACTATTGGAATGAGCAAAGAAATGTCTTTGACAAGAAAGTCCATCACATCTAAATGAAGTTAGTTTACACCTTCTCCCCCGTGAGTTTAGTTTATTGCAATTGCCCACCCTCTACTTGAAAAAAGCACATAGGGCAACTTTGCAGGTAAACGTACTGCAAAGTATATTTCAAGTTATGTATGTTCAGTACGTATTGTCAAGCATATAGTAGCTTTAGAAAAGCAAAATGTCCCTTTGATAAAGTGATCAATATTTGTCAATGGGGCATGTTATAAAAATGATCACAGGCAAAAGCTATACGACTAAAAGGTAAATCTGGCAAGCGACAGTTCTTTTACTGTCAAATTCACAGCCTGTGTCATCTGCAAAACACAGTAAGTTAAACAAGGGGAATAAATTTTATGTTCCGATTTCCTGGTGGTGAACGGTCTGCTGCTTTCAGAACATAGATAAAAGGTTATGTTGCCTTTTGGGTTCAGAAATTGTGTACTGCCTTACTGCAACCTGTTGACTTGCTTTTATGCCAGACAGCTTTTCTGTCGTTGCAGACAGTAAGGTCTTCTCAGACCCACAGCTGTACATCGACTGAAATTCCCTTCTCTGACAGAACCAGTACCCGTGCCTACATTCAAGTGTCACTGCACAAAGTTTATGCAGCTCTTTACATTTCTCAGTTTCTCTCGTTCTGGTACCAGCTGCATTCTCGCTATCCAAGAAGGAGTTCCCAGGCGATCTTTCTGGTTCTTTGTGCTGTGTGTATTATTGACCTTTTGAGTCTTCATTTGTACCCTCTATTGTACTGCGTGGGGCTTCAGCCGTTTATTTCTGCCCCATTTACCTGACCCAGCCACTGACTAAACCATGAAGCCCCATCCTTGCTTTGGCAATACTGGCAGCCTCTCCTTCCTGTTCCCCCACTATCCCCCACCCCCAGACAATATTATATTTTCTTTACCTTCCCAGACACAGTGGAAGGAATTCGGACAAAATACATGAAGCCCCAACCTTATGCTATCTTTTATTTTTTTTTCCTTTGCCTATCTTCATAAAATTAAGACTCTTTGCTCTTTGAGAAAGAATTATCATTTTCTGTATGTCTTTGTAACGACTAATACAATGGTGTAATGTGTTTTCTAGTATGTGCTGTGACAATATGCATTTCAAACTAAAGCAGGATGATCTAACCAAGCAGTATAGTGGTGGCATGCTAAGAAATCAGTGCTTAAGCTATTTCTAGCTCCCTTGTTTGTGGGTGATCAGTAAGTAGTCACTTTTGGGGTGCTTTTTAGCAAGATCTATGATGAGAATCTTTGTTAAAACCACTTAAAAAAATTGGTAAGGGGAAAAATGTTCAATTTCAGGTCTTTGAAAAATAGACAAACTTATAAGAAACTGGCTGTGATTGGAAATCAGGAAAAATACATTTTACGTAGAACCCGCAGTGATGGAGAAAATGAGTTTGTAATCATACTGATTTTAATTTTTCATGTATTTGCCTTTATTGCTTACATAAGAGCTTAATGTGTCCAAGCTTTAGTTGTTTCAAAATCTTCTATGTCTATACTGTTGTTAATGAGCTGTTAATAGCATCTAATGCAAACCATGGTAAAAGTTACTGTGAGATTGTGAATAGAAGTTCAATAATGAAGTCAAATTGCTATTCCTTTTTTTTAATTGATATGTTTACATAGGAGTTATCATACTGGCTTAAACCATAATACAGTTTCCTGTTTCACTAGTAAATATATCCCAGTGCTTCAGCTGATGTTAACTCCAAATAAGTTTCTTCCTGATTTCTTTATGTACTAAGCGGTTTGATCTATACTGTTGTTGATAGGGACACTGTATTTACGTTAATAACTGAATTTCTTTGATAATCAATATGAATAAATTACATATGATGTGAAAAACATTTCTTTTGATAAGTTTTGAATTTTCCACACTTTGGATATTTCCCCATATTTTGTTGTTGTGTTTTAAGATAGCAAGAATAGAAATGTCTGATCTGGCCTCTCTAGAGCAACTGTTATTTTGTATGTCCATGCATAATACTCTTGATTTTAAACTTACTAATTTCTCTTCATAGGATATTTTCAGTGTTTTTCGTTGTTCACATTTGAACCCTTTCCAGTTCTTTGGTATCCTTTTGGAGAGTGGGTCACCTGTACCTCGTGGGGTTTTTTTCTGGTAAGGTCACATCAGTAGTTTTTATAATCCTATTACACTGGCTTTCTTCTAATTCTCTTCCATTGTTTCAGCAGCCTGTTTTATTATTTTTATTTTGATTGTAGTGATGTATTGAGCAGAGATTTTCACTAAACTGCTGAAGTGGTGCCCTGGTTCCTTCCTGAGGTCAAAGCATCTGGTGTTCTTTCCCATTACGACATAACAGATCTACTGGATGACTTCCATTAAAGAGAGGCAGTCCTACCACCTCCCTTGCAGCTGACACTGGCATTCATATGCCTCAGTGATCCAGTGCGTGGAACTACACCGTTTAAAAAAAACAGTCCTAGTTTTACCAGTAAAGGGTTGATTTTTCCTCTTGGTTTGCTCCCTGAGCAGCGATGGCTGCTGCTGTTGTTGCAAGGAGAACAGAGGAGCACATGGCAGAGGAAGGAGGAGGTAGAAGTATGGAATGTGTGCTTTCTGCAGGGATATGCGTCAGATCAGCTTAACTAGCCTAAAACTATGCAGAGTTGTAACAGGAGTATTAAGATGAGTATAAATGCAGGATGGATGGAAATGTATATGTAAGCATAAGGTGAAAGAGCGAAACAAAGGGTTAAAGAAATGGCCTGTACTGATAACGAAGGACACCGTTTCCAGGACACCATTCCCAGCAGTATCTCTGTGCCACAGCACAGATGACTTGCCAGCGGAAGACCTTGCATCCTAACAGCAGGAGGATGGCAACAAGGTTGTAGTATATCACATACACTGTTCTTTTTCCTGTTAGCCAAACACGAGAAGAGACTGCAGGCAGACATTTCAGACCTATATTCCAAACAAGGAAAAACAGACAATGGGCAGCAATATGGCCCAAGATTTATGGAAGGTGAGGTAAGCAAGATCCTGAGGCAAAGGACTGTCTTGTCATAGCTAATGATTCCTGAAGGATATCCTAAAAGATCTGCTCAAAAAAATAGTTTTTTTACTGCTAATTAAGAACGACTCCTGAAATGGAGCAAGGACTTGGTAGCTGATGGCCCTTGTCCTTATTTTGCACATAAGTTATCCTGGCCAGACCATTTGGACAGATAGGTCTTGGTGCTTGTGATTAAGTGAGCGTTGGAGTGTGAGTGAGTTAAATCTGTGGGAGAATAAATGTCAGTGGGTAACATCAATTTATCTGGAGATTCTGTAGGTAACTGTTACCTTCCCCTTGCCTTACACATTGAGTTTTATCACACTAAGTTCCCTACAGTTGCACCTCTAATTCGAAACCTCATAAAACACAGATTGTATTCTGTTGCATTTATTTTAGTATGTGTGTTTGTTATCTATCATCATTTAAACTTGATTCGGCATTTTTGGGGTCTGCTTACTCATGTTGGTTAGATTAACAGTTCTGCATGATTCCAAGTAACCTAAATAACTGCAGATTTTATGCCATGATACTCACCCCAGTTTCTGGATGATTAACAGCTATACCATAACATAGGACCAAGTCCATTCTTTTGAGACACTTTGCAGTTAACTCTTTGCCATTAATGAAATTTGTTATAATGAAATCAATCATTTAATCCACTATTTTGCATTGTTTATTCTCATCAGGTTTTGATCTATGACTGTCTGTGTCTTAGGGGGTTTTTTGTTTGTTTGCTTCAGGAGGAATTCTTCCCTTACTTCAGGCTTTGAAAGAACTTCTGTTCTGTTATCTGGATGAATAGATCTGGAGCAAGAACTAGATCATCATCAGTAGTAGTTGTTCTGTTCTGTTTTGTACATGATGCCTGACATGAGTTTTGCTTATCATTTGTAGTAGGATTAGATTTCCAAATTTGTGTGAGACTCCTGTTTGATTCAAGTAAATTCTTGAAGCTCATTGTTTCTTCATAATGTTTTATTATCTTTTCCTCCAGCAATAAGCATGTTTTTGGAGACTCAGAGATTTTCTTATCCTGTAAGATATATCTAGGGGTTTTGCTTCCTTATTTTGGGCTTTAGGGACCTTCTTCATGTTACTGAAATCTCCTTTTTAATAGGGTAAGTTTAACAGGGAGGAGCATGCATTGTGGAGCATGAACTCTTCACCTATACGAAGGGGCTCCTCATATTTCTTCCTTTTATCTTACCAGTCCTACATTTTACCATTTTCTCATTGATTGGTTCAGAAAATAGCTTATGACATCTGTCACACACATGACAAGGGTTTCCATGGTTTGTTTCCCCCATCCTGCTTCCCCTGCCAAAAATTCTGTATGCATCCTAGATCCACATATACCTTCCCATCGCTCTTATTCCCTTCTCTTTCACTGTGTTGAATTGTCTTGAGGATTTGCCCATCATTCACACTGGGGAGAAAACCAACTGGTGCCAGTCATGAACACATTCCCACTCTTTGTTATAGGATTAAGGAGTTTAGAAAATAACACAGTTAAACTTGATGCATAGCTGTGCACCTTCTTCCTGGCATGCATGCATAATTCTGTGATAATTACATGATCAGGTACTGTTTAATAAAATACTGTATAGCATTGTAAGACTGTTTTTGTATTATTGTAAAATAGTGTTATTTGGGCATTGAAGTTCCTGTGGTGCCAGGCACCACACAAACATGGGCTGAAAAGATTATCTGCAATCCTAAATGTTTGCAGTGTAAATATAATACAGTTGAAAAGAGAAATTATGCACAGATGAGAAGGGAAATACTAGGAGTCAAGGGAGAACATTCATACTTCAGGCATCCAACTTGTGTACCTGAATCAAAAGACTTCTCTCCCTAGGCCATTTCCACAGCTTATCCAGAGACTCCTTCAGAGGACAGTTTGGAATATTTTAGGAGTTCTGTCATCAAAACCGCTCTCAACAGGAGCCTCTCTCCATTTACTGTATAGGAGGATCTCTCTTCTACATCCTACACTTGCCTACTTTAGAAGCTTAAAAATAGGTGGTGTGTATATACCTTCTTATTGCACATTTTGCTCATAGGGGCATCTTAGTAAACTGAATTTCAGAGAAAGCTTTGAAAAACAGCAATGAAGTATGTTTTCAAATATTTAAGGGAGTTTCCCTAAAGTGTAAGGTGTAAAACAGGAAAAGGTGGAAGAGGTTTGTTTGAAAATATTACATGTGGATGAGAGAGGAGCTGGAAGCTGGACTCCTGACACTGAATGACAGGTGGGAGATAGGAAGGGAAGAGATTCAAGAAGCATGTCCAAATTTTTTTCATTTTTGTTTTTCGGTAACATGTGTGAGGTTTTAAAAATGTTTTAGCCAAACACAAAATAATAAACAAATCCCACAGTATGATCTAACGGTCTTTTCAGCTTTATGTTTCATGAAAATTGGCCTAGCTTCCAGTGTGAGCAAACCACAGCTGGCTTCCTGGGGTGATTAAGGAGCGATAGGCGCGGTGGTGATAAGCGAGGAAGGGCCTTGAAAGTGAAGACAAGTAAGAGATATTACAGGAGAAGGCAGGGAGAGCTGTGGAGACAGCAATGTGTTCTCCAAGAGATCGACTAGGAAAAGGGTCTCTGCAGCAGTTTTCTGAATGAATGCGAGTGAGATTGGGCTGCATTTCTCAAAAGCAGAGAGAAAAATGTTGCTGAATCAAAACACGGCGATGGTGATGATAACCTGATTGAATGCTTCAGCTGATTGGAAGAATTAAGAAAAATACCATCTTGGAAACGTTGCACTGAAAGTATCTGCAAATTATGAATATCAGTCTTGGGATTTGGAGTAAATTCAGGATCTAAGGTGATGCTGGAGTTGTGTGTCTGAGCAATAGGCGTGGTGACGGTGTAGCTGTGTGGCTTTGTGTGTGTCACCAGCAATTAAGTAATTCATATGAAAACCTTAAAGATCTGTCCTCAAATATAATTGTATTGTTTATTATTTGGAGTTCCTCACTCCTATGATTGCCTGCCATGTAGCATTGCTTAGAATATTTCCCCACCTGCCACCAAGGACTGGACGTTAATTGTTGAGTTTGATTTGTAATGTCGCAGTGGGGTGGCTCGCGTGAAAAGGTGTGTTTTGTATTTGCTGGGAAGGCACTGGTCTTTTTATTTGGTTTATAATAATAATGAACACCGGGTACAGTAATTTTTTTTACAATTTTTAAAAATTAAATTATGGAGCCAAGTCTTCTAATAACTATACTCTATAGTACTTCAGTAATATAATTAATTGGTTCAATTCCTTATTCTGATCCTGCCTGATGATGTAAGAATTCTCCCCAGGAGGAGGAAGCTTTCAGTTTGCTTGAGGTTTTATAGCCAGGTCCCATACCAGCCGCAGTCATCCTTTCCTTCCATCTTCAGCATGTCCCAGAACTCACAGGTTGAGAAGGGGGACCGGAGAAAGGGCAGAGGAGATAACATCTGCTCTTGGCAAATTTTCCACTGGTGTATGGTTGTATGGGTATGGTAGCAAGCAGGTGTGAATTAGAATTGTTTCTAGGCTTTTCTCACTTAAACCAGAGATGAGGCAACTTTAGTATCAGGGAGGCGTAGCCCAAAGAAAAAAAAAAAACAAAACAGCTTTTTATTTTCTTTCTTGTCATTTTTACAATGGATACATTTCCACCAGGTGTGGAAATATAAACCGTTAATGCATTTTTGCAAGAGGAAGAAGAAAGATTCTTTTGGGTGTCTAGCAGTTAGGTGTCGGGATTAAAATATTAAAGTATGTACTATGCTCAGGGAAGAGAAATTTTTAAATTGCCTTTCTTCAGAAATGTAATGACCCTTTGGAAAGGAATTTTATGTTTGTAGCCCTTGAGTAGTTTCAGGTTATTCGGAGACAGAGCAGTGATGGCCAGGTGCGGCCGTAAATGACTTTTTGCTTGCTAAAAAATTGTGGCTTGGTGAGCAAACGCGCTTCGCGGCATCCGCGGTCAAGCAGCGCAGTCGGTCTGCGGGGCCGTGGCGGCCGGTGGGGCATCCCCCTGCCCCCCCGCGCTCGCCGAGCGACAGCCGGGCTGTGGTCTGCAGCTCTCTTGAGAGAAAATAACCAAAATTACTCCTAAGTGGGGTGGTACGGGTTCTTTAAGATGTACCAGTGTCTGACGTGCGTGTGGTGTGCAAGTGGGAATTCCAACATTGAAATGGAAATAAAGATTTTTTATATCTAGCCCGAGCTAATACCAACGCTGAGAAGACAAAACCGTTACCTTCGCCCACAGATTTCGGAAGTCAGGTCTGTCTTGCGTATCTGTGAGTCTCCTCGTATATAAGTAGTCTAATTAAAGCCCGTGGCACATCTTGGCAAAAAGGGCGTCTAAATGTCCATGTGCATAGTGAATAGAAAGCTTTGTATACGGTATTTTTTTTCCACCTAGAAATAATAACAATTTGAGTCCTTACCTCTCCATCAGCGTCATAGACAAATCAACATCTCTTTCAATGAATTTCAGATGTTCGTGTCCTCACTTATCTTGGAATAATTTTTAAACTTATTATTTCTTATAAAGGATCTTGTTGCATCTTAAGGCATCAAGTAAGAGAAGTAAAAGTAATTGGAGAGAGTTGACTCTCCTGAACAATTCTTTTTAAATTACTTTATTTGACAGCGTGTTTATACTAGCTTGTCTGGTTACGTGCTGATCTCTGAAGTCATAACTACTACAGTAAAGGGAAGAACTGTATCATACTCCCGGAGAACCTCATACTGCCTTTGGTCTGGCTCTCTCGAAGTGGTGGTACTGGTGAAGCTGTGGGGGGCACTGGCGGGGGTGGAGTGCTGCTGCTCAACTGGGGTGACACGACGCTCCGTGGGGTAGCCCGTGGCTCTCTGTGCTTTTTCCGCCATAAACCTGATATTCCTGTAGTGTCTTTGCTGCTGCTGCTGCACATTCCTGTTGTATTAAAGCCTGTACTTCAGTAGGCAAACCTCCGTACAAAGTAGACATTTTTTTGAGACAGTACGTTTTCTCGTTGGCAGTTGTGTATGATACTAGGTGTATGCTACCGTGAGCTTTTATTAGTGCGTTAGGGAGAAACGTCGGCATAAAAAGTGGCTTCATTTAACACGCTGCCAAGCTAGAACTTCTCACAGCCTTCAGATAGGCATAACAGTGAATGTTTTTATAGAAATGACATTACTTTCTGTCGGTTTTACAGTATTTTAAAATATGGTAAGATCATCTTATTTTAGTTTTTGCCACCATGTTACTAAGAGGCTAAAAATCTACATGTCTAGAAATGAAGAGCTGATGAAGATAAAAATATCACCTTTATTGATTTTAGACCGCTCTCTTTTATTTAAAATAATAAAACAAATTATACATAAATATGAAAAAGCAGCAGCACGCAGGAGGCGAGCAAACGCACTGCAGGTACTCGTGTTTGCCTGAAGGGGAATATGCTGTGATCAATTAATGCTGTATAAACCTCCTGATGTAAGATATCACCATAGCCTTTCCTGTAGCTGCAGTGTTTTGTGGTAAAAATGTAAACCTTGTCGTGGTCTAGACAGTCAGATTATTTTTCTGGGACTAGTTTGGTGTCTCTTTAATTAGAGCTGTGCGCTGTGTTACCTGATTTCATCCTTTTTCTGTTTACATATTTAGGCTCTAATCCTGCCGCTGGATTTGTTCAAACGGACCTCAATGGCCATGGGCCCTGGCTGAGTTGATGGGACTCTGGATGACTGCAAGTTTCTACTCTGAAGATCTGATTGTAGGCCTGAACCTGAATTTCTGTTTTATTCCCCTGTCTATTTGCTTCTAATTCATGAAAATTATCCTACATAATGGTATTGTCTTTGAGTCTCACGTACATCTACTTTAGTAGCATTCAGATACCGTGTGCTTGGGATGTTGTCAGGCATCATTAAAATATTTCCGTTGTGTTGTGTGCCAAAAGCTCATGATTGCCGTCATTATTGTGCTGTATTTTTACATTCAATGGCTTCCTACCTAAAAGGAAGGGGATCATCACCTGTGTTTTCAATCGTTGTGGTATTTCTCTTAACTTAGGTTTTGAAGTTAGAGTAACTGTTGGAACTCTATTCAGGTCATTTTTAAAATGTTGGTAGATTTGGGTTTTATTTGTTGGATACAAAGTACATCTATTTCATTTTATTTTGCAACATGCTATTTTCTTAGCAGCTTACTATTACTGAAAGCTTTCAATATGATGATACTCTGTGATGTAGACCAATGAAATAAGTAGGAAAAGGCATTAACTTTTACTAGCTCTCCTGTTGCTTTTCTATTTCTGTGGCTGTGGTTACATGACATACTGTACAGCTGAGAGCGAGGATTTTTTTATTTTCATGAACCAGAGAATATCTTTTGTTTACACTGAGTGCTCTTCCCTGTCCTATTCCATATGACCGTGTTGCAGTTTCGCTGAGTACTAAATAACCCTGGTAAAAGTTGGAAAGGACTTTGAAAAATCACGTTAAAAATAGAGTCTGAGGGGAAAAATGGTTATGCTCCGTCTCTACGCCTGTTAGTGTTTATATTGTATAGCCTTTTTAAAGCATGTATGTAGCAGTATAGGATAATTAATGGATTAGAAGATCTAAAACTTTCTCTGCATATGGAGAATTGGAAATAGCTTAATTTTTTTTTCTTTGTAGGCTTATTATGATGATATCTAAGAGCTTCGCGGTATTTGATGAATTTTTGCGTATTCCCAGAACAACAGAAAAGCACCGCTGTCCTGTTTGACCAAGGAGAAAAACGAGCCACCCGTTCAGTCAGTAGCTAAGTCGATGTTACTGAGCTCTCCCGCCTTTTAACCTTGTGCCTCCAGCTCCGTTTCTCCTTCAAAAGCCAAAGCTCCCATTATAATCGGCTGCTTTGCATTTCTACGCAGAAGGCCCAAGGTGTTTGGGTTTGGACTTCCAGAAAAAGAGGAAGACAAGGTTGGTGGCCACCTGCCAAGGTGCCTGGTCTGGCCGGCTCCTCCTCCGCAGAAGCCGAGGGCAGAGCTGAGTGTTCCTGTGTGGCGTTCAACTGCCTTAACCACATGCCCATCACTCTCTTCCTGTAGTTGTCTGTCTGGTTCTCTGCACAACTTCTACGGCAAACGCATGTGCCAGCCTATAAATAATCTAATTCGATACACAACCCTGATTCACTTCCTGAGCAGCGTGTGTCCTGCACGCGCAGGGCAGCCACGGTCCTGTGGAAAAATTCAGCAAAGTGGGTGAAGCCAAATATTAAGGCTATTAAGTATTTAGACTTTGCAATGCAACAGCATTCTTTTAACGTAGCTTATTATAGCTATAGCTTGAAGTATTTTTAACAAGGAATGAGAAAAAAATGAGTGCTTTCAGAACTGGTTGCAAGTGTTTCCCTGACTAGCACGTGAACGTGAATGTTCAGCTCAGTGAAATACAGAACATCAGCCGGTCGGAGAAGGCTGGACACCTCTAGGGAGGAAGGGAAGGAAGAAGCCTGGGTAGTAAACGCCATGGGTGTACCCGGTTTGCTTTCGAGTCTCGGGGACTATTTTGGGAGAGTTTACCCTAGCTTTTGTTTTCTCTTCAGCATTCCCAGCCCAAGAAATCAGTTCCTCTGGAGTTTCTCAGTGCAATAGGTGTTGGGGGTGTGCGGTGTGTTGCTATAGTCTGCTAATAGTGTAAATAAAGAAATAGAAATCAAAGGTGTTTTTTTCTCCTACCTATGTTTTTCTGTCAGAAAACAAGAGGAGGCACTCCTCAAGTCTTCCCATTTTCTCCCAGATGAATTTCAGGGGTGATGTGTATGATCCTTGGTCTCAAAAATAGGTAGCAAAAACTTTTATAATAGAAAATACTGCTCTGGGCTTGCCCCTTAAATCTTCTTCCCAGTCAAACTGTAGTGTCCTGTTGTGTTTGTAAGTTACCAAGGTAGACTCCAGTGCCAGAGCAGTGGTGTTGGGAATCACAACCTCATCTCTTTATCTTGTACATTAGACTTAATTGGGATGATGTATTTTTTTCAGAGAAATCTTGCCGGACCGTGGGTTAGGTTTCAGTTTTTGTTAATGTTCTACCTTATTCATGGATGACAGAGATTTGGTGACTGGGCTAGTGATTTGCTATGAGGAAAACAAAGCAACCTCATACTTTGCTTTTGCATATATATCTCTGGGTTATGCAGTCTTTTCCCACAAGTAATGCAGCAAATTTAGATGTCCTGTAAATGGCGCCGGAGATGATACCGAGATCTACAGATCTACAGGTAGTTAGGAAAATTTTCATCAAGCCATTCACTGAAATTCATAAAAATCCAAACGCTTGCAAAAGTACATCGGTTCCACTGGCACTTTGTTGTAAAGAAAAAATTAAAACCCTGCTTTTAACTTTTTTTTTTTTTTTTTTTAATAAAGATCAGTTTTCAAAGTTTCACAGCTTTAGAGAAATTGTGGGAGCGGGAAGAATCGGTCTTGATAGGGCAGAATCACCTTAAGCCAATATCTCAACTCAGCCCTTCGTATCGTGAAACCAGGGTCTGAAACTGCTGCCTGTCATATCAGATAATATTGTCATTGATTTATTATGTTACTTCATCCTTTTCATGGTTTGTAACCTTTTGGCAGGGATTGTGTTTATTTTCTTCTCTGGTTTGGGGTTTTGGGGGGTTGGGGGGGGGTTGGTTTGTTGAGGGGTTTTTTTAACCAGCAGCACCTAATGTGAGAGAGCCCTGATCCATGACTTGGCTTCCAGGTACTAGGACAGTACAAGTAGTAATCATGCCTGCTGCTAAAAATTTTCTACCTTATTTCCATTTGCATTTGTTTGCCTTCAGCTTCCAGTCATTGATCCCTGTTATGCCTTTCTCTGATGGATTAAAGAGCTCTTTAGTACTTACTATTTTCTCCCCAGGAAGGTGCTTTTACCCTGTAATCAAGTTACTTCTCAATCTTGGTTTGGTTTTTTGTTGTTGTTGTTTTTTTTTTTTTAAAAAGCTAAACAGATTGAGCTTTTTATGGTTCTCATTATTTTTTCACATTCTTGGATGATTTTTGTGGCTCTTTTCTATTTCTTCTCTAATTTTTCTTTAAAGAAGAGACATAAACCTGTATTTTTCTAGTCACATACACAGAAGTAAAATTGCTTCACTAGTTACTCCTGTGTTAGTATGGTCAGAAATTTATGTTTTTGCAAGGTCAGATAAAATAAACAACTATTTAATATGACTTCAGCACATCTGAGTATGTAATTATTAGAGGACAGAAAAGGATGGACCATTTTAAAAACATTTAAATGCTTCATAAGCTTCAAAAGGGCTATCAGCAAGAGTGGGTGTGCAGGAGGGATTGCAAAAGTATTTGTGTTTGTGTTGAGGTTTTTAAGGAGATAGGCGTGAAATAAAAATAATAATTGTAAAACAACAATAATACAACAAAACCTTAAGTGCTATGGATAACACTGTAATAAGTAGTTGCCAAAATTTTGTAGGATTGAATGCAAAACCTTTGTCAGTTACAGACTATGCAGGCCACTGGAAATAGAGACTGTGAATGGACATCAATGTATGCATCCCTTATATCCGTTTAATCCCATAAGTAGCCACTTGCCAATATTTGGAAACCCTAGAACAGTTATGTGATCTGTTAGGCTGTAATAGAAGAAATAACACAGTATCAAGAATTTCTTTTGTTACAAAAGCTGTCACCATTAAGTCGTATAAGAGTTCAAACAATCAAAATCCACAGCTTCAAAGGGGCTCTTGAGTAGTGAAGAGGCTTCAGTATTTCTTACCAAAGGAGTGGCTATTCATTTTGATCTTCATCCGTACTTTAGGACAAGGTTGAGTTAAATTTACCCTGAGGAGACTAATCAGATGCCTGCCTGGTCAAAGCATCACGGCATACCCAATGACTTTTATGCGTATCATGCAGATCAGCATCTGAATTGAATCCGCACTCCCAGATCCACACTTATCCCTCATGGAAACCATCAGATTTTCATTATATTGAACTACAGACTGTTTAAACACTCAGTGCTGTAGATCAGTGTAATGCAAGTTTGTCTAACATTGTGTCTTACACAAATTTGGGGTCACCACATTGACTTTCTGTCCGACTTGTCTTGCTTTTTTACTTCGAAAAGAGTACTCCTTTCCATTGTAGCAGCATTCCTTCAGTGAAACTTGGGGCATATTCAATAAGGGACTTAATTTGTTTCAGCAGAAGTAAAGTTCATGGAAACATGGTAAATGAGGAAAAAAGGAGAATTAAAATGATGTAAA
The DNA here is from genome assembly GCA_035590195.1 of Aviceda cuculoides. Lineage (NCBI taxonomy): Eukaryota > Metazoa > Chordata > Aves > Accipitriformes > Accipitridae > Aviceda > Aviceda cuculoides. Next base: position 26,278,057 of record JAVJGG010000029.1, read on the forward strand.
AGACTTACAATCCTCTAAAACTCCTGAAAAAGGTGTAAGGGTGAATAAGGACAGAATAGAAAGCCAAATGGCCTCTAGTTAAGACAGTACTAATCTAAATAGATTTAGACTACAAGTGTGTGTTAATGAGAAAGTTAATAGTAAGATTTTGGTAGCACTGGGTGACTTGGCATAGAAGTTGTCCCCCTGCGAGGATGAGCTCACAGAGCCCTTTTCAAATCAACTATTTGTTGTCGGATAGAGATGAGAGAAGTGGGCGTTCCCTTGAATGCCTTTTGGTATTACAGGCTTAGTCGATATAAAGGATGTCATTTCTTACATCCTAGGTTGCCTCCGTTCCTTCGCCTGAGTCTCCCAAGTCCTGGAATAGAACCCTGAAATAAAGGGAGATGACAGCACCAGGAAAGAAGATGGTAGAAGAAACAGGATGATTATGATAGAAGCTGGAGACAGTCTCCGTAAGAATACTAGCATGACTTCATTTCTCTGAACGGCCATTTAAGAGGTGATCCTCCTTCCTGAACCAGTAATAAATTGGGCTGGCTGCATATGATGGTAGGTGTTTGACCAATGCAGCACCCACTGGAGTATAATACATACTGGATAACCAGCCTGGGGTGAGGGGAGAGGGGTGGTGGCTAGAAAATTACTTTCTCATTAAATAATGCTACTGGTGAGTATTTGGTGAGCAGGTATGTCTGTCACAGTGCATTTTCCAGCTTATCTTTGCGCAGGAGTATGGGGAAAAGAAGAGGAGAGAAAAGGGACAGAAAGGAGAGAAATGGAGAAAGGATAACAGTTTTCTGAGGTTTCTTCTGCTCTTCCAGGATATGTTCTTTGCCCTCCTTAAGTGATTCACTCTGATAACTCGTAGTACTTGTAATCTTCTTTGAGCACTGTATCTCATTGGGAAGTTGGCAAGTTAACGAAGATGTTGAATATGTGGACAATTCCCCAAATGAATGGAAAACACTCCGTTTTCTACCACTGCGTTGTCAGGGGTGAGATGGACACTACTCAGTGACAACCATACACACTTGGCTGCGTTCAGCAAAAGGGCGAGACTGTTCTGTCAAACTAGCAAGTTCCTTTTTGAAGCTGTAAGCTAATGGTTATTTCCTACAGCAGTTCCTGTAACTGCTTGTATGCAATGTAGACATCATGGTAGATCCTGTGTAGTTACCAGACAGAGTAATGTGTGCTGCATCCCCTATTTCTTCAGACACCATAAATTCACATTATTTTCCTGTTTTGTGGATATAATACTGTGCTAAGATTTCCAGTATCAGGGACTGTGTTGGTGTTAAGGTGTCTTCTACATACTCAGAAGCAGATGGTTTACCCTGTGTTGCAGATACAGGTAGAGTCCTGTATAAAGGATCAGAGTACAGGTCAGAGTGATGTCTGTATATTGTGTACTTGCAGAAAACATATAGATAAGGGAATAGTAGCTCTGTCCCAGCACTATACCTAGCTCAAGGAATCTTTCCAATTTAACTCGTAGCATTGAGGGCTATCTAAAGGACTCCTGGATGCGAGGGAGTAGATCTTGTTGAGTCTTCTGGGCTGGATAAAACAGGAAGGGAATCTCGGATATTTCTCATCACCTTAGGTCTGGTTGGATTCCGCCTGTTCAGGCGCAGAAGTCTAATAGTGGTGTCAGCAGCAGAAGCTTACCTGCCTCTAGACTGGAGTGAGGGTGGCTGAGTACTAATACCTTCAGAGGAGAGTGTGTAGGTGGACAGCAGCATTTGGGGTTTATTAGAAGCAGCCGATGAGAGTTATCTTGGTGGTGGACTTGAGCGTACGATCACATAAATGGTCTGGAGATTTTGGAGAGGGATTGAATATTTGATGCAATGTTTCCAGAAAGTTGAAGAGAGGAGTGGATGTTGCACTGCACGTTGTGCGCTCAGCAAAGCAAACATCTCAACAGGTCAGTGATTTCAGAAATTGTGCAGTTCGGGAAGAACACTTCTTGAACTCCTTTTTGCTGTTGAAGCTGAGCACTGTTCCCATCTGTCTGGAACTCTGCATTGGGAGCTTCACTGAGGCACTCAAAGAAGTTCTGTACTTATACGTAAGGAATGAGATGCTAAAGGAATCACATGTCATAAATGTAAATAATTTCCATTACCGTTACCATGAAATGGTTACTTTCTATACACGTTTTCACTATAAAAAGATGTTCATAGCATACTGATCATCAGAAGTCCGTACTGATGTATCTTCATCAGTTTTGCCCACTTTGAGCTGGACAGTGTGGGTATACACTTTTGCTATGGAAACATGTTTTCTTGGATACTTTACTGTATATCTGTTAATTCCTCGAAAAGTGTACAAATTTTAATGTTATCCATTCTATGGATAAAAGCACTGTGTAAGTACTGACCCTCGTTTAAGAACGTATCAGCTCTGGAAATGACGGAATTGTCTGCAGGGCTCACGTGTCAACAAAAATCAGCTGGTTTGCACATGAAGCCTGGCGAGGAAATTACTGGAGCAGGACCGGTGCCATCCCTGCTCCCTGCCTGCCTCTCCCAGACCACTTCTAGTCAGCCAAGGTTACCTTCTCTGGCCGCTGCTTCTCCACAGTTACTTGCTCGCACATCTAGACTAGCCAGCCACTCATCCATGCTGAAAGGACAAACGGCCTTCTGAAACCCTGCTCTCTAGGTAATGCTCACTAATAGAGGAGAGCCAGCAATGTATGCAGATTACTTGACGCAATCTGAGCAAATCCAGCTGGAAAGGTAAAGCAAAGCACATTCCATGCATTGTTACTATTTGCAGACATGCTAAGTCTCATTTCTTTGAATGGAGTCTTTCTCTTCCAGAAATTATTTTAAGGAAATATTTGAAGTATCCCCTGAAGATTTCAAGTAAGACACAGAAAAAATTGGTTATAAGTCTGCATCTAATAAGCAACTGAGAATTGTGTTCATCTGGGCTGTATACAGGCTGGTACTGCAGCCTCAGGAAAAGGGCAAATACGGCCAGTGCTTTTTCCAAGTGCGCTGTGAATAACCTACCTGCTGTACAGCTGGAAGTGTTCGAAAGCAACTGTGACAATCTAAATCACAACCAGCTCCGTCATAAGTACATGTGCCCATATGCCCTGTCTCTGCACGTGTTTTGCTCGTTTTGAGCTCAAAATGTAACATTTTTACTGAGAAAAGCTTTCAGATCTCATTAAAGTAGCCTAATAGTAGCTTTGTGTTTGACTGACAAGCTAGTTTTTGTTGTGCCTTTTTCACTGTAATATTCTCTTAATTCTGACCTAAAGAAACAATGACCTCATTCCTTGGGAGGAAGGACAGAGTGACAAAATCCGGAGGTCCAGTGACGACACTGAATCTCCTCATTGTCAAAGCGAGCTATGAAATCGCCTGCCTTCCAGCCAGAACCACTGGGCAGTAAGCAGTGCCTGTCACAGAAAGCAAAATTTGCAAGAGAAGGTGGTGGCACGGAGCAGCGACCTTCTTGTCCCAGGAGAGCTGTGCTGCCCTGCATCCTGAGTCTCCTAAATCTCATGGAATTGGTGCAAGTTCCTTTTCTCACCTCTGTCAGCAACCACAGCACTCGAGTGGGCACAGACTTTCTAAGGCCTGGCTCTTTATATACTGTGACTTCCTCGAAAATTCTGCTGGTGGAGTCTCACCAAGGTGTTTCACAAAGTTATTTTGGGATCTGGGGAGAATGAGATCCCCGCTCTGCATCTCTCTCTTGATCAGGCTTCACTGCCAACCAGGTGGTCTGTACTTCTTGGGACTCTCTGTCCTTGTTTGTCTTTGCTAGAAGTCCTCAGCTGTGAGCTACACGGGGGATGATCCGAAGTGAGAGGATAATTTTAAATAAATAAAATAAAACACTGTTTTCATCATTCAGTTGGAGCTTTGCTGTTCCTACTCAGCAATACATTGTTTAGAAGAACAGTTCTGTCTTTGGAGAGGCCTTTCTTTCTTATCTCTGTAGAAAATGGAAAACAAAAGGATGCTTTAAAAAAAAGGTTGAGAATACATAGCTGATGTCTCCATCCAAGTTCAGCCTGCCTTGCATGGAAAAGAAGTTGAACAAAAAGGCTCCTTGCAAACATTTCTACTATTTTTCAAGTAAGTAGCTACAAAGCATATCGTAAAAATTGGAAGTATTTGAAAATACGTATCTAATAGAAATCGTAGTCTTACTCTTGCTTTGCAATATAACATCCAATCCATGTGACTTTTCCCAAAGTATACTCTAGTTTGCAAAACACCAAAATTTCTAAATAGGGGTTTTGAAACTTCCTGTGCAACTACATATCTTTTTTTTTTTTCCTGGAGCAGTCGTATTGGGCTGTTATGACCCGAATATTCTGTGGGCAAAGCCTCTGTGCGTGAAGTCAAAGGTGGCTCGTGTTAGCCAAGTGATCTCAGTGAGCGCACCTGTCATGCGGAGTGTAATTTAGAACAGATTTGGACTTCAATAAGGTTTGCAGAAGAAGGCATGTTTGTAAAGTATCAGAAAGGATGTGGCACAGCATGAACAAGAGGAGAAACATACACTGCTTCCGTAAAAAATGCTACCGTCTGCAACTGATGAGTAAATTCTTTTTATTTCTATCGTCAAGGGCCGCAGAAGAAACCCACTGGAATATGAAAACCTGTACAGGCCTTAGCATATAACTAGCAGAGATGAAGGAAAACCTTTACAGGAGTATGTCCTGTAATCAGAACCTCCTCCTTGCTCGCCTTTTACTAAATTCTTGGCTCTAGACAACAGCTGGGAATAAATGCCTGCCTTTTCCTTCTTTTCAGGTCTGGTTTTCGCGGAAGAAACTTTAAAGGAGTTCAGTGTGTGCAAAGCTATCAGCTCCTGCACACTAGGCCATGTAAACGCTTGTGCTTTTTACAGTTTTCCTCTGCTCCATATTCTGTGTCAAGGTTTAAACTTTAAGACACAAAGCAGCCAAAAAAAAGACTTTCCTTGAGACAGAACCATTAGTGTTCCTTACTGTTTATGTATTTTCACATTAGTTCAGATAGCAGAACCGCTGTCTTCACGTGTCCATCAGCACTTCTTCACAAATGAGGCAGTTTTACAGTTAGGGTCATTACTTAGAAGGATCTTTGACTTCCATAAAGCACCTTGCCTTGCCAAATGACTGATAATTGTGATAGAAGATTTGGAATTTGTTTGCCTTCTCACTGGCAATATCTTGAAGGAAGCACCAGCTCGAGGGAGAGAAATGTTAGGAGGCAACGATCATAACCAAGCAGCAGCAGTTGGCTGGGGCATTGGGTCCAGAACAGAAAATACTGGACTCCAGATTAACTAAGGGGATCAGATGAATACTAATACAAATACCGGCTGTCAGCAGATGTGTAAAAATGTGTGTGATTTTGGGGGCCTGTTCCTCAGCCGTGAGGGGGCCCAATTAACTTAGGAAGACTTTGAGGAGAGATCGGTGTTTTCTTGGATGGGAGAATCGCCAGAGGACAAGGGTAGAAAGTGCGAACGACACTCAGAAGCAGCCCCAGTATAAATTTCTTGAATGACCAAGTTGCCCTGCTGCATATTCAGATGCTTATTGGGAGGTGATTTACATCTTGTGAGGCTGAACAGCTCTCAGCTTAACATACTTTAACATGTGCTGCCAGCTTCCTAAACAGGAACCTGTTTTATCCTGTATAGAACTTACATATTACTTCCATGGGACTTAATGGTACTGTGCGCAAGAGCATATTGAAAGAAGCAAGCTGGTGAGGGGGGGGGGAAGCTATTTTTGTTTCACATTGTCCAATACGACACAAATGTCGACATGACACTGAGTCCAGCCACCGATGTGTAGCACTCCGGCCCGAGACGTGCCGTGACGCCGTCGCTGCCGTAACTCCTTCTAGCAGATCAGCACCTGCGGCCTCTGCTAGGGCATCTGCTCATTTGAGACTTACTTGGGTTGTAACACTGTCCCACAAACACTTTAGAAATACCACCCCACTTAAAGAAGGAAGAAGGAGCACAAAGATTTGCCTGAGGCTCATCAGGCAGTAAGTCTGTGGCAAAGCCAGTCTCTTGCAGCCTCTTCTGTGGCTTAATTCCTAGAGACAGACCATGCAGAGTGACCGCTTGGGTGCATCTTCACAGGATTTTGTCACGACTCTTCTACTGATACAAATAAAATGATTCGGTCCGCCTAACACGGATGCAAGCGAGAACTGAGCCATCCCAGCATAAAAGTGTCCGCGGTGAGGTAGTACTAGTATAATTATGTTGGTTTCTTTTTAATCACATTCATAGCTAAAGAAAGAGGAAGCTAGTTTATTGAACTTAGGCCTAGCTGCATTGGAAATTGGTACAACTATGACTTTAAGATGTGGGTTTGGGGCTTTTTTTTTTTTAATTCTCGGTATTTGTACAGCTTGCCATTTGCATAGGCCTAAAGTTGATAGACTAGTATTCTCCAAGTTTCTCTCTTACTAAGAACCAAGCAAGCAGTGTTGGACTAAATGAAAAGGTACATGGTATTGTCGTTCTTGGATTTAGAGGCTGGTTTTGCTTGGGACCTGAAGCACAACTTCCTAGGATTTGCTTTTTACTGTAGTTAACTCCTGCTACTGAATGCTATTAGGAATGGTCCCACCAAAGAAAAGGTAGAGGTTTTGTCAATTATTTTATTTTGTCAGGTATAATACTTTAAATTTTGTTATCGGTCACACATGCTCACGTGTAAAGAGTTGGTTTTGACAATATACTTAATTATCACATTCTCTTAAAATCTCCTTTCCATGAAGTTTCGGAAGGGTTTGTGGTCTGGCACGCGAGGATTTGTCCTCTTTTCACATTTAGCTGGCCTACAAAACTTTTAAGGATCGTACAGACTGTCTCTTAACTTTACCTGCTACTCGCGCTGCCAGCGTAACAACAGTTACAAGGTAAGAACGGCTCTTAGTATGTACACCTGTATATAGTTCTGCTCATTCGAGTTTCTGTTACTTCGGTAAGCGTGCCGGTGATGCCTTTCCGGGAAGGTCAGTGGGTTTGGATTTATCACGGCGGTGCTCCTCCCGGCGCCGCTTGCACCAGTAAAGCAGACACAAACGGCCAAGGGGATGTAAAGGGCTATTCCTTCTGTCCCACAGTCCTCTGTAGACGGATTCGTACGGTGCAAGCGACCACAAAAATGCAGGGAGAGGAGCGGCAACGAAGGGCAGGTGAGACGCGGCCCAGGTTGCCAACTTTCTGCTCTGGGGTGCCGGGGCACGGGGCACCATCGTTCCAGAAGCGCCGAGAACTGGGGGGGGAACTGCCTGGCCACCCCTCGTCACCCAGGGCTTATGAAGAGAGCCGCGACCTTCCGATTACTTCTTGTTACAGACAATTCACCCGTTTCTGGGAGGATTAAAGAAAAACCCAAAAGAACCGACGCCCCGAGCTAGCTGCGCCCCGAGCCCCGCGCCTCAGTTTCCGCGTCTGTGAAATGGGGCGGCGCGGCCCTGCCCTGCCGGGGAGGGGCCGGCGGCGGCGGCGCTGGCGGGGCGGTGCGGCGTCCGTGGCGGTGTCGCGGCCTGCTTCTCTGGTACCGGGCGGGTAAGGCGCTCCTGCTCCGGTGGGGCCGAGGGCAGTCGGCCGGCGCCTACGGGTGTGCTCCGCGACCCGCTCCCCCGGGGCCGCCCGGGCGCACTCGTCCCCTCAGAGGGCACGGCGGGGACCTGCGAGCGGTGCTGCCCGTCGGGCCGACGCCGCCCGGCCGCCTCGCGGGCAACCCTTCCCCCCCACACACACACATCCCGCAACCGAAGCGGTGTCGAGGGGCGGCCCAGGCTTGAGTGGGGCTTCGGCTGCTGTGGTTTGGGGAAGCAGCCAGAACATCTCCCGGGGGTGGGGACGACCTCCGGTTCTCCTCGGGTCCCTGCGCAACCCACGCTGTACCTGTCCGCCACAGAGGCCTCGCAGAGGTGCGGCCTGTGCTCCCCGGGGCAGAGCCCCCTGCCCTGCCGCGGGCCGGTTCCCGTTTCTCTCCCGTTTCGGTGCAGGCTGTGGAGGCATTGGTATCGCCCTTTGATCCCGATAGCAAAGTTACGCAGCGCCATTTAGGTGAAATGGTTTGAATGTTGCCGTCTGTCCGAGCGGTGCCGTGGCTGATGCGTGTGGGTGTTGCAGGAGGCTGTTTCTAGGGGTTTCTGCCCAGGCCCCGTGCCTCTTCCCGGCGAGTGCTTGTGTGCTTCTGAGAGGGCCTTCTGTGGTGATTCCACGATACATTTCCACCCACTGGGTGAGGGTGGGTTTTTGGTTGTTTGTGTTTTGGGGCATGGGGCGTGGGTGTTAAAGCTGTTTCCTGGCTTCTTTATATCTCTGTTTACACCTGAGGTTTAATTTAAAACCTTGACCTTAAATAGTGGAATGATTAAATTGAGTGGATCCTGCCACAGAAGCTGCTTGTGCAAGCTAGTAATGAGATGATAACAGTCTCATGAAAAGATTGCTGAATTGTACCAACTTTACTGGCTGCTTGATACCGCTACAGTACTTATTAGTGTTGGTGCAGTCTTCCTGCCTGCCCCTGCTGCACCCTCATCTTCCTCCCCCAAGCAGGGGGAAAGCTGCTTGCACGGCTTCTGTCCTGGCGAGCAAGAGGAGTGGGCTGTGTCCATCACTAACAGAGCACCTGATCAGGGAGACTCAGTACTGCGTAGGGATTATCCCCGATTACCTCCTTATCCTGGAGGAAGGGGGAGTCCAAATGCCGTCTCGGTTTGCATGGGCTGAAGTTCTGCAGGGGGAGGAGCCCCTCTCTCTCCCTGCATATCTGAAGAGAGAGGGGATGAGTAGGGGACTACTAAGAAAGACCCGAAAGAGAATTTTCACACTCCCCTTTCCTGGAGGTTTAATAGTGTTCTGGTGCTCCATGAAAATACACAAATTTTATTTTCACTGGGAGAATTAAAAAATCATCAGTATTTTACAGATATTCGGTGGCAGATCTGATCTGTAGGGTTTTGTTATTTCAGAATATGTTGTGACATTCTTTGGATTTTCCATTTGGTCTGCTTGTGTTCCTTAGAACCACCACCTTTGGTTTATTTTTTTCTTTGTGAGAAGCCGTGGTGTCCAAGTTCCAGAAAGAATCCCTAAAGTACACATTTAATATAAATGCTGTGGGACTTGCTGCACTGCTTTACTTATGTGATAATTCTAGCTTTAGTTTGAGCTTTACTTTCTTAATTTTGTTCTACATAATGCCCACAACTCTTCTTCACTCTTAGTTTTTGTTTCATCATTTCTTTGGAACATGAGCTCCATTAAATGGGCAGTGTAATTCCGTGATTATTCTCTGTTTTTACCTGTTACTCATGCAAATGTATTATCACACAGAAGGATTCATATGCACACTTTCTGAGGCCAACTTTAAGCTCTGCGAAACCCCTATCCCTGTGCATTATAGCTGTGGCATGTACAGATTATGCATAAAGTACAGTACATACGTGAATCTGAAACCAAATTCCTGCTGGGAATCTGTAATTAGTTGGTAATGGTTTTCCACACACTTTAGTAGAAGTGACAGATGTAAGAATAACTAACTTTCAAAATAACAAAAATAATGATTAAAATATTTTTTCAGTAGTTCTGTAGTTGCAGTAGAACATCTAAAAATAGCTCAGGTGCTTTCCTAGTCTAGTATTAGCATTTATGTGAAGGTCTATGTGGTTTAGTATAATATAATGTAATCGTTCTTAACATTCAGTTTATAATAAGGTAGTTATGGTTGTTACCTCCGCTGTCATCAGAAAATCTAATCTTGTGTAACAGTCCTGTATACAGAAATGAGAAAAAACTAACTTTCCTTTTTTTTTTTTCAGTTTTTCAGCTGTGGGTCAAATGTGCTGCATCAAGACAGCAATGCACCGCAAGCTGCATTCTTTTCACCTCTTCAGAAAGTGATGTTGCCACCAAATACTTTCCAAGGGAAAGTGGCCTTTATAACTGGTGGAGGTACTGGGATTGGCAAAGGGATGACAACAGCTTTGTCCAGTTTAGGAGCCCAGTGTGTTATAGCAAGCCGGTAAATATTAATGGATGTTTTAGAGCTTTCATTTAGTACTGAATGCTGAATAAATCTGTTTTCTTCTTCATAATGGACCTTGTTTTTTTCTTCATAAAATGGATAAATTTATTCTATTTACTCTGTTTCAGTACACTTCTAAATTATAATGTCATATTGCAAATATGAGAAACTTGCAGATCCATCTACAAGTGTCTAATGGTGTAACCAGCAGTAGGAAGAAATAAACTAAATGCCTTTCCATGAAATGTGGCAGCAAAATAAACAACCTAGAATATTAGACATAAATTCAAACAAAGCCTAATAGAGAACACAAAATTGAAATGGCCATTATTGAGCATTTTGAATGTATTATTGCAAGTATTCTTGATACAGATTTGAATTGAAGTAAAGAATTAAAGCAATTCCTCCTAATTCTTGTGACTTTAAAAACAGCCCTGATTTTCTCTTAATGAAGATGATCTTTATACATTTCTCTTAAGTAGCACTACAGTAAAGACTAGAAAAACAATCTCATTTTTAATCAAAATAAACAACAAAAGTGTCATGACAGTTGTCCAAATAGTGGTTTAGATATTTAGCTTTAAATCTGAATATGCATATCCCTTCTAAAATACTAGTAGAGTGGTAGCTAAAACTAAGTTTGTTATGATCATGTACTCGGAATGAAAATATTTTTTCTAGCTTACCATGTTTAGCTTAAGATAGTGTTTTATTGTAGTCACCTCTGAGTTGCTTTCAAGTAGCAGTAACCAGAAATTATTTAGATTTAAATAGTTTTCTTTCAGAAAGTTAGTGACTAAGTATAATTTCTATCTTAAAGCTCAGTTTTCGTGAAAATTGGCAACACACATGCACACGCACACATATTAAATGGTATTTTAAGGTTTAGTTCATATTTGCTAAGAAAAAATCACCAGATTTTATTAATCTGAATTGTAATTTCATTTAATTGAAATTTAGTGACATTGTGTACTTATTTCTAGGAAGCTCGATGTTTTGAAAGGAACAGCAGAAGAAATTTCTTCTAAAACAGGGAATAAGGTAAATTTTTACAGAATTGTGAATATGTTAGTTATTATGCTTTAAATTATTATAGGATTTTTATGCATTTATGTGCTTTTGTGCGCTTGTTTAATTTATAAGTGGTATGGGTTTGAAGTCTTACAGCCGCCTTTCTGTTTTTATATAGGTTCATGCCATCCAGTGTGATGTGAGAGATCCAGTTTCAGTTAAGAATGCTGTTGCCGAAATAATCAAAGTGGCAGGACATCCTGATGTAAGTGTTCTAGTGAAAGGAAAGAACTTTAGTCTTCGTTACTGAAAATACTCCACATAGTAGGCATGAAGAAAATGACTGATAGAAAGTTAATGGAATCTAAAGAGACACTAGACAAAACGTGGCTGTACTTCAAGATAAAGCTAACATTCACAGTTACACTGGTTACTGTCTTCCTGTGGTTCTTAAAATGCTTAGTGGCCAAATAGACAAAACGTTGTTGTCCTTACTCCTAGGACTAACAGTTTCTTTGTAAACAGTGTGACAATTATGATGGGATTCTTCAAATTAAGTGAATGGAATATTGCTGTTAAATCCTCCTGAAAAGGTAACTTACCTGTGTTGGTACTGAATTACACCTGTTGCTTATTAACAGAATTTTTCACAAATTAGAAATAGAAGTAATCATAGATATTTATCTGTAAAACTTATCTGTTTTTTTAATAGTTTGGCACAAAATACAGAGTTCTCAACATAAGACTGTTGCTTTGAGAAGGGTGGTCTGGTGGAGTCTGAACAATGATAGGCACCAAACTGTGATTTGATCATGAGAAACAATTCAGATTCTGCTAGCTGATAGAAAGTGTGATGAGAGTGTTAACATCTATGTAAAGGATAGTCAGTGAGATTTAAACTGTTTACTGTAGATTTATAAGCGTCATCTGTGTGTTGTAGACACTTTGCATTTACCAATAGCTTCCTGTAGACGTGGAAGAGTACCTGCTGAATTCTAAATGTGCTAAGAAATGGAGAAACTATTTCTCACAGCTGTATGCTATAACAGTGCTGTAAAATAAGACAGTTTTCTGTCCTGATTTTGTAGACAAGATACTCTGGACATTATTTTGACTGCTAGTTACTGCAGTTTTTGGCCAAAGCACATCTGTCACCATGGTCTCCAGGTTTTAAGTGCATGCAGAGAGGGAGGAGACATGTGTTATGTTTTTAGTACACCAGAAATTTTCTGAATAAATACTTCCCATGACTTGTTCTTTACAAGCATTTCCTTTCTCTTTAATTTCACATATTCTGTGTGTTTAAGAGAGACTGCAGAGTAAATTGAATATTCAGTTCTTTTTGTCTTAGTGACAGACATGGCATGTAAGTTTGTGAATACTGCAAGCTTGAGTGTCACTGCCACTGTGCATTTAAGGTGAGGTCTCAAAGACAGAAGTTAATGGCAGTATCATATTCCTTCTATCTTTATTTTGTTCATTCTGTCCCCAAGACTGTTAACCCAATTAAGAAAGCCGTCATTCTTTTGTCACATGGATTGTTTTGGCAGTCGTATGTATCTACATACCTCAAAGACTGTATCATGCAGTCTTTACTTCACTAGTTTTATTATTGTGTCTTTGCTGTATTTATTCAGTGATTCAAGTAACCTTGTCAGTATCTTGAGGTGTTTGGATTTTATTTTATTTTTTCTACAGACTGTAGGGAGGCCTTTAAATTGTATTTGCCATCTATATGTATAATTTATAGCTGTTGTATTTTATTTGTTTTATATTCATGCAATATGTACTGTGCTGTGTTTTGTTACTGAAAATTCCAATGTCTTAATTTAGCCCAGAACTTGTTCAGGACAAAGACTTGGTTTTATGTGCAAACCTCCTACTACTCCATAAGTAATACACTGTTTTATTGCTTCAGTACATTATATTATTATTAAATACACAATATCTGGCCACATAAGCAGTTTTTAAACCAAAACTTATGTGATGCTTATTCCCCTTAAAAATAAATATTTAACTGCTAGCTCGAAGGGCTAAGCACAAACTATATCGGAAGTATCCTCTGGCTAATTATTGTTAGTAGAAAGGCAACAAGTGACAGATATACGTCTATTTGAAAAAGGTTTTGTACTAGTTGCTTGCAGTTCACTAAATCATAATATTCTGTTTGTCATGACTGATTAGGCTTCCTGTTATGCAACAGTCAGCTAATCCAGACTTTAGTCATCAGGTTACACTTCTTTTGCTTTTATTCCCATGCATCCATTACATCAAATATGATATGTTACATTGAAACTCGGTGAGGACAAATTTTTCTGTTAGGATGCACCTTAGACACTATGGAAAATAGCGACTTAAGTCATGCTCTACATTTAAAGTTCCTCAGTACTAGACTAGTAACTACAGCAGTTTGGAAATACAGCTCATTTACTGTTACTGATACATATCTATGCTGCAGATGTTAAAATTTCTGATGGATTATTTTCTCTCTCCTCATCCGGTACCTCATTTGATGAGGATTTTTTTACTTTTCTACCTGGAAATACTAAGAAGTTCCTTCTAAATTCTTTGCTTTTCTCTCGGGAAGAGTTGTTTTTAGTTAACTCTTAGGTTTTCCTTTATGTGTTTCAGGTTGTGATAAACAATGCAGCTGGCAACTTTATTTCCCCTTCTGAACGACTTTCTGCTAACGCATGGAAAGCAATAACTGACATTGTGCTTAATGGTACTGCTTTTGTAACTCTGGAAATCGGAAAGGAGCTCATTAAAGTACAAAAAGGTATCTTAAGATAAATGGTAACTAAGCGTTGTGGCATAGTATTATTACTTCCTTGCCTTGTTATTATTATAGCCAGTTTTGAGAGTTTGAAAAGAAACACAATCTTTAACATTCTACATATTTTCTAGAAAGAAACTTCATTTTCAGTAAAGCCATACTTAAATATCACACAGTAGAACTGGCTAGCAATTACTTCATTGTAGAATCGGCCCTTAAAATTGGACCCAGAGGCCAGGAGGTTGAATATAAAAATCTGATTGCAGAGTTTGTACTAGTAAAAGTTTTTTAAAATTTAAAAAATAAGGCTTTGTTTAAAACATATGCTGTTATTTCTTTTGAGTCTTCTATATCTATGTTGGTTTCACTGAGCAACTGAACACGTGGCATTTACTTAAATGAACAGCAAGTCAGGATATCGCTTTGAATTTTCCTCTAACACTTCAATAAATAAAATTCACAGGTGTGTTATATGACTAATTGCACTAGAGAATATTACCTTTGAGATAATTTGAAAAATAATTTCAAAATTGAAATCAGTGTTAGGTTTTATTTTCTCAGGTATAATTCTTAGTTCTAGACTACCTAGAAGTTTAATCCAATATTTTAGCTTTACCTTAAAAATACGATAGTCCTTTGATGTACTATTTAGCTAAAGATTTACTTAACTAGATTATTGTCTTTAAGGGAAAGATACTGTATGCTCTTCTGTGTTATATTATAGATATATACAAAGAACTGCTTTCATTTTACATTATCTTCTAGTTATGAATTGAAAAACATAGAGCTTATTTTTTGATCAGAATATCTTCTCAAATAGTGTTTAAAGCAGTCAGGTATATTATGGTTTTCGATGTGCCCTCACTTCTGAATCATGTTTTCTAGGTACAGCCACTGTGTTGAAATAATCCTTTTGCACACTGTATTTCTCTAACTCCTGAATTAGTTGAATTTCTTCAAAACTCCTCTCCAAAAAGTACTCAGTGGGTTTATAGTATTTAATGATAACAATATAAAGTTGTTTCAGTAAGCCTGTAACAGTTTTGGTCAGTTGACAAGGTATTTCCCACATATATTTTAGCAGCACATGAAAAAATCCTTTCCACCATTCTCGTGCTATTATTACCACATTAAAAACCCATCCCCAACTTTGACTTACTGTATTGGTATGACTTCATGGCCTGCCAAATGCATGAAGTGTCTCCCTATAGTAATGTGAAATACAGCTTTAAAAATGCCTTTGTCTCTGCTACTGTTGAATGAAAAACCACTTTCCTTGCTTCCACCCTCAAATTTGGCAAAATCCAGAAGTCATTCACCTTCGTGTTGTCTTTCTTCCTCTCACTTCTAAGCTTCCAAAATGTGAATTTCTTTTGCCATTACTCGCATGCCTTCTTTCTAGGGGATTGCATCTGTAAGACGTTTTATTTAAGGCTTTCTTTAAGACATATTTTTGCAAGTAAATCAAGTGTACCTGTTTGTCCTGTCATTCTCCACCTTCATTTTCTTTTTAGTTGCTTTCTTTTTTTAAGTTTGAGCAGAGACCTTAGTTTCTGAAGTGATGGAGATGCTACCCAATGCAAATATTTTAGGACAGTCTGTGAGGATGCTATACATCTGACAGTTCCTAGAACACTGGCACATCCTTTAGGTCTGCAGTATGATCTACGTTAAACCTAATTTAGTAAACAATAAAAGTGCTCTGCTTTCAGACTCTTAGGTTTGTACTGGTATTTGTAATCTGCTAGTGTGTTATTTATGCACTAAAGTTTTACAAAATGAGAGGAGTTAATTGATGAGATATTGTCCATTTTATGATTATAGGCTTTAGAAATAAAAATTTTGTATGAATGAAGTGTACTTTAAACTTCAGGGCTGTAAAGTTATCAGTCATTCTTGCTTCTGTGTTAGATTCACCCATCTCACCTCTATTTAACCTGTATTTTAAAAATTCTATGGTTTAATTCTGCAAAATGTATAATTAACAATCAACTCTAGATAACTTCAAAGTTGTTCTGTGTTTTTTTGCCTGTGTTGATATTTCTTTTCAAAGTCACTCGCTGTAGACTACCTTTTTTATAAATAGGGTCCCTGGTTTCTGGATATCTGCTGGCATTTCTGTCAGTGCTTGTTTATGGTTCCCTTTAGTTTCTGTTACGTTACATTGCAGTAATTTTTTAAGTGTCTCTAATTCATTGTCACATACGTTCTATAAGTAACATATGTTGTTTTAGAAATATTCCTTGGGTAGCTATTCTAATTAAATTCTTTTTAAAATACAGTAAGTAGAACAGTTATTTTAGATACTGTGGCCTAAGTAGTGAGCTGTTGTCCCTTGTCCTCCATTTCCAAGTTAGAGTAAGTTCATGCTAGTCATTGATCAGACAATTAGAATTTCCAGGCTTCTATTAAAAAAAAGATTAAATAAACAGTTGCAGTTTCCATTATTTGCCATAACATTTTTGCTAAATCTGTCATAAAACTTAACATATAAAAGAAAGTGGTCTTTTTATAATACAGTTTGTTGTGATAATAACGGGAGAAAAGTTATGCAGGTTAACTTTGTCGAAAGCTCTATTGTAGAAAAAGCTTCTGAAAATTAAAAAAAAACACCTCCCTTTTTTTTCTGCATAAACTTTAACTCAAGCCCTAAACTGTGTCATTTTAAGATTATGCCAAACCTAATTGTTTGTGCTGATTTTTTTCTATTTTATGGGGTTTTTTTCAGCCAGGAATTGAGGAAATTAGGGCAAATTACCTGGTTAGTGACCACTAGGCTAGTGCACCTTCTAAAAAGACACTGTAAGATCTTAGGCCTTCGTTCCACTTAGACTGATTTGCACATGTAATTCATTATCAATAGAAGTCTGAGGGTTTAGACCTTTGGAGCCTAATTAATAGCTATTTACACTTACATGGAATAACTCTTAACATTCATGGAAAAGAGGGAACTGAAATAAAAGACTTGAAAGCAAGGTTTCCAAGACTAGATTTTTAAAATATCTTTTTACAACCCAGGGTGAAATGGCATCCCTAACACTTGAGCTGCAAACTTCTGTACCACTGAGGTTGCTTTTACCTTAAGTTCAGAGTTTGATCTTTGTGCATTTTTTGTTTGTTTAATGTGTGTGGGGTTTTAAATGTTTTTGCAACTTCCAGGAGCAGCATTCCTGGCTATTACGACAATTTATGCAGAGAGTGGTTCAGGATTTGTGTTGCCAAGCGCCTCTGCCAAAGCTGGTGTAGAAGCAATGAGCAAGTGAGTAACATAGCAAAATGTGTGTTCTGCTTTTCACATCCTTGAGGTAGGTTAATTGGTCTATAAAAATGGAGCTAGTTGGTATAGTCCTCCTGTTTCACTGTATCATAAAAGAACCTCCCAGCCTCCAGTATCCTAGCAAGAAAATAGTATTCTGTCAGCTTCTTACAGAAGGAAGTATTAACTGCTATTATTGTGACGATTTTTATCACAAGGATGAGTAGATTATTTTTATCACAAGGATAAGTGGAACTACTTTTGGCAATAGCAAGTTCTAAAATTTCAGTTAGAGTTTCAATAATCAGATTCTCTTGCATTCTCATAGGTGAGCCAGCATTTAAAGACAGTTGTTAGGGGAACTGTTCGAGGTCTATAGTGCCTTCCACTTTCTTTTGTTTCAGGAAAAGATGTGCTTGTATTTGGATGGAGTATACTGTTGCTTCACCTATCTAGTTTCATAAAGAAGTGTTTCCTGTCACTATTTTAAATTAAGGTCTGCAGTTATAGTTAATTCAGAACAGTATCATGTGACGTTTCCATGTTACTCAGCAAACAAAAGGTTTTCTATCATTATTAACTGTAGGGCAATCTTTCATAGCAAATAGATCCTCCTCTGCACTTCAGCAGAACGAACTTTGGCAGCCTTTTAGTAACTAAAATTTTTTATCCAGAAAAAAATAAGGGGATGAGTGATGGTCTTGTTTTCTGTTCTGTAGAGCTGTGACTGAAGCGTGTACTTTTCAGAGACTTTGACCCAGCTAATTCATTCACTGTAGTAGATGATCTAAGTGAAGTACTGCTTATGCAGAGAAAATGTTGCCATAAAGCAAAATTATTCTACTGGTCCGATTTTAGAATGTAACCTCTGCTTAGTGTTATTTCAACACATCTAATGTGAGAGCTATGTTGAAAATGTTAGGAATGTATACTTGTAGGATAATCTAAATTACCTGAGAAAGGTGGTAGCCTAACAGTTTTTTGTCAAGGAGTTTAGGTGCCAAAATCATCTGTATCATTTGCAAGGGAGAGCGAATTGCTCCTTAATGTTGCTTTACCTCTGATGCATCTATTATGTCAATATTCCTCTGTTTATGAATGTGATTTTTTTTCTTCTCTGAAATGTTTTTATTAAGAACAAAAGAAAACACCTTAAGTAGAAATGTCGGTTTCAGGAAAATTCTAGTATTTACACGTTTGATTCAGTTTTGAATAATTTTTTTTGCTGAATAGCACTGTGTTTAAAATACTGATGCGTTCTGTTAATGAATTTTAGGTCTCTTGCAGCTGAATGGGGTAAATACGGCATGAGATTCAATGTGATTCAACCAGGTCCAATAAAAACAAAGGTATATAGCATGAAGTGAAACACAGCCTTGAATATGCTTTGTAGTACAGACTTAACTTTAAGATAGTCTAACCTCTTCTATGACTGTTAAATTCAAGTATGATTTCCTTGGTAGTCAAGATGGTGCTGGAATATTGAACACACTACCTCTCAATTCTTTTGTAAAATAGAATTTCTTGAACTTCTGAAACCTGCTACTGTCCCTTCTACTACACTAATATAAATGACACCTTGTTTTAGTGTTTCAAAGAAATGATAAATCAAAATATTTAATGTTGCATCTTACCAACTATACATACCTAGTTTGTCAAGTGAAGTGAATTCTTAGACTTGTTGGAGTGTCTATTTCTGCTTGAACTCCTAATTCTTAAACAAAACAACTCATTAATTCCAAAATTTCAGAATCTCTTTTAGCTATATGAGAAGAGAATTTCACTAGTTTTGTTAAAAATCACAAAACTAGAAAGAGAAAAATAAGTCAGCAAGGAAATGTGAAGCTTTGATATGAGTGAAAAGGACTGGAGGGTTTGAAGGAAGTCCAGACCAGCTGGAACAGGAAAAAAAAAAGCAAGCAGTCTTGCAAGAGGAGAGAGGAGGATCTGTTTCACATTGAATCAAAATATTACCATTATGAGCAGTAACAGCTAATAATGGTATTACTACTGCCTGTAAAATGTTTCATAGTTGGTTTTGCTGTTGTTTTGGGGGTAGGGGTACAGGGTTGCTGCTGCTTTTTTTTTTTTTTTTCTTTTTTCCTCTTGTCAGTATTAGATGCTACATTGGACAACTGAGTTTTCCCTTTTTTGACTGTAAAGAAAGGTAAGTGCGGTATCAGCAGGGTTATAAGAATGTTGAAACAACGTTACAGATCAGACCACAAGTCCTCCTGGCCTTGCATCTGGTGAATTTTTAGGCAAGAGTAGAAGAAAAATATTTAATGACATTTCTTCTTTGTCTCCAGCCTCTGGCAGTCTACAGCCCAGGGAGTTTGATACAGTTGGTATCTCTTCATATTGTAGTCATTTTGGTGGATTTTTTCCTTCCATTAGTTTGTCCTGTTCCTTTTGAATCTGTATGAACTTTTGGCGTCTGCTATATCATGTGGCAAGATCACTTCTATTTATAGACTCTTACAATTTTTGGCAAGTTAACTGCTTTAAATGTCAATATTGCTACCTCCCCTTAGTGTTTCTGATTTAAACTAATAGTGTATATCCCACTTGAGATACTGTGTGTTCTTAATAAAGTACTACATTTGTCATACTGGTTCCAAGTTAAAATTTCCCTGAAAGCATAAAAAGGCAGATCAGCTTTACTTAAAACAGCATATTGCAAAATCGAGGCTTTCTGCCTTATGGGCTACATCCATGTCTTTAAGAAACGCAGTTGTGAGTCATAATGGGAAAAGAAAAAAAAGTGTACAAGTGCAGTACCGTTAAGCTTATAAACTGGCATTTAAAAACATGGCAATAGAAGACCTAAATGGCGTGAGTACAGCTGTGATTATGTAAATTACAGTGTGCTTTAACTCTCATAAGTGAAGTAACTTAACATAAATGTTACTAATACATTTCTGATTTCACCTGAGGAGGTTGTTTCCTTATGGAGGAGCCAGGAAGAGCAAAAAACCTCTTCTATTTCCCATGCCATTCTAAGCTATTCAAATACTAGAACTTCCAGTGACTTAGTTTAGTTTTAGCCATTGATGTAATTTAACTGAACTTGATTTTTTTTTCTTTCCAGTTTTATTTACTCTGTCACATATAATTTACTTCTATCACTTTCCTGCTCCTCTTCTACCCTCCTTCCTCTCCCCCTGTCCATCCAGCAATTTTGAGTCTTGCTTATTTCCTCAATTGTTTATCAAGGGTGTTTGGGAAACAAAGATTTGGTAGATAGAGGGTGGGTGACTATCCCAAACACGTTAAATTCCAGCTTATATTCCTCAGTAGATGCCTATCAGTGCAACAGGGATAAATTGTTTTCTGTTTCCTACTTTCTTCTTTTTCATCCTACTGACAAACAGGGTGTAGACTGTTTACTCACAAATGTTAACTTCCATATTGCGTATGCGGAGTCAGATCTCTGTTGGATTTTAATTTTTGATGTAGTTATAACTTTTTTTTTTTTTTAATGTTTCTCTTAATTCTCAGGGTGCTTTTAGCCGCCTTGACCCAACAGGCTCATTTGAGAAAAACATGATTGAGAGGATTCCCTGTGGTCGTCTGGGAACGGTAGAAGAAATTGCAAATCTTGCTGCCTATTTCTGCAGTGACTATGCAAGCTGGGTTAATGGAGCAGTGAGTTTTAGTTGATCCTGTTTATGCAATTCAACTGATGTGATGGTCTGAGTTTTGCCGATACTTTTTAAAGCCCTGGTTTCAGAAATGAAACAAAACCAGTTACGTAGAAATTCTGTACCAGCATTTTTAACCTTTTAATTGTAATGCATAGTAGTTAGTACCTTTAAAAAGAAACTTCTAAAAGTGATTGAATTACATTATTTTGAGCATGGGTTTTTCTGATACAAATCAATAAAAATTACTTTCACAGTTCATAATAAAGGAATGCTGTAGAAAACTTACTATTATTAAATACACTGTTTATGCTTTTTCTAGGTTATTAGAATGGATGGTGGAGAATATGTTTCTATGGCAGGAGAATTCAATGATTTGAAGAAGGTATTAAATTCCTTGCTTGCTGTTTTACATTCAGACAAATACTTGGATGTGTAACTATTATGTGGAATTCCAATAAAATGCTCTTTTCTTTTATTAGGTTACCAAAGAGCAGTGGGATATGATCGAAGCAATGATTAGAAAAACAAAAGGCTCTTGAAGTACCTAACTGTATGGTGGAGTTCTTTGGAAATGAAGCACGACTTTTTCATTAATATTTAGGAATAAACAATTGAGAAATAGCCTTCAAAGTATTTTGTATGCTAGTTTCAAAAAGATAGTTTGAAATTGTCATAGTTTGAATATAGCTCGTATAGTTTTTCTCAATCTACAATCTAATCTGTTGCCACTAGTGAACAATGGTTGTTCACTGAAATTTTAATTGTTTTCTAGATTATGTCTTATACAGCCATGCTGTGGTCTACAATTAGCTCCTTTTTTTTTTTTTTTTTTTTTAATACTTTGGAAGGGTGGTTTGTTCCTCAGATATATGCAAACATCTCTTAATATTGTAATTCAAATAGCATTTCAGGACTACCGTAACTGAATATGATTGCTAATCTGAGGAAAAACTAAGAAATGAAGTCCTAATCTTCACACTTCAGTAGTAAGTCCTAAACTTGCAAATAACAGAGTTTCAAGTTATCAGCAGGACTGTGTACGTGGAGATAGGATGTAACTCCTGTGGCTACTTACAAAATCTTGAAATGCATAACCATCTTGTTCTCATGTTCTGCTGACTTTTCCAGTCTGTTAAGTATCTTATCCTGAACTTCAAAAATGGCATTTAAGGACTAGCAGTGTCTTTCTAAGGAGCTTACTCTTTGTCATGATTAAGTTAATGTTCTTGAAAATGAGAAACCAAAAAATCATTTGCTATTAATGTGTGTGTGACTAGGGCAGTCTCTCCATAAAAAATTATTTACTTAAGACTAGTGAAGGATATCAGTAAATTGGGACTGAAAGAATTGAAACCTCATTGTTTTATTTGCATTCACAGACTGGTACTAAAGAAGCTTTAAGATGGCATTACCTCTGAATCTAGTCAGTTTATCCATCCCAAATAAGCAAGTGATTAAAAAAAAACCCAAACCAACCAAACAGAACCAAGCAATTAATGTTTATTGCTGTCCCTCTTTTAGGATTAATACATTTTCCAGATTAGGGAGTTGCCAGTTCTTTGTCCCCCCTCCTTCAAATGATGGATGGAATTCTTCAAAGCAATTAGCAGGCTCTGGCCTTTACAAACTGAGATCCATGCTTTTTTTATTATTTTTTTTTTATTTTTATTTTTATTTAAACTAAGCTCCAGACTGTCCACACATAGAAGCATGGACATAGCTGTATGTGCTTTGAAATTGATGCAGTGATTTGAGAGTCAGGAATATAGAAGCAATTCAAAGCTGTCTTCCTTCAAGTGCTGGCAGTGCTTTACGCACACTTCAGGCCATGCTTACATATGCCAGCATCTGACTTTGAAATCATTTGATTGCCTTAATACAAATCTGAAGCAAGGTAGTATATGTTCTGCTGAAAGGGTGGATTATATTAGCGCAGGCTTCCATGTGCCAGCTTTCTCTTGAGAGTGGTGGTCCTATGGGGGATTGAACAGCAGCTGTGCCACTGATAATAAAGCAAATGTGTTTATCATAGCAGTCTTCAAGGTGTCTCTTGAACATAACGTAAAGCTTTTTAATAGCATCTTGGGTTTTGGTAGGTCTACTGTCAAGGTAAAATTCTGACATGATATCTATGTCTTTTCCCCAAAAAGTGATTTAATTGGGAAGTTAGGCTCATATATACTGTTCTTTGCTCGTCCTTTTCATATACTTACATCTTCTCTTTGTGTGGGACACTGTTGCGTATATGGCTTTGACACTTGAAAAAAAAGTTTCAGAAAAAAAATTCAAAGGTATGTTTGTGAACTGTGGTATGATCAAGTATTTCTCTGTGGTATTTAGTAGGGTATCCTCTGGAGATGGGCTATAAATAAAAAATAAGTTCCCACTGCTCTCTTGCATCCATGGGAATGTACAACTTCTGCTATAGGAAGGTTTGTCATGTGATTGAAGTACAGGACTGAGACTGAAGATAACCATGTTTAGTGTCCAACAGTGTCACAGACTTTGTGTGACCTTAAGTTATTTCTTTTGCATCTGAACAGCAATGCAAGTGCACTTTGCAGCATTCCCTCAGGAACTGGTCATCTGAAGCAGGGAGACTGGCACATTCCTTTTAGCTCACAAAACATAGGTCCTGGGTGGGGCACAGGTGGCAAAGATCAAGAAAAGAGGCACAGTTCCAGTCTCAACATTAAGTTAGGATCAAGTCTATACTTGGCTTTGGGGGCTGGGAAGCACCACTGGCTGCCACATATTCTTAGTCCATCTCCCCTGCATATAAAATAATAGTAACAATACTACTTTTTTTTTTAATCTTGCATACTCTTTTTTTATAATCCTACATACTATTTAATGTATTTTTTAGATAGTGGAATCAGAGGCTTTTTTTTAGTGGGGGAAGGGTGAGATGGAAAAGGAAAGGCAGAGGAGAAAGTGGGGGATAAGCCTAGCCCAGCTACAATTATTTTTTTCCAAATATTTCAGCAATAGGTACCGTGGTGCTTGGATGTAGTGCCTACTGATACAGTAAATGCCAGAAATCCATTATGTGGCTTTAAACACACAGACCCACTATTCTTTGGCTTAACCACCATTATAATACTGCTTTGGCTGTGTATGTATGCCCTTTGTTTAGAAAGTAAACTTTTGGAGCTCAGTTCAAAAATGTTTCTCTTCCACAGCAAAAGGCAGTGAGGTCCTATGCAAAAGTGCTTAAAGAATTTCAAGTGCTTTCGTAGTTTAAAATGAATACTGCTTCTTGACATGAAATTAAAAAATGAAAAGATCTTTGTCTTTCCTTCATTGCTTTACTCATCAGAGAGATTCAGGCCAACTTTGCATCTAGGAGAAACTCAGTTTAATTCATAGTGAACTTCTCAGGGACTGAAGCACATTTCAGTAACCATCAGAGTTACTAGAACATGTCCTTTAAGGGTGGGTTTTTTGGTTTATTTTGATAAAGTCAGAATATTGAAGGGAGGCCTCTTAAAGCCTGTCTTGTAAATAGACCATTTATCACTTACAGAAACAGGTATTGCTTCCGAAGTATCTTCTTCTACCTGTTCACTGTCCATAACTAAATTAATCATTAATTGTAAAGTGACAACAAAACATTTTTTTAAAACATACATTATTCAGTGATAGAACCAGAAAGCACATTTTAAATTTTAATGAGCAACTATAATAAGAATAGAGTCTATTTTGTCTTGCCTATATCAATAACATCCATTTCAAACTATGCCAAGTTAGTTGCTTTTAGATTCTGAACATTCTGTCTTGACAAGATGTATACAGTGTATCGATGCAGGTTTTGGAAATGGCATATAATGTTTTAAAGAGTTAATGTGTTACGGGATAGTTTATAAAAATATTTCCTAATATATAGACTTAGTTAAGTGAAGAAACTTAACTCTGATCTAGCCGTCTGCTTTTATGCAGGAGCATGGAATAGTCTGGCTTGGATTTATTTCCTTCATTAAAAAAGTTGTTAGAATTGTTAGGGACAGGAGAGGAACATTACTATGAAGAGGTGAATCTTGAACATCTCAAGTTTATGTTTTACCTAAACACAATTTAATTGTTTGTTACTAAAGTAGCAACACATGACATCTGAACTCAGGGAAGGAGCAAGAGAAAGTAGCTTTATAGTGACTACATAACCCAGGCAGTGTCTGGCTGGGCTTGGAATTTCCAAAAGAACCTGTTCCTAAAGGCCCAGGAGGGTCAGACTGTCCTGAAAGAGGCATAAAATATCCCTAAATCCCAAGAGGTGCCCAATCCATAAGCATGTTCTGCAGCTGTGTATTGCACACACTTATCACAGACTGCTGTAAAGCATAGTCGTCACGGCTACTTTATTCCAAACATAGCAAAAATGGTAAGAGATTGTATCCACATTAAGCACGCTGTCTTACGCTGACACATTTGCCCTGAGACCCTTACATTTCTGACCCTACCTCAAATTGCCAGTGAGCCACAAGGCAAAGGGGAGTATGAAAAAAATACTGCTTTGCGGCATAATAATTTTATGGAGATGAAGTTGGAGGGACAAGGAAGTGGAGGAATGAGTCAGAAAAGGTGCTGGTATACATTGGAGATCACTAAAGGAGTCAATAGGGTGGCAGAGGCAGTTTAATTTTCATAGTTCACAAAGAAAGCTTTCCTGGAATCCAAATACCTTTTTTAAAATTACTTCTGCATGACCCATCGGTCAAAAGTGTTAACACTTCCATGAACTCAGATGAGAGACACTCGCGAAGGAGGATCCATTGTCTGTTTTCAACTGAAAAGTACATCTTGTCTGCATGATTAAATCTTGAAATTACCCTTTTTATTTCAGTTGATGATTTACTGTCTTTGAACCTGCTACAATTTCTTAGATTAATTCTGTGCTGTAAAACTGGTATTGTGTTTTAGTAGAGGCTTATAAACAAGTTATGAAAATCATTTGAGGTTGCAAATGAAAGAGATTAGTTGTATTTCCTCTGCGTGATGATACCAGAAGTGCTGTCGGTCTTTGGTTCTCCTATTTCTGGGAATTCCCTCCTCTTGAATATTTCAGCTATTGTTGAGAATATTGCTATTATTTACCAATTTGAGAATCTGCTTTACAAGCAGATGACAGTATTTGAGGGAACTATGGGTTCCTACCTGTTCATGCTGGCTTTCAAGTTCAGTGGTATATGAACTGCTCATTTATCTTTCCTTTTTTTCACATGCTGATAACACCTAAGTAAAGACACTGAATTGCAAGGAAATTTGTACCTTTATCTAACTCCGTGGAGCATCTTGTTTTGTAGCTGCTAAACATGTAACCCCACTTTAACTGAGGTAACCCTCTCGATCTTTTATGTGATAATTTAATTGCAGTAAAATAAAATTATCTTTGGGATTTCGCTGCATTGGCCTGCTTTTAATTGGTGCAGAACAACTTCAGTTGATTTCAGAGGGATTTGGAGGTGCTCAGCACTTCAGAAAAGGAGGCCACGTAATTTGGGTGCCTAAATATGGATTCTGAGCCTCCACGTAGACACAGCAAGTAGGTGTGGATTTCATTATGCCTCCACAACCAGTGATAATAACCATGATTATGATGAGGGCTTAGTATAAATGCACAAGATGTCAAATGGGAATTATTCAGAAAAAGCTAATGTCTAATGAAACAAAGACTTAATCCTAGTTTAAGTGGAGTTTAGCAGCAGCATGTGCGTATTTTGTGAGACGAGGTTCACTTTATGTAAAAGCTGTGCCAGGACTCAGCACCCTGATCTGTACTTGACATTTGCACATGGAATATACCCTTTAGAAATTTTGTAAGCTTGTGTGGGGTAATCTTTTCACAGATGCGTAATGAAGTTGCAAATGGGGGATTAGACCAGTGCTACGATACCATGCATGAACTGTTCATGATAAAACAGTGCAGCAGTGAACAAAAGCCAGATCGCTCACTTCCCGGCCCATGTTCAATCCCGATTAAATCATCGGTGAAAATTA
The DNA here is from genome assembly GCA_035590195.1 of Aviceda cuculoides. Taxonomy (NCBI): domain Eukaryota; kingdom Metazoa; phylum Chordata; class Aves; order Accipitriformes; family Accipitridae; genus Aviceda; species Aviceda cuculoides. Next base: position 26,304,786 of record JAVJGG010000029.1, read on the forward strand.
CCATGATGCTTTTCACAATGGGCAGTGGTTTGTATGTATGACAGCTGCCAGCGGGGGGGTGGTAGTGACTTCAGGTGAGGGGGGCCCCGAGGTGCACTGGAGGACTTTGTTACGGGCACAGCTGGAAGCAGCACTCGCTATGCCTGACCTGCTACTGCTAAGGCTTACCTCTGTCAGCAAATATTGCATTTATAATGCAGAAGGTTTCTCAAGGGCCTAATAGTTCCTGGACTTATTTTTTTTTCTTTCAGCGTTAGTAAAAGTTTGCTGCTTTGTGCTTTAATAGAAAATCGCCTTCCTTGATTTGAATAGGAAACATTACGTTGTTTTCATCTGTGCGCCTTTACACTAGAATGGGCTAAAATTTTGCACAGCATGCTTGTTTGCAATTTGTAGGAATGTGTTTGAGTATTTATTAGCCTGAGTGCTTATTAGTTTGAGTATTTATTGAAATAAAATACGTATTTTTAGGCAGTAAAATAGTTAACAACTTCAGTAAAGTAGATCCCATGTAGCTACCTGTCAGCCAGTTTCTCTGTTTAGCAGGAATATGGCATACCCACACTACCTCATGTAATTTTTGTGCGTGCTACTATTTTACTTTCAACCTTTTTTTTGGTCACCAAATGTCTACCAGAAGAAAGAAGCTTGCAGTCTTCCCTGTCATTACCTCTCTTACTATTTCAAGCCTCGTTCAGCCCTGACCCTAACCCAGGAGTGTTATAGAGATTTTAAAACCTGGAGATTTTACAGCAGTTTCGACTTACCCATATTTACTACACTTTGCTTTGCACTGACAGAGTAGACACCTTTGCTAGAACTGTTTTTTTAAATTACTGTCTTTTAATCCAAGTTTTATTTATGAGAAATTACTGCAAGAAACCTTCTGCCTGTGAGGGACGGAGACCTGCTTTCTGTGTCGTGCTCAGCAGCAGAGCCAGCTGGTGGGCAGCAGCAGTGGTAGAAGGGTGGCTTCAGGACGGATCTGTGACAAGTAACTTTACTCATGTTCAGGAAGACAGGTTCCAGTTTCTGTGCTGACTTTTTGTCAAAACACTTTAAATGCTTTATCTTCCACTGTAATGATTTTAGCAAACAGTCACATCATATTTCTACATACAAGTTTGGGGTTTTTTTCTTTACCTTTATACTTTTAAAATGTTAAAATAAGGCAAAATCCAGGGGTTTAAGTGCACGGTATGAACAATATCAATCATTTATTGTACTGATAGGCAGATGCACTGTTTCTTCACTTAACATACACAATTGTATTTCACATTGCATAGAGAAAAGAGGAGAACAAGCAGGTGAGAAGTTAAATCACTGTGCATGGAGTGGGCATAAAGCAGTGAGAATGATCTAGCTTAATCTTACTTTAATTTTTTTGTGGTTTTTTTCAGCAAGACCCCATCCAGCACCACCTACTCCTTAACCTTCCAAAGCTCAGACTGGAGAGAACCCAAGGCCATGAGGCAGGTTCTGAAATGGTATTTAGTTGCCTGAGTTCACCTGAGGAATTCAAGGATTCATTTCAGTGGAAGTTAGGGACTATAATCTTGAAGGATCTTTGCCTCATCGTTTGAGACATGTTTCAAATAAAAGGCATTTGCTTCTGCTTGTTAAATAAGACACAGAGATGCATCTGAGAAGTTGTATGTAGCTAATCTGCTAACCTGGAATTGCTTCTGAAACAGTTGTACATGGAGGCAACATAGGTTTATTGGCTTTAAGACACAGCCCAATTTCCTTCTTACACCTGTACATACTGGGACCAATGGCCTGGACATTTATGGAGTTGTCTGCCATAAAACCGGTGTAAAATAAAAAGGGAGCCAGTCCAAAAAAGTAAAGATGCAAGAAGACAGGGCTGTTTTCACAGCATAGTTCCCATTTAAAAAATACCTTTCTAGCATAACAAAAAGCAGAGCCCACCATGTAAACTAAATTACTAAATTGGTATAAAATCTGTACTAGATCTTCTTCTTCTTCCTCCTTTAGTGTTAAATTTTAATACTATTATTATAGACTAGTAATTCAGTGTCAGATCCAGGGAGGCACATTTTTTTTCAAATAGTTGTTTTGTCCTTTACATGGTACAGAAAAATAATCCAGGAGATAGACAAACTAGACACCGACAATCTTAGGATATTAAATTTAATTATAGATTACACAGAATATGATGTAAAAACAGCAATTTACTAGAATAATTATAACCTGCAAAATGTGAAAATAGTTTAGAAAATGGATTGTCATATTCTCTGACACAGCAATAGTCATGAAAGGTACACTTATAATATCATATGTTAATCTGTGTATTAACTATACTACCTGTCATTTAGCCAGGATTCCAAGACAGATTACAGGCATTTATTTCTGAAGTGCCTATGTTTAGATTCAGTAAAGTTAAACAGCTAGATTGAAAACACTATATTTTTGTCAACTACTGCGTGGAGATCTATCCCGGATAAATGCTTTGTCTATATACTATGAGTTCGTAATGAAAAGAGTAATTGAAAAACTGCAGAGAGCACAGACCTGTAAGTGGATGGTTTGACAAGTGAAAATTGTTCTTAGTGCCTTGTTGAATTTTGGAAATCAGACATGCCAACATCTCCTTCCTATTTCAGACCTAGAATGTATTTAATCTCAGTTCACGTTTTGCATTTTAAAAAACCCACTTAGTTGTAATGGGGAAAGATATCTGTAGAGCTTTGTGTTACGTAGTTCAACAAGAAATGTTGCAGGTGTCAAAGGATATGATGACCACAGCAATGTCAGCAGGTTTAATTTTTTTCCAGCCATGTTTATGAAAGCAAAAAAAAAAAAAAACCAAAACCAACCCCAACATATTTTAGTTTCTTTTTGAATATACAGACTGGCCCAAACATAGACATTCTCTTTATCAATCTTATTGTTACAAAAACTGTACATTACAAACAGTATAGAAACAAACTGAAAGGAATGTGCCACACGTCCTGGCTAATTTTCTATATGCAGTTTAAAAATACAGCCTACTCCCTTATAGTGCACAGTTATTGTGTAGATAGAGTACATCACTAGTTAAGTGGACATGATAGAAGAGTTCTAGTTTTCCTCAGCACAGAGAATAAGAGCCAGTTCTGCTCGGTAAAGCTTTCCTCCATCAGACAAGGCCATGATGCTTTTCTTGTATGTCGCAAGGTTGTTAATGTCTAATTCCTATTTAAAGAACAGATAATGCTTTATAATCCTGTTTAGTTACCAGCCTCAATAAGTTTGCTTCCCATGGCAGAAAATGAGGGGGGGAAAAAAAAAGGGCATTCTCAGCCTGTCCAACAGTAACACATTGCAAATGTTTATGTATTTGTATGTTATTGATATTATAGCCATATGTTAGATTACTGATAGCTGATGTCTCAGAAGCAAGCTTTTGATAGTGTTGCTATGTAATCACAACTCCCCTAGTTCAGGATTTACACTGGTATGACTTCTGCCAAGATTTTTAGTTGTACTTCAGGAATTATGACTTAGAAGCTCTTTATTTATCTTAATGGGTGGATTGTAGTGTCCTTAAAATCCAAATTAAATCTAATCTCTAATGAGAAAAAAAGCCCTGTAGGATTACCTTTTTGTTCTTTTCACAGAGATCCTTCAGTAGTGCATCAAGTTCATTTTCATCTATATAGCCATTGCCATCCTGAAAAATAACATGAAAGATAATTTTAAACATTTATTTTTCATTTCAGAGGTTATGGCTAATTTTTCACAAGTTCAGAAAATAAATGCCATCAAACTACGCAATTAATAAAAAGGTTTTTTGAAGACTTACTTGATCATACATCTCAAAGGCTTTATTGAATTCTTTTGCACACATTTTGACACCCTAAATGCCAAAAGGAAGACAAATCCATTAATGACACCAGTTATGTGTGATGGTAACAGGTTACTTTAAGAATGTGAATATTCATACCTGAAATTTAATAAGAAAATTTTCCTGTACAGGGAGTAGTCTTTGGAGAGAGAAGACAAAGGTCAAAATATTCCACTGTTTCCATAACAGCGATTGCTACATTATACATGTGCAAAGAGACAGAAGACATACCTGGCCAGTTCAGTAAGCTCCAACTTTCCATCGTTGTTTGCATCAAACATCCTGAGCTGAAAGAATATATTATTTTACATTACTAATCAAAATTAATCAACACATTAGTCAACTCAATGAAGAAAACACTTTTTGGAAAACTTAAATTCAATGAAATTTAGCCTTTATTTCATGTTGAAATGACGGCCCCAGATTTTTATCTGTCACATTTGCTGTGTAATACATTTATTTAAAGTACCGAGGAAGTAATATATAGTAATTAATTCCACTGCAAAGCCTGGTAAGAAACAGATGAACAATACTGATTAACCTACTGTAAGGTAGGTCTTAACCTGCCTACAGTGATGAATGTCCCATATGAGGAATACACATGTAATTATTTATCAATGAGAGGAGTGTTGACATGGTAACATTTTACTTTTGACTTCATGTCATGATCTGGTAATAGCATCACATCATTATTCTCTGTTCATAAAGGTGAAACAACAGTTGGGTGAAGTTCAATAGAATCCAAGGCATTCAATTTCTTAGACAGAAAACAGTAGACATTCAATTGGCTGCTAGGTCTAAATATTTAAGTAAAGATCACCTTCTGTTTCTGTGATATATTTCATGAAAAGAGTGAACGGACACTGTAGATGATCAATTTTGTTGATGGTATGAAAATGGGAAATTAAATCTCTCCAAATAATTATAATTAAATTACAGGAATAAATATATTAATGTAATTTGACAAAATAAGTGAATATTATTTCTAATAATTTTTAATCACCCTATTGTATTAAAGTGTTTTCCTTTGAGGTCTTGAAAGGATGAGCTCCTGCTGCTTGAGAGGCCCAAACAGCTTGTATTTGCTGTTAGAAGTAGATGGAGATATTGCACCTGCGTGGGACTTCCAGTTTTTATGTCTGCATAGTTCCATTTGTCTACTTTCAAGTATTATTTTGCCTTTGCTGTATAAAAGAGTCACAAAAGCAGCAAACTGTACAAAACATTGTTAGACATTGTACTGAAAACACCACCACCCACACTCCATCCCATCACTTTCAATCAGAGTAATTTTAGATGTAATTTTTAGATAAGAGGAAAAGCGACATCCTGTACTGAGATAAGTGTATATCCTTTTAAAGACAGAATTAATGCCTTGAAAAATGACAGTTTCACTTGGTTAATACAAAATAAGTGGCAAAGGAGACCAGAAAAGAGACCAATTCTATAAACATTTATTTCTACATAACACCACGGTTCCTTTCAACACTTCCTTTCCTTGTATAAAAGCATTTGCCTTGCACGCGTTTCCCAAGAAAGGAGATTTGCATTTGGGGGAGGTAAGCAGTGGCAGCTGTGAAGTCAACTTATCTTGTATTTTGATGGGTTGTTAGCAGCTGGCTGTGCCTGCCTGCAGCTGCTTAGGACTGTATGTTTTCTGTTAGTCTTCTTCTCTAGTTTCTGAGGAGATTGTGGGAGAACTGGCCTTATATTTTTTTTTCCTTATTGCTATTAATTCTTTGTCATTGTGTCTCTCTGCAGAGGCCAGAACTTAGAGCATGCTTTAAGATGAAGGTAAAAAATCTCCCTGAATGAAAAGGATACATGTTATCTTCACCAGTGAATAAACGGTGACAATTCCAGGTAAATGCTTTATGCTGGTACAACAAACCAGCAGACTTTTTCCAGGAGAAACACAAGTTTTGATCAGCCATTCTCAGGCCAGTTTGAGGACTAGTGCGTTTACCTAGCACATTTTGATTGCTAAAAATATTTTAGGATGAAACCAAACTGGTAAAGCAAAAACTGTAGTGTTACATATTTCCTGAAGACCAGAATTCTGGTTTTTTTTTTTTTTCATGAAACGTCCATTCCAAAGGCAATGGTGGTCCTTACCATAGAGCACCATAGCAGTGGAATGGAAGGAGTGCCCCAAGGACGGGCTGACTTAAGGCCAGGGAAGCGACAGTTTTGTTCTAGTGTTTATCTAAAACATCAGTTTCTCCTTCTTGAAGGAGAGGAGAAGGAAAGAGTGAGGTGTTTATAAATCCAGTAAGAAGCCATCATGCAGTAATGGCTTTTAAGACAGGGGACAGACACTACAGCACTGTAAGAAGGCAAAATATAGAAAGTAACCCCAAATTAATTTGATCTAAACATAGTAATATAATTATGGCAGGTACATTTTTTTTTTCCTATGAACGGTGAAGACTTCAGTTTTACAACTACTGGCACAGGGAAGCAGAACACGGGAAAATACTAGGGTATGGTCTAATATTATATAAACACCAAGAAGATTCAGAATTCCTGAGCTTTTTTTTTTTTTAAGCAGCACTGAAAACTGCCAATCAAAGCCCTGTAGCTGCAGAAGTACTTGCAGTGTGAGATGCCACAGTTGTCTCTCTGTTGCAATAACATAGTTAGCCTGATTAGTACCTGGGGGGGCTCCAAGTCATTTGGAGCCTTCCAGTGGCTAGAGATAAAGAGTTTGTATTAATCCAGTCTTGATGAAACATGCTTGTAAATAATCTTACCATTATTTCTGTGTATTCTGTTAGCTTTGAGTCTTCAATCTGCTTATTTGCTTTCTGTAATAAATCTTTCAAGAAGCTCTGTTAAAATAAATAGAAGAGTAATAGGTAAATTTTTATCTACAGTATAAAATGCTTGATTTGCTAACTTCAGATTACAGTAATGGGAAATACTATTTTACTCCCACTTTAGTATTTACTGCTGAAGTTCCAAATAAGTATGAAAAGATGTAGTAATTAACAGCTAAGAATATAACAGTTTCTTTTGATCAATTCAAGTATATTGCACAGTTTCATTTGGAAAAAGTGACTCATAAAACTTTCTGCATTGTATGCCATTTGTTGTATTGTGAATTTGGAAAAAATAGTTTGGCTTTCAAGTATACTGCTTCCTAATCAGCTCTATCAGTAAACTAAACTAATTAACCTTGAGTCTCCTTGAAAACTTGGATGCCTAATCACTTTTTGCAACATAGGAAAAATTTTACAGAAAAGATCAATGATTAATCAAATTTTCTCCTTGCCTATGGCAGTACCCAATGCTAGAAGTGAATGTTAACCTATGATGTTGCTCCTTCCTACCTTGTATTTTAAAAGCATGCGGCCAGTTTCCTTGCATTTTTTTTAATGAGAATTTGATGTAAGATCAAGTGACTAGAAACACAGCCATTTTTACTTTAAAAAATAAGATTGTTTCCACCCATTTAGTGGTTTAAATTTCTGTACTAGGTCTGTGACATTAAAAAAAGAAAGATATCAAGGCATTAACAAGGGTGTTACAAGACCCGAGATGTCTGTATGCCTGTCAATGCTCAATGAAGTACCTAATTACTGTCATCAGTTGGAGTGTCATTATCTTTGTGGAATTTTGGGCAACATTTCAAGATAGGAAATGGGGTAGCTCATAAGACAATCTATTTGTACATAGATGACATTCTTGAACTTGAATGCAACCATGTCAATAGTCATATGACTAATACCCACTATAGTTCTTCTAGTCTGGCCCTTTCCGTGCTGGAGTCCTTCCTAGTAGCCTGTATACAAAGGACATGACTGAAATGTCGTAAATGGATGTTATGGAGACATGTTTGTCTTGCGTGCTTTGATGGAAAATAGGACTGGAAAGGACATTGAATGGCTATCCAGTCTGTCTCCGTGTCTCAAGAAAGGATCATCTGTATCTAAACTTCCTGAGTTACTGTCTCATCTGAGCTATTGCCAAACCTTTCCTAAATAAGGCAGTGATGGAGAAACTGCCTCCCCCTTAGACAATGTATTCCACTGCTGTTACTATTGTTAGAAAGTTTTCCTGATTTCCAGCTTAAATTTCTCTTACAAAGTTGTAAGTGGGTGTACTCCTCACATAGCAAATACTTAAAATGTTTGGGCTTGTCAAGAAATACTGATCTAAAAATAAAACTGGACATGTATGTCTTATTTTCAACATGTTAAAATGGCCTATTTCTCTAAGGCACACAAAATCTCCCAGCACAAGAGAGATGGGACCATTTCAGATCCAGTTAAAATGTCTTCATTATTCAGCTGGTCCTCAATCAGCCCTGCCTTTTAAAGTCTATTTTAAATTATAGTAGCTGGCAACAGTCCTTAAGGCATCATCTCATGGCTGGAAAGTTCTCAAGTGCTACCTGTGTGGCCTCCTCCTGATCCTACCAACTTTAGATACACGGACCTGCTGCAACTAGCCAGCAGAAGAATGGGCTCGTATGCCTGAGGTTTACCTTGAGGTAGGATCCTTGGCAAACATCACACAAATACCAAACTCAAAGAGGAAGGGAAAAGGAAAAAAGATGTGAATTGTCTGATGTGGATACCTCTTCTGAACAGAAGGGCTGTAAGGATTTCAGGTGGTTTGATCTCCTGTGCTTTAGTTAATAAAGCTTATGTAGTTCTTTAGAATACCACATATGGGCAAAATAGTCCAAATTAGATGGATAAACACTGCTAGGTCTTTCTCTTGCTATTAATTGTTTTGATTCCTCTGAATTTAAAGCTGCAGTAATGTATCAAGTGCAACTGAACTGTGGAAAACAGCACCTTTCTACTCGGAGGCTCTATATGAGCATCTTTTCTATGAGGAAAGGCTGAGAGCTGGGACTGTTCAGCATGGAGAAGAAGAGGCTCAGGGGGACCTCACCAACGTATATAAATACTTAAAGGGGGGGGCGCAAAGAGGATGGAGCCAGGCTGGTGCCCAGTGACAGGACCAGAGGCAACGGGCACAAACTGAAACACAGGAGGTTCCCTCTGAACATCAGGAAACACTTTTTCTTCACTGTGAGGGTGACCGAGCAGTGGCACAGGTCGCCCAGGGAGCTTGTGGAGTCTTCATCCTTGGAGATACTTGAAAGCCATCTGGACACTGTTCTGGGTGACCGGCTCTAGGTGGCCCTGCTTGAGCAAGGGGGTTGGACCAGATGACCTCCAGAGGTCCCTTCCAACCACTCTGTGATTCTGTGACTCCATGAATCAGCATCTACAAATTGCTGTTAGTTTTATGACTAGGAAGGTAAATCACCCTAGTTTTATGGTTTGTTAACTCTGCGAGGCTGAGATGGCTAATGCAATAGTCTCAATTCTGCTCTTATTTGTGCATATTAAAGCTGATACCAAAATCTCACCCAGTTAACCAAGCAGGGGCAACACAATTCCATTAGTATTAGCCTAACAGTATTACACTGGAAACTGTAGAGATACATGATACTTGAGAGAGCATGATCTATCCAGCAGCATAGTTATTAATGGTAGTGATGCCCTTAGGGGTAAAAACCCAACAAAACAGCCCTCATATCTAATATACCAAAAAAAGAACAGCATAGCTTTCAAAGGCCTATCTTGCTTTCCTAATCTTTCTTACTTCTAAGCTAAAGTACCTGCTACCCTGAGTCACTTGAGACACATTGGTCTGAATTAAAACATGGTTTAAAAAACATTGATCAGATTAGAGTTTCACTTTAAATAATTTACTGGTGATAAAAACATCTGCTAATCATATTGCTTTTCGGTCATGTTTGAAATGCAAAAACATGCATGGGTGGGTATCTGAAGTAATAGATAGCACAGGCTGTAATCCAATGCCTGTTCTCATGTCATGCATACTCCTAGATATCGGTTTACCTTAAGCTCCTCAGAATCAATGAAGCCGCTGTGGTCACTGTCATATTTTCTCCATGTCTGCAATCAGAACATGAATGTTTTAATGATGTATTTATGGCAAGCAGGTCTTGGATGGTTTTACAAAAGGCAATGTTTCATACTGTACCTGCATGAAGTCTTCACTTGACTTTAGCTGCTGGCATCTGAAGAACAACAGGAAATTCTCTTCCGTCGGTAATATCTGAGCAAGCTGTAACAGAATTTAAGAAAGATTAAATTTTGATTCTTCATTAGGCCAGCTGAGCCTGTAAAAGAGCATGAAACTTTTTAAAAGAGTATGAAATTCTTTGTGCTCATAGTGCCCTATTGTGGTCCTATAGGAAACTTCTTGCTGTTAGCTGAGATGTTTGGAAGATGCCTCCAAAAGCCTTCTGGCTTGCAGCCTTGCCATATTTATCAAGGTCAAACAGAGCTGAGGTCTGAGAGAAGGGAATGAGACAGCACTTTACTGGAGGGGTAGCTGGGGAAAGAGAGGAAGAAATTCACTCATGCAGAGTTAGGGTCTGTGGTGAAAACCTTGGAATCGGCACAAAGGGAAAGCATAACGCAAGGATGTTTAGAGGATAAGTGTGGAGGACCATGAATTAAGAAAGTGAGGAAAATAGACTACTCACAGATACCAAGGAAGAAGAGGAAGAGAGAGGAACACTGACGTGAAGAAAACGTGTAAGGTAAACAGAAAAATATATGGAAAAACCAGGAGAAAAAAAGAAAGTGGGGAGGGTAAGGGGATGGCAACTGGTGATCATTTGTCAGGCACAGAGATGTGTTCAAGAAGAGCTATAAATACCAGAAAGAAATCAAAAGGGCTTTTAGCCCTGCAAAATCAGGGGTGGTTCTTCCAATGCCTCTGCTCTACAAAAGGCTTTTTTAAAATCAGACCTTATTGTACTGGTTATTGAAAATGTTCATTTACTGTAACTCAATTTTGGCAAGTGACAAATGTAGAAGATGGAGAGTATGCTGTATAATTTAATGTAAAATCATGATTTGTTTTTAACAAAAGCCCAATATTTTTTTTCTGTCCTCAAAATGTATGAAATGTGTTTTGATTAAAGAAAACTTTTTACTTGAAGAATAGACCAGCTGTGCTTACTAGAAAGAGAAAATGGAGAAAGACAGATTTCTTAGCTGCATTCTTTTATGAAAAATGACATCTGCAGACTTCCTGGAGCCCCATCTTAAAATTTTGATTCAAATTTTTGCTTTTCTGCATTCATTTCACACCCTCAAATCCCTCATTCTGTCTATTTCAGTGCTATTCCTTAATTAATTGCTCAGGCTTTTTTATTGGGTTCCAGCCACACCATAGGTGAGTTCAGCTCTCCCTCTCACCCTACAGGTGAGATCGTCAAGGGTATGGAGACAGATCTCTCATTTCTCTAAAAGTATCTGTGCAAAGAATCGATTATAGTCTGAAATGTTGGTACAATTGAAAAGACACACGAGAGCACTCTCCTCACAGCAATGGCGCAGCTGATGACAGGCTGTCAGCCCATCAGAGCGTTCAGAGTGCTTTTGCTAAATGGCTGAACACCAAACCCAATCAACGTAAATAGTGTGTTTTCATCAGCAGCTTTCAAAACCGACTCCATTATAAGTACCATACACACGTGTGGGTAAGTACATGTTCACATTTACGCAGTATCTAAATGTGTGTAACTTAGTACTGATTTATGGAAAAATTTCTTTATTTCTCCCATGACAGGTGTCCTGATTTGGGCTGGGATACAATTAATTTTCTTCCTAGTAGCTTTGATTTTTGAAGTCAACATTCCTACTCAACAACAAACATTGAATGGAATAAATGATTATAATAATAATAAGCAGAGTTTGGGGGAAGGGACTGATTATGACAATGGGAAAGAGTTTGTGTGTGGAAATCATAAACAAGATGCCATCTGTGTGGTGTCTATGGCTAACTGGTGAATTTTGCAAGGGCACTGTAAAATAGTACAAGGTGCAAGGGTAAATGAAAAATAGTAACTTTCCAAAGAAAGATTAACAGCTTACTAGCAGTACCAAACTGTATTTGAGGTACAGAACATATTACCTCTGGAAGAGAATTACCTTATTTTAAGTTATACCTCTCACCCTTTGTAAGTATCAGGGGAAAGCACAGGCTTTTACATTTCAAAGGTGTAGTAGCTCAGTATCCAACATTAGCTCAGGCTTCCGCCAAAAAATGTCTGTGGCATTTTCTTTCTTTTGTACTCTTTAGCATGATATAAACAATATAGATAAAGGGAAGTCCCGTACTCCAAGCTCATGCATCAAATAGCATTAAATTGCTTTTTGTGGAAAACTCTGCATTGTTAAGGGAAGAGGAGATAGTGTGGAAGCTGGCTCAACTTCTCAGTCCCAGTTATAGAACTACAGAGAAGAGAGATGGACAGCTGATGCTATTTCTAATGATGACTTCTTTGTGAGGGTAAGTGGAGGGGGACTCCATGAGCAGGTTTGACTGAGTGCAGACTGCTACAACTTCATGTATGGCAGCAGTAGCGGTTTAGTGAGCATTTCTGTGAGCTCTGCTGCTTTTATGGAGAAAGTCAGCTATTTCTGCATTGTGAGTAACAGAGGACAACCACAAAGCCTGAGGCTGGCTTGACTCCTCTCTGCTTAGCTGCCAGCTGAGGTATGTCTTTATAGGTTACCTAGCAGAAAAAATACTCTCAGTACTTAAAACAATATCAGAACTATTTTCTAGAAATCATTCTCTAAGTAAATTCTGTTGATATTTAATGCTATTTAAATTTCCTTTCATCTAATAGAGTGAATCTGCTTTTTAAAATCCTATAGTAGAGAATGGGAATACAAAGTACATTTTAGGCTAATAAGTAGTTATTTTTACTGCAGCAGTAAGCTTCAAATAATTTGAACGTGGAATTACGAAGTCCTGAGTTTCGAAACCTTGGATTTCACATCTACATTTTAGTGAAAGCGTTGGTCTGAATGAGTACAAAAGGTGCATTGAAGGTCCTTTACACAATGACAAGCAAGTGGACAGGTCAGACTCTGCCTTTAGCTGGAAGGCACTGGATAAAAGCTAGTGAACTAACTGCAGTGTGCTTTCAAAGACAGAATCGACACTTCAGCTGAGCTGAAAATCCACTCCTTCATCTGTGAGCGGCCTCCTCTTTATCTCAGTCAACAGACCTTTCCTGAAAACTTATTATGCGCTGGGACATCTTCCGTCAGATGCTGGGTTATTCATTATGATGGCTGGGAGTCTGAATGGCTTTACATAATTTTTTTTTTTTAAACAGCGTTCCTACACTTTTTCAGAAAAACTATTTGATGTACTATGTAAATGGGAGCAATCTGGAATTACTGGACATTTTTATTTATAAGGGAGGAGAATCAAGTCCAAATACCAACTTTAATATCATACTGCTCTGCACGTACAATGCATTTCATCTGAGTCCCATCAGCACTTTCCAAATCAAGCTTCATGCTGATGTAAGTGAAATAAAATATAGCTATTGGCTTAGGAAACTGCTATATTATGGGAGAAAGTCCCTTCAGTCACTGAACCGAGTACGGTCACTACTCAGTGGCTTCGGTGGATGTTGAGCATGCTTGGCACTGCACTGGGGATGGTGAGCACTGTATCGTATCAGGCCCTATCGATCTGCTCACCTTTACCCATTGAGTTAATAGCAGAATCAGGAAGAGAATTTGAAAGGTAAAACTTTCAGTTATCTTTCCTAAATGAAGAAACACAGTCTCTTTCAGTCACTGCCTACACATCCTTCTTGCATCCAATGCTTGCTATTACACATATTCAAAAATACTAAGTTAAATAGGATTCTTCAATACCAGATGAATAGGCACTTGTTAGTCCAAACCCAAATGATTCGTTAGTTCAAATAAAGACTAGTTCTTTTTAGGTGCAGAACTATTTGATCATTGCTAAATATTGTCAAAAGATGCATTTTTAAAAAATCAATAATAGCTGCAAGTGAAAAAAACTGTTCATATTTCCATGGTAGTTTAGTCATAATTACATATGCAGTTAAACAAGTATATGCAATTCAAACACCTGACAGAGGAGAAAAGATACCCTGAAATAATCTATTGTATCAGCAGTGCTACTTCCTATTGACTTCTACAGATTCTATTCAGTCCTCTATTTTAAAATTAGCTACTGACCCAAAGTTGATCACTGTAGAAATTTTGCAGACCTGGCTTGTTTCCAGCTGTTTCTTAATTAGCTCTCTAGGTCAGATTTCTTATTATCAGGAAAAAATATATAATAACATTTAATAATAAAACCGCAGTCTCACCGCACTCAGAGTGACATAGATGAGTTGTAGACTTAGGCTTGAAAAAGTGACTTCTCAAGCTGCAACCCAGCAAACTCTCCTTTTTGATTTGCAGCACTGAAGAGTGAAAGCGAGAGAAAACGCGCTTCCCCCTTTCCTAGCAAGTTGTCTAAATTGCACAATTGTTGAGCAGCTGTACGTGTGGAAGGGGCTGGTTATCTTTGCCCACTTTAGAAAGCGGGAGTAAGGAATAGGGACATTTTCTGTGTGAAGTTCTGTTAAAGTTCAAGAAAGGAATTCATAAGAAATCCTGGTCTTTCACCAGCTGGATCACAAGTACTATTAAAAGTTTGTTTAAATTCAACATGATTAACGTGCTGTCTTACCATATATCTGTTTTGTTAGAATAGACTACATACAGTGATTGCCCAAGTGTGTTCACCTGTGTGTTATCCTCACTACAGGAGTGGTGACAGAGCATTAGTTCAAAATCATAGATAGAAACAAATCACATTACCTTTCACAATTTAAATTTCTAAAATAGAGCTTTTACCTGCTTTGCAGGAAAACTAAATTGCTGTTGATGCTTATTTGTGCTGAATAAAGCATGCAAAGTTAAATGAAGTGTAGTGAAATGTCTGGAGAGGAGTAAGGAATACCTTACTTTTTGTTAATGAAAAAATATCATCAGTGAAAAAAATACTAAAGCTCTTAAGACAGAGGAAGAAATTTTCTGTGTCACTAAAAATAAAAAATATTTACATATTATACTCACATTGTTCTGTGCTAAATATATTTTCTGCAAGTAAACATGTCAGTCTTTTGTTATAAAGTAACTGTCTTACCTCAACTATTCCTATTTTTCCATCAGTAGTCTTCCCATATTGGTCCACAAAAGCTTTCATTTCGGGTGTTAAATCCTACAAAGTTACAGTGAGAGAATCATTACTTTAAGATACAGAAAAACATATGTAAACTTACTTGAATATTCTATTAGTTTCCAAATAAAGTACTAAATTTAATGAAGTACTCACAGATATTCCAGCTAGATTCCTCAAGTTTAAATGAAATTGAGTATTTTTTTATCATGAATAACGTCACTGTGATAAATTTACTTCCCAAGTAATTATATTATAGTTAGTGTGAATGATTGGCATCTAAATACTTAGAACTCCTATTTTCGTTTACAGAATGAAAAAAATTATACAGACAGATGTGCTGGAAGATGTGTATAACAGCTCCTTTGTTTAAGAGGATGACAGTGAAGTTCACAGGCAATTATTAGTCAATTTTCTCAGTTTTCATTTTTATATCAGTAACTTGAAGGCAGTGCAATATCTTTCAAAATAAGGAACATTTCAGTATAATGCATCTGAACACCAAAATAGCCTTTACACATCTTTGAGTGGATTTTTCCTGAACAATAGATGCTATTTTAGCCCTAGGAGAACGCATCACGATATTGTATTTTTCACTGTTTAGTATTTGGTTATCATAGAAACAGTCAAAATGTCACTGCTGAAATGTAGAGAGGCAGATTTAGGAGGGAGAAGATTTTGAGCAGTACCTTAAATCCAACAGAGTAAAGTCAGCACAATTGTTCTTCATATCACTTATGGTCCCTGCTATACTTCTGTTCTCTAAAGGCTATTCTCACTCTAGGCTATGGCAAAGGTGCCAGCCTTGGGGTGAGTGTCTAAATATTTGATTTCACACTTCAACTGGACTTGCCTTGTTTTTATATGAGCTGCCATCAACCTTCGATACTGATTAAACTTTTAACTTTCTTTGTATTTCTTATAGATGTGAGCTAGTAAAACCATGCAGCAAGAATCAAGACTAGTTATATTTAAACAATGGAAAATTCTATGGTTACAGATGAAAATACAGCAGCCTCTGGAAATTAAAGGTTTAGTTGCTATAATAGATCTGATTATATAGGACCTAAATGATTCTCTCAGTGAAGACCCAGGGAATCTCAGCTGTACAAAGTCTGTTGTAGTTTGTCCCAAATTTCAACTACCAAAGCTAACTAAAATGTCAGTTCCTTGTAGCTGATACAATCATGGCCTAGTATCCTATTTCTGTCAAAGTCATCCATGGCAGGTTAGTAATTTGCCATGGCTTTAATTAGAGATGTGGTTATTAATACAATGCACTTCAATGTCACCTTTCATCTAATGATCCCAAAGTGGAGACAAGTTTGCTTAGCAGATAGAATGGAGAATTTAGACACCTGGATTTTAATTAGTCCTGGTTAAATATTTTACTAATCTTTCTAATAGCAGCTCCGCAGTGCCAGTGTCCAGCCACTGAAGGAGGCACAGCTGCTTGCAGGCTAAACGAAACAGAATGCTCATTCTCTAGTACGTTATTCAGAAATAGGATTTTTTTTGGTGTTCACTTCACCTGCTCTTGAGCTGCTTGATGAGTTATTGGAGTTATGCTATTCAAATAAATGTTTTCAGTCAAAAAAACTTGCCTAAATTTAACAAAGTCTAGTCCTAAACTTGATAGAGATGCAGTGCTCAATGTTTGAAATTAAGAAACTAGCCCTTCGCAGTGCTCAATATTTGAAATTAAGAAACTAGCCCTTCGCACCTCAGTCTCCCCTCTTAAAACTTAAGAGATACTTATCCAACCAAGTGGAGCTGTAGAAAAAAATAGCTTTTTTTTGAGATGATTTGAAAATGTAAGGATAGATGGCACTACAGAAACACTTACGTGACTGTATTCATAAACATCTATTAAATCACAAACACCTATTAAATCACATATTTCTGTGGAGAAATATTGTCATCATCTATACATGCAGAGAAAGTGAGAAACAGATGTGGAATAGCTTGGCCAAGATCCACCTATCGACCCTTTATCAGCCTCTGTGTTAGTCACTTATACCCCACAGTTTCTTTTGGCAATTGGCATACCTAAATAGAGAACATACTGCATAAATGTGGGGCACAATAAATAGAAGCTATGCTTATATACTTATATAGCTTTTACTTTAAAAAAGAGGCAGTTCTTTCAACATGTCTGGAAGTATATCAGATCAATTCACTGTGTACCATAAAGCATGAAGCAAAAAGACGTAGTGTTACCAAAGAAAAGCCCAAGCCCTAAAACCTCCAAGTACACATCAGCCCTTCGGGGCCAGCATGAATCAGGCTGCATGCTACTGCTCTGTCTGAGAAAAAGCAACCGTGAAAGCACGGGCTTACTAAGTGGATTAATAAAAGAATTAGAATTAGAACATAATTAGAACAGCTCTGTAGTTGGGAAGAATACTGGGAAATGTTAAACCATCCTATTCGATGACAGAATCAATGTGATTCTTTAATGCATATGGCATGACTGATGTAAAATCCAGCTACGAAGAATGCATAATTGAATATTTCAAAAATAGTGAGCAGGAGAGTGACCTGAAATGCAGAAGTTAATGATGACAAAGAAGCTTTGGGGTGTTAAAAGAAGGACAGCTGAGGAAATGACATATAACCTACACTAGTTTCTCAATGTGTCCCTTCTGGCAAAAGAATAGAAATTCAAAGCTACTGAATTAGTATCCCGTGAGACAAGACACGAACTAATGAGATGCTTGTTTGGCAAGTGAGCCTTCAAATCCAAGAATCAGCTTAGATTTGAAACCTAAGATGACATATATCCGTACTCCAGAGCCAACAGACCAAGTACTGAATTTGATGTTGCTACTGTAGGTTGCTCTTTTCAGCAGAACACTCCAAAGATAGGTTTGAATTAGAGAAATGGGAAAGGAAAACTAATTAAATAACTGAACATTTTTAAACTATAGTGTGAGATACAGGCAGAGGCTATTTAAAAAAAAAAAAAGCATAAATTATGAAATATGTAGCAGATAAGAGTAATCCTGCAAGGCTTTTCTGTGTTACTTTGAGCAGGCTCTGTTTTTAAGAAGAGATGCACACTTGCTTTGAGAGAGAAAAGAATCCAATCTTAAAATGATAAATATTTTTTTTCCTTGAGCTTCTAATTAATTTTTTAACTACTGAATAATATATCAGCATTTCTACTAAGAATGCCATTCATACTAAATATACACAGGCTTTAATATCTTCATTCTAATGGACACACTTAAGTTTCCTGCACTTCAGTATAGAAGAGAGATTTGTTTTCTTGCAATACTTGAAAGGTATTGAAGTAGTGTTTAATCTTTTCTGTCAAAAAAAAAAAAATAGACTTTTTCCCTCTAAAAACCACATTCCTTTCCCAATTTTCTTTTTTTTTTTTTTGAGGTTTAGTGTTTGGGTTTTTTTTTTTAACTTTAGTTTAAAGTTACTTACACTCATCAAAATGAGTGCCTACACCAACGATTCTAAGAGGAATTAGCTGGTACCGAGACTGCAGTAATATCAGAGGCATTGCTGGGAGACAGATTTTCAGATGTGTGAAGTTTACACTCATACAATTAATAAGAAGATACAATTTTCCACAAAAGAAATTATGATTAATATTGATTTTTTTTTCATTTACTTCCAAAATATACAACAGCTTTTAAAACAAAGTTAATTATTGAAATGCTATCGCTCAGTTTGGAGGTATTCTTATATGAAGTATTAATCTATTTCCCCCATGCACACATGCCATTCAGTTAAATTATAATTTCATTAGAAATTCTGATTCAGAGTCAGAATTCTTTTAATATAGATTAATTTAAATTGATTCTATTAGGTTATATATTGGAGTTTGATGCTAAGCGGCCTGTTTTAGAAACTGATGATTTAAAGGTAATTTATTTATTAAAAAGGTTCACTTCTGTTTTATTCAAATCTTTCCATGAAATCTTTCATCTCTTTCACTCTGTTCTCCTTTCTTTCTTTCTTTCTTGTTTGTTTTTTTTTCCCCACGTGGATATAGTTTGGAGGAAATTAATAATTAGTGCTTTATTAACTCATCCACAGAATTGTTTTAACAACATTGTCAAAAACTTTGCTGTCTCCCTGAACACTTTAAACTACCAGGATTTGGTACTCATACTCCTGCTGTATAACACTGGTGAAGGGCAAAAAGTGGTTAGCAGTCATCTGCAGATCTATTGACTGGCCACCGAGGGGCAGAAATGCATTTCAGCCCATACTGCCCATTAGGTACGAAATTAAAACAGAGTCCAGCTAACTTGAAGTGTTGGGGTTTTTTTTCTCTCTCTCTCTCTCTTTTTTTTTCTTTTTTTCTTTTTAGTATCAGTGCATATCTGGATCAGGTAAGATTGATTGCAATGGGATGACGTCCCATCCAAGACAAAAAGGTAATGCCCATGCACTCCTTGACTTTTCTTTTTAAGCGCTGACAGAAGTATCGGCTAGTAGCCCGGCAAGGTGTGAGCAGGACCCGCTCTCCAGGGAGGTGGACCCGGCCTCACCTTCCCAAAGCAGACAATTTATTTCATTTGCGACCCGCTGACTTCTAACCAAGCTACTTCCCTTCACCTGGTGAGGCAAGGGCATGGAACCGTGTGATGGCAACAGAGACCAGAAGGAACCGGGGCACTAGAGTTGGCTCCAGAAAACTCTTCTTTCCTGGAGAAGACAGGAAAGCGGGGCGAAACGTTAACCTACCAAGCCTGCCTTCTTCCGCGCCTGCTGCAGCTCCTGGATGAAGTTCTGTAGCTCCTTCCCATCCATGTACCCATTGCCTACAACACAAAGAGTTACTACTGCGGCCGTCGCCGCTCCCTCCCAACTCTCGCCGCTCTCCCGCCCTGGCCGGCACGGCTCCGGCCCTCCCGCTCCCCTCCGGCCGCCCGCTTTCGGGCGGGGAGCGGTGCCGGGATGCCCCCCCCGCCCCCCTCCGCGCCCCCCGCCGCCCCGGGCTGGGTGGGTTAACGGAATCACCGTCGGAGTCGTAGTGGTGCCAGATATCGAAGAACTGGGCGGCCGAGATCTCCACGCCCTGCAG
>JAVJGG010000029.1:26325168-26349479 GCA_035590195.1 Aviceda cuculoides
TGAGGGGTGTGCTGGTGGGGGTCGCCGAGCAGGGGGAGCAGCGCTGTGGGAGAGCCTGCCCGTGAGACGGGGGTGGGGGGTGGGGGTGCGGGGGGGTGGGTGGCTCCCAGTTTAACCATCGGGTTTCCGTCTGGGAAAGGGTCCTGGATGTGAGGTGTCATGGGATATTGAGGCATTCGTATTGAGATAGCATGGGAACAGGCACGGTAAACTTAAGTATACCGCCCTAGCAGGTGATGTCATCCCAACAGGTAAGTATGGAAGACTTCACTAGTAAGCTCTTTCTTTCCCCGTGCGGAGGTGCGAGGGGCACTGCCACGGTCACTTCTGGCTGGGCGAGAACGTTTTTTGGTAGAGCAGCCTTGCAGACTTGGCCTCCTGTAGCAGTGGGTCGGTGGTGGGAGGGGACAGAGCAGCTTACCAAAGATCTTGCTTTTGTCATGGGGTAACATGGTATCGTACTAGTAATAATGATTAAGTCCCTTTTGGGATGAGTCAGTTTAGTCATTAGGGTTGCCTGGGTACTCTGAAGCACTGAAACTGCCTTTGTCCTTCTGGCAATATCCCTTAGAGGCTACATTCTGTTAGCATGGCTTGATGGCCAAGATGATCAGCTGACGGGACATTGCCAAATACAGTAGGTAGTATAGTAAGGATGGGGGATAGGAACAGCTAGAAAATCCAGGTATCTCCATGTGTTAAGTGATTGACGTGAACAACAGTAGGACAATAGTATGTTAAGACACACATATAGCATGAGAATAAAAAAACAGTGGGATAATGCAGAATAGAAGATGGCAAAATGCCAAGGGGGATGGTTAACCCAGCAGGATGAGAGGAGGATGCTTAGTTAAAGGCTGACATGTCCTGAGAGGGGTTTCAGTAGATTGGGTGGCTGAAATCTTGTATGCATTATGGAACAAGATGTGGGCATAGCGATTAAGTAATCATGAGACCTTATACTTGATTCCCTTCATCTTTCCATTCTCCTGTTTCTCCACCTGTTATGTGCAGCTTTCTCTCATTCTGTTGCTGCCGTTTGGCTGTGAGTTCTTCAAGAGATATATCGTGTTGGTCTGTGTTTTGTGAGATGCTGAACAAAGCAGCAGCTAAGACGAAAGACACAACAATCTGATAATTAATCCCTTCAGTTCAAAATATTTGTAAGTATTAGTGAAAAATGTTCAGAATAGCTTTACAGCCACAAATACCATTACACACTTGCAAAATGACTGAAGAAATTTGACATATTTCCTTACAATCAGGCTTTGTGTTTCACCATGTAAAAAAGAAATAATAATAAAAAACCAAAATGTGGCTGGGTCGATTTCCCATCTAGGAACTGTTTTCTGGGCATGGCTTTCTCAGAGTGGTAGACTTCAGCGGTAGCCAGATCCTGAAACTTCTGTAATCTGCCTATGTCTTCTCTTGTAAATAAAAATCTGAAACTAATGCATTTGTACAAAGTAGCAATGATGACAAGAGAAGAGAGGATTTGTGAGGGGTTTTTTAGCAGGAGCAAGGACATGGCGGAGCTCTGGCCTTGACAAGTGGAAGCAGAGTGACTCAGGCCTGGGATTATCCTTTGTGCTTGGAAAAGACAATGGGGTGCCAGTGACGCAAGGGCACTGGAAGGAGACAAAGGTGGAACTGGCATTTCCATCATTTTTAGATAGAAGAGGTGTGTGCCAGTGAGGCAACTCCTTACATTTGCCAAGCATATTGAATTACTCCGTTCAGTGCAGAATTTCAGCTTCCAGCAATCCTGCATGAACGGAAACCGAGCACTGAACCTGTTTCAACAGTCCTCTGACTTGCATCTTACGTTGATTTGCTCCCTGCTGCATACCATTTTCCAATGGCACATCAGATCTTGTGCTTGTTATTTTTCCCTGGCCCAGAAGTCTGTAGCTGAATGTGAGAGAAGAATTCAGCATTGTTTGGGGCCAGCCCAACCTTGCTCATCTGGCTGCTCAGACTTGTAAATGAACAGGAGCTGTAACGTTTACATTTTCAAAAGTCCTCAGAATAAAGTATTTTACATAGGTCATAAGTGGCCAGGAGGGTTTGAAGAAAGTCTCACATGAACTTACAAAATATGCTGCTTCTCCCCACCAGGAACATGTATAATCGTGTGCAGGTAGGACACTTGGACATGCTGACCTCTCATTATGCTAACATCTACAAAATCAGTATTGTCTACAGAACATTTATGTATCTTTGTGCATTCTTTGTAAAACAGTACGCTGAGGTGAATGCGTTTGTATGTTCTTGCTACTGCACTTGAAGTGATCCTGCATGGGCATAAAAGTAGCAGACATTTCCATGCAAAAATAATCACTTATATAACTAACTGCACACCATATTTTCATGATTAATGAATTACCAAGACACCACTCATATTTAATCCCACTGGACTCTGCTCCTTATGCAAAACTGAGTTGGAAACTGGTCATTTTGTTTCCAAGAAGCTATTAATTTCCATTGGAAGAGGAAGCACTGGAAAAGGTTTAAAAATGGAGATATATACAGGATATGATCCATAACCCGATGAAGTTCTTGCAAATTTTTCTAGTGACTCTAGAGGGCCTTATACAAGGACAAAGTTCTTCATATTTTCAGAAATTATATGTATGGTGATATGCATATATACACATTGATTAATGAATTACTTCACTGAGAAGCCTAAGCCTTGTCATTCATTTTAGCTAGAGCTACTTGAAGTTCTCCTTACAAAAAATGAGCCAGATCCATATCTGGCAGAAGTCAGAAATGCTACACTGAAGCCAGCTGGGAACTTGACACAGAATCTAAGTGACTATGATTTTCTTCGAAAACAGTTGTTGTTCATAGCTGTTCTTCAAATGCTTTTCATTAATCATTTTTTGTATGAGGGTTCTCTGAGACTTCCTCATTCTGACTACCAGACTTTTGTCTTCACTCTCTGAAGAGCATCTAGCTGTAATATCCCAAGGGTTTCTCAAGACGTGTGGAAATCAAATATGCCAATTATAATAGCAATACAACGTAAAATACCCCCCAAGTAAAAGCAAGAAATAACAAGATAAGTCATTCTCATCCAGAAAGCACCGATATTTCAGCATCACAAACTTGGATTTTGATTAGAAGAGACCAAAAGAAACCCAAATGTAAGAATTTTCAAATGAGAAACATGAACAACACAAATGGTCTGCAGGAACAACAGAAGTTATTTACTCAGTTATTCTCAGTCCACCACCAGACAATACATCAAAGGCAGGGACTGTTTTCTCACCTCTCTTCTGAAAGGACAAATTCACTTGTGTTCTTGAGGTGTGGCTGGACTTCCTTATCAACTTCTTTCCCATTTGATGCTTAGTGATGATTAGCAGCAGTCTTGAAAGTTGTAGAAGGAAATTCTGATCCTTAGCTGTTATTCCTTGCCACAGTCCTGCCTTCCTGTAGAGAACCATTTTGAAAGAAGTGATTCCCTAGATTTTAATTATAACCTTTTCATGATTATATGATATAGAAAAAGTCTCTCTTACACTTTTATACACTCCCACATTAAAACCTGTATCTGAGAAACATCATAACTGGAAGGGGGATAAGGTTTTAAAAACTGTAACAGTGTTGGTGTCTGGTTTGGGCTGTAGCAGAATTTGCAGAGGTAGCCCTGGGCTCTAGAAGGCAGCTTCAAGTTGTGTGCAACTGTCAGCAAGCATGGCTGGCAGTGGTGGAGAAATGTGTCTTTTCAAAATATTTGGACAACACTACAGAATAATTTATTGCTTATTTTCTCCTTATCTATACTTCATTCAGTATTTGTGTTCTTTGAAAATGAAAAAGAAAATGCAGCATTGAAGAGCACGCTCTATCTTAAGCAATCCTAGGCTTATATAGTCATTATGGTAAACCACTATTTGCACAGGAAATACATTATATAAATAGTGATTTACATGAGCCTCCACTGTTTTTTTCAAAGGCAGCATTATACAGAAATATATTTTTCATGCACAAGACAGAATTGTCTGAAATAATTTTAAGGGCATGAAATGTATTTTAATATAAACTGCAAATTGGTGAGCCACTTGTAAATTCACATTGAAGCACATCCCAAGCCTTAATCTTCTACCAGGTGAAGCCAGGGCCTAATTCATCCCTTTTTTACCTATATTATACCCTTACAGTCTCATCCGTAGCTTTCCAAGGAGCTGCGTGCTGATGACAAGGCAATGCTCAACAACAGAGTCCTCAGTATTAGAAGGCCCAAAAGTCCATGCAACCATGCCTTGCCATGTCTTCCTATCTGTAAGCTCCTTGGAGCCATCAGAGCATTTCATTCTTCACATTGCAGATCCCTAACTTCAGGGACCACATGGATGCTCAGCACAGGCCTTGCACCTCCCTCCAACTCAGCAATTCCCAAGGGCAGGGAGCATGAGAGCTTGTGGCTCCAGGCACTGAGGAACAGCTTTTTTGTTTGTAGGAATCCAACAACATGTTAGTGCTACGGAAGCATGAAAGGCTATACTGGAATGTCAATGTATCAGTGCCACCAGGAAGAGCGCCTGAGTTCGATGGGATCTGTTTGATGCTCTGCAATACTATAGACCAACTAGGAAACCAAGAAGAAAGAAAATGAAACCATGGCAGAATTTTTGTATTTAGCTCCATCTTTTCCAAGATAATGCATAACAGTGTTTTTTTCTTGTATTTTGCAGGCAAATACCTGCCTCACTGTGAGATTTAGAAGAGCTTCAGGGATGACCTAACTCATACCAGGAGAAAGCAGCTTGGGGATGACCTAACTCAGGCCAGCAAAAGCAGCTCCTCTCACCCACCTGTCGTGATCCCGTAAAACCTTTACACTGGTGGAGTGTGAGGCACTGTGAAGTTACCCCTAATGCCAAAGTTACCCCTGGCATGAGGAAATCTCCAGCTGTTGCCCTGAGCTCTCTGCATGGCACGGACTGAGCGGGGATGGGCTGCAGCTCACTGGACCCGCTGCTTTCTCTGAGAGTCTGATCCAATGTTTATTAATATCAGTGTTTGTCCTTTTCTAGATTTTCAGTGAGTTTCAGTGGGATTTTTAGTGCCTTATGTTGCTGTATGCCAGACTGGGTTTTTATTATCTTTCTACAGTTTGGATAATGTGTATTTGCATGCAATTCCAAGCAAATTCAGCACAGTTTAGTAGTCTAGCAAGTAGTTAACTGGAATGTTAGTGCTACTGGTGGCGTTGGTGATTGGTTACCGAAGCTTTCAGAGACCCATCTTGTGAGACATCTTACTGGGAGACTGCTGGAAATTTAGGATCCTGATTTAGGAGGATTGTCTGTCTCTTGGGAGGATTTTAGAGCTCCTTTTGCGCATTTAAAACACTTACACTTTACCCATGCTAGAGGAGTCGGACTGTTTAGCTTACGGGGCAGTGCGCATGCTTTGGCTGGGCATTAGCTCCCAAAGGGAGGAGAGCTGGGTGTGTGTCAGTGGTCCCTGTTCCCGGAGTCCTCACTTCCTGAGCACTGACTTTTTTTTGGAAAGAAACTTGAGCTGACAGCTGAAAGGAAACTCCAGAGTACACCCACAGGTACCGCAGTTTGGGTAAGGGGGAGGACCGGGGTGGCGGGGTGCACCCTGGGGCATACCTGCTCTGCAGCCCAGCCACATCCATGGGGCTTTGCTCTGCTTGGAGGAAAAGCTGACTGTGTGACCAAAACTTGGGGGTATGTTAGATGTGATGGGATCCAAGTGAAATGGTGTTGTGGATCAATCCCCTGTGGACAGAATGGGAGCAAAATGGTCCCCTCTGTTCTCTGTACATCCTCTTAGCTGAACTCAATGCTCTTTAAGAAGAGCATGAATCACGAGAAATGGAGCCTGTGTCCTGGAGTAGTTATGCAGGATGAAAGCATACTGTTAATTTGTAACTAAGAAATGCAGTGTTCTTCAGTAAGGTTGAATTAAAAATTTAAACTGAAGGTTTTTCTTGTTTGAGCTCAGAACACAACCCTACCCTGTCCAGTCTGTGTGCTGCAAGGGTCTGCCACACCATAACAGTTGCTTGAAAAAGTATTCATTTTAGCAAAGTTATGGAATATAAAGGTGTTTAATAAGTAGCTTCAACCTTTTGTAGATAATGGAAAAAAAATTGTGTTATCTCATTCCAAATTCTTTTATTACAGTTATAGGTCAACCCACACAACTTCAAAGCCATAAAATTACATAGTGAGAGTCTCAAAGTGTAATATGGAAAAAACAATAAATAAAGCAAACAATTTTATAAGGTGAACAGGTTTATCTTTTGACTCTGCTGAACTCAAACCTAGCTCAGCAAAAATGACGTAAGTGCTGCTGTAATTAAGATCTCAGTCATTGCATGCTGCTGCATGACAATGGTATGGACAGAAATCTGTGTGATAAATGGTCACTGCAACTGGAAGTCTACAGAAGCAGGCTTGTAACTCTACTTACTTTTTCCGTGCAAAATACCAACAACTGCAGTTCATCTGTATGGTCCATTCTTATGCACGGCTCTCACTGAAGATCAATGGCTGGTAATCTTGCATATCAAAGGGAGAATAAGTCTTCCATACGCTATTTATCTCCCAAATGATATGAGCTCTTTTTACATAGACTGCTGCACTCTTCTATTTATTTTTTTACTTTTCATATTTCCACCAGCTTATCTCCTTTCTTACCCACAGATTAAAAAATATGTGTGAAAATAGAACATTACATTGGGAAGGCAGACTTGCTAACAGTATTTTCCATCCCTCTGATCTATTTAAAAAAAAAAGTTTAATGTTCTTTAAAAATTTAAATAATTTACTTTGTGGATGAGTTCAAGATCAGAAAAGAGAAATTTAGTAAGGAATCTCTTCATTAATTCTCCCAGGCATATCACTTCTGAAGAGAATTGACAGCTACTTCTAAGTAGCTCCTGGAAATGATTTCAGCATCTGATAAGCAAAGTGGCTTCTTGGAAGCTTGTAAATGATACATTAAAAAGCATTTATTTTGTTATATTCTAAAATTCGATCCATTCCACCTGCCTGCACTAGTGTTCAAGATTAGAAGCTTTCCTTCCAACGATTCATAACATAACTACTTATCAAAATTGTCCAAGGTTTGCAGTAAAGTTATGATGAGCAGGTTTGATATAGGAGCTGGACCCTTTTCTGAGCAAAGATCAGGGCCTGGCCTCGTGATCGTGGAAAGAAGTGACATTTACAACATCCAGAGAATGGAAAATGTTAGCAAGTTAAAGCAAACAGAAGCTAAACATCAGGCTTTCGCAACACAACAGTGCAGTGTGTCCAACCTGTTATCAGTTTACAACTTTAGCCTCGCAGCCCTCTTTCCGAACTCACAAAGGTCTTTGTTGCTTCTTGATCGAGATCGACCTGGATTGCAAGGCTATTCCCACCGTGCCTCGTGTGATAGCGGTGGGGTGGGAGCAAGCAGAAGTTTAAGGGCTGTGCAGTCCAACCTGCTGCATTATTTCTCATTAGCGAGTGAGAGTATTTAGTACCTGCCATGAAAAGCTTTTGGGAAGCTTGCTTTCTCTCCTCAGGTGAGGACTAGATGTGGCCACCAGCAGGGCTGCCAGTCTGACCAGATGGAAGCAATGTAAATCAGGAAAAGTTCATCCTACATTTAAATAGCTGCAAACTAAGCAAAACAGTGACATGAAAAAGTATATGTTGCGGACATACCAACTGATCAGGTTTTGCACTCAACCGTACAGGAAAAATGTGTCATGAATACTTCAAATGAACTCTGTCCTGTCAGGGCACAAACTTACTTGCCCAGGTGTTTTTCTCTCAGTCTCACCTAATTGCAACACAAGACTGACCTCAGCTCCAGGTTTCTAGTCCCCCATCTGTTTGCGAGAGAAGCATAGAGACACTCCCAGAAAGCCTCTTCTCTTCCACCGTCCCACCAGCAGGATTTTTGCACAGGTTTTCCTTGTGATCCACCATTAGCTGCAGTAGGGCTCTTCACCTGCAGCATGGAAATCCCACATATTCAGGTGCCTGGGTGCCAGTTTTTCTGCAGTCAACCTATCCCAGATTCACTGGGAATGAGAATAATAGCCAGAGGTTTCCCACAACTTTTCAGCAGTGCCTCGCTGGCTATATTCAGTCACTCAGTTTCAGAATGACTATTTTGAAATGTCTGTCCCTCTGCTTCTCATCACGTCCCTACTCTTCCCACAGCCTGGAGGAGGGTAGGGAAGAACTTGGCTCTATGCCATGGAAAAGCATGGAAGGCAAAAGTGGTAGATAAAAGCCGTTCCCCCTCAAAATGAGATCCTCTTCAGCCTGAAACAATATGTGAATCTGTGGCCAGAATGTGCAGAGAAAAATCTCCCAGAAAGCCAGAGAGAACTGAGTAAACCAACTGAGAAATAGTAAAGCACGTGAGCTTAACACCAGCAACACTGCAGTCTGACAGAGCCTGTGTTAGAACTGAAGGAGGCCGCAGGAGGAGATTAACCTTCTCCCTCCACCAGTATGGGGGTCACTTTCTCCAGCCATATGTACGAAGACAACCTACTCCCACTTTGGTGCAGAAAGAGCTCCAGTAACTGCTCTCGAAGTCATTCTGCAAAAAGACGTGCCAGAAAGTAAGTAAGTGTGCTGGCACTGAGCTCCATTCAAGTCCTGCATTTGCCCTATGGAGCTTAACCTTGACTAACCAACAGCTTGCTCTGTAGGTACCCCACATACTTAAAAGCAGTCTCATTCTGATTTTCCATTCAAAATTGCACTGTTTATTTCAGGAGTAGCCTACATGCCTTTTGGGCTGACTCTTCCCCGCTTCTCTGTGATATTATCTAGGGTACAGATAAGTGGAGGAATTAGGAGTGTTTTGCATGGCTGCTCTTAAGATTTTGAAACACTTAGAGCCTTTAGCTTAGAGAAAGGTTTGCTAACTTCATCAAGCCTTTCCAGCACTTTTCTAGAGACTTACGACAACCTTTTTCACCATATATTTTCCATTGACAAGCCAAGTTCATAGACCAGGATTAATCTTTAATGTTTATAATTAACGTTTCAAGTAACCTGAAGATGTATTATTAAATTTTGCAAGCCACGTTTCTTCCCTGGATGCCAGGGCGTGGCTTCTTTTAACTCAGAGCAGCAATGAACATATGTATTTCTGGCTTGTTGATGCTTTGCATGTTGGTATAAAAGCCGTAGTACAAAGGACTTCTCTAGTTTCTTACACAGGACTCATATTCTTCCCTTTTGCTACCCATAAATCTTCAAGGTCATCTGTTCCTAAAGCTAATGTACAAAGCAGATACAATTCAAGAAAGTGGGAGGAGGCTTTGATTTCACAGGATGGCGTAGTGGGCAGGCTGGATTCTTTAGGCGACAAAGTCGGCAGAACCTTTCTTCATGGTGACTCCTTCAAGGGGAGATCACCGGTGACAATGATTCATGATCTCCTCTCTCCACATACTTAAAAGACAGGCACAAGCAGGCAACAACAGTGTGCTCCTAAAACGTTGGCAACCAGAAGGTATCTGAGACTTGGGTGTGGAAGAAATGGCCCAGGAAATCCCACCAGAGGTGACCCCCATGGGGGAGCCTAAGTTCAAGCAGGATTTTTGTACTTATCCTTAGTGCAGACCGTAGGAAAGAGCTACTTCAATCTGGGAGGGGTCTGTAGACAGTCCTGAATGTTGTATGAAGGTCTTTAAACCTTGAGAAAAAGTCTTTTTCATCAACTAATATGTACCAAATAACTAACATACCCAGACCCCTAGCTCCTGGGACCTTATTCATCCTTTCCCTGCCACAATGGTCACAAAGTACGTATGCGAAAAAGGAGAAACATGCTTTTGGGAGGCAGAATGGTGGATTCATTTAATCACACTGATCTGCTTGCTGGTTTTGCACACAGGCAACCCATACCACTGGTGTGTGCAGCAACCTGTACACATGGCCATTTGTGTCCTGTGCCAGGGAGGAGCTAGCTGGGCCACAGGTGGTGGGAGCTGAAAGGACCAAGTAACGTTCACTTCTCCCATCCCAGTGAGAAGGGCTGCTGCTGAGAGCATATCTTATATCATGAGAAAAAATAAAGAGCGTAGAACTCAATTTTTAAAAGTTTATTTAAAGAAGAAAGGGGCCAAAACTTGTTTATATAATAAAGAAATATCTTAAGACTGCTTCTGGACCAGCTACATTGCCTGAATTCCAGCAAAGTAAAAACCTCATTTCTTCGGTGTTTGAAACTTCTTGGAGAGGAAAAGTTTGGGGCTTCTGAGTCCTGATATTGTGATACAGAAATCTTTGACGGTCTCTTGAGGTTGAGTAAGTTTATTAATAATGTAAGCTAAATGGATGCCGAATGTGATTTTCTGTGCTTTGAACCAAAGTTGTTAACAAATGCTAGAAAACAAGTAAAAATGTAACACTTTGCAGCTCAGTTTTTCAAATACGTCTTTCGTTCACCTAAGAGTAGGAAAGTCTGGCAAAAGAATAATATATATATTGTTTTGTCAGATTGCCTTATACACTCCAATTTAGAGATTTCTATCAGGCTCCAAAGTCTGTATCTAAGCACCTATGAACACACTGTTTGACTTTACAAAACTCAAGTGCACACAAATCCTATTAAAGCAATGGAAGCTGTAGATATTCAGTATCACTTCATGAAGGTTTTTTCCTGCAGGCAGGAAAGATTATCAATCATCATCAGGTTTAGGACTTTTTATGGTGTGTACTGTAGCTCAAGCTGGGAGAAGGTGAACTTCTTCCTAAACCTCCTAAGTGGAATAAAACAATTTTTTTGATCTGGACCATAGCTAATTTATGATTTCAACTGCAAGGGCCACCAAAACAGGCACATAACTGAAGGGTCTTCAAATTCAGGTGTCTGATGTTTTGTTTAACCCCACTGAGCTCAAGCCATTAGTTTGGAAAGTCTACAAATTCTCTGTCTCTACAATTCAATGCAGGCTACATAATGATCAAGACATTATATCAAATTAGGGTCAAATCGTCCCTGCACCAAAAGAGAGGAGATTAAATGAAGCAAATAGTCTAAGATAAAACTAGTCGGATCAGACACAGTTAACTTGAATTACTGGTGAAGATCTATTTTAAAATTAAGATTAACAAGTTTGTATTGCTGCGGGCATCACACTATCAGACTGGTTAACACCAGTTGCTCTCCCGGACATGCTCTCCGGATTAACCAGGCATGAAGTAACAGAACCTAAATATAGGTTTCTATTTTTGTTAGCAGGTGTTATCCTTACCAGGTAAAATTGCTTTAAAGCAGAGACAAAGCAGTTAGGGTGGTCACTTGTAAGTATTTTACATTGGCAAATAAAAGTGTTTGGAACTGTCAAAGGAAATTTTGTGCAATTGTTTTAGTAGCTCTCCTCGACAATGCTGAAGTCTTTCTAATGCCTTAAATATGTGGCATTTATAAAAATCTGAGTTAAATCATTGCTCATGCAATGCTGTTAGCTGTCAGGAGTGCTAGTCGAGGAGATGTACTTCTGCTTCAATCTCCATTATCAGCTTTTCTGTGTTTTTTTCACCTCTCTTTGGACCCGGGTCCTTTTCTAAGCAAAAATTTGTGTATAAATCAGAATATTCTGGGCTTGGAAGGAGACCCTCCCCCCCCCTTTTTTTTTAGTTTATGAAAACATATAAAAACAAAAAAGCCAACAAAAACCTTAAAATGTGTCAGTTTCTGTGGTTGTTAGGAAAGAAGAAAAATTAATTACTCTCTAGAATTTTTGCTCAGGATTTTAATTAGGAGGAGGGCAAGGAGAGAGGTCCTTAAGCATTTAGCAGGAAATACCCTTGTTTTTTCAGCTCCTGCAGCCTTGTCTCAGTAAGACACCTTGTTGCCAGTACCAGGTCACCATGCTCAAGAAATCTCACACCACTGGAAGGAGTCCCAAATACTGTTGCCCTAACACTCCCCCAGCTTGGCTCTGTAACATCCACACAAAGCAGCCCTAATGCCAGCTTAACTGGCAGCCAGATGATCCCCAGCTCGGGGAGATCTGCGGGCTGAGCAAAATCAATTCGACAACTGCCATGGCACCTCTGTGGACCAAGGTGTCTGGCTTAGGTGAGCAAACGACTCTCAATAATCAGAGAAATCCTTCAGCAGCAATAATGACTGCTAGGACAAGCAGGGGAGGATAGGAAAATAGTGAACCCCTAGGTCAGGGTGGCACAGAAGCCACCTAAGTGCCCCCTCATTAAAGTGACGAGCAGTGCCAGGAGGTCTCTGACTTAAAGCTATATGTTTGTGTTAATGGCTTGAAACCTGGATTTCTTTATTGCATAGTAGTCCACATTTGCTGCTGGATTAGCGACTAACCCACCTGCAAATGGGTTGGCTAGTTTCTTGTTCCCACTTGTGCTAAAAAAGTATGGATCTGAGAGGGAAGAACTGCTCCTGCAGAACAAAGATAACAATCTAATAAAGGAATGGAATTCAGAAATAGGCATAGGTGGAAATCACTTCTATGTTAGTTGCTATTATTTGTAATTTCCTGGCATTTACAGGTTCGAGGCCTGTAGGGTCAATATTCAAGATTTTGACACCTGTGGTAAATACGCCTCCAAAATTGGTGCATGTACCCCATTTCCCACAAACTCCATGTTTCCTCATTTGTACACAGACAAAGGTTAGAAAGACTTTGTTTTAAATGTGTCAGTAAAAATGCTGCCTGCAAAGCAACAGTCTGATGCAGAAGGAAAGAATCCTGTTTTCTCCAGAGGGTTTTGAGTAAAGCCTGAAATGCATTTGTATGGAGGATGGTGGTGTGCAGATTTGTCCCAGTGTTTCCAAAGGTATCTCTTAAAACCATTCAAGACACTATTTCATACTTAGTACACTTGGATAATATGAAATCCAAGAAAGGATTAATCAGTCTTCTATGATACATGACATAAAGTTGATTATTTACATAGTAGATAGAAATAGTTCCAGTATATTTGCTTAATATGGGGTTGAATTAAATTGTTATTTTATAAGTGAGCTTCTTTCTGGTGATCCGTGTCTGATGAAGGACGCCAGAGCACTTGCAATGCAGGTTCTGCCTGTTCATAACCCTGTTACCAGGGCTTGCAGGGTGATGGCCAGGTGTACTATAGATGTGACAAATTCTCATCTTCGACAGGAATCTCTTGTATTTCATTTCTTCTGCATAATCAAAGAATCTAGAAGTCACTCGTTTCTATGACTCACATTTGAAAATAAGATTATAAAGAGCACGGGTGAATTTTTCAAGGAATATTCTCCCATTTTCATGGGTGATTCAGAGCTAAATAACCAAGGAAGAAAAGCAATGTTTTTATTGAGGTATGGAATGGACCATAAGGCAACCATCAAGCTGGGGCACATGGGTGCTCTGAGCCCCCTTCTCCAGAGCTCAGGCCTTCTGCTGAGTGCCAGATCTCAGACCCTAGTGCTGCTCATCCAAGGCTCAGGAAACCTGCTAGTGCAGCCCTAGATGCCACTGTTCCTTATTTCTGTCTCCCCCAAATCCCTTTCTTTAGTGAGGAGTACGTTGATCTGGGGGGAAGGGAACAATTCCCAGAAGAGCTCCAGTTGCCCTGAACTCCAGTGACCTCCAATTGCTGTGGACCCTGGTGAAGCACCTATCTTACTTCAGGATTTGTACATCTCCCTGTGCTCTTCCTGCATCTCCAAAAGTGGGAAGAGCAGGGTGGCCTTCCCCTTGATGCCCACGTACTCAGTTGCAGGGGTAAGTGCTCCAGCGGCAGGCGATGGGGTACCACAGGCTGGGGCTCTCCTCCACCCTCCCCTTGCAGCTCTTTGGCACTGTGTTGTGTAGCTGCACGTTCCTTTGGCCGAAGAGAAGGAGCATCATCCCAGCAGCTGGGCACTCACCTGCCGAGAGAGAGACCTGCTTTCCTGTCCCTGCTCCACTGCTGTTCACGGAGTAACAGGAGGCAGGACCGAAACACAGGTGTCCCCTTGCCCAAAGGAGCATCTAGAGAGTAATGCTTATCTTCTGGCCAGTTAATATTTAATCACCCTATATAAAATGAGTGGCTCCAAAAGGAAAAATTGGAAGTGGGCTTTCTTCCTCCTCCCTACCCCAAGAATATGTGACAACCTGAAAGTGCGAGCTTTCCTCCCCTGAAAAGTGTGAGGCACCATGGATTCAAATCCTCATGGGTAGAGCAGGAAGGTCTAATCCCAGCTGCCACAGTCCAGTGAATATTTCACTCAAGCTGCTGGGTAAAGACCGGGGTGTGGGAGTTTCCCCTTTTCTGGAATCAGATGCTTGGCTTGCCTTGTGTTACAACAATCCTTGACAAATTTTGCAGGCTTATTTGAAAAACTCGATTCTGTGCCTGCCCCATTCTTAAGTCCTTTTTATTTTGTAAAAGGAGCCATATATACTCCAAGGAGAAATGCTTTAAAGTGCCCCACCGTCGTACCGTACAGCTAGCCTTTAGGGGCTGTGTTGTAAGGCCCTCGGGACCGGGGTGGTCCCCACTAGGCCGAGCACCTGGAAAATTTCTGCTTAGGTTGTTAGAACCTCATGTCCCTGCCTTCTGGCCAGCTCCCAGTTCTGGAAGCAAAGGTCAGAATACATGGCCAGAATATTTACTGATGCAATGGCTGGGTTTTACAAGGACTGTGCTGAGGACTGTTCTTAAGTAAAGTACTAGCCCATTAAAAATTGTGTACTTATAAACTGGAAAACTTAGAAATTTACCATCTCAAAGTATTTTGCTGCCTAAGTAGTAGAATGGTAAGACACACTGTGTACTTTTATGGTCAATAAAGTAAAGCCTGTTCTCAGGTGCAGGGCTCTTAAGTGGCTGCCAATCACTAACATGAGACTTCAGGCTGATTTTATCCTTCTGATGTTCAATGGAACAAATATCCCGTAGTTTGCAGATAAGGATCACTGCAGGATCGGTTTCAGTTTGACACAGTTGTTTCAAAATTCACCTTGGGTATATTTTTTCCCTTCCACTTTATCTAAAAAACAAATCTGCCTGGCTAATGAATTAAAGGGGTCAAAGGAATCAATGGTCCTTATTTGCATTCATTCAAATGAATACATACCTGTTCTATTGAATAAGGAGTTACAGCTCTGGTATTCATAAAAACCTGATAGAGAATGAAGATAATTCAGTAAAAATAACCTGGTTTTCTTGTTATGAATTGACATACACTGCATATAAGTCTTTTTACAATTAAAAAGATTGTTCGTGTGAAAGTGATCTCCGGACAGGTAAAATGGTGCTATTGAAAGGAAAGATGATTGAATAGCTGAGGTCCTGCGGTTAGACGTAGGAGGTCTGGACTCAGTGCTCCCTGAACTGACTCCCTGAATGGCTCTGGGAGCTCTTTGGAGCTGTGGTGCTTCAGTTCCCACTCATGAATTTTCTTTCTTAGAGTAGTGTGGTGAAAATTAATACCTTAGAAGCTAAGGATGTCAGATCTTTTAGTTGTGCAATACGGTAAGAATAGAAGACCAATACGAAAGAAAAAAAGGTCAATTTCTTTCAAATGGAATAAAGAAATGTAGTGGGAAAACTGGAAGGGCTGACAAGGCTTGTTTTGTTAAAATACATCTTGTTTTTCCATGACGTGCTAAGCTAGGCCCAGCTGTAATATGGAAGGCAACAAAAAACCTGAGTTGAAAATGCATTGGTCTGTTTTCAAAACTGTGCAGTTCCTAATCATTCTTGAGACTGCTGGAAAACTGCACTACATTCTTCTGGAAATTATTTTACATATTTAAGTCAATGGAGGTACTTGTCTGACTGCAGGCTGCAAAGTCAGAAGACTTCTGACTATTCAAGTCATATTGAATGACAGGAGAAGAAAAACAGAAGAAAACAATCTGAATTTAGGGCCCACTCCTGCTGAAGCACACCTGCTTTCACTTGTAAGGGCAGGGGATGTCAGCTGGCAGGACTTTATTAGTGTCGGTGAGATGGCTCAGGTGGGAAACAAAACTCTTCAGAGCAGGTCCCTTTTATGCAGAAATAATGGAAGTGTCAGTGCCACATGGAGAAACCTGAACTGTTTCTGCTGCTCTGTCTGGGACTACAGAAGCCAGGCAAGCTACGTCGGCCAGCGTGGAGTGCTGCACTGACATGGCCCTGCTGAGACAAAATGCTTTCACTTGCAGTAGCTACTAAATGTGAAACCCTTTCGGCAACCCATTTTAATTCCTAAACAGTTATAAAAATGTACTCCTCAGATTATCTGTGGTAGTCCTTCATTGAAAATTACTTGATATAAACCACATAGTCAGTAGCATTCAGGTGTCTTCTCTCTCAGATGAGCATCCTCAACCACTAGCTGGAGAAAGTGTTTGTCCCCCTCTTCCATGCGGAGATGAATGGCTTTTACAGCAGGGAGTAGATGCCTTTTTTGCAGCCCACAAAGGAGCCTACAGATGCATAGAGAGAGCCCTCTCATGCTCAGAGTTTAACTCTGTTAGGAGAAAAGCAGGAGCTAAATGCAGATCTCTACACCTCAGACAGCTGCAGACACCAACAGGGGAAGCAGATCCCCATCAGAGCTTTGAATGAAAGGGCTATTTCATGATCAGTTCAGGAGAGAAACAAACTTGGAGCAAGATTCAGGAATATTGTGGCACCAGCTGAGCATTAATCAGCACCCGGTGTAACACCTAGAGTCAGAAGAAGATTGCGTGGTACAACACCGATGCCTGAAAAGCCACATCCATTTCCCTGCGGACCTCAGTGTTTACCTCTCTGGGAAAAGATTTTGAGGTGAGTCGCAAATAGGGAGAGTCATAAAACGCCTTTTTCAGGGTTTTTCCGCTTTGCTGGTTTAGGTGTCTTGCCCCTGGAATACCAGTTTTTGCATATCTCTTTCAGAAATACTGCACTATTTCCAGCCCGTGTAAGCCAGGCAGGCTCCTTTTCCCAGGGCCGTAGATCAGAGGGCTGCAGGGCAGCTGTCTAAGATGCCTTGTGTATCTAACCCCCTGTTAGTATTAATAGCCATAGTTCAAGACTGGAGGCATTCAAATCTTGTCTGTCAATAGAGAAAGAACTGAAACAAATATTTAATTTGATTTAACAGCAAGGCAGGAAGAAATGTTTTACAGAGTTACAAGAGTTTCGTATTGGCTTTCTCCATGCATCATGTCTTTCAATTTCTTCCTTCTTAATTGGTGAAGACTTAAGGACAAGACTCCTCGAGCTCTTTTTATCTCTGTAACAAGCTGTGGTTTTAACACGAGTCATTTTGGGGGTACCGGAGAAGGAAGAGGGAACATTGGACTCTGGGGACACATTTCCATAGGGTAATGCTATTGAGCTTCTTGATTTGTGCACATCATTGTGCCTCGGGGTGAAAGCAGGGGAGGTGTTTGGAAAGCTACCTACTCACTCAAGTTATGTGATTGAAGTTTGTCATTACCTGCATGTACACACAAAGTACTCATTTGTGTTTATAACTGCTCTGTGCAGATTTTTGGCATGTGTTGTGCTGTTACCCTGACATATGGCTCTTTGTTCTCCTTAATGAGCAAGGGCTTTTAATACCATGCTGTGTTTCTGATGTCTTTTTGCTGGTCAGTACTCACTGCCCTCTTTGCTCCAGCAGAAGCAGGAATAGAAGCAGTGATAGCAGACCACTGCACCTCCCACTTATCTGATGTTACAGACTGGCAAAGTGAGGAGATCTCTGGGAGGAAGAGCCATTTTCTTTTAATGAATTATTAACTGGTAAGTCAGCCTGGTCAATCTTTGTTCAGCAGTTGAGTGAAACTTGTGAGCAGGTTTTTGAGCAGACCAGGCTTAGCTGAAACCATGTGAAAGGAAAATCATATTCTGTGCAGACCTGCTGAAAAAAGAAGCAGGTGGAAAACTGTGGAGACAATGAGAAAGCACCCACTTATATTTATAGAAGTACTCTTGTCCTAAGTATCATAAAGCTCTTTAGAAACTTAGAAATACATACAGTGCACAGCAACTCTTTCATTTTCCCCTTAGAAACAATAAGTGAATGAAATAAGCCTTCTTATGACAAATCATGGCAGCACTGCAGTGAAGAATACTCTACCTGGTAGCAGGTTATGGTAGCCGAATATAACTACCTAGTACCAGTTTGGCACAGTATTGTTACTAGTGCAGCTATTTTTACTGTGATATAGCACCTGCAGCTAGTATATGTAGTCAAAACACTGATGATGTTTTTATCACCACAATACTCCTTAAAATGGAGGAGTGTACAAATGCAGTACAGAAAGAAATCCCTCGTTTGAACTCTTTTTTCCCTGGGAAGAAATGCAAAGCTACTCAATTGCTGCTGCTTTCCTCGCAATAAACCCTACCTGTTAACGTGATAAAAAGAAAGATGTTGCCAGTTCAGTAGTCAAACTAGCTAGGTATTCTGACAAAGGTCACCAAAAGATGTGTGTCGTTAAAGGAAGTAGAGTCAAAGCTTTGGGTTTGCAATGACATTGGATGCTAAGCAAGCATGGTCCAGATTAAGGTTCATTATAGTAAGCATCCCTGTTGACGTGCTGGAAAAAGTAATTCCCATAGGTTCTCTGTGGAAAAGCTGATATATGGTCTCTAGCTCTGATTCATGGGTGGCACGGCATACAACCCTGGCCACTTTTTAGCAGCAGGAGGACTTTTTATGGCTCCACAATGATAACGTTCTTGGAAGAAGCCCTCTGGGACCTCAGATTGCCAGTCCTCCTGCAAGTGTGTGCTACACAGTTTAAATGGGGACCTGATGTAAACAAATACCGAACATTTGTTAGAAGTAATTAAATGTTCTCAGAACACTAGATTCTCAAAAAAATACAGCTGTGTATCATTTTTATGGTTGTCTTCAAAAAAGAATTTACTATACAGTCACCGAGGTGTACAGTTAATGAACAGCAAATTAATCAAAACATTCTCCTGATAATGTGCTTGTCTTCAATTTACATAAGCATTACTTTCAGCAAAGAATTTGCTAATGAGTTTCCTGCCACACTAGGACTTATTCAACAGAGAAAAATGAGAGATACACAGAGAGAACTGTGTGAGGGTGTGATGCGTCTAATTCATCAGGGCTATTCAAACGTAGTCCTTCTCTGAGCAGCTCCAGTGTGAAGCTGCATCTTCTGTACATAACAAATCTGCTTTATATGGTTTTACCTACTTTAGTGCTTTATTTTGGATCAGAAGTATGTTTTGAAACAAATGTCCCTACTCATGCTTACTGTGCTTTCGTTCCCATCATGGAACAGTTTTTGAAGACATGAATTGGATTCCTTTTGCACGAAACTAAAGTGGAAAATGCTCTCTAGTAGCATAGCTAATGCATTGCAGCCACAAACAGGTCTTCAGTCTGTGGGACTGGACTAGAGCTGTTCTGAAGAAAAAGGCAAAACAAAACCCTGGGATGAGTGCTGTGTGGATGTTGGTTCTCAGACTCTTTCACTTTATAGATCTGCTCCTACTGATACACACTGTTAGATAATACAGATGTAGACTGCATCATCAGGGCCGTATCTGCTAAAGGGAATGACAATGTGTTCCTTTTACCCTTGCTGAACCAAGCTAGCAAAGCTGCTCTTTTGTTCTTGTGTGTCACTTTACAGGTTTTCTTCTAATCCAGTCATGTTCTAATCCTTTCCTGTGTTTAATCAACAGTCTTGCTTAATGAAATGCAAAGGATAACATCTGACAATCCCACTGAAGTCAAAAAGGTTTGCAAAGGTGTCACTGCAGACTACTTGAAATGCCGTGGGGTTCTTGCACAGCAACCTTGTTTGGCCTTGGCTACCTTATTAATGCTGGTGACATGCAAGTAGGAATAACATTTTTAGTCCGGATCCCATACTGAGTTCTCCAGACTGTAAAGCATGTACCTTATTTGTGTAGATGAGAGGGTACAGGTGGATCCTAGCAATACTACTTTTAGAGAGGAGAAATGGACTTGACATAAGGAAGAGGCCCAAGCTAAGAGACTGGAGAAGGATATTAATGTGCAATTAATGGACTAAGAGACTGCATTCATAATAATAAAAGAATAAGGTAGTTTGGTTACTAGAGTTCTGTAATTATTTTCTATGTTAGTCCCTAATGTGTGGGTCAAACCTTTTGTCTACTGAAGTTCATAAAAATATTCCATCTGGCATCGGAAGGACACAGCCAGAGACCATTAGAAATGAACAGCTCCTCTGATGTACATATAATGTCACGTGCATGAACTCTGATGCACCCACTACTGCCTTGGTGGAAATAATAGACATCTCTATACTAGATTTGTATATCTCTGCATGTCTGTATATAATTGAAAGTGAAACCAATATAGATTTCAGTGGTAGTAGTACCATGATAATTTAGCAGAAAAATCCTAAGACTGTGTGTGTCTTTGCAAAGAAAATTCTTCAGACTTTCTGTAGGGTGGGCTCCGGCTAATACCAGTCTGCATTGCACTTATATGCCTTAGAAAGCAGATTGGGTTTTCAAACTGCAGATGGAGCTGAAACAAGTGTCTCTGTTCAAGTTAATTTCACTTCCAAGCTATCTCAGTAATGCTACTAATGAATTTCTGTCTCTATGTATATGATATTTCTGAATG
Organism: Aviceda cuculoides; assembly: GCA_035590195.1. Lineage (NCBI taxonomy): Eukaryota > Metazoa > Chordata > Aves > Accipitriformes > Accipitridae > Aviceda > Aviceda cuculoides. Next base: position 26,345,758 of record JAVJGG010000029.1, read on the forward strand.
TCTATCACCAGGGTATCTAAATGTCATTATAAATTTAATGAACAGCTGCTGCCCATTAAAAGTAAGTGTAACTTCTATTGCTTAAATTAAACTAGTTTAAAGTAAAATGAACATTTAGGTTAGGCAGGTGTTGCTGCTATTTATATCCAAAAGTCAAATTTCTCCTAGACCAAGGGCTAGTTTCAAAATTGCATTTTTTGTGCCACTGCTATTTTGCCAGAAAAAGCTCCAAAAATTGGTATCTAAACTATAGAGATGGTAAAAGAGGTGCCTAAATCACAGTTCTGGTCATCTCTCAGATGTGGGTATTCATACCAGAGGATTGAACGATCTTACATGAGGAACTTATAGCATTTGCCTTCTATATTGCCAGTTGATGACACTATACTGAGGTTAATTGGGCCATTCAATCGTGTTCTGCCACTCTGTCTTTCCTTAAAGGATTCAGTAAGATTGCCTGCTAAAATTCTTATTATCTCTCTAACAAATCTTAGTTTTACTGCTGCTAGTCTAAGAGCAGAGGAGAAGGATTGGGGCAGCTCCACAGCAGAATCAATTAGTGTCTTCGATGCTTTTTTTGAATAATTACCAGAGCTCACAGGGGTGTCCAGAAACAAACTTGGTCATGGTAAAGGACAATTGTAAGCTCTCTGCCAGGTAATTAATAGCAGCAAAAAGGGCCAGGTTCAGTATATCTAGGACTGCTCTTCACAAGTGACTGAGCAAGGTCCAGCCCCAACTCACAGAGCGGTGCCCTACGCAGGCAGGTCATCCCCCTGCTAGCTCTCCCTAATTGTAGGAAATCTGTTTATTAAGGCATAGAAAACGGACATAATTGGAGGGAACTAGAGAAGCATATTACACATGCACAAATATTGATAGCATCTGCGAGTCAAGAGGAAATGATGCTGTAAATAAGCCATTTAGCATCCTTCCTCTTCACCACTGAGTATCTCACATTGCTCCACTTTAGACATCCACCCCACCCACTCCCCAGCTTAGCTCTGCAAAGAGCAGCTCTGTGAAGGTCTCTTTGCCTGTCTCGGGTCCTCAGGGAGCTTTTCCGATCCGGCTGTGCACTGCTGCTCCTTAGCGATTCAGCTGCATGAAGACGCTGAGAAAGCAGGACTTGATAGTAGAGTCCACTGAGCGACGCTTCCTGCCCCGTCTCCTCTCATCCGAAGGATTTCCCGCAGTGTGTCCTAACACGCAGCCTTTCCTAGCCTGGAGAACTGCAGTCAAGCCCAGGGAGGTGCCCAGTGGCTGGGTCTGGGGCTGCCCCAGCTTCCCTGCTCCCTGGCTGGGACGGTGGGACACATCCAGGCTCCATGGGGAGCCCCCAAAGCTGCCAGCCCCTGGCCTGCTGGAAGCTGTGTGAAAGGCACCACTTTGACTGTATGTCTGCAAACATTTCCAGGTTGTTTTCAGTGCATAACTTTAATTACCAGAAACCTCAGAAGACTTTGGACACAGCCGACTGAGCAGAGATCTGCAAACAAATTTCCTCCGAAATTTTAATGGAGAGTTGAAATTTTCCATCGTCTACCTGCAATGGTTGGAGCCTACATGCAATTTGACCGCACACCTGGTGCAGGACGCTTGGCAGAAGTCAGGTGGAAGAGCTCTGTTAGGTCCAGACTGGCTGGGACTATCCCAGGTGACAGATGGTGGCTCTGTGAGACAGTGCCTGATGTCTGACCGTGGTGTCATAGAGCAGGCGCAGACCTCGGCAGGGCAGTAAAGACTTCATGTGCCACAGTGCCTGAAATGGAAGAAAGAAGGACTCAGTGGCCAGGAGATCTTTTCCAGCCCTGTGTTATTTTTGCATTATTCTTTGCTGGATTAGGAGGATCATCTCAAACGATGAGATACAAAAGGCAGGTAAGAAGGCTTCAGTACACCCCAGCATTTACGTCAGCTGTTGTGTCAATCACTCTTTCACAGATTTCCTTTTTAATTGCAAGTAATTCAGTAACAGCTCGGTTTGGTTGATCCTTTAAAAACAACTTCAAGTGAAGGAGAGAAATGATTCAATGATCAGTGACAGCAGTCAAGCGCCAGCAGTGTATATCATATATTTTAACCCCTGGCCTTACCAGGCAACAGAGGACTAGAAACAGAAGTTAATTTACCATATCCAAACATTCTTCTGTGACATGAGAAAAAACCCAAATCTTTTACACATCCTGAAGACATGAAAATACATGACTGTTCCAGAGCAAAAATTTCGAGGCATATTGCTGATGAATGAGACACTTTGATACAAGACAAAGTAGCCATGCTGAGGGAAGCCCTTGAGGTACTGTTGTATGACCTGGCATGTGGGAGTTGGAGGTTTTGCCCAAGTTATTTGGGGAAACTGAGGGAGTTAGTCCAGAGTCTCTAACACTCTTAAAAAGGTTCTGAGAAATGCAAAAATCCTTTATTCAAATTTCCTTATTTGATGGCTAACATGGTGTAAATGGGTCTTTTCAGGAAGTTTCATGTGTCACCTCTCTGCTCTGGATAAAGAGCTGTTCCTTCAGGTGGCTGAGTTCTGAATATGAAGACCCTGAGCTCTATTCCAGTTGCCATGTGCAGCAGGAGTGACTTTTTAAATCATTATATATACACAATGCATACATGTACAATACACTACAGTTCATTAGTCACACTGCAAACAGTTTTCCTTCAATGGAAGTAGTCATGCAGATACATATCCTCTCTAGCCACTGAACTCATTGTCAGCATGACCTTGGCAACATTAATGCAACATCAAAGTGGAAGATCTCAGTGCCAACTACAAAACTACTGGATATATATATATTAAAAAAAAAAAAAAAGATTTAATGAAAATTATAAGCATCTCCGTTCACTCCCTCCCCAACAGGTGTACTCTCATGCTCCTAGCTACCATCTGGTTTATTAATGGACTAAAGAAGGGCAAAATGCTGTACAGAGTCACCTGTTCCATGAGAAACAGATTCAAGGACTACTTAATGGAGACAATGAACATAATGGACAGAACAACTGCTTTTTTACCTTCCTCATAGCAATAGGATGTTTTCTTAGTTACAAGGAACTGATTATGAGCAAAATTCTAGTCAAAGCATGGCTTCACAAAGGGGAAGTCCCGCCTGACCAGCCTAGTGGTCTTCTATGATGGAGCGACTACATCAGTGGACAATGGAAGAGCTACGAATGTCGTCTCTCTCGACTTCTGTAAGGCCTTTGACACAGTCTCCCACAACATCCTTCTCTCTAAGTTGGAGAGATATGGATTTGATGGATGGACTGTTTGGTGGATGAGGAATTGGCTGGATGGTCACATCCAGAGGATAGTGGTTAGCAGCTCAATGTCCAGATGGAGATCAGTGACGAGTGGTGTCCCTCAGGGGTCTGTATTGGGACCAGTACTGTTCAATATCTTCATCAATGACATACATAGACAGTGGGATTGAGTGCACCCTCAGCAAGTTTGCAGCTGACACCAAGCTGAGTGGTGCAGCTGACACACCTAAGGGATGCAATGCCATCCAGAGGGACCTGGACAAGCTTGAGAAGTGGGCCCATGTGAACCTCATGAGGTTCAACAAGGCCAAGAGTAAGGTCTTGCACCTGGGCAATCCCCAGTATCAATACAGGCTGGGGGATGAAGGGATTGAGAGCAGCCCTGTGGAGAAGGACTTGGGGGTCCTGGTGGATGAAAAGCTGGACATGAGCCGACAATGTGCACCTGCAGC
>JAVJGG010000029.1:26352572-26365041 GCA_035590195.1 Aviceda cuculoides
ATGATGGTTGGACTCGATGATCTTGTAGGTCCTTTCCAACCTAAATGATTCTATGATTCTATGATTCTATGATTCTATGATTCAATCTGGGGGTTGGTGCAAGGTAGGGACTATTGCCAATACACAATTTGTCTTGGAGGCTAAAGAAGTTTAGCAACATGGCTACAGGCTGTTTGGTGATGGAGAAAATGTATAACACTACTGTACACGTAGCTGGCTGGAGGGTGAGGCATCCTTCAGTCTCTGTTAGAGGATGGGTGGTAGAGCTTTAAATAACATGTGCTCTGCTCCCGGTGTAAAACTGTTTTCCTGTTGCTGAAGAAACAGTAGTTTGTTTTTGGGAAGAGTGGTTGAAGCACACTGTTTATCACTGGGAACAGTTATAGAGGACTTTATGGGTGGTAAACTCAGCTGGCCAGAGGGTATGTGCAGGTGAGACATGGGCACTGTGATCCCGAACGTCAGGGGAAGGTGGAAGAATTCCTTCAGGGCAGGAAAAAAACAAAGGCTGATACCAGAGAGGGTGAGTAGGAGGTCAGAAAGGGGATGAAGGTGCAGGTACGTCTGGCTTTGCTGAAGTAGCAAGCACGTCATGACTTGTTTGTTTTACGTTACCTCATTTTCCACCAGGTCTGCCTGATTAGCCCATCTGTTGGGTCATCTGCACGACCCACAGAGACTGAAGAGTGCATGAGAGGCTACCCTCCTCTTCAAGAGTTTTCCACACTGTTGTTAGCACATGCAGACCTTGATCCTGGGCAGCACACCAAGTGCAAGGTGTAAAGGAACATAGCCAGGCCCTTGCTTTGACCCTTCTTCCCCTCTCACGGGAAGACCAGTTCCTCGTGTTCATTTTCTCAACAAACCCTGCTAAAGAAGCAGCCATGCACTTCCTGGAAGAGGGGTATGGTATAGTGGAGCGAGACAGAAGCGAAATCTCTGTAGCATGAAGTTCTTCCAGAAAAGGGGGCGGACAACAATTTCAGCTGGATGCAAACTTCAGCACGGACTCACTGGGAGCATTGCCTGGATGAAGCTTCATAAAAGTCTTGTATCGTAATACATACTCAAAGAAATTGAGTGGCATCTCATCTAAGCCTCTTGCACTGGAGTTTGCTGAGGACTGAAGCTCTTTCTGATGGAAAGTTAGCACGGTATTGCAAAGGTGTCCTCCTCCCAGATGTTCAGAATACAGACACTGACATAGCTAAAACAAGACGCAGCATAGGCAGGAGGCACCAAAGAAAGGGATGGGTGGCTGGTGACTGGAAATTACACTTGCACTGGGAGTTATGTTTAGGACCTTACGAACAATCACAAAGCGTAAATGATACATGACTTTCTAAATTCTTCTTGTTAAGAAATAAATCATGAGGTGATTGAGACCACTTTGGAATAATAGAATAAGAGCTGACTCAACAAATGAGACGTGTCTAGAAGCTCAGCGAATGAATTTATGCATCCAACCAGTGCAACTAGATTTCTACTCCTTACCCACTCATTATTTTCTTTTCAGCAGGAGTCTCACACTAAAAGGGATGACTGGTTTAAATGCAGTATCAATGGGAAAAAATACAAACTTAACCCCCCCTTTTTTGGCTCCAGCTTTGTTCTCAAGCCAAAGCACGTGCAATCAGGATGGAATGCAGTGTGAGGCAATATGCTGGGGAATACAATGTTTTATTAAGGGATTTGTGAGTGAAATACTATAACCTTCCATAAGCTGCACTCATTCACCCAGTGTAAAATAATTGTTACATCCTGAAAGTAAATAAGCACAATGAGATAGGGAAGCTGAGTACCAGGTTATTTATGCCCCCTTCTCGATGTAAGATTTTGGGAGTCCAACAGCTGCTGGAAAAGATAACTCCCTGATTGCTTTTAATCTTCACAAGTAAGGCTGACTTCCATCTCACCTTCTAAAACAAAGTTTCATGCTGCACTACTAAAAAAGTTTTCAAGGTTTATGTACAGGAAATCAATGTGTTTGCATTTTGTCTCCTCACCCTGATGTTTCTTTTCAGGGGAAAAACCAGTTGCAGCATTTACAGAGCAGTTACAGACACTGCAGGCATAGCGTAATATCCAAAGTTTAGGTTAGCACCAACACCAGAATCATGGGATGTGGGAAGGATAGGGGAGAGGCATTATATATGCGAGGTAGTGCAATAGAAGAAGCCATTCTGGCCAATGGTCAAAGCTATATTGTTTCCCTTCCCAGTAGATTAGTGCCTGTTCTTTTTTTTTTTTTTTTTCTTTTTGATTACGGGAAGATCTTTGATTCTGGTCTCCAAGTGCTATGTGCAATGTTGGTTTTTTTTCCAAAGCAGGAATGCAAAGGATGGAATTATTTTGAGCACCTGTTCTTTACTAACATAAAGCATCTTCTTCAAGGAGCTCTTTGGATACTAAATCTGTGGGTCTTACCTTCTAACCTGCTTACTTACGAAAAAGGATGAAGAAATTTGCTTAGAGTATGGTGGATGCTTTTGGGTGAGGGCTAAAGCAAAGGATTTCCTCTGTCTTTCAAGTTTAGATCATTCTAAGACTTCCAGCCTGAAATCCTGAGATTACAAATAGATTTTTCCAGGTCTGTAATGGGGTGATTTTCTGTCCCACAAAACTGCTGAACTGGTAGGATTTAGGGAAAGCTGAAACTTGTAGAAGGTGAGGACTGTGCTCTTGCACCTGGAGAGCTAGGCTGCTTGTTCTAAGTCCTAGCCTAGCAGGAGGACAGTTTGCAAATCAAATTGCCCTATGCTTTTATTGACCCTGATATTATGATGATATGCACAGTGTGAAACCTCATTTATGAACAATAACAGATATCATACACTATGATAAATCTGATATTTTCCTGGAAGATAAGGAAAGAGGAGATAATCATGACTGCCTCTATTCTTGTATTTATCTCCTCATATAGGAAGAATAGCTCTTCAATGTCTTTTCAGTTTTAATCAATAAATAAGAGTTATTGAAAATATAAAAAATTAAAGAGAATTCTGGTTTTGAGGGTTTTGGTTGTTTGGTGTCACTTTTTGTGGTTTTGTTTGTTTGTTTGTTTGTTTTTGTTTATGTTTTTAAATTATATCCTATGTCCTTCCTGTATTTCTTTGCACATATGGCCTCTGCTTTTACCTTGATCTTCAAACCTTTCTCCCTCCTTTGCACTTTTGTAAGGCTCCAAGCCATGCTGCTGGAGTAAAATGGACCTGGTTTTCATGTAGTCTGAGTCTTGTAATCAGGACTTTGAATGCTTTCCTTTTAGAGTGCAGGAATCAAATCTCACCTAGATTGGCCACAATCAGACATTTCTATCTTCTGGAAGTTGTCCAGAGAGCAGCATTAAATGCTCCTCATTTCTTTCCTGGCAGAGTGTCTCGGCACAGAAATGTCTGACATTATAATTAGTTCTTTTGTCGTCAGTTTCAACAGAAAGACCCAAGCCAGAAAGAACTAGAGACCAGACTACCTTAGCAGCAGTGATCCACTTATCTGTTGGATCCATGGTTAGCCCAGGGCTTTCCAGAAGAGGTAAATTAGGGGCTTTACTTAGATGTACTGATGACTTAGGTGTCCATGTGGTATCTTGAATTCAAGGGCAGAGCAGCTGATATTCAATACTGCTGGACCTGGTTTCTTTATGTAATGAAGCCAAATGGAGCTGGATTCAGTCTGCCCTCTACAGCTATTTAATATAAGTGTTTAGCATGAATTGGAGAGCTTAGCATGGCCGTGCAGCAGTGGGGCTCCCTGTGCAGTCATGGGACTCCCTAGGTAGTCAGGACAGACAGTGATCAGGAAGGTCAAATTAAAGCAACCAAGTTGCTCCTGGCAGTCCAGGTTGTCACCGAGCTGGATGTCACATAGTCTGCATCGCCCTGAAATGGGGTCTGCCTCTTGCCAGTGACTGAGGGTGCAGGTACTCGCTCTCATTCAGGTCCTGATGCACCCTTGCTGCTGCTGTGCTTGGCATTGGGGGCCTCTTGCTGGAAGAAAAACTAGTGCCCTGCATCCCCCTCAGTGGAGAGGGTGTTTACTGAAGGCCACCCTTGTCCTTCAGTGCAGGCTTAGCTTAAGTTAATAACTTTGGACATTTGGCCATCTCCACAAAGTATCTCAATGGTGTGCTCTGAATGACTTTACCAAACTACATCTAAGTGATACAACACCAAACGTTGGGCAACCCTAAATCATTGCATGGAGAAAAAGTGTTACTTTTCCCAGACAGTTACTACAATTCACTGTTAATCTCATGTTCACAGAGTTGAAGACCCTTCCTCAATGTCTTTGCAATCTCAATATTAGTGACATTAGCAGAAGTCAGCAATGAAAACATTCCCCTTAAAGCAGTCTAAAATCATACACAAACACTGTTATTACCCACATTTGTGTACTATTGAAAAGTATCACAGAGCAGGGAGGTGTGGGTGACGTTCTTTGCCTGGTGTCACTGGAGAGCTTGAATTTATCTCTTTTCATGTTCCATGATTTATCCAGATAAAGGTGACATCAACTGTTGAAAATGCTTCAAATCTGCTGTTCTTTGACAAAAAGTGAGCCATCCACATCGGTGAGGAATATGATTATCTTTTCAAATTCTTTCTCCAAACAATAAACAAGCACAGTAGCAATACTGATTTTTCTGTTCTGTGTTTTTGCCCTCTGTTCTTTGCTTTATCTCAACCTGCACAGCTCAGGGCTGATCAGGGTGTATATCGAGCATTCAGAACTCTTACAGAAGACTGTGTAATTTGTGGAAATTCAATGTGTCTTCAGCTTTGATCTTGCTAAAGAACTTCAATAGGATGTGCAGAAAATCTCTTTTCTTTGCCTAAGCCCCACATGAAGCTTTTTACTCACCACTTGAGATGAGTCTTTAACAACTATACTTCATCTCCTGGATGCTTGTCTTCATGCAGCAAGTTTGAGTTTGGGTTCTGTGTTTACCACAGACATGCTATAAGCACCCACACCTCAGTACTATGGTGAAGTCTGGTCCCTAGGTCCAGTTAAAGCGTCAGCAAAAAAGAGTGTGGGTCGGTTACATCCCAGCCTTGCAAGGTTATAAATACTTCTGTGCACATTTTGAGGGGGCTCTTACTCAGTCTTTTCAGTGGTGTTCACAGTACTCCCTGCCTAAGTTCACAACATGATAAAAAATGCGTGGAAGGGCCAAACACAAAGCAGAGCAGATTTAAAAGGTCTCTTTGGAGATGTATGGGGCATTAAGACCTAGGCATTTTACAGCATACTCCAGCAGCTATGTTAAATAAGATTACATCTGCTCTGGTGAAGCCATTTTCCCACCAAATTCAGCAGGCTTTTTTGCAACTTCCCTAGACAATGTTTAGAAAATGGATTTCAGTTTTATAAATACCAATGATTTCAGACAAAATATTTATGCCTACAACAAAGAATCTAACTTCATTAATGACACACAAAAACCTTTTTGCTTCCATGGCAAAACAGTAGAATAACTTAAATGAACTATTTGCAGGCTGGTTTATATTTTCTGACATATTGAAATAAAGTTTAACGTTCCTTAATTTTGATTCTGCTGAACTTTAAGTTGGCTTCAGAATGATTTGCTGAGTATGTGTGTTGGGAAGGTTCATTAACAAACAGGCTTTAAATACCTTTTTTAAGTTTAGCTTTTTTTGTGTAGCTGAATTCATTTATTTTTTTAGTTCTTTGGGAATTTAAGCTACCTTCAGAAACTGTATTATTGAGTGAATAAATTGCTCACCTAAAAAGTTCAGCTGGTCTAATGCATTCACCACAGTGAGTTTTTGAAACACATCCAGCATTTTTTAATGAGTGATAGACCAAGCCCTAAGGTTTGAATGCAAACCTACACCTTATGTCTTTAAAGGCTCTTATCTGGATGAGATTTGGTGTTACTACCATCGAACTCCACTGTGAAATGAAGCTCTTACTGAACATGGAGATCAACTGAGCATCTCAACAGATTTTCAATGTTACATTAGTATAAAAAGAATTAAGCCAAAATTGGCTTTGCTGGGATCTGCCAGTTCTAAATAAAACTTGTAGCTGGAAAATCCTATTGCATACTGGATCAATTGATAAGTCAATAAACTGAATTTGCAAGAGACTCAATGTATAAAAAAGTCAAGATCTCCTTGGGTTCTTACCAGCTTCTCTTGTCAAGATGCTCTTAGTACTTAAGTGCCTTTAACCTTCACTGTAGCCCCTACATTTTCTCTGATATCATGTATACTGGATGAAGATATTTAAAATAGATAAGGTAGGATTTCAAGACTTGCTCTTTTCACTGCCTTGTATGATGGGTAAATAGGGGAGGAGAAGGACCAAGTTTGACTACAAAGATAGATAAAATATCTTTGGGTAAAATTCTAGCTAGAAAACTGACAGGGTTTTATTCAGCTTCATCATTTAAGAGGAATCCAAATTCAAGAGAGTGCTGAAAAGCTACTCTTCAGTTTCCAAGCTGACAGACTTTGACTCTTAGGAAGTCTATGAAAAGAAGCAGGTGGGACATCCAGGTTACACCAGTATGTTGTGGCAACTGGGTCTCTTCATGGGTAGTGCAGGAGGTCCAGGGATGACAGCCATGGACAGCAGGGAGCTTGGATCACTAAGCATCAGTATTAGATGACTTCTAATTGCTTAACTCCACCTCTGTATTTTGTATTTACTGAACATCTCAGATGCAGCTACTATAGGCACTACCCTCACCTTTGCTACCCGTCTGTAAAAGACGCACAGATTATATTATTATAGACTCCTCTCCAAATACCAGCTAGGGTAAAGCTGCCAAAACCCAGGTCTGATTGCCACCAGACTCTGCGTTCCTCCACCTTGTATTTGGAGAAGAAATCTGCAGACAACACCTAAATTTGAGTCACATTGCAGATCTATGTATCCCAGCATCCTTCCCTGATGATAACCAATGCTGGGAAAAGTATACAGAAGAGACAGACATGTGTCGTATGTCCTCCAAGTTCTCTCCAGCTTTCTGAAATTTGACTCAAGTATTTCCTGAACAAAGGTGTTTAAGTACTTCCAGTGGGTTCCTCTTTTATTATTATCCATAAACCTCTATTGTGTGAAAATAGAGTCTGCAGTCTGGAAACTGCATCTGTCTCTTCGCTACGCATCAAGAGCAGCCTGCAGGTCATTCACGTAGGCAATTCATTTAAAAGCACCTACCCATACAACTCCTACTGAAATCAACGGCTATGTCCACAGTACCTGGAGCAGTGGCCTGCCTCCCCCCCAACCTCCTGTGCATGGAGCTGCCTTGGTGACAGCCTGCCTGAGAGCACGGCGTACGTTTGGGGATATGGTACCCGTTGGGATGTTTGAGTTCATTGGTGTGTTCTGGCTACACAGGAAGCCAGCTTTGCAAACTTCCAGCTTTGGTTTTCCATGTTTTCTTGGGGCAGCCATTAACACATAGATCTAGAAATGTCACTGAAAAATAGGTTCCTAAGTGTCTCATCCTAGATCTACCCTCTGCGAAGGATAGAAGATGATTTTGCCTTTTCTATCTGCAATACTATGGAGAGATGTAATACTATTGGTAAAGCACACGGCTGTTATAGTGACAGTAGAAGACAGAATGGAAATCCTGGATCCGAAACCAAATTAAAAAGATACCAGCTTGAATCCCAGCAGCATTACAGATGCATTTGTGGCACTAACTGATTTACTTTCTAAAGGAAGTAAACTGGTTTACTATCTCATTTAGAGCTAATTTGAGAGTTTCTGCACAATTCTTTGTACGATGCAAAGAAACCTTATGACTCCCTGCAGCTTTCAAAAAAAAAACCCAAAATAAATCCCTCTGGCATTTTCATTTTCTCACACGTTGATCTTGACATGTGGTTCATCAATGGTAGTGCTCCTGGAGTTAAAATGTTGACGGTTTGTATGGCATTTTCCTGTTATCAAACAACATTTTATAAAGCTTAACACAATTCACTTGAGTCTGTCCTCCCAGTGTCTGGTTCCTTGCCTCTGCATCATAAAATATTACAGTTTGGTCATTATGGCTGTCTCTTACTAGTCTATTTTTGTGCAGGTTATTTGGGGACATCCCCAAGTCTTTGCCTTCTGTTACCTGATTTAGCCCCAACTTCACCAGTGAAAATCCTAAGAATCAGGGAAGGATTTTTTACATTTAGCAGCTTGTGACATAACTTACAATTTTCATCAGGCCTAATTCAGAAGGATATGCAAAATAAGCCAGTTACCAAACTTCTTCCATCTCTGAAGGTCTCCCGTTTCACAAGTAAGGGGTCAAACATGCATAAGACTGGATTAGGAGACTTTGAAAGAATATCCAGAGTACCAGTGATTCCCAGCAGACAGATTATCTCACTATAGGACAGTCAAAACCACACAGTTTTGTAAGTAATTAATTTACAGATCACTCTACTTTGGGAGGCTCTTAAATCCAAGTATTCAACACTGAATGTATTCAGTCAGTTTTGTAGGAGCACACTCAGAGTTCTCAAACTGTAAAGGCCTTTCTCAGATCTATGGAAACAAACAAAAATTGCGGGAAACAATAATTAAATATTGGCTCAAACAAACATTTAATGTGAAATAACAAAACACTGGCTGTTAATATTTAATGCAAGGATGTGAAGTTTTGGCTAGAGTCAGCAAAAGCATGAGAAGGCACTGAACTACCAAGGATAAAATTCATTTCGCTAAATTTAGAATCTCCTCGAAATGACAGAAACTCCCATTAACTTCAATAGAGCCAAGATTTCATTCAGAGCTCCTAAATTTAGTACAGAACTTGAAACATTCATAATTAGCAAAACGGGAGTTCTGAAATGATGGGAATGGCTTTATTTATTTGCCCACTAACTCTCATTCCACTGTAATTTGAACAATGATTCATTAGAGGAATGGTTCATCTGCTTCCCAAGATATTTTTGTAAATCTTTAAAAGATTTTTGAGGGAAGATTCCCCAAGTCTTGTACAGCTGATGGGATTTTAGTGTGCTTCTTGAATCAATAAATGGTAAGCTTCCTTCAAAAATCTGGTTTGCTCTTCGAACAGCTGACGATTGCCTGTTTCTTGCACTGAAGTAGAGAAAAAGACATACGTCCTTTGTCAGTGTGAGAAAAATGTAGATCTACATTTTCATTCATTCATGTCTTGCTTCCACCCAAACACCAGAAGGGATTTCTTGTTTCCTCCATCAGTTGTAAACCAGAATGAACTTCTATCTTCTTGCTCTTGAAAAGGCAGCTGTTGGGCAAATGGTTTCACAAAAAATAATGCTTGTGCATACTCTGCAGTCAGCTTAATCTGTACATCCACAAACTGTGAATTGTGCAGAACTGGATCTCTATCAGCTGACCTCTTGCAGGCAGAACTGTTAGCTTCAATTAAGAAAGCACAAACACAAACACTAATCTTGCTGACTGGCCTGCATGCAATTTCAGCTTCTTTGGGGCTTTTTGTGGGGGAATGAATTCAATATGTAGGCTGTGAATGGGTCAGTGAATCTTTGTGGTTTTGGGGTCAAGCCAAGTCATACCAAAGGCTGACTAGGTGACTGTGGTAACTTTGATAAGCTTTTCCCGGACCTTATTTCATTAACAAAATTTTGTTAGGAAATTTTGTGACTCTAATAGCAAGTACATAAAATGCCCTCCCACCTACTCTAAACCTTATGCAGCCATGTAAACCTTAAGAGACTGCTCAAATGAAGAGTAAACTTGCTTACTTTGTAGATAGTGGTCTTTAATAGTAGGTAGGTGGTCTTCACATATGGCTATCAACATTAATAAGTAGTAATTTCTATGAACTGTGTACATACTTGCTGCTCTTAACACTGGCTGGATGTGAGCTGAGCCATTGGTGGCTGAACACATATGAAACGCTCAAGATAGCTTGCATCTCATATTCTCACAGCTAGCTAATCTTAATATTTCTCACTCGTGAGAATATACGAAGTGAAGAACAAACTCACCAGCTTGAACCAAAAGACTGCCCAGAGAGCTGTGTCTCCAGCATCACCCAGTAATGCAAAGCTTGAAGAACATGTGTAAGAAACACCCATCATTGGCCGATGCTTCTCTTTGTAAATCTTCCTGGCTATTGCTTCTTAGTCTATTCTCCTTCCTTATCATAATTTCTCCATTTCCAGAAAAAAGCTGTTTAGAGATCTCTGGAGTAGAATATTGCATCTGGACTACAGTATATTAATTCTCCAGCAATCTGTTGAGTTTCTGAGTGCACTGATACTTTGGCCTCCCCAACACCCTGTGGCAGAGTTCCACAGTTCAGCTACGTCCCACGTGAAAGAGAACTTCTTTGTGTCTTCAGCGTGCTGCTTGATAACACCACCATTTTCTGAAAACCTGAAGCACTTGAAAAAAGTACATCTCATAGTAATTCTCTGTAACAAAGAAGGCATCTTTCCAGGGAGCTACTGATTGCCTACTAGCATACAATTTGAACAAGGTGTATTGTACTAAAACTATCCTCTTTCTAATTTAATGCCTGGCTTCCTCTAGGATACATCTAATTTGGGGCTATTTTGTGCTAGCAAAATAGAGATTCATACAGAACTACCTCATAAATAACTCACAGTTCCCTCCATCTCTGGTCACTACACCTGCCTACTTTGCCAGGGTGTTCGGAAACTGCTGAATGATTGTTTCCTTTGCCATGGTAAGCTGAGAAGAAGAGGAGCCTCTAGCAAGGTCTGCCACATGCTGACTGGGAAAATGAGGCTTTCAGAAGTTCCTTTTGTCCTTTCCTTGCCACCCACCCACCCTGCTTTCCAGAGCACAACGAGTGTTTCTTTTTTTTTTAGTAAAGTGATAAAGCAGGTTTTTGTTATCCTATCCTTCTCCATATGCTCTTTTAGAAGAAAAATAATCCAGCAGCAGCAAGAAAGCTCTGTGTGTGTGAGCTCCTTTCAGCAACCTGGCTGAAAGGACCTTTTCTCTTCTTCCCCAAATCTATTTATCCAACTGCTTAAGAAAATTTTTGTTCTTAAGTAGAAGTTGGATAAGTTTACTTGTTTTTTGTTTGTCTTCAAGGAGAGTCAAAAACCTTCAGTCTTTAGCAATCATAAAGCTTGCTAATGAGTGGTTTAGTTTTCTAATTATAGTTTATCTGCATTAAATACAAAAATTGCATACTTTTGTTGTTGTTTCTCTTTTTCTAAAGAAACTAAGTTCCTTTAGTCAGCTTAGGATAGTTGCTCAAAAACAGATGCACAGTGTCACTAGTCTCTTTTAACAATCTTGGTTTTGCATTTGACAGCACATGCCATACGCAGGTGTTGAATACTTTTGAAAGCAGGTGAGAGATGCCATTACAATACATTGCTATTCAAGGTCAGAGTCATAGTAAGACAGCAAGCACCCCAGGCAGTCTCAGTTTAATTTCCCAGCTAGGATGGGTGTGTGGCCCTGCACAGGCTGGGCCTTATGCAGGATGGTTCAGCAGTGCCTTCCATTTCAAGTGACTAGAAAGAGCCAGATTTGATGGTAGCACCTCTGCCCTATCTATCCTTAGAATCCTCCAACACTCCTAGGACACTTGGGGAGGGACCAAGCTGGGCATGATTTTAGGTCCAGCTTTTCCTCTTCTGCAAACTTTGAGTGGATGCCAAAGGAACTGTGCCTTGCCCTTGTGGTTTGTGGCTTCCTGCCATGACAGGTCCAAGCACTCAGCTGGCTTCTGAATGAATAGCAAGGCAGGGAAAGGGCAGAGTCTACATTTACGATGCAGACTGTCATCCCCTGGCTGTGCAACGCTCTCTGCCCATGGCCACGCCAAGGAGTTCAGGGACTGTATAAGCCCGATATGCAACTGTCGTCTTTGCTGAAAAAGTAGAGGAGTTACCCATGGATCACTTTTCATGAGTGGAAGACATCACGACTTGACCTGTAAAAGAAAGGGGAACAGGTTTCTTAGGGTTTTTGCAAGCCTTATATAGCTTCTTCTGCAAGTGGTGCTTCCCTGAGACACTCTAGTATGGAAAGCCAGAGGAATTTCATTGTCTGTTTTTTAAGAGCTGCAGAAGTGCCTTCTTGGGAAGTAACATGCGTGTTGGCAAAATTCCCCACCAAGCTTAAAGGGCTGCATTATTAGTTGGGAATGGTCCCTAGCACATCCTGACCCCTGAATTATCCACCGGTGTTATCTTCAGAAGTGCTGTTCCTGCAGACCTGTCGTGTTTTAACCCCAGCCAGCAACTAAGTACCACGCAGCCGCTCACTCACTCCCTCCCTCAGTGGGATGGGGGAGGAAATCAGGAAAAGAAGTAAAACTCGTGGGTTGAGATAAGAATGGTTTAACAGAACAGAAAAGAAGAAACTAATAACGATAATGATAACACTGATAAAATGACAACAGTAATAATGAAAGGATTGTAATGTACAAATGATGCGCAGTGCAATTGCTCACCACACGCCGATCGACACCCCGTTCCTCCCCGAGCAG
>JAVJGG010000029.1:26365141-26440769 GCA_035590195.1 Aviceda cuculoides
TTCCTCCCCCATCCCACTGGGTGGGGGGGAGTGAGTGAGCGGCTGCCTGGTGCTTAGTTGCTGGCTGGGGTTAAACCATGACATTATCTCACACTGCACTGCTATTGTACATTGTGTCTGCATTCATAGGTGAGCCAGACACATCTTTGTTGAGAAAGATCCCATTTGACACATTCCGTAGTGCTCAGATTTTTGCTACAACTTGAATGAGAATTTCTAGCAAGCAAGGCAGAAATGTGCTAGTAAAGACATAGGTACACTTCCATTAACAGCACATATAAAACCACATGATGTGGACAAGGCATCAGTAGATAACGTTGTGTGTAGTTGTATATAGGTTATGTCTGTTATCACTATTCATTTTTCAAATACTTAGCCATGAGTGTTTATCCTAGAGGTTCTTTACCTCAGTTTCTCATTTTATATACTAAAAAAGCACTACTACTGTTGAAATCCAGCAGAATGCAAGTAAGTTTAGTATTCCTCACAAAAAACTTCAGCAGATGTGCGTTTGGGAAGGAAAATTTAAAGCCACTCCTCTTAAAAGAACCAAGCTTTTCAGTTAGAAGGGGAATCCTGGTCAAAGTTAAAGCAAAAAAAATTTCCCTTTGCTTAAATTTAGGAAATTGTGATTAAAGATCCTCTCTACAGAAGAAGGCACTGTGTCCATCACCTCAGTGTGTAGTTAGAACATCTGGCATCTCCCCTTCCCCGTCGCTGTCTTTTGTGTGGAGGCTTAGACCTGCCCCACAGCCAAGTGGGAGGGTTCCCACATCTGAGATATAACAGGAACCCCGCGATGGCACAAGGCACTGCCAGTAACATCTGGTAGCCTTTGACCTTTATTACCAACTTCGGACCAGAGACTACCTCCTACCCAGTCCTGGCACAAAAATTCAAGTCCCTGTTGAGCTCAATCACGACAATAGCCATCCCAGTTGGTGCTACTGCCTCTCTTTGATGTAGCTACTTGGTTGTTATGAATCAAAGACTCTTCCTCTCATGTCAGCTCATCTGGCAGAAACTGCCACTTGCAGAAAAGGAAATAAAAGACCAGAATCTTACATGAGACGAACAGGCAGAGTGGTATGGCAAGAGCTGTGCCAGCATGACTTCCACAGCCTGAGAATCTGACCTGAAATCCCTGTAGGATTTTACTGGTATTGCACGCTGGCTGGACCACATTGACAGGGCAGAAGAATAGATACTATCCCTTCTAGTGATGCTCAGGCTGTTGTGTTTTGCAAGTTTCTAGCAATCATCAATACCAGTAGGGTGGATGTACTAGTATCTGCAAGAAAGCTGCTCTTTATAAATGTTTGTGCTATGCAAAAAGGAAAATTGTGCTAAAATTTGTTCAAATCAGTTTAGGTTTGGGCAGCTTGAGGGAGCTGAAATGGCCATACAGAGATAAGAAGGTCTTTAGATTTCTTTGGAGTCAGTTTAAAGTCTTACTATAATTATTAGGAAAACATTAGGCACTCAGCAAATTGTCTTGATAGATTTGAGGTGGCGGGGAGCATGAGGGTAAGAGAGAAACAAAGGAAGAAAATCAGAGAAACAAAGAAGGAACAGAAAGAAAGAAAAGTAGAGGCATTTAAAGTAAAATTTCAAAATCTAGTTTTGGGGAATCTTAGCGTTAGGGACTTTTAAGAAACCATACTAATAAAAAGCACTCTAAGTCCATTTTGTCTCCGGTTCTGGCCTTTCTTGATTAGTTTTGATTAAAAATTCTTCCCAGATTTTTTAATCCCTTTTCTCTATACTGATGACTTTTTGAGGTAATGGAACATCTGTTAAAAAAGAAAATTCCATTTTCCTTCACAGTTTCACTGAAAAGAAACCACATCGAGTTTCAGCAACATTTTCTCTGTTTGAGATTGAAACCTTTTCTTTACTAAAATTAGTTTGAGATTGAAACCTTTTGTTTACTAAAATTGTTTGGAGTGCTCCTTTTTTGGAGGGGGTACAAACCTGTTAAAGATGTAAGTATTGCATGTGAAACCATAGAGGGAAAGAGGAAGGCCAGGATCAGGGCGTTTCCCAGGCAACTCCAAGATTTTCTTCTATGGCTTGGAAGTGTAAAAGGTAGCAGTCATAAATGCACATTTCTGCACAAAGGCTGGAGGGTGGGAGTGGAGTGTGGGCAAATGATGGCCCATCCCCCTGGCCACCACAAGGGACCTGTGGGGTCTGTGTGGTGCACAGCAGCCTGGATTTGTTTGCATGAGACCCCCTCATCAGCACTGCTCTCCCGGGTACCGCCTTGCATCGCATCACCCCAGCGGGAGCCGGTCATCCACTTCTGATCTCTCAGCGCAGAACATGCAAGACTCCCCAGCACAGTTGCAATCACACAAAGGCAGAGGCTTGTCTTCACATCTGCATCGCTACAGATCTAATAAGGGCTTTGGGATTTCTCAGCAGGAAACATCAAGACAACAGTTCTGGGAGCAGCCACTGCTGCTAACAAAGATTTTGGCTGACATTTTTAATGAATACCCAGAAGAAGCCCTCAGACTTTCTTTTTTTTCCATGTTTTTCCTCACTAACTGGCCATTTTCATGGTGCAGAGCATTCCCTGCTCTTCAGTGAAAAAATGGTCTATATCAAAACAGCCAGACAGTAATGATAGAGTGAAATGCCAGTTCCTCAGATTCATTTTATCTTTCTTGGAAACCCTTGCCTTGCAAAAACTTGGCTGTTTTCACTGTGAGCGACTTATCTGCCTCAGAAAGTATAGGCAATATTTTCTTTACAAAGAGTCGTATCAAACCCAACAAAGCTGAAGCATGGCAAAGGAAATAAACCAAACAAACCACCCCCAAAAAACAACAGAGAGAATAAATCTAAGTAGGCGCTTGCTGCAGAAGCAGATAGCAATGCTGGCTGGATGTAGGAGTCTCGTGTACGTTCCTCTCAGGGTGCAAGACAACCCCACTACTCTGGTGGCATCATTCATATGCTCCAGCATTAGCTGGAGGGGCCACAGCCTCCCCATTTGCAGCCTGAGGAAAAAAGTCCCTATTTTGAAACAACATTCAGTACCTTGCATCTCTGTCCACCGAGACTACTGCGAGTATTCACTGCAAGTTCCCCCAGGAACACGGTATAGGTTTGTGCTGCTCATGTCCACTTTCTCACTCACAAGGTTAAAAAATTTTGAATTAAAATCTGCCATTCAGGAGTACCTCTGTGTTATTTGAAGTCATTGCAATGTACTGAACGTTAATGCAAAATAGTGACTTTTTCTCATGCATTCACAATTTGTCCCCCTCAACAGTTCTAATTTTCATTTTTGAAATACTAAGACAGTTATGTTAAAAACTTTGCTGTTTCCTTCTGAGAGCAGCCAGACATGAAATACGCAGTCACTAATTTGCATCGCCTCCTCTGCTTTAGCAAAGCTTCCAGTTGCTGACTGGTTATCTAGGGATGTGATAACCACCTCCAGTCAAAACAACTCTGTGGTTTCATTGACATATTAGGGGAAATAAAACAATATGATGAGTCAGAAGTGGAGCTCTCTTTATTATGTAATAAAATAGTAAGCCTTTCAAAGAAGAAATAAGTCTGTATTCACTGTAGTACTTCCCCCAGGACTGTCTGTAAGACCTAACTTGACCTCAAAACCCATGAGCCTGAAACTGTTTCCTTATTGTCACAGGAAAGTGAGCTGTCATAGCAGTCATATGAGTATCAAGAGCGGCACAGTCGTTACACTTATCAGCAAAGTGGTTGGTTCACACATATACACACAGACACATGTGTGTGTATACACACAAGTTTTCTACTCTTCTCCAATATCTCTGTAAAGTTCATGCGATGCAAACTCTGAAACTAAAGGAAGAGCTCAAAGAAACTTGGAAATTCTCACCCTGAACTGTTCCTCCTCTGATATACCTGCCACGTCTCTCTCACAGACAGACAGAAATTTTGTTGTATGCGGAAAAGTATGAGAAATTTGCCAGGTTTTCTTACTTGTTTCTACTTCCAAATCATCTCCAGAGCCAGAAGTAACAGGTCTGTAGAAGATCATATCCCAAGATCATGAAAACAGAGCCATGGATACAGCTGTCACTGTGGGTCAGCTGAGGGAGTGAAGGGTATCTCCATGTAGCTACCAGCTGGCAGATGGAGAGAAAGCAAGACATTTCAAGACCCTTTTGTTCAAGTGAATAAATGGAAGAAAACACATTTGCTGGGGGCAGGAGGGTAATTTAATCCAGTGAAATATAAAGACCAGAAAATCTGTGATTTCAGTGATTAGGATCTTCAAAAGTCATCTAGCAGGGGAAGTGTGCCTGCCCGCAAGTTGGTGGAGAGGGGTTTTACCTGTCTCTGTAAGCACAGCTCTGTGAACTTCATTTCTCTATATTATCAGGGAAAGAACCTGCAGGCTCTGGTGCAAACACATGTGTTGGAACTCAACAATGCTACCATGTTGTCATTGTCTCCTGCCATGGAATAGGGTTGTGTGATGTCTGATTTGTATATCTTTAGTGGGTCTGAAGGCCAAACTGAAAATTCAGTGGAAAAAATAAACATTGCATGAGAAAAAACCCTTAGGTATGATTTAAAAACAACACTCAAACCCAAGTACCTCCTGACAGTGTAAATAGATTTAAAGAGCATCCTTAAAGCACAGAACATGCATTAATTCTCCTTAACTATACCAATATTTTGGAAATATCTTCTCCTGCTGACCAGTTGATCAGTTGCTCTTGAGAGTTTTAATTACCGTATTCTACATAGAAAAAATCTCTCACACTGTGAAAAATCAATGTCATCATTAAAAATGATGATAAAGAAGCTGATTTTCTTCATCTTCCAAGGAGAACTTTTCAAATATCAATTTCCAATGCTTTTTTTCGACATAAAAGCCTACCACATTGTATTGGACATCAACCAATCAATTCCTGTGTAACATATTTTTTGTGTCAATACACAGTCCTGTAACTATGAACGGTGACTTTATACTGACTTTTTTGGAGTCAGGATTTGGCTGATGGTTTCTAGGTGCTTAAGAACTGAAGTTGTGTACCTGCTCCATTTAATTAACAGAATATTTAACTCTGAATGAAAAAAACTTGTATGCATTTCACTGCATCAGGATTTCACTCCTGGTATTTACAGGTGTGACTTGTGAAATGGCAGTAGGAATTAAAGAATTTCTGATTGCTCAGTGGACATTAAATACAAACAGGAAGGATTTTAATTTCATAATCCAGATGCTGCCAAATAAGAAGAAAAGCTAAATGGACACATCTCAAAAATACTAATCAGTGCTTAGCTGTTGGCAAAATAAAACAATAGAATAAAATATGAAGATTATTTTTTCAATAGAATCTCTGATTTGACAGAAGAGTACAGATGCTCTGATACAAGTTTCTTATGCAGCACTTACACCAGCTATAGAGGTGTTTGATTTTCATCCTCTCCCATATCCATACCAACACCCTTCTAATGAAGTTATTCTTTTGGGCTTTTACACATATCTTAGTAATTGACTTGTGATTTCAGTAATTTTTTTGTGGCTATTCTGTCAGTACTTACAAAAAACCAAAACCAAACTGGAAATACGGAAGTCTCACTGTGTCCTGTCATGTTGCCACTGTGTAGGTCATCAGGAGCCTTTGAACACCCACAAATGAGGTGAAGACAGACATGGTGAGAGCTAGGGAGGGCCATCATCTGTGCAAGCAGGATAAGTAACACAGATTTGAATAATAGGTTTTGTCTCTGTTTGCTGGCAGTGGAGTCGTGCTGACCTCCAGAAGGCCCAAGTCCCTCATTTATTTCTGCCAAGAACCTGCTCTGACAACTGTGGACCGTGGTTGGCATCATTCCCTCTAGGCCTTCTGCCCCACACTCTGCACCATCCTGTCTCCTCCGCAGAGTCCCAGCTGCCTTCATTACCTGCTAGTTCCTATTACTCTCCTCCACATCCTTCTTATCACAGGCAAGCTGAGTTTCATTCTCCAGGCTTGCTGCTGAATTTCTGAAATTCCCAGCCACACTGAGTCTCTTATCCCTTTTCATTCCCTTCATGCTCACTTCCTTTAAGTGCATTTCAGCAGAACCTCTTCTGCTTTGAAGGTAATAGAGTTGCCTGAAATTCTTGACTTGAATCATGTATGTTGACTAGAGTGTATACATTCCAGTTTGCATTTTACACCCAACTTTAACCTTTCCTTGTGTTTAATTCTAGGCTTTGGTTTATCAAGAAGTCATCTGTAGAGTTTAAACCAGATCCTGAATTCTCAAAGCTCAGTGATTTTCAAAAAAGCCCAACAGAAACTGCAGTTTATTTGAACTTGTGAACATTTTCACTAAACCCAGACCTCATTAACATTTTTAGGACTGCTGCTGGCATCATACTGGAATCAGAAACTTCAGATGTATTTGTGACATTCAAATTGGGCAACTAATGTATTTTCCAATGTGACTACAAGTCTCACTTCTGGTGTGCCAGCGAAGTGCATATGACCAATGCAAGTATGCAATGACATAAGAGGATATTAAAACCAAATCTTGCCAATGGTTTTTACAAAAAGGTCTGATTATGGGAAATGAAAAATTGTTCAAGCTGAAAGCTTGGCCAGCTTCAGAACGAGAGAACTAATGCAAATTGAAGTGGTATAACAAAAATCAGGAACTTGTCGTGAAGAAGTGAATTCACTTTGGACAGCCCTGCAAAAGGCACACAGTAGTCTATACTAAGAGTTATACTGGTCTCTGCATCACACTGCTTTTTCTCCTGCTACTCAGTGACATAATGGTACCTTTTAGCGTATTGGGTTTGTGTGGCAAGGTTTTGGTAGCTGGGGCGGTTACAGGGGTGGCTTCTGCGAGAAGCTGCTAGAAGCTTCCCCCATGTCCGACAGAGCCAACACCAGCCGGCTCCAAGCTGGACCCACTGCTGGCCGAGGCCGAGCCCATCAGCGACACTGGTAGTGCCTCTGGGATAACATGTTTAAGAAGAGGAAAAAAACGTGAGCAACAGCAGCCGGAGTGAGGAGCGAGAGTATGTGAAACAGCCCTGCAGCCCCCCAGGTCAGTGCAGAAGGAGGGGGAGGAGGTGCTCCAGGTGCTGGAGCAGAGTTTCCCCTGCAGCCCCTGGGGAAGACCATGGTGAGGCAGGCTGTCCCCCTGCAGCCCAGGGAGGTCCACGGGGGGAGCAGTGTCATGGTTTAACCCCCACCAGCAAATAAGCACTACGCAGCGGCTCGCTCACTTCCCCCCTGCCCAGTGGGACTGGGGAGAAAATCAGGAAAAGAAGTAAAATCCGTGGGTTGAGATAAGAACGGTTTAATAGAACAGAAAAGAAGAAACTAATAATTATAATCATAACACTAATAAAATGACAACAGTAATAATAAAAGGATTGGAATGTACAAATGACGTGCAGTGCAATTGCTCACCACCTGCCGATCGACACCCAGTTAGTCCCCAAGCGGCGATAACCCTGTGCCCCCACTCCCCCCAGTTTACGTGACATCCCATGGTATGGAATACCCTGTTGGCTAGTTTGGGTCGGCTGTCCTGGCTGTGTCCTGTGCCAACTTCTTGTGCCCCTCCAGCTTTCTCACCGGCTGGACTTGAGAAGCTGAGAAATCCTTCATTTTAGACTAAACACTACTTAGCAACAACTGAAAACATCCGTGTGTTTATCAACATTCTTCGCATACTGAACTCAAAACACAGCACTGTACCAGCTACTAGGAAGACAATTAATTCTATCCCAGCTGAAACCAGGACAAGACCAAACCTGTGTTGGGCAGTTGCTGGAGGGACTGGCCACAGGCTTGTTCTTTTTCCCTGATTCTTCTTTAATCAGATTCCCCCAAAGTGCTTGATACCATTCTGAAAGGAGCAGATAGAAGCACTGTTTAGCTACTAGACCAGCAGCAAACTTGATTTAGCCCGTAACAGGGATGTACAGGCCTAAATTCCAAAAGCTGTTCTGCTTCAACTCAAAACTGGCAACATGTTTCAGATCTTCCACTTCTATCTGATGAAGAATCTGATACCTGTGCAAGTGCTGGTGCTCCTATTCTTGCAGATAGGGGGTAGAGGCATCACATGTCATGGCATCTTGTTGCCTCTTCACAGTTACCATATACTTTGTCACCACATCAGCGCCCTGTTGCAGAGCAGGGTATTTCATCAGGGGATGCACCTGGCATTCCCACCCCTACAAATGCAGAGGTCTGGGAATGAGCCTGGTGGACTAGGATACTCCTAAAAATGAGTCATGTTTTCCCACATAAGGATTTACATATCACAGGGGATTACATTGCAGTGATGGGTGCCTTAGATAGGTTTATAAGGGTTAAAGGTGCAATTGCACCAGCAGGGAGGGAAGCACTAAAGTCTCTAAAGTCTCTAAATAGTCTCTAAAGCTAGCCCTGCTTGCTACTTTTAAGGAAGGATAGGCACAAAGTTTCCCACTGCAGACCTGTGAACATGGGTTACTTGGAGATCCCTCAGTCTCTTGGTACATTTTTGCGCAACTGGAAATCTTTCAGGACAAAGCATGTAATGAGGATAAGCATTCAGAAACACAGATGTGTACCCTACTGAACTCAGCAGCTGCTGTCTTTCTCCCTGTTCCTTATGCCCTTCTGAATCCAGCCTGTGATTTCAGCCTGTTTCCTGGTGCCCCCAGAGGACTAGCTCCACAGCTAGACTCCACTACAAAGACCTTTCCAACACATGCACTCCTTCTCAGACCAGGGACCATCAGCTTCATTGATTTACAGAATAATTCCTCTTCCACTGCCAAACAGTGCCTTCGGTACAATGGGATATTTCATGTACTTCCACTTGGAACACCTCCAGCTGTCTTTTTTTCTGGAAGATTTCTGGCAAAATGTCCTCTGAACTCCTTAGTACTCTCCAGGCCTGAAGAAAACACATAAATGTAGTTGCCTTGTTCCTTTCCCGAGGAGTGGAAAATGTTCTGCTGCCACCCATACATCACCCAGGAACTCATTGCACTGTGAGGTATGCTTAGACCTTGCCAAGGATGGAGAGTAGATGAACAGATTAGCTGCTTTGTTCCGTCCTTGCGGAGACTTTCGGAGAATTACTCTTCTCTCAAATATATTTTTTCATGCATAGTTTCTTTTTCTTGCTCATTGTGACTGAAAGGTTATAACAGAAATGTTTTGAAGGTATTTGGACAGCCATGCTCTTCATGCAGAGCTGGCAGTTTTACCAAGCCTGAAGAGTGGAATTAAATTTGTTTCCCCAGCCCTTCGTAGGAACTGCATTTTGGATAAAACCTTAATTGGCTAAAGACTTCTTGGACATATGGTTTTTTTCTGAGGATCCAGAAGATCTGTTTCCAGTCTTTGCATAGCTAGACAGTTTCTCTTAAATTCCACTTTCTCCACACAACTTGTAACTTTCCAATTTTGAGGTTCTGCTGCTGACCTATAATTATACTTTGGCTGAGGTTACACTTGAAGGTCACTGGGAAACAGTTCCTCATGTGCATTGCAAATGCATACCTATTAGGTAGTGTTAACTAGTAATCATTACATTAGCTCTTTTCTGGTTGTTCTGATGGCTGCACCTCACAGAATCACAGAATGGTTGAGGTTGACAGGGACCTTTGGAGGTCACCTGGTCCAACCCCCCTGCTCAAGCTGGGCCACCTAAAGCCAGTTTCCCAGGACCATGTCCAGACAGCTTTTGAATATCTTCAAGGATGAAGACTCCACAACCTCTCTGGGGAACCTCTGCCAGTGCTTCGTCACCCTCGCAGTAAAAAAGTGTTTCCTGATGTTCAGATGGATCCTCCTGTGTTTCACTTTGTGCCCATTGCCTCTTCACTTCTTAGTTGTTCTGTCTGCAATTCAGACTGTCAAGATCCTTATGTGAAGCCTCAGTGGTTTTGTCCTTCCTTTCTGAGAGACTTCCTGTAATCTTCCACAGCTCTCCTTAAACCACTCTTCTTGTGGTTGAAGCCTTTCCACAGTTAATTCTGAAGATGAAGAGTTTGTGGATTCACAACTTCCATCACATTTAAGGGCTCCTGTTACTATCACCTTTCAACCAGGAGATTGTTCTTCTAATACATATTTACAACCAAAATGGAGCTCAAAGCATGTATTAGAACATGAGATTTCTTGACTAACAGTACCTTTAAAATTTGGAGTGGAAATAACGGCTGTGACTGTTCCTATTTAATTTGATGCTCCAAGCAATGGATGTGCTTCTGTGCCTTGCTGAGCCCCACTGTGCCCTGTTGAACCCCCTGCAGCTACTGTGCGCTCCTCTGGGTTTGAAGGCACTATGAGAAACAGTGAGGTCAGAAGACACCTAACATAGGGTCTATCTGTAGTACAGAATTTCCCATTCATTTTCAATATTCAGACCTGAACCACAATTTTGTGTACTTGTTTGTAAGGCACCTGTCTATGTAAATTTCAAATCACTGCAAGTAACCATTTGGGGGATGTAACACATTAATTTATTCCTGTACATGTTTTATTTTGTTCCCATTTAAAACCTAACATTATCCTTTTGCATTAAAACCATTATCAGATTTCTGGAGTTAATGAGCCAGAGAGACTAGAACACAGCATATTTTCTTCCACTGAGTTGGAAAAATGTAGTCATTGAAAGAAAAGACATCACTTGTTATTGCATAGATCTAAAAGATCATTTATTTATTTATTTATGGAGAAAAGTGAGGAGAATGACAATGGCAGATAATTAGACCTGGAATGACATATCTCAGAAGGAGTCGCACAAACTTTAGGGGTATTTGTTACTTGAAATATTGGCTGATGTGGTAAATATCTCTGCTTTTACCATTTCCTCCAGCTCCTAAATGGGGTGAACGCCGAGTAAAGCATCAGGCCCTATCAGCAAGGTGCAGGCTGCAATGCCAGATGTGGTTTGGTGTATGTTACATCTCTCTGCAACGCCACAGCTCTGCTACAGGCTGTCTGGTGTTGCTTAACATCAGTGGGGATTCGGGGGGGAACCTCTCTGGGCAGCTCCATGCAGAAGTTACTGCTGGAACGGGGCGTACAGCTTTCTCTGCAGCTCCTCAGCGCGTAGCTCAGTGGTAAGAATATAGTTAGCACACATCTATGGACGTGTAAGCAGGCATAGGTACATCCTAAATGAACCCATTTACTCACAGCAAAGAATATTTAATATGTTAACAAATAAATGGTAAATCCTGATGATTAAACAGGCATTAGCAATGGAACAGACTAAAGAAACTAACCTTTTCAACTCTATGTCCAGTGATCATCCTCAAGGTAAAGCTATCCTTGTCAGTTGTCACTTTAGTTACTTGAACTCAAGGTACCTGAAAATGCTGCAGAAATTTCTAGAAGGATGCAGAGTGTGCCAACACTGCTGCCTGCAGTGTGGCACTGAGATATCCGAGCTTTTCCTCATAAAAAAAGCTCACTGGGGTTAAAGGACTGAGTTAAAAGCAAGTGTCTTGGCAGTGTGCCATTCCTTGCCATCTGGGGATGGGAACGATGAGTGAACCTGTGCCTTGAGGGACCATTCATCACCTCCACCGGCCTTCCTGCCCCACAGGTCCTGCAGGCGAGTGTGGGCATTTGCTGTGCAAGGGGTCATCTTCACCATGGAAGTGACTACAGTTGTCCATTCTCAAAAGCAAATCTGAATGAGGGAGTATATCTCCTTCATTTGTTTAGTCGTGGAGAAATAAGTAGTTAAACTACTTAAATGCCACTTGATTTTTATCTTCTTTAGATTTCTGAAGACGTAGTTTCTACATGATAAAATGAAACCAAAACCCACAAAGTTTTGGTTTAAAAAGGGTAAGGTTCACTGTGAATATGGTGCTATTAAACTCTCAAACACCAAAACTTTAACAAGCACCATAAAATGATATTTTATATGAAAATGGCATGAACTGCTCTGAGTCATTCTGTCTATTGTCAGCATCAGACTATAAAAACACTGACCAAAATGAAAAATTACTAGAAAAATTTCAATTGTAATTGAAGAGCCATTTTAATTCAGCAGATGTTGACTAGATCTAATACACTCTTTACAGAGTAAGATCCTGAAATGAAGAGACCCATTAATTTAGAGATGAGTTCTATTTTGTTCAGCTAAGCACATCCCAGACAGCAGAAGGATAAAAAGGTTTAAAGCCTAACCTCCACTAAGCCTAACATCTAAAAAACTTTTGTTTAACAGTTTATTAAGCAAAACAAAGCTAATTTCTGCATGTCTCTCCTTAGAAAGTAATACTGCTGAGCTCATTATGCCTTCTCTCACATCAAAGATATGAAGAAATCAGCTCTGTTTGGGTCTTTTTTGCTACAGGGAATCTCAGCTGGGCAACTGGGATTCAGCAGTGTTTTGTTCATTTTAATACCTTACTTTTTAAAACTTAAAGGCATTTTAGTGAATCTGCTGTTCCCAGAACATTGCGGGAAACAGACAACAGATATTGTAGCTATTTCTACAAAAACCCTGTATTCAAATGGCTTTCAGCATCAGGGGGCTTAATTTCCTTGAATTCACTCATAGTTCAAATAGCCTCAAAAAACCAGGAACTTGCTCTCTGATTTACAGAAACAGCATCTGAACTTGTATGTGCGTTTGCAAGAATGCAAAGAATTTATTTACTCATGGATTTTCTGTCAGGCATAAACTCCACCTTTCTGAGACCAGATTTCATCTAATTGTATGAACGCATGAACTAAATGGCTCCTTAAAGCATGTAAAAAGCAAATGCCCATATTAAATATTAAAAAGGTGTCTCAGACTGGACCCAAGAGAGTAGTTTTCATTTAGTACTCAAAACACTAGTATTTATGAAAAACATGCAATACAAGATTCTTGGTGTGCAGTATAAGTATGCATAAGCTAAAATGTTTCATTTCTTTCTGTTTATAGAGAAACAAGTGTTCTGCAAACCACTTAATAAAATAATCCTAAATTGTCATCAAATAACCAGATATAATCTACTGTGTCAGCAATTAATGCCCACAGATGATTACAAGGATAAAGTATTTTTACTACAGTGGCTTGCATTTAGTAAATCAAAAATAAGATGTCCACATGTAAAGAAGGGGACATTTTAAGAAATATTGGGAAAATGTAATTAAACCATGCATGCATGCATTCTTGCTTTTGTGTATGCAGACAAACAGATCTACTCCCTGTTCTTTTTCATTATCCCCTAAATGAATCCCAGAAAACCTCACTATCATGAATCTGTTGGTCATAGTTCTCCAGGTCGGAGCAGAGGTTGGTCATATTCTTCGCCAATTTCATGATCCCACTTTAACAGCCAGGCCAACATTCAAGGAGAGTAATCAGACCAGACATGACTAACTAAACCTTAGACCAAATAATAAAATGCAACTTCTTTTAATAGTAGCAAGGTAATATTTACATAATTAGCAGTCCAAGATATCAAGATGATAAATTTTGCAAACCAAGTTCCAAAGAGAAGGGGCACCTGTGGAGCTCGGTGGGGTTCATGACCCTCTTACACATCCAATCTAGAGGCAGTTTGACCTATGCTATTAGCTGGTCAACTCGGATGATTCCTGTTTTCTTCAACATGGTAACACATCCATTCTTTGGACTATCCATCAATGTGTATTTTTAGGCAAGCTGTCCTTCCTGTAGATTATCCATTGGGGTATATTTTCAGTCTGCAGACTGAGATTCATTTTAGACATGGTACTTTACTGATTTGTTTCCAGAAGTGGTTCAGGATAGCCTTATTATATTCTTGAACACTCATAAATTCTTACTTTAGGGTTCCCAGATTTCTCAAGGTCCCTCAAATTTAAATATAGCAATGGTAAAAAAAGTATATGTCTAGATGTGTGTGTGTGTATAGGTAATAATATTATATCTATGTATAACACCTTTCTAACTACGTGGTCTTAATGTATTAACATCTATCTCATTCTGACAATGTTAATGGTAGTTATCAAACTTCTTTACTTATATTTCCTTGGTTCTCTTGAGGATACAACATACCACAGCCCTCTGCCTGAACTTCCTGCTGGATTTGGTGGATCAGAAAAAGGAATGGGCTAAAATGGCTGACTGCTGATAAAGTCATGCCTTTTTACTTCAGTGCCAGTATCAGTGCCTAAGAGAGAGGATAAAGAAGAGTGATAAGGAAAGCCGTCATGCTCTAACCCATGAAAACAAGGGCTTGCTTTGCATGTATCTTGGAAACAAGACAATTTTGATATAAGCAGTTAGGAAAAGAGAGACAACCACCACTGCTCAGATGGAAACGCACTGCCTTGTCACGTGGCTGTCTTGAGTCAAAGTTGGATCTTTGTGATCTGATATGGCAGTTGTGCCACTTTGTTTATTAACTGCCATTGTTAATTACCATATAAACTACCATTGGGCCACTGTTTATTAACTGGTAATTTTTAAAAACAAATTAACAAGTCTGGGCTGCATTCACAGTTGATGGATGTCTTGTATATTTAATTAGTGGATTTGAATGTCAAAGAAGAATTTGAATGTCTGAAAAGACTGGGAGCATTTTCTACCCTTTTTTTTTGTTACGGTGTACTTGTGTAAGTGGGTACAGAATGGTGCCAGAGCACTGGTGCTTCAGCCCCTTCATTAAATTTAGTTATGCCTAGGCATGGGTAATTGTTTCCACTTTGGAAAGAAATGGAGGATTGAGTCCCTGGCAACGGATTTCAGTTTCAAGCCTGAGGAATACGAAGAATTTCTGAAGGAGATACATACTGAGTACAGGGATTCTTTCATTTATTATCTTCAAGCCTGTGGGGAAATAAAACATTTTAATTGTGTCTGAAAATTTGTTTGCAAACTGCCGATCCAGAATGATAGCCCTGGAAATAATTTGTTAAGGGCTTCTTGGTGAACTACTGTGTGAGCTGACGTGCATCAGAACTGCCCAGACATCTTGTGCTGCTGAAAGTAGAATGCAGTTAGTTGCTGATATCCTCAAAAAACTAAAATCTGATACAAAGCTGTTGCAATATTCAGCACTGGAATCTACGAGAAACATAATCTGATGATATGTCCAGAAATAAACAGCATGGGGCACGTCTCTGATTGAGGCTGTAGGAATTGGTTCTTTGGGGATCAGCATGCTTTGTTATCCAGAACAATTATGTCAAACTGTGGATTCATGTAAGAGAAATCCCCAGGAGCAGGGTGGTGAAGGCAGCTTTACAGCTGCTGTGTGCTGATGGAGCAGGGAAAAGCATCCTGGCCCTGGAATCATAAGTCTAGGTAGATGAAATTCTTGTGTGACTGTTTTGCAAGACTTTGTAAACACAGACTGGAAATAAATAACTGTGCTCTTATGCTCTGACAAGAACTGGGGAGGAACTGGGGAAATATAAAATCATTATATTTTTCAGAAGATGAGATATATATTTGTTTTCTTCACATGAAAACATGGCAACAATAGGAAAGGCAGATGTTTGCTCTTGGTTGTTTGATGGGCAGAAGTATAATGCTTTTTCACATGCTCTACAGCAAAGTCTCTATGCACACAGAGGAAGGCAGAAATCCTGTATGGGTCAAAGAGTCATCTTGTTTATGTTGCACATCTGAAAAGCTTTCTGCCAGCCATGGGTGAGAACATGTACAGATACTTTGACAACTGTAGCTCAAGGTAGAGCAAGATCTTACGAGCTCCTGGGGAATATGGCAACATCCTGCCAGTCCTGAGGGGGCTGTGGTCTGCTGCAGTCCCTTCTGTTGGTCGGTGATGGAAGGACAGGATCATGATGCTCTCGCTCCCCCGCAGCCTTTCCTAAAGCTGCCCCCGGTGTGCATGGTACAGGAGCAGAGCCTGTAGTCCGTAGAGGATCTGGTCGAGGGGGACACCCTGGGAGGAGCTGCAGCAGAGCATGGAAGGGCTCATTCTGCATGCCCATCCTGGAGCATCTGCCCACATGCAAGCTGTGCCTGGCTAGCCTGAGCAATAATAGACTGAGTGGCAAATGTTACCAGAATGGACTGGGGTTTTTTTGGCTTGAGCTGAGATGCTGTGTGAATGGCAAACTTAAATCTTGGTTTCTCTTTTGCTACTCTCTCTCCCACCAGCAATGTTCATCCTGTATGCCGTGCACCAGCTAACAGGGAGGATGGACTCGGCTCAGAAACCAACATCACTAAAACCCTATTGCTAAAAATCTCGTGATGGAGCTGGGTGGAACAAGGCATTGTCCAGCGAGGCATTGCAGATGGAGCAGGTACAGGTGATCGCAGCATGGCATGAAAGGCAGCTTCTCTGAGCAGTGGGCTCCTCACATGTGCTCATTTCAGTGAACTTGCTTGCCTACAGAGGACTCTCAGCCCTGAGATTTTAAGAAAAAAATTTCAACCCTCCACGGGACTGTAAGCTCCATCAGAAAGTTTATGAGTGTTGCACATCTCCCTGCAATTTGCACCTTTCAAACTTCCCTCTCTGCTGAAGTCTCAGCAGCAGCAAAGCTATTATGAATAGAGCCCCTATGTTTCCTGCTAAGCTGTGAAATGCTGTGAAAGGAATCTTTTAATTCAGTTTTAGAAAGAAATATCTGAACATGAAAAAAAAATATTTTATTAAGAAAATAGAATTGAAATGGTCTGCCTCACATCAGCTGAACATTAATCTGCCTCTGAATTGCTTGTATGTGCGAGCTGTATTGCGGCATATGTACTCCAGTGAAGGAGCCCAGCTCACAGAGCAACATGGGATCGCAAGTTGCTTTTAACTACAAATGTCCTGAAATACTGCTGTGGCTTAAAGAGGATGCAGGTCAATATTCAGTAAAGTCAAAATTAAGTACTTCAGAATTTCTGTATTAATCTTATCCAGAAATGGGACATTTTCTTTTGCCTTATTCAGTATAAAATTAACAAGTATTTATGCAATAAGTTCTCACCTTTAACAGCTCCAATGAGTATTAACACTCTAAATGATGTGATTTCACTGGAAAATAAATCAGTCCACTAGCAGATTTTACTGTGACAAAATATACATTACAGCTTCAGGCAGCCTGACTACTTAGCCCAAACGATAACTCTGTGACCAGGAGCATCTTCTCCATCTATAGCACAACAGGAGAGAGCCCACAGCAGCTGTGTGAGGGGGCAGGTGGAAGCCCCCGCAGAGTGGTGGGTACCAGACTGGGCCATCGTTCTGTGCAGCAGTTCTGGACAGGAATCTCAGCCCAAGTAGCAGGGTCCAGCAGTCCGATTAGCCATAAGATGGATTTTATAAACTGATAAACGGAGTGGTATAGCCTGGTTGTCTGCAGGGGTAGGTAAGTGGATCTGATGATGCAAGGGCTCTTGCAGGCCTGTATGTCTATATTCCTGTTTCATCTGTGCATCGTGGAGGCATTCTCAATGCAGGGCTACTTTTCTGAGGAGCCTTCAGGCCACCTCTCTAGGGACATAGCTCAAGGAGTGCTCTTGAGGGCCGTAGCTCCTCAAGTTTCCACGTGATTATATTGGTTCATACAAGTTTCTCCTAATTCTACTGCTTTACATGGGCTATCTCCCTCCTCTCTGCAAAGTTATCCCATTTTGATTTTTGTCCTAAACCAGCATAAGCCTTTTTTCTAAACAGATAATGTGCTCATTTTCCCCTGAGTTAGGATACAATTTCTTTACCTTCATTTACATCAGGTCCCAGGACAATTACTGGTAAAACACTCCACCGCACCCACCATAGCTGGTTCCCGTGCAAAACACGTGGGTGTTACAGAATTAGACAAAAGAAAGTAAACCGGGGCAGTTTAGCTGATAATGCTGTTTCCTTGTAAGGTTATAGAACGTAGCAATGTGTCCTAATGAGACAAATCTCTCCTTTATCAAGGGAAAGCTATTTTTAACTGATTCTTTTAATTGACTTGCAGTAACTCCTTACATGGAGCAGTTAATGTTGAATCATCTCAAAATGTTCTTCTTCTCTGTCTTCCTGCAAAAAAAAGATCTGTTAAGAATATCTATCATTTTTGTATGCTAAAATCAAAATTGAAAATGTGGATTTTGGCTTAATTCTGACATGAGTCACTGTAGCATAGTATGAAATTTAAAGGAAGTGAGGAAGGAGTCTGTCCTTTTTAATTTACTGTCCCCCTTGATCTCTCTGTAAAGTTTTGTGTGTGGATGTGATGTGGAAGAAACAAAGGTGACTAAGGATCCCAAAAGGGTCCAAGTGAAATTTGGATTATTTTCTAATTTCTGTCACCCCCACTGTACTGAATTTTATGTATGAGAGGCCATTTGTTTTATCACTCCCTTTTAAGAAGGTTGTGAATACATGAGATCTCTGTAAGTTGAAGCTTACCTTATCCTTGCAAGAGGATGCAAAAGGAGAGTATGGAAAGAGAGAGGATACCTTCTTTCTGTTTCTGAGGGTCTCTTGCAAAGGCCAACCTTTAACCAAAGAAACTGCTGTCAAAGAAAGATACTCGCCATTTCTGCCCTGTCCCCTAACGCCCTCCAAGGGATGTTTCCCAAGATGTTAGTGCCACCTGAGGGGAGACAGGCTCTCTTTAATCACATATGCCAGGTTACAAAGCAAAGATGATAGGTAGTAAGGCATGGGCTGTGTGCCTTTTGTATGTGTGTATATTCTTCTTGTATAGTAAGAGTTTCAGGCATTGAAATGCTTCCAAGCATTTCCAAGAAGCAGAATGCCTCACAGTGCTCCCTCTGGGACAGATTGTTCTGCATTACCCTCTCTTCGAGCTGAGCCTTGAAGTTATATTTTAGCCCTATACGATCAAGAAAGAGTTTTTCTCTGCATAAATTTAATCTTGTGTTCAACTGATTTGAAGGTAGTGAGAAAGCTATTTTCTTCCCTATGCACAGAGGATTTACCCTGCAACCTACAACAGAGCAATTAATGTTACAAAGAGTTAGGTGCATAAATTCTATCCCCTAGATAACAAGTACATATTAGCTGCATGGTTATGAATTAGGTGTGTTATATATATAGAAAGCCTGTCCCCTGGACAGTCACCAAATGTAAGAGCAATCTGTTCTCTATGAAATGCTCAGATTAAAAGAACAAAGTGAAAGTAGGATATCTCCATCCATTTACAGTCCAGGAAGTCCTTGCATATGATCCAACACTGGTTGTTTTCAGATATCTTTTAACAATAAAAATAGACATCTTTAATTACGATGTGAGGTTGCAATGTATGCTAGTAAGGAGAACTAACATCAGAGGATTGTACTGAGCAATCTGTTCTCTGCAGAGTAGGGCAGTAGTATGTAATGAACTTAACAACTTAAGTTCCTTGACTTTTGGTAGGGCTCAGTTTCCTAAACCACTAAACCATGAGATAATTTTGGTGAGCCTGAATGGTGCTGTCACACCAGACCCCCCCTCAAACGGTTCCTGTGCAGTGTTTTTGGTGAGGCTATCCATGCTGGGACACAGCGTCACAGCCTTTCTCAAGTTGCAAGACATAAAGCACCTTCCCCGTGACCTGGAGAAATCCCTTCCTACACATGTGGAAATAATAGATTCCCTTTCTCTATCTTAAGCTGCTCAGCACACCTTAGTGAGGGGTATTTGGAAATGGTGCCTGCATGTGGGCCGGCCCTCATGCCTCTTTGCTGGGATGTGGTGCGTAGCTCATGTTTGCTCATCATCCAACAGCAGGTGGACCAGTGTGCTGCACGTCCTGCCATGGCGTCCCAAACTGCCTGCAGTCAGCTGTGTGTTCTTAATAACTTCAAGGGTTCCAAGCAATCTATGAAATGCAGACATTTCATAGGTCTTTAAAATAAGTAGCTGGGATCTGCGCCATGCTATGACATCCATTATATGTCTTGTGCACCCTGGAGTGAGATGAACATGCATCATGGAGCAAAGCACATCTGCAGGGAGCAGATCTCTCCCTGGAGAGCACTGGTGCCAGAACTGCCCCCATACTTAGCTCATTCTGAAAGAGACCCAGGGAGGGAACTAATGTAATGTACAGCAAGTGTGAACAATCAGGGACTGTGGCTGCCTCAGCTACAGACCGCCACATTGCAGTAATGTAATGTACATGCTGCATCCCCAAATAGTTTCTTTGCAACAAAATGTTACGTGTCCTCATGAACACACCAGATAATGGGAAAGTACTAAAACAAGAAAAAATTTCCCCTCCACATGGGCATTGTCCTTTCCTAATTTTATTTCCTCAGCCAAAGTAGTTGTAACATCCAATGTACTCCAACATCTAGGACAAGCTAACTAGTGCCTTCCCAGAAAGGACTGCATCCTTATCAACTTCTCATACAATAAGGGCATAGCCCTTCTGCTAATAAACCATGGACTTCTTTTTTGTTCTTTGTATTTTTTTCACTACGTTATCCCTAGAATTGCCAGGTGGACGTTTTGTTGTCTGCATTTTAATTTTTTTTTTCTGTGGGATGTACTCAAGAGTACCAACATTTTAATTGTCAAATATCAATACTTATGGTACTTAGCTTATTGTTAAGTGACAGTGTCACATCACTGGCAATCATTAAGCCAGGATCAAATTTACTCTTCGCATAATTTTACTCTCTGCTGTCAAAGAGACAGCATTCATACTGCATGTGTATGAAGTGCAACACTCAGTAGCAAGAAGAGCTCTAGCTCTTTTTTTCTTTTCAAGTGGACATATAACTCTTAAATTTTTTACACCTACAGAACATTGTATTACAGGACTTGCAACGATAACAGAAAATTTTCAGGCAAAATGAAATCTGAGCAAAACCCTTTCTCACTATTCTAAATCATTTACATTACAGAAAATATTGTATTTTTTCCCTAGAAAAGATTTCTGTACAGATAGAGGGGAATGGTGATTAGCTTTGCAATGATAATGACACCAGTAGTTTAGTTCCTAAGGGTATGAAATGTTCATCTGCTTTTAGAGTATAGTGATTGCAGAAGAGTCATAAAATCTCCTAAATCTGTATATCCCAGTTAAGTCCGTATGTCTCTGTTTCTTGGTAAATGTAGAACAACCTTATAAAATCCCACTTCTGATATCAGAACTCCTAGGATTCTCCAGCCAATACACTACCACATCTTTCCAAATGATTTTTGCCTGAAGGAAAACTACGAACAGCCTTTTCCATCAGTTAAGTGTATTAACTGAAGACTGCTGGAAATCCGCTGCTACCTTTTCTGGATCTGACATCAGTTACAGAAATCCCACAGGATGGCTGAGGTTGGCAGGACCAACTCACCTGGTCCACCCCCCCTGCTCAAGCTGGGCTACCTAGAACCAGTTGCCCAGGACTGTGTCCAGACAGCTTTTGAGTCTCTCCAAGGAGTAAGACTCCACAGCCCCTCTGGGGAACCTGTGCCAGTGCTCCGTCATCCTCACAGTAAAAAAATGTGTTTCCTGATTCTCAAGAGAGAACCGCCTGTGTTTCAGCTCAGATGCTGTTACCCAGTGTTTCAGTTTCAAACCTAGCCTGAACATACTCTGATTTGGGAGATTTATATTCTTGTTACAGCAGGGAAATGACAGATTTCTTGATAGCACCGTCTCTCCTGCTGACAAGGAGGTCAGCTGCTTTATTGTTAGCACAATGATGGTAACTCACAGGGCTGAAAAGGTTCTGTTGCTGTAGCATCTATCTTATGCATTCACATGGCCTATTGTGAAGGTATCAGGATATCTCGACTTTCATTTTTCTAAACTCCAAAACATTTCTGTGAAATTTAGAAAGGTTGTTATCTTTATTTTGTAGCTGAGGAAGCCAGAGACAAGACAAGGTAAGTGATATGTCAAGGGTACCCATATGTGTAGCTGCAGTAGAGGAAGGCACTGATCCCGCTTCCCAGAGACTTCCCTGCAGTCCTTGCTAACAGGGAGGGTATGGTGCTTCTCACCCAATGGAGATGATGTCCTTCACTGAAAAAAGACTTTATGTAGTGCTGGCTGGACAAAAACATTCCCTGATGTATCTCTTCTGCTGTCATTGATGATGTATGTATGTCACCAGGGTTCACTGAGGACATATCTCAGGTGAGCCTCGTTCACAGACAGAAGTACTTATTTTAACAGGATAGTATTTCATCCAGAATTCTAAAGAGAAAATAAAATGTTGGTGATACTTAGTTTTTTAAATCCAGAGTATTTGATCCAACATTCAAAGTTTTTCTTTTCTTATTTGCATGCATTATATGGTTGTATAAAAAGACTAAACAAAATGCTGATCCAGAAATAGGTCCTTCCCATCAGATAGATTTCAGACTGGAGAAACTGCAATGAAATATTCTGTGCTGTTTCCAGATAAAGGGAACCAGCACATTTAAATCTAGTGGGTATCAGCTATGGGTACAGTCGAAAACTACAACTAGACTTACATCTCAAACTTCCATTGCCTTTGCTAACTAAAAACTTACAACATCAGCTTTTCTCCCGAAAATGGCTGCATGGTATCAGAAACTGGTGTAAAGGAACGTAACAGGCTCCCTCTGACTTAAGATCAGACAACAGGCTGTAACGATAGTAGGCATTATAGGAGTTGGGATTTTTTTGACAAGAACATTCTTCCTACGAGCCTCTATCTCTACATTATAAGACAAAAATAATCACATTAGCAGTCACTTTCCTATTTCTAATTCCTAACAATAATGTTAGCCAAACTCTACTGCCTATTTGTCATCCCTAACCAGACAGCTCTCAGTGGAAATGAGTACAATAAGAGGGGTTTGTTGTGTTTTCTTTTCTCAGTGCTCACAGCCCAGCTAATCTTTCTACTGGGAATATGAGGCAAGTCAATTGTTTCTCTAACTTCAGCTTTCATAGACCAGCAGCTAGCCCTTGATTTTCAGTAGAACTTTTTTTTTTTTGGGGGGGGGGGGGGGGCGGGTCTGCATTTGTCTAGATGCCAGTTCTTTTCTTGGGAAGGTGCCTTTCTGTCAGGATCAGTCTCCCTTTTGCACGTTGACACCCAGGTTCTCCTGCAGATGCACCCTGCCACGGTGGTAGAAACAGCCTGCTGACATTCTTAAGTAGATGTTTGTAAAACAACTATTTTCTGACTTGAAAACTAACTTTTCTTTAGGTAAACATATACCTAAAAATAAACATGCATTACTTAAGACACTTTTCAGCATTAATTTTGTTTTATCCACTGAAAAGTACAGTGTCAGTAATATGCAAAAAGATACTGGCATATCTTTAGGTTTTTGCTACAGGTATAACATTCACAGGCCTAGTCATACACAAATTAAAATGACAGGCTGGGATATGATTACGACTGAGGAAATAACAACCCTGCCTTCATTCGTGAACTGCACGAGGGAGCTTAATACATCTCTTAAATAAAAGGCTGCATCAGTTGCAGGGTGCAGTTTTGGACTGTTTTCTTGTCTTTGAACCCCACACAGGACAAACTAGTCCATTAATTTTGTATTTCTCCTGTCTTATCACCTATCTGACTTCTTGTCTCCACTCGTCAGGATGAAAGCTTGCCATTTCCTTGGTTGGCTGTTTGAAGCAGAGGTAGCATCTGACAGCCCCGCTCCCTCAGCCCGTGCAGTGGTCAGGCAGGTGGGGGCACTACAGGCCCCCAGCAGGTTACCAAGTCCACCTCAGCCCAGTAACTGAGCCGGAGATCTCTGGAAAAGAGGTAGTGAAAAAAATAGGGTGAAAGTCTCCATCCAAGGCAAGCTTGGCTGTGCGTGCTAAAAGTGGCCAGGAGAACTCCCCTCCTTCACCACCAAGCCTCTTGCTGGTGTCCTGGGGAGCTAGGCTTCTGCCAGCATGCAGGACAGGAGCACATAGAAATAAGGGGCTGTGTAAAATATATCTAGATATATACTGTATTTCATCATGAAACATGGGTGCTTCTTTTCTTCCTACACTTTCAGTATGCCCCTACCCATGGTTGCAGCCACTACCCTAAATGGTTGTACATCATGATAAATGGAGTTCTGTTTGCCTAGCAAGCAGCTGAGTGTAACTTCCTTCCAAACACTACAAAACACCACTTTGTATCCAAACAGGCTAAACTATTTTCCTTCTGACATATCTCTGCTAAAGTCTTCTCACTTTTCACATAAGGTTCAAATCTGACTTGTCACCCTTTAATGTCCACCTTTCAATTTCACATCTGTGTACAACTCTTTGCATATTTTCTTCCCATCTTCAAGACAGCAGAGGTCGCATCTTCTATGTATTTCCATGATGCTTCTCTTTTATGCCTCCTACTGGAAGCTCTTGTCTTCCACCAAATAGCTAACAACTTTCTTATGAAGATCTGTCAGGCTCTGCAGTAACAATCCAAGAAATGAAACAATCTTTGCTTTCCTCTATGCTTTGGTCATTACTTGTTTTCATGGCATAGAAGTTGAGTACCTTCTAATGTTAAGTTTGTTTGTCTCATGCCGTGCTTTCTAGTGGATGAAACTAATAAAATGATTGAAGACAGCAGTAAATATTTACCTTCCTGACTTCCTTGCTATCTACTTCTTCCCTTCTGAAAAGAAAGCTCTTGAAGTCTTCTGTGCTTTGGTAGCACTGATGCTATTCCTCAAGCTGTCTCTGAGACCTTCCCGCAGCTCCCCATCCTTCAGCGTGCTAGGCTATTTCTACACCTCACATATAGCTACAATTATATATTAGCTCTCACTTTCTTCTCTCATCCATGATTGTCTCTCCATCTCACATCTACTGACATTATTTTAATATCTCTTATGCTTATAATTCTATGTCTAACACATCGCAAAATCTTTCTCCCTTGCATTCAAAAGTCCACTTCTTGCTTTCTCTGCTGTGGTTTTTTTTTACTGGGACAAAGTACTGCCACCTTCTCCCCTGAATGTTTTGACTAAATTTGTTTCTCTTGAAGACCTTATACTCTAAGTTCATTTCAAGCACAGTTTTAAAAGACACGGTGGTGTAGATGTGAAGTATAATATAGATTAGAAGCTGAGGAAGTAGAATATCCTTTGTCTCATGGAAGGACAGTAAGCATTCAGAACTGGATATATGCTGAGCACACAAGGATTTTGTTTTTCTTTTCATTAAAAGGAAAGGCATTATCTGGAGGCATGAGCAGGCATTCCTGCATATGCAGTGGGGAATACCACTGACACTGAACTATCTTCTGGGAGAAAAGATTAAAGACCTGCTGCTGGCATACCCCAGTTCCAAACAGCACTGTGCTTATTAAACAGACCCAAGCTTGTTTGTTTATATAAACAAGGCTATAGACCAAGGGGGTCTGTATACTTACACAGAGAGATATCAAGGATATATGGCTATTGGTACATAGGCATTTCAGAGACCTGGTCTCAGAGAAGGAAGATAATCTTGGAAAACTGAAATGACAGTATATAAATTACATGAGAGAATAGGAATTTAAGAATGGATTGTTCCAGCAGGGGAGGGTTGCTATACATCAAGGAAAGTCTGGAAGGAAATGAGTGAATTTGATCAATGCACAACATTCTTTATCAGTGCATCCCTGGCGATTGCACAGGACCCCCAGCAGCTGCAACTTCAGACCTACATGTAGGGCACACTATGAAGCTGTCTTACAATCACCCAGGGGAGAGACCACCTGGACTGTGATTAGTAAGGGAGTTATTAGAGAATCCACAAATGCAGGAAACACATTAATAAAAGACAGATCTCATTCTTCCCTGCTTCCTTCTGCACCTTCATACCTAGGTATATGCCCTGATGGGACATTATACTGAGGATACATTTTTGGTCATCACAGGTGTTTTAAAGCTACTATGTCTTAGAGCAGCTGATTAGAAAACTTACAAGCAGAGAAGCATGATTTGATGAAGTCCTCATGGGATCAGCTCACAGGTCCTAGTCTGAAGCATTATTAAACAGCTGTCTTGTAGTGCTGAGTGCAATATACTCATATCCAGCAGCCATGTAGAACTGAGAAAAGTCCCCCAGAAGACAGGAGGAAAACTAGCCCCACAGTCCAGTATCTCTTAGCTTCAAAATCAGGAACTGCATAAAAATGATATCATTTTTTCAAAGGAAACATAGAAGTACTGGTAAGAGAATGAAATTATTATAGGTGACAGGGAGGTTGCATAAAAGCATTAGATTAGAAGTTCAAAGTAAATACATTCCTATCCAAAAGAAGTTTAAAAGGTCAAGAAAGACTCTGTGGTCATGCAGCAGAGCAAAGACATTTCTGGGAGTAAGGAAGGAGGTACCCCTCAAAATGTGGAAGAAATCTCCAAACTAGAAAACTGCAAAAATCATATAGTCTGGCATTCTGAATGTAAAACTATTGCAAGACAGGCCAGAATGAGTTCAAGGAACAGCAAGTTTAAGACATGAACTTTAGTAACAAATCTTTTCCAGCCATACCAGAAATGGCACATCTATTAGAAAACTTGTAGGACCAAAAGGTAGTTGAGTTGTAAAAGGATTGCTCAAGAAAGATAAAGAAGCAGCAGAAAAGCTAAGTGCAATACTTGTATCAGCAGTCAGTATGGCAAAGCCTGGGTCTGGTCTTACCCCCTCAGCCTTTCTTTATAGGAGATAGAGTAGGGGAACCGCCTCAGTCAGAACTGTCAGCAAAAGACATTTTAGGACGATTTAAAAAAAATCAGTAGAGCATTGACAGTGCTGATTGATAGTATTTGGCCAGTGGGTCTTAGATAATTCAGATTTGAAACAGTTGTGCTCTCAGCTATAGTGTATAACCTATCACTTAAATTGGCCTCAGTACAAAAGGAAAGAAAGACAGCAAATACAGTGCTAGTTTTTAATAAGGACTCTTGGGGAATCTGAGAAATTACAGACTAGAAAGTTGTACTTTTGTACTGGGCAGATTAGT
Source organism: Aviceda cuculoides (assembly GCA_035590195.1). Taxonomy (NCBI): domain Eukaryota; kingdom Metazoa; phylum Chordata; class Aves; order Accipitriformes; family Accipitridae; genus Aviceda; species Aviceda cuculoides. The sequence goes on from JAVJGG010000029.1 coordinate 26,391,941, forward strand.
AGAAACTAATAAATAACATAACTAGCAGTACACATGAATTAATATGATTTAATAGGGGACAATTAACATAGGTTCTGCAGGAAGAAGTAATGGGTCTTAAAGCTGTTTCAGCGCATGGAGGACTCATTAAACATTGGTTTATCACTAAGCTAGTTTATTTACTGGGCTTGGACTTCAGAAAGGCTTTTGATACTCTAACTTTCCAAAAGCTCTTAGAGAAAGTAGGTTGCTACGGGGTAAGAGGGAAGGCCATCTGCAAGAGTAATAGCTAGCTAAAAGATAGGAAAGAGGACAGGAAGAAATGATCTGTCTTGAAAGGGCTGTGATGCTGTGGGGCCTGTACTGCTGTGTATATTCATACACGAGCCAGAAAAGGGGTTACATAAGGTGATCATAAAACATAAGTATATGTAAGTTTTCTGACTTTACAAAATTATTTAGAGTAGTTAAAAATAAAACTGATCACAAAGAGCTGCAGAATTATATTGAACTGGGCAACAATTGACAGCTGCAAAGAAATGCACTTGAGAAAAATAACCCTGACATTAACTATTACTTAGTCAAAAAAATGGATCTTAGATTTATTGTGGGTTGTTTTATGAAAATGTCATCTCAATACTCACTATAATTCAAAATGAAAACAGAATATTAAGTACTATCACGCAAGGAGTAGAGAGCCAGCCTTTAAATGTCATTATATTAACACATAAACTCAATCACATTCCTGCATTCTGGGTTTTGGTTGCATCACCTCTACTATTTATACTATTTATACTCAGTAAATAACCAGCACTTAGGACAAAGGTAGGCATTCCTTATCTGAGCCCAGTTTAGGTGTTCTTATGTTTTAAGGTGGCAGAGAACCACACTGTGGAGGACACATCTCAGAAAAGGTTGTGACAACATTTTCTATAATGAAAAATGATAACTCCCACTGAAATCCATGAAATGCTTCTGGGAGCAGGAGCTACTCAGTAGGTCTAATGCTGCCTGGCTATCAAGCAACTTCACATGCTGTTATTCCAGGTGACCGGTGAAAAGATACTTAGAGATGTTATTACACACAAGTAGTAACACACACTTGTGCAGACTATTCCTTCCAGAAACATAGCAGTATTTGGCTAATAGCAGATCACTATTTTGACTATATTCAGTCCATTGTATTTGAACAGCTGCTGCTGTATTCTCTTCATGCAAATATTTTCTGCTTGACACTCCTGCTTCTCATTAAATACCAAAATTGAGGAACATCTGCCACTAAACCTTCTATTTTTAAAATGGTCCTGTAGAAGACCTACCAAGACTTATTTCTGTTAGCTTTCTAAAGCTCCTTCTGCTGAAGATCAGTGATTTGTTAAAGGGAAAAGAATTATGTCAGGCCTTCTGAATACGCTCTTTATATATTCATAAACATTCCCAGCCCAAAATCAATCTGGATCATAATCAGTTTACTTCTTTACTCAGTCATGGACAATTATTTCAAATGTATAAATGTCAGCATTCTGTATGATGATTAAATCTCTTTATGGATCTGAAAGTCTCAGCCACAGACTGCTACATGGAAATTAATGCAATGATTTATTTTTATTCTCCTAGTGGCACTGGCCTCAGTTTTCATCCTGTGGTTGAGTAGTTAACTTCACCTAGACCACAGTTTTTTCTCTTTCCCTTTGTTCTTTTATCCCCACTCACCGAGTTTCTCTTGCAGGCATTTGCTTTTTGCAGGCAGAGGGCCACATCATTAACTGTGGCTCTTGCTCAAGGAAAGCCTCACACAGCGCACAGTGATTTCCAGAGCCAGGTGCACAAAGGAGTACTGTCCCCAGGTGATCTTCTAAGTGCTTGTAACTGTCCCACAGAGCCAGGGTAGCTTATCACATTTTCAGTTAAAAGTTTGGTGGTGAGAGAGCCCAGCAGTCTGTGAGAGATCTTGAGGGCTAAGGACAACTCACCCCAGAAGACGGGAGCTGTGTGAGTGCCGTTGCTGGTCACCCTCTCAGGCATCCCCCGTGACTGACACTGCAATTTTCTGACCTCGGTTTCAAAGTTCAGATCAAGGAATCAGTCCTGGGCTTAACTTTCTATTTCGTCTTAGGCTTCTATAAATACACAGGCTTTGCAAATGTAAGCATTAGAGTCATGCCAAATGCCTTCACAGAGAGCAATATTATCTCCTCTTCTTCTTCAACTATTAAAAATTATTTTCTTTTGTTTTGTTTTGTAAAGTAGCATATTTATTTTTAACATCACTACAACAATGGAACATCTTCATGTGTACACAGCTCTGGTCTTTCAGAAACATTTAATAGCGAAAACATACGGACCTCAAGCCTGGTTTCAGTGCCTGCCCAGTGTTCGTGCTTCCCTCCAGCTGAAGCAATGCCCAAGAGCTATCTGTGTCTCTGCTAGGTGCAATGCTTCCATTGATACTGGGTTACTGACTTGGTGGGCTTTACTCTTTGAAATGTTTGATTATCTGCGCTGTGTAGAGCAGTTGCATAAGGAACTAGTAAGAGTGGCACCTGATGACTTCCAGAGCATCGTGCCTCGTGCCCGGGGTACCTACTACAAGGTGACAAGTGATGGGAGAGAATCAAATCTCTCACCCTTCTGCTGTGCCCTGGGCAGTGCTGGGAGATCTGAGACACCGGCAGGTGGGACGAGGGTCTCCTTCTCCAGCCGCTCTTTAGCAAACTCAGTCCTCTCTGCCTTTCCTCACAAACATTATTCACCAAGAGATTTCAGCTGAATTCATATTCATCTATAGCTACTTGGGATAGACAAATCAGTTTAAAAGGAAGGTGCTGTGGTGTTTGCTCTTTTCTGGAGGAGCAATTTGGTGGCCAGGAGCTTGCTACAATCGCTGCAGCCGCTGCTGCGCATCTTCCTTTGGGGACAGTCCTGAGAAGAGCAGGGTGTTGTTGCTCATTAGGCTGATGACTTTCCAAGGTAGGGAAAAGCAAGAGATTCTTCAGTGACCTGGCACTGCAAATCCTCTGTCTAGAGCGTGTTTCCGGATTACGGCTGAAGCAGGCAAAGCTCCACTGTACAGGAGCCAGCACGGTTGATACCTTGGCTGTGGATTACAGGGTTATGCAACGAGTGAAGCAATCCTAGCTGGCAATATCTGTGTGATGTGAACTAAAATTTGGCTCTTGCTGTGTGAAAGACTGCAGTGTAATACAGTGGTGTGACTTTGGTTGCTTAGCTCCGTATAGCTCTGTTTAGCAAAAGTGTATAAATACCCATGAACAAATAGCCTTTCAAAATTGTCACCAGCAAATTACTGATTCTCTGCCTCTTGCCATGAAAGCATTAAAAGTATTTTAGATATTTATCAAAAAATAAATCCCTCTTTCACGAGAAACAAATAGAATTTTCTAAAGGGTTGATCTGTACTCCTACACATTTATGGAATATATTTGGCATGTGAGTATTTATAGACATTCCATATGTGCCTATAAACATGTTGTACAAAAGATATTTCAAACCTGAAATGTTTATGATACATATGACACTTATGTTGAGCCTATAGGCAAATAATATTTTAGCAGAGGCAAAAAATTCTGCATTGATCTGTACCTCTCTCAACTGGGTGATGCCTCTTCACAAGGTAAATAGTTTCAAATGAAACCCTGGATATTGCTAACACCATCCCCTTATATTTTCCTTAGAGAAAATGTGAAAACTACCCTTCTAATCCCATAGGTCTTAAAAATTAATACCTGAAAATACTCACTGACAAGCACATCAAAGGCTGGGGTCACCCACCATACTGCCTTTACTGGGCATCTGACAGACCCAAAGACTTGACAGCGGACACACTGCAGTTTCAGGCTGGGGGTGTAAATGGTTTGAATTAAGACCCTCCTGCATGCGCCCAAGCCCTGAGTATTCCCTCGATCACTCAAAAGAGGCATGAAAGAGACAGCCCCTAGATGTGCACACAGCTTAAACTGTGAATTATAAACAACAAAGATTTGCCACAAAACTGTTCAGAGTGACACTGGTAACTTTTCCGTACTTTTGATTGTTTGTTAGAAGTTGATTTGCCAGAGCCCTTACAAGTCTTAAACAAGAACTTCCAGGATTTTAAAGATAAACAGAGAATGTTCAAACAACTTATGAAAGAAAATGAGCAAACTGGTTTAGTGTTGGTGATATCTCCAAAGGTGTTAGTTTCAAAAATAGGAACAGTATTTTTGTTGAACTCTAATTTCTGCAATCAGGGACAAAAAAGTTTGTATATGAAGACCTAGATTCTGGATGAATTTATCAAGTAGTTTACAAAAAAAGAGTCATCGTTACTATTTGTGACTATTTCCTGCATGTCCCAGGGTGAAGATAGTTCTGGAAATTTCAGTGATGGAGGAAAACATTTTTTGATTATATGTCCTGTGCTGGAATTAGCAACCTTTTTCTGTGACAGACAAGGATGTCATTGTGGGGAGGAGAAGGTGGTGGAGGTATGAAAGGGGTCTTTGAAGACTAAGACAGCTAGCTATAGAGGATGTAAGGCCATTTGTCCCACCATGGGTCCCATGGAAAGTTTAAGCAAATTAGCACTCCTCATAGAGGAGCAAAATGAAACTGTAAGAGAAGCTGAAGTGGGGCTCCCTCTGTGTCTGCATTCCTGGCAGAAATTGCTGCCACATATCACCTACAAATTTCCTAATATTAGAAGAGGACTGGAAATGAAGGTACCATAACATCAGGCAACTAGAAGCTCGCACGGAAGGTTTTTCTGTTCCACCGTCTCCGAGAAGAGCTTTCTTTAATCGTATTGTGGTAAACCCAGCATCAGGTCTTTCCCTTATTGTTGTTTAGACAAGAGAAAGGAACGGGCATGAAGCCTGTCTCTATATTAGTGAATTAATCAGCAATGGGAGTGCTCTGCAGCCACTGATTTCTGCCCTGGTCCTCAGCGTGACTTTGGCCTGGGCCAACCAGCATCTTCTGAAACACCTCTTGAGACTGGCTTTGGCATTAGCACAGGACCAGTCCTAAGAGAAAATCTGGTTGTTCCTGCACTTCTGCATTCTCCAAAACATGACCCAAAGTTATAGGATTTTCTTCTCTGCCTCTGGTTCTCCTTCTGCCTTTTTTGATTTTTGAGCACTGTCAGCAATTCTATTAAATAGCTAATATCCCTATAAACATTCTGCAGATGCCAGAAAGAAATGAGCTATTAAATATCAGCCACTAGGATATAATTCTGTCAGATGCTTTGTTCTGGATTTGCTGCAAGTCTGATGGATAACTAGCCACAAAGTTATCCAAAAGTCCCTTTTACCAGCACCTCTCAATAGCATCTTCCTTGGGATGTTGCTTTTTACAGCATTATCATCATTATTTCTTCAAAACTCCATTGAATTCTGTTTTCTTCTCTGTTTCCTTCTTCCTCTTAAAGGGAAGTATTCCAGCTTTATTTAAAGCTTCCAACCAGAGGTCAAGCTTCTTGCAGAGGCCTCAGACACATTGGATTAGACTCTTTGCAGCACCTGTGAGGAAGAAAGTGCAGCAGCTTGCGACAGGCTCTGCAGGTGGGCTCTCAGCAGGAGGAACTGAGTACTGAGCCCCCCCCCACGGTGGGGATGGCATCGCCTCATCTCAGTAAGCTGAAGTATGTCCCAGCACTCGCTTATTGACGAGTTGCAAAACGCTATTGCATTTGACCTCTGGATATACTTCAGATTATTTTAGGAGGCCTGGGGATGCCTCTGGAATGGGGAGAGGACTTAACAAATACTTAGTCAATTTTTTGCCCTCAACCAGTAGGACTGTGGCTAACAAGGTGTTATTAAACACAAGCTCTACAAATATTTAAATTAGTGAAATATACCTTGTGAGGAATTTATAGATTGTGTTCTCAAGCCACTATAAATATTAAGTAAATAACTTACAAAATCATGTTGTCAAAGCCTCACCAAATTCACATACCAGAAACTCTCTGTCTTTGAACAGGACTGAACAACTTTGCATTCTGTCTTATTCAGCAAGTAAATTTAATTTTGAAAGTAAAATAGGAGAGGCTGACCAAAATCATATTCAGGTTAATTCTCCTTCAGGGATGCTATGGTATTTGCTGAAATTGGTGTGCTGAAGACAAAATGAGCCAGTCATTTCTGTGTGTAAAGGCCATCTCTGCAGAGTGGGTACCAGTGCCGTAGCTGTGAGGCTTCATGGTCTCCGCCAAGCGATAGCACCTGGCACCAGTTTGTCCCGTGAGTAGCTGTTTACCATGAGAACTGCAGCTTTGTCCTCATCACAGAAAAGCAGTTCCTTGTCCCACAGACCACGATACTGCTGCTGTTCTCATGTATTGCTATGGAGGCGTTTATTTACCAAGCCAAGTAAAAAGATAGTACCTGAAAAGTTACAATAACATGCTATACTCATTACCAGACACCAGAATTTCAATCACCAGCACCTTTTTGATGCTTTTAATCAGAAATCTCATAATTAATCCACTCTTTTTAACACATTTCAGTGAATAGTGAACAAAAAACCCTGAATACACTCTGGTACAGTGCTAGCTGTGCGACACTCAGGCTAGAAACCCACACGGTAGCAGTTATCAGTCTCCTCCCTTCCAGGGCACAGAATCAAAGAGGAATTCAGCATATGGTCCTGTGGGCAAGCATCACGACCCCAAAGCCGTAACATTCAATCCAGATGCAGTTTAAGACATTAAGATTAGGATTCACAAACAAACTCATAGGTGCTTACATCCCCGTAACTGAGAGGATATGTGATCCTAAAACTAGGATGGCAGCACCTGTGGTACTGAGTAGTGGGTGCCATCCCTGGGGTATGACAGGGAGGTACTCAAGTATCTTAGTTTCTGAGAAAGTGGTATTCAGAGCTTGAAAACATGTCCTGGACTTAATACTTAAAACTCATCTTTGATATGCACAAACAACAGTTTCCTTTGAAGGAGTATCTGAAATGCAGCTAAGTGCCTGTGTGAATCCTGTCCTACATATATAAATCTATTCTTTAAAAACATGTTTTGTTTTAAATCTTGATGTGAATTTTCAGGCTCCAGAACCAAGCTTCTCCTTTTATCCAAGATGTAGTACAACAGTTTCTGGTTGCACAAATTCATATCTGCTTAGAAATATACTAAAATCAAAGTAATCACATAAAGCAAGGTTAAACTAAGACAGCAATCTGTCTGGCAGGTGAAAGGCTGCTGCTTTATTTACTAAGCCTTGTAATCTTCTGACTTGCAGTTTACTGCCAAAGAAGATTATGGAAGAACTACAGCCCATATCCAAGTGTTACAAGTCTATGTTTGGTATCACATTGAACTCCTATAATAAAGGTTGGAAAAGATTGCCAAGCATGAAAGATTACCAGGAAGGTTGATAGACAAGGAATGGAGCTGCATTTTGGAAGATGTGAAAAAAACAATTTATGCATTTATCAGTATCAACACAGACCCTTTCCTAGCTCTTTCCCATCATGGTTCAAAGCTCAGTGCCAGTGCCAGTGTCTGAGCTGTCTGAACTGAATTAAAATCAGAGGGTGCTGCACAAATGATTCAAATGCAGATTTGGATTTTCAAAATTTGATAACAGGATACTTTTAACAACCTATTTTTATTCATTCATTAGTAATTAACTTGATTGGTACGCACACATGGGGTCTCTGTGGACTTCTTCAGTAGCTCATTGACTGTCCTCAGGAGGCAGCCTGAGTGCCCTATTGCCTCCATGCAAATCAGAGTGATCAAAATATACTTGTGTGAGAAGAGCTGAAAAAGGGTGGAAGTCTAGCCCACATTTTACATGCAATCTATTACACTTTTGGTAATAGCAGAGTGGCAGCAGAAGTCCTTTTAAACCCCCAAAGACCATTCCTGTAACTGGATCATTGGTGTGGGCTCAGTATTTTGGAGTGGGCTATGGCAGGCTGAGGTATGAAGAAAGGCGAATCCCTGGCAGAGAGAGCTGAGTTGACGTTACCTGTAAAACAGCCCAGTTATAGGCTGACACATCTGTGGAGAAAAATCACAGCTTTTTTATTATTATTATTTTTAAAAGCATGAGCACGGTGGACCTTCTGCTACTGTTTCTAACCATGAGGAGGAGTGGCTGACCATTTTCTACAAGATACAAAGGATGTTTCCTTACAGAAGCTGTAGCCACATGTGCCTACATGTATTCTCACAGTGCGTTCTGTGGGCTAGAAAGGAAACCTAAGGATAGATTAGGATAGGTTTGTAGGAAATATTACTGGTAGTTGGGCAATATCTAGTGGTAGCCCTTAAAAATGGTATTTTCCTCTTCTTCTCATATTTTCTCTGTAAATGCACAAGTAAACAAATTTACTTAGGATTATTGTTAAACTGCAAAACTTAAGCCAACTACTCACACAGGTTTGAAGAACTATGATTGACTCATGAGGAATGCATCCAGTCAAAACTAATCCAAACAGCCTGAATATACAGATATCACTTTGCTATCAGGAGTTTCACAAGGAGTTTCTGATCTGCAGTATAAAATGCTCTAAAATATTGATAAATAATTTAAAGCACACAAAAGCAAACTGCAAGCTGTACCATGATGAGTTATAAAGGGAAAAAGTAGTTAATTTGGAAAAATGTGTCGCATCAACCATTGTTCCCTAAGATTGTAGGAGAATCAAATAGATCCCAAGTTCATAACAATGCATATTCCCATCTTTATGTCTCTGGAACATTGGTTTTAATAGCAGGAAGCCCTGTCAGAATAAATATCTGCTGCATGCACAAAAAAATAGACACTATCTAAACGCACATATATAGGAATTCCTGCTTTATAACACTGGCTGAAGACTTATTTGCTTTTTTACTTGCAAGTATCAGACAAGGCAATATTTGCCACTTCAACCAAGAGTGGGAGAAATTTAATTCCCTCATCTCATCCTGTTCTCCACCAACCTTGAGTGCAGCTGGAAACCTTGGCTATGAAACCAAGATAAAGGATGGGAGGCAAGCTGAAGCCAGACTACCAGGCAGTGCCATCTAGGGGTAAATCATCAGGACAGTGTCTTCTGCGTTACTCAAGCTAGAGAGACCAGACCTATAGTTGCTGTAGGACAAAATACATCAGGGCTTGTATTCCCTAAAGCTGATCTGGTTTTCCAGCCCTGTAAGATGGCCTAAAAAGATGCAAAATATCACTTAGGTCCTTACAGCCTCATGTCTGTGACAGCAGCTCCATGAAGTCCTCTAAGAACCTCTGTAGCACTTTGGTGGAATTATTAATAATGATGCTGTTGTATGTTCTAAGTTCTTAGCTTTTTTTTTTCCTTTTAATTCTGGCTCTGTAATAAAACTGTGTTTTGATTAATGCATCTGATAGATTGAAAAAGTCTGAGGGTATTTTGGCAACAATATGTATTACTGGCCACACAGGCAGAAAAACAATAAAATAGGAGATCTAATAGGACATTCAGAAACTAAGTCATGGCAAAGATCCCAGACAGTCACCAGAGGTTCTCTGTCTGTCTGTTTACATACCTGACTGCCTCAAAGATGGTTTCAGTATTTGGGGTAGGATCCTGCTACATTGTGAGGAGAAATGATGGGCTTTCTAATCACTTGATCACAGCAGCAAGTGGGAGCCCACCACCCAGATGAGATTAATGGGGAGGCTGCAGCCCTTTTAGACACTCCATTGCCTCTTCTGGAAAGGAGCTCTTTGGAAAGACCCAAATCCAAGCAGCTCTGCTCAGACGTGATGTAGAAGAGGTAAAATATTAATTTTTCACAATGTGAAGCCTCTTTGGAGAGCTGGCTGAGTGCTGTGGTGTGTGCTGGGAGAAGAAAAGTTATTGCAGTAATCAAGACTTGGTGCAGTTACCTACTCAGTTTCTTAATTTGCAACATAAATAACATGAAAGCTACAAAGATGCTGACATGTTTAATGCAAAAAAATAACTTTTCTTAGGGTGTACCCCAGCACAGCTATACAAGCCATAGCCAAAATAATGGTACTTTCACTTGAGAAAATGTGTCAAGATGCTGAAAAGATCAATGCCCAAGAGAGTCTTTGATCTTGACACAATAGAGAGTTTAGAGAAGGGAGATGTAATCTCATCCTTGTAACAATGAATTGAGGTAAGAAAAGATTAAGTGAATAGCCCAAGATTATATAGGAAAGCCTACGTCAGACCCAGGAAACAAACTGTAATAAGAAAGCAAAACAAAATACAGTCTCAGTAGTTTGAAGAATCCAGACCAGAACTCATGGGCTGTTTTTTAGGGAAGGTAAATTAAGCACTGGAACAGCTAACTGAGATGGGTCTTGGATTCACTATCACTTTTGAATGTATCACACTCATATGGGAAGTCTTTCATAGATGCTGTAATTCCACAGGATGCTACTGACTAAGTGCAAATATCACTTGGTGATTTGCAGAGGCATTTAAGCGTCCACCCTCTGTTGCTCCACACTTTGAGAAGGTCTCTGGCTTGTGCTGTGTAGGAGTACATCCCAGTTTATCATGATTGCCATATCCAACCTTAGCCTTTAGGAATCATGAGTCTCTCCTCTGTCACAACATCTCCAGATACCTCTTCCCAGAATATTAAACATGCTAAAAACCAGTCTGTACTAAGCAGCCTATTGATGGATTAGGTACTTACTGCTGAAAACCTTGGCCAGTTATTGCAGCAGACAGAAGTGACCACAGCTACCCCTCACTTTACTTCTTGGGACTGCTGTTACACTCTCCTGGCACAACTCCAGCCCTCACATAAATGCGAGGGTTGCCTGTGATGCCACATGAGAAGAACAGGCTGACAGCTTTTGCAAATCCCTGCTTTGTACAGCTATAAACAACTACAGAAGATGCAGCAGAGCTTTGAATGGAATAGCTGATCTTCTGAAAAAAAAGAAGTGAGCTGTATTAGGGCCAGCCCATGCAGGGCACTCGCTTGCCAGGTGCACACCATGGTGCCCAGTCTGCTGCTCCTGCCGTGGATAGCACACGCTGCCACAGCACAGCTGCTTCCACCGCGGCTCACCACCTTTTCTCGCTCCAAATCCTTGCCGGCTGGGAGGAAGTCCTGTCTTTGCATTAGTGTGTGGAAATCTGTGGCCTGTGATGCACAGAAGCTCAATGAGATTATCACAGCTGTCCCTGCCTGAGTTAAAGTCCATTATTCTAAGCCACTGGGTCCTCTCCCTCCCCCCGAGCCTGAACTCCTGCATCACTTACCAGAAGAGCAAAGCCTACCACGTGTAAGTAATAATTGTAACTCCAGCTTGTGTGCTTTGGTGACTTTTCACAATATAAAACTGTACTGAGTGATTGATTATAGATGTTAACTGTAATTCTATGATGCTTTTCAAATCACAGTAAATGCTGAGCAGCCTAATATTATCGAGTATACGATTACAGGTGGTGTGCTTTTTCTACCTAGATTCTGACTTAGGTAATGAAAGGTGTAGGGAAAAATCAATGACAAACATAAAGAGGCCTGTCTGAATTCAAACGCAGCCAGTTTGTGAAAGCAGTCAGCTTTGGCTTCTGAAAGAAGAACTTTGGAATACTTTGTTGTTGTTGTTTTGGTGTCAGACGAAGGAAACTTACCCCAGAGCAATCAAAAGAAGCAGCTAGAATTTGCATCCCCTGATCTGGGGCAAGGGTTCCTTGGCAGGTCCGTAAGGGCTGGTGACCAGTGTGAAGAACATGTGCAGGACAATGACATAAGAGCTGTGACCCACCATGACCCCTCCTGATGGCTCTTTGAAAGCTTGTGGTGGATTGCAGCAGTCTGAATCTTTAACTTTGAATCAACACCATCCTCACTTCCAGGTGGTTCCCTACACTTCTGAAATACATGTGAAGAGTATCTCCCTCTTCTGCTGGGGGTAATACAAATTCAACAAGGAATGATAGCAAAAAATTGCAAAATAAGGAAAACTTCTGTTTAGGTTAAAGATAATAGTGGCAACTCTTCTGGCTACATCCCAAGTCACCTGATAGGGTTCCTGAAGGAACCTGACTCCTGTAGTGGCGAAAAAGAGATAAAATAAGGAAGAGGAAAAATGGTTAGCTAAGAAAATGTTCACAAGTGTGCTGCTACAAGGCACCTGTCTCCAGGGATATATGGATATGTGGTCACAAAAATGAGGCAGTGCCAAGCCTGCTCCAGTTCATCATTTGAAAGGAGAAAGTTTGTCAGGACTTTAACAATAATGGTGGTCGCAATGTACAGAGCAGGCTGTGACTGTAGTCTGCTGGTACCTGCTTCTCTGGGGAGGACTGAGGAGAAAGGACTGCAGGTCTTTAACCTGATCGTGTATCATTATCAACATGTGTTGATTAATAGGTGTTTGTGGGTTTACACAAAGATTAGATCAGCATCTCTCAAGAACTTATTTCAAAGAGATTTTTGAGATTGAATTTAAATAAGGAAATGCTTTGTTAGCTTAGTTTTGAATTTTTAGCATTTTGACATACAGAAAAGGCAACATTATTAACATTTAGGTGTGTAGGAGGAATGTGCATTTCAGGTTGGAGAATCTGTCATACAATAATTGAAAAAATGAAATCAAATCAGTCTTAATGGGCTTGAGAGCTCAGTTGTTAAGAGATTTGTTTTTAATGCAAACTCTGAAGCCTTGACATAGTTGAGCAAGATTTAAAGCTCAGCTCTCTCACCATAGTGTTAGTCTTCTGAATTTAGGCCTGTCTCTTTCAGGGAATGAGAAAAAGAAGATCAGAGCTGGATAAATGAAAGTGTTAAAGGCCTTAGCACAATAGCAAACCCAGAATTAGAGGAAATACTAACAATATCAGCCAAAAAGTCCTAGCAGCCACGTGGGCATAGTGGAAGGAAGATCTTCATTTTTATACCTTGCATCTCTAGGTATGGCCAACCTGCAGGACTCAGGAAGATCTCCCTGCCCCTGTCTCTCCCCAGCCATGTCCTTGTGCCATGTAGAAGCAAGCCTGGACACGTATTTAACCCTCCAACTCTTCCTCCTCAATCCCCATGAGTTGGAGATTCAGACAAAACCTTAGTCAGGAGAGATGTGTGCAGCCCCTCAGGCAAGAGGAGCAGGAGACGTGCTCTAGGGGCAATACTGCCCTTCACATCTGCCACACATCTGCCTTGCTGACATGGGCAAGGCAAAGTCCTCCTGCCCGGATGGCCACCTCTTGCATCTTTACATATTCTTCTAAGGTAGGTCTTCCTTTCTAGCCTGATCACTGAGCACTTTGAATTTAAAGCTAAATAATTCCCTCCTGGCGTGCCAGGGCTAGAGGACAGTCTTGCTGCCCCAGTGATTGTGACAGCTTTGTCGGGGTTACAGGATGTGAAGAGCACAGGACCATGTGTTCTGCTGCAGTCCCTGGTCCCAAGCCGACCTGGGTATCCCTGTCAGGCACTTCACTGAGCCATCTGCACACTGAATGTGTGCAAAAAAACCCAAACAAAAACCCCCAAACCTCCGTTGGAAACACTCTTCATGTTACAAAGGCGTGCTTGGGAATTGCACAAATACATGTACCCTGCTTCTGTATAAAAGAAAGTCCTGTCACCACATGGGAAAACTAGAATTTATTTCAAGAAAGACAGAAGACCCTGATATTCAGAGTCCATCATTAAAGCAATTAAAAGAATCCACTAAATGGTAGGAGTGGTACCATGACCACTACCTCTGATCACCACCTCCAGGACTGCATACCCACCAGGATTGTCTCCATTGTAGCACAGTCCAGAACGAAAGAATTTCCAGAGCTCCTTCAATAGATAGAAATACAGACATGCCAGCTAATACATGTATTCCTTGTCACTTCTTGCTCTGACGTGGCATTTATTGAATGAATTTGATCACAGTGGGATTGCACAGAGCTTTTGCCTATTTCAAACCTTGCACTCTAATGTTACAATACTGTGTATATAATGGTTTAGATAGGAAAGTAGAAAATTCTTTCATTCCTGTCTTATGAAGATCTAGAAGACAATTAAATCATAGGAAGGGCACAGTTAAAATGTATAGAAAATATACTGAGATATTTAGCTAGAAGTTATATGTAGATATTTAAGTATGTATGCATAAAAAATTTCTAGAGATAATATTATTTATAAACTTTATAGAATTGTGTTATATATTACAGAATATATAACATACACTACACAACATATATGTACATCTACTTCTCTGCAAATTAAAACAAAGCCTGCCATGAGTTAGGCAAAGTGTGACTTCTGATTCAGATTTCCTCATACATATGTACTTTGACGTTTTGAACAGTGAAAAGTGAAGTCCACAGTAGTGTCTGCTGTTGGATGCAGGAAGATTGTTTGGGCTTTGTGCCTGGCTTGGGATTACTCTACCTTGCATATTCTGCTGATGTGCAAAAGTACTGCATAAAAACAAATTCAACAAAAAAGCCATGCCTTGGACATTGCAAAAACAGATGTAGAAACAAACGCTCAAAGTATTCTCAAGAAGTTATCTATGAGTCTCTCTGGTAATAAAGTTCTGTGAACTATTTTCTGACTTGGTATTGACATGGTTCTTGTGAACAGTGAGGCAGAACAAGGGCCGCTTGTGCAGTCTGCGTTCCTTTAGTGTTTTGGAAGCGATGTAATACCGCCTTAGCAGAGTTCTGCTTTGAGCTGTGTAACAGCTTCCGTCTAGAAAGCAAGAACCGTATTTTTTTTTTTTTTTTTAGCTATCAAAAGTGTATTGTATTTATGTATTGTACACGGGACACTGGCACTAGAAATCCCCACTGCAAACATGAGTACACTCTGTCAGGCGGTGTCTAGCAGCCATAGTAAGAGCAAATCTGTGCCCTATAGATCTTACATCCAAGTAATAGATTTAAAATCAAGAATACATCATTGCAGTGAACTAGTCTGATACTACACTTAATACATGCTGAAGATCCATATCCCATAAGAGTACACTCATCTCAGCATCAGACTCATCATTTCTGCATGAGCCATTTTAGAAATATATTCAACCCTGAATTAAGCCTTCCAGTGATGTTAGTGGTCATCATAGATAGATAGAAAAAACAGGGACTTTGTTTCTAGACTTAGTTAATTCATGTTTTACTTCTGATCACTGAATCTCACTGTGTCCTACTCTCCTGAACAGAAGACTTGTTTACTGTCAAAGTTCTATTCCCAATACAGATATCTGCAAACAGAAAGCAAGTAACTAAATCTTGCTTGGATTAACATTGTAAGTCTCTCTCTCACTCATGCATGAGTGCCACTTGGGAACAGTTTTGCAACACTTCCAATTTTCACCATGATCTCTATAATGTAAGGGCACCACAAGTGGACACCATGTCAGTATTGGTCCTGTTACTGGTATACATAAATGTGACACCATCCCCATAGCCTTCTGAGAGGTTATCCTGCTGGAGAAGTCAAGAGTTTCTTAGAGCCTTGCATGGTGAGCTCATGTTCAAGTGGTGTCCACCAGCACCATAATCAGACAGAGTGGAAACCAGACAGGGAGGGAATGGAAACAGAGCTAATGTGGAGTTGAAATTATTGCTCATAAAGTATCACCAAAATTAGATAACATCTTCTGAGTCCAGGCTTTCTGCTATACCCACCAGCTACCACTTCTCAAATGAACGCCTGCACCACCAAGCTGCTACATAGTTTGGCATGACAGACTGCCCTTTTCACTCCCATTACCTGTGGAACAATGTTGGGGGGTTTTCCCCTAAAAGACAAATTCTAAATTTATTCAAATAAGGTGTGCTCTATTGGCTATGAGGCACTCTACACCACCACTTGGACTTCCTATTGCTCTGTCCTATGATCTAATCTTTCCTATCCAAATTTTGGAGGTGGTTTTTTAACGCCTTGATTGTGTGTGATAGGGAAAGAGGAGAAAATTGGTTTGGGTTGGGTGTTTTCGTGTTGTCAGGGTATGAACAAGTAAAATGTCTCTCCCATCTCTGTTCCCCGAGAAGAGCTATGGGGACAGTCTTTTGTGTTTTTCTGTGATTTGGAGAACATGAAAATAGCCATTCCTTTAGCTTTATTCCTTTTCCTTTCTTAATCATATTCATCTCTGCTCTGCAGGCCTTAGAGTTGTACAATGAATGGTGACACTGACTTTGTAACATACAAATTAACATTTGTTTGACATCCTGTTAATCTGCAGTGATAATCAGCTGGACTCTTTTGATCTAGTAAGGGTCGAAGGGAGGTTAGCACAGGATGGACAACCCTTTTAATTGATTAAAATAATAAGCAGAGGAAGAGCAAGCTGCTTCCAAAATCCTACAGGTCAGTGGCCAGAGGAGTGTACATGGTATATTTTCTAAATACCCCAGTGACTAAGCGGCTTTGACTAAGATCCCCCACGTACCTTACTTCTCACTTTGGGAATACAAGAGGGTGCAGGACTTGAATTTGCAGATTAAGAGGCATAATGATGTCTACAGCCATTTCATGTTCTCCTACAGGGAAAGCATCAGACAAAGCATATGTAACAGATTAAAGGATCAGACAGCTGCTGTAGGTTTGCATGTCAGAAAATCAGCTTTGGATGTTCAGGTATCAGAATAAAAAAGGATGTTTTATTTCTATCTTTGTGTTTAAAATACACATATATTAGGGACAATCTTGTAAAATTACGTGCCAGGGAAAGTACATTTTTCGGTAGCATCAGTGAGAATTACCCCTCTAGATTTACAATTATCCCTTTCAAAACTGTACGGTAAATTTTAGATACACAAAGAAAAAAGAATTCCAGCCTGGTTTTAAAGCTTTTATATTTGCTTCCTGGTGAGCAGAAACATACAAAACCCCAGAACGAATGCAAACCTATTGGGGTGCAGACACTCCTGAGAAAATGGCTAGTGCAGTATCTTTAACATAAAGCTATAGGAGAGAAAATTTAATTAGGGAGCACCCTGGTGGTCAATTAGTGAAAGGAAAAAGTTAAATCTGATGTGTGCACAACCATGACAGCAGCCATCAAAGTTATTGCTCATACAGTAAAAAAAAACGTTTTAGCACTGTTATTGTCCTCTGTGTCTCACTCATTGTTGCCATATAGTGTGTACCTTCAGGAGGTGTTGGCAATATGCAAGTAAATGCACATTTATATACCACTGTGAAGAGGGAAGAAAAAACCCTAGAGCGACAGATGGACAAATTTTGTATTGTTGCATGTGTGGTTGCTCCAGAAATAAAGGATCCATTGAAGACTGACTCACTGTGTTTTTCTACTTGCTCAGGTATCTGCTGTCCTTCAGGTTTAGTTCATACTGGGTGGAGTTTTTCCCTGAGAAATTTAGAAACAAGGTCAGTAGGGAGGACTCCTTGTGTGAAGTGTTATACAAATACACATGCCAAAGAGAGTCTGCAACTCAAAAATTGCACAATGGGTAATTTTTACACAAAGGCTACACACAGTGAAGCATATGGGAATAATGAGAGTATCTGACAGCGTAACAGGCAAAAATCTTTGCTGTCGTCAAGGATTTTGTTTTCTTTGAAATAATCAACTCAAAGAAGAACTTAAAGGAGAGACATGAAGGAGGAAAATTAAGTGGATCTGATGTATTTATGGGTACCATGAGAGAGACCTAATAAGACCAAACCCTGCCATTCTTGAAAGTCAACTGTTGATGTGTGACATGATCAGGAAATGGGAGCTGCAGAAGAACGCATCTTCAAAGCATCAGGCTAGGATGGTGACCATGGAGAGTGGCTATGAGCAGCCTGGGATTGCCTCTGCCAGTGTAGCTAGAGAAAAAATATATTGAATTGATGAGTTGCGGACACCAGAAGGCTGAAGAGTTACAGCCATGCATGTGAGCCATGAAAGAGACTGAGAGCTCTAGAGAAAGAACCGTGGATACGGTCTGAACAAGAGAGTTAAGTTAGGGCCAAGGGAGCTTCTCACTGGTAGATGCGAGAAGCAAGTAAGGTCAGCCATGGTGTCTGTAGGGATCCCACAAAAAATAATAGAAAGGTGAGGAAAGGAAACTCAAATGTCTCTCTCAGCTATGTTGGCTTTGACAAGACATGTAGATATCTGGAGGGACATGCCAGAGACATAGGTGGAGTTTTTAACTGATGTACATTAAAACACTGGATCTATAAACTATGTTGATGGAAAGAGCAGCTAAATTTGTGTCAGATCATAAAAATATGAAGAAGGGAAAGCGGAAAAACCCAAGCATGGAGCCCTGTAGGGATATTTCTCTCTAAAGCCACAGTGAAGAAACCCCAACCAGACAGCAAATTTCTAAACATGCCTGCAGGCATGTTCCCCTAGGAACTTTATTCCAGACTGTGCAGGCCTTTAAGCAGCAGTATTCGCACTGTGCAGCACACCTAAATTCTGTGCACAGCAGTGTTTTTATGAATCTCTGAGTCAGTTCTTATTCCATTTCATGCACCTTTGACTTGCTTTTGGTGTAATAAGTTCTCCAATCACCTGAGATGGTATTCTCATTATTCTCTGCCTCTGCTGATCTTCTCGGCCATCACTTCTCCATGTTATGCATAATCTGCATCATAATCAGTCTATGTGCACCGCTATGTCAGTGAAATATGTCCTGTCTGCTGATACTGTGAATGAACATCTTTACACTGTATAAATGAATACAGGCTTGGTTTCATCAATCTGCACTGAACACTAACCCATTCGTATTGCAGCTTACATTTCAGACTACATATATATGGCACAGAATAGGCTTTAGTTTTTCTCACCTGGTTTTGGAGTGAGTGATGTTGAACTACAGGCTTTTCCTCACAAACTCTTTCTTCTCAAAAGGAGGAGTCAGGTTGTTGATAATGGTCTTAAGCAAATCATGTGCTTCCTCCACTAATTAGGTCAGTTGCCGTTTATCACAGCATTATTCATCCTTCGGACTATTTAGCAATCATTTTATCCAATAGTTTTTTAATATATTTTCATTCATGGGATGCTATATCAAATGGGCAACTAAAATCTACCTACTTCACCTCCTATCTTTGCATAACCTACTAATTTTGTAACAGTCTTAGAGCACCAGCTGTTCAATATCCGATTATGCTGTTTGTTGTTTATAATTCCATCTTACTTACAGATTCAGATGTTTTCTCTTAAAATTTATTCCACTGATGACATCTAGACTTCATTTTATCAATATCTGCTTTAACCAAGCCTTTAATACTTCATAATTTATCAAACTGCTCTCTTTAATTATCAGCATCCAGGTTGCCATCAATTTTATCTTCTTATTTACCAGTAAGCCTCTATGATGCTTAAAATGTCTCCATGTATTATTTGTAAAAGCCTTTCTGATTTCTCTCAACTTTTTGTCTTGATTTACCTCACTATACCTTTAATTTTTTCTTTTCCTATAAATCTTTTCTCATTGTATATGCAGTTGCAGAAGTGTCCCTTACCCAGTTTCATTGGTACAGTTCATAGTCAAGTTTCTTAACATTGGACATTGCACAACTCTCTAATGATCTTCATTAGGTCCTGTACTCTTACTTTTGGTAACTTAGTGCCTGAGTCATCTTGGTGTTTGAATATAAAATGCCAAGAAGCTCTTGGCAGTTCTTAGACTGTGTGCTGTTGAGACTAGGTAAGTACCGTGAGTGTGCTTTGCTCAATTATTTGTGTTCGGTTCCAAGCTGACAACATGATTATTAATTACATTTTGCAGGATTTCAGTTCTTATCCTGCTAATTGGACTGGGATGCTCATGGCTGACCTTTTTTTCAGTCTTTTACCCCCATTGGCATATCTGTTAAAGGACCACATCTGACCACTTGTGTAATTCAGTCTGTTTTGTTGCTGCAGCTGCTTAAATAGGGGTCATGTCTTCACAGTAAACTACATAGGTCCTGTATGTTAGGGAGCGTTTTTATTGTCTAGAGCATAAGGGTGGTGACAACAGAGTTGAGTGTTTATGGATAAGAATCAGGGGGAAGGCCAACAAGGCAGATATCATGGTGGGTGTCTGTTATAGGCCACCCAACCAGGATGAAGAGGCAGATGAAATATTCTATAAGCAGCTGGGAGAAGTCTGACAGTCACTAGCCCTTGTTCTCATGGGGACTTCAACTTACCAGATGTCTGCTGGAAATAAAATACAGCAGAGAGGAAACAGTCCAGGAGGTTCCTGGAGTGTGTGGAAAGTAACTTCCTGACACAGCTGGTGAGGAAGCCAACTAGGGAAGGCACCCTGCTGGACCTGTTGTTTGTGAACAGAGAAGGACTTGTGAGTGATGTGACTGTTGGAGGCTGTCATGGTTTAAGCCCAGCCGGCAACAAAGCACCACAAAGCCACTCGATCACTCCTCTCCACCCCAGCCCCAGTGGGATGAAAAGGAGAATATATAAACACTCATGGGTTGAGACAAGGACAGGGAAGGATCACTCACCAGTTATGGTCATGGGCAAAAGACAGACTCAACTTGGGGAAAAAACAAAATCAATTTAATTTACTACCAATTAAATCAAAACAAGGATACTGAGAAGTAAAACCAAACCTTAGAACACCTTACCCCTACCCTTCCCTCCTTGCTGCCTTAACTCCACTCCCTGTTTTCTCTACCTCTTCCCCCCGGCAGTGCAGGGGGATGGGGAATGGGGGTTGGGGTCAGCTTCCCACACCTTGTCTCTGCCGCTCCTTCCTCCTCAGGGCAGGACTCCTCACTCCTCCCCTGCTCCACCATGGGGTCTGTCCCACAGGAGGCAGTCCTTCATGAGCTTCACTGGCATGGGTCATTTCTGCGGGCCACAGCCCTTCAGGCACAGGCTGCTCCAGTGTGGGCTTTCCCATGGAGTCCCGGCCATCTTCAGGGGCATCCCCCTGCTCCGGTGTGGGCTCCTCCCCAGGCTGCAGGTGGGCATCTGCTCCCCCACTCCCCTCCATGGGCTGGAGGGGGACAGCCTGCCCTCTCACCACAGGCTGCAGGGGCATCAACCTCCTCCGGCACACCTCCTCCCTTCCTTCCTCACTGACTTCAGTGTCTGCAGCGGGGTTCCTCTCACATTCCAATCCCACTACTCACTGCAGGTTCCCCTTCTTAAATCTGTTCTCCCAGAGTCGCTACCACCATCACTGGTGGTCTCGGCCTGGGCCAGAGGCAAGTCCCACTTGGAGCCGGGGAAGCTTCCACCAGCTTCTCACAGGAGCCAGCCCTGCAGCCTCTCCCCTGCTACCAAAACCGCACCACGCAAACTCAAAACAGAGACAGTCTTGGGCACAGCAATCACAAAATTATAGTTTTTGATTCTTGGAGAAGTAAGGAGGTAGGTCAGCAGAACTGCTGCCTTGGACTTCTGGAGGGCAGACTTTGGCCTGTTTTAGGAGACTGGTTGACAGAGTCCCTTGTCTAGGGACTAGGAAGTCCTAAAGGGCAAAAGAGTCCAGGAAGGCTGGACATTCTTCAGGAAGGAAATCTTCAAGGCACAGGAGCAGGCTGTCCCCATGTGCCAAAAGACAGGCTAGCAGGGAAAACTAACCTGGCTGAACAGAGAGCTTTGGCTGGAACTCAGGAAAAAAAGGAGAATTTATGACCTTTGGAAGAATGGGCAGGCAACTGAGGAGGACTACAGGGATGTTGCTAGGTTATGCAGGGAGAAAATTAGAAGGGCCAAAGCCCAGCTAGAACTTAATGTGGGTAGTGCCATACAAGAAAAAAAAAATGTTTCTATAAATACATGAGCAACAAAAGGAAGGCTGAGGACAATCTCCATCATTTATTGGATGCAGGGGGAAACATGGTGACAAAGGATGAGGAAAAGGCTGAAGTACTTGATGACTTTTTTGCCTCAGTCTTTAAGAGTAAGACTAGTTGTCTGGATACCCAGCCCCCTGAGCTGGAAGACAGGGACAGGGAGCAGAATGAAGCCCCCATAATCCAAGAGGAAATGGTTAGTGACCTGCTACACCACTTCGACACACACAAGTCTATGGGGCTGGATGGGATCCACCCAAGGGTACTGAGGGGGCTGATGGAAGTGCTAATCAAGCCACTTTCCATCATTTATCAGCAGTCCTGGCTAACCAGGGAAGTCCCAGTTGACTGGAGGTTAGCCAATGTGATGCCCATCTACAAGAAGGGCTGGAAGGAGGGTCTGGGGAACTACAGGCCTGTCAGTCTGACCTCAGTGCTGGGGAAGGTTATGGAGCAGATCATCTTGAATGCCATCACAGAGCACTGCTTTCTGTCTTTCTATAAAAAGTATTCAGATGTGAAATTTAAATACTGGAATTCTATTTTGAATTGAAAGAATTACCAGAATTTATTGCTAATTCACCCTCAAGGAGAGATTAATTCCAACTCTAAACTTCTCCCCACAAGCCACTGTGTCTTAGTTTCCTAATGTCTGCAAGGGAAACGGTATTATTTCCTTTCTTTTGAGAAAACACTAACCTTAAGTATTGTGATATACCATCAAATAGATGCTGAAGAAATATCTGTGGTGAATTACAGAGCTTCTGGCAGGCTGACATCACAATTTTCTAACCCTCTGCAAAGAGGACAGGAACACTTACCAACCATTCATTAGAACTTTCTTCCTTTCAGTATCCAAATACTAGTCCTTTCCTAATGGCAGAGGAAAGTGGTTTCTCATTGCTACATTTGATCAAGGAAAAAGCTGAAGCAAAGTTCATAGAATAAAATAGATGCCTAAAGAAAAGATAATGTGAAAGAGAAGAAGAAATAATATGTCACAGTTTGAGACCCTGCCTAGATTAGGACTGCGGTATTGACTCACTTCAGTTTCACACATTTCCCTTGCATATAGTTTTCGAAACAGAGCCTAGTGGCAGTATTACCAAAGACCATCTACATTACAGCAGGCCAAATTAGTCTCTGAGAATGAAGTTATCCATTCAGTGTAAGCCCATTTTTAATTGCTGAAGACTGTTAACGTTGATTTTTCCAAATGTATATTTGGGTTTGTTTTTTGGTTAGTTGCCAGAGTCATATTGTATTATTTCTGTCCCTTTCAGGTTGCAAACATCATAAATAAATCAAAAATATACTACACATAGGAAATGTCACAGCTAAAAGGCTGTGTTTTGTCCTAACGTGCCTAAGAAAGCAAAAGATTTTCAAGGAACTTTCACATCTTCTTGTCCCATCTGTACATATAAGTTATGGTAGATCTTGTGGACAGAGACAGCTTCCTTTGGAAAATTCAACTTATACATAGAAGCAGGAAAAACAGGAGCTAGAAGAAGTCTATACTGTTCCACTTGTCCATTGATTACTTTTCAAAAGAGACTCTGTTTTGAGAGACAGAATGTCTTTAAACGGAGAGGCGAACAGTTTTCTTGTTATGAAGTTCTCCACAGGGCCCTAGATACATCATGTCAGATATGCTGACATGAAAATTCAGAAGATATCAAGATTCTCTATCAGTATTTTGAACTGGACAGATGAAAGCAAACTTGAATCCAAGAGCTGTAAAGCCACCTTAGATCTATCTTTATACAGTCTTAGGCAAAGCTCTACACTAGTGCTTATCTGGCTCCCCTTCCGTATCTTTGCCTGAAGATGCCATATATTGGAATCTGTATGCACATAAAACCTTTATGCCTTTCACAGTTTAATTTTTGGCATTTGGTTTTGTTTTTTTTTTTTTTTTTGTTTTCTCTTGGGAATCCTATATGTTACATTTTGCCAGCATAATTAGGTAGCTTTTTAAAAAAACCATAGTATATACAGATACATGTATTTATACATAAGATACCATTAATATAAGATATCCTTTTTAAAACTTAGCTGTGGTGGATAAATGAAAAGACAACATAAAATCAAGTTTTAGGAAGCAAATCTGCCTACATTATTCCATTTTCTCTTTACAACATAACTGAGACAATTTGTTCACTCTTTAGGCCACTGAGGTATACTGAATATTCATTAGAATATGATATATGCAAGGACGCTTAGAATATTTCCCCTCCCCAGAGACAGTATCTAGTTTAGAAACCTCTAGCAATTTTTAGCAATTCTGCTCAAATTTACATTTCGTACTTATTGAGAGACTCATCTATCAATGCATGCCACAACTGTTTACTGTAGTCACTAGCTTTTCATACTTCTGCTCCAAGTGTGAAATAAAAGAGCTGAAATTAATGTAAGTTACAGCAATGTGCTCCTTAAACAAGTGACTGCGAGTTTTTTGCTCTGACAGCACACTGCTGTAAAGGACCATGTTGCTCAACAGAATAACTAATTTATTTTTGTGTATAGTATATTAATCAATACATGACATTCCTATTAGTTACTAAATTCCAATGTCTAACAAGTCTGTTTCAATAAATTCTTAAATATTTTAGAAAAAAATATTGACTAAGTGACAGACTTATATGTGGCAATAAAAATTAAATGTTTACTAGTTTTTTTGGACAGGGGGAAGAGTAATGTATTTGCTGTCATTGCACACCAGCATTAGCTCCATAAAGAAACAAATTGTTTGTCCATGCCTGATATCACCTCTTTGTTTTGCAAACATTTATTTTCAAGTAAATATCTTAAAAATGCTAAGTGTTAAATTGAAGAAGGTAATATGAAAGTAAGGAGAAGTAACAAAGTTAAATCTGACATCTCCTTGCCACAGTCTGTTAATGAACTGGATAAACTGAGAGAAAATATCTGTTAGTAAGGCAGAGGATAATATTAAAATAAATATATTAAAGCATATATTTATGATTTTCTGCCTTGCAGAAAAGCATATATATCAGACACTCTTAGTGAACTTCTCCAGGTCCTCACCAAGACACAGGCCAAATTCCTTTCTAAATGAGTAGGAATTGTATCTGAACAATACCTGTGTAGTGGCTGCAGCACCTGGAATTTTAGGCATTACACATTAAAACAGTTATAGAATTATAGAATCATAGAATATGTCAAGTTGGAAGGGATCCATAAACATCATTGAGTCCAACTCCCAGCTCCTCACAGGACTACCTAAAACTAAACCATATGACTAAGAGCATCTTCCAGACGCTCCTTGAACTCTGATGGGCTTGGTGCTGTGACCACTTCCCTGGGGAGCCTGTTCCAGTGGCCAACAACCCTCTCAGTGAAGAACCTTTTCCTAATGTCCAGTCTGAACTTCCCTTGACGCAGCTTCATTCCATTTCCTCATGTCCTGTTGCTGTTCATCAGAGACTGGAGATCAGCACCTCCCTCTCCACTTGAAGAAGTTGTAGACTGCAATGAGGTGACCCCTCAGCCTTCTCTTCTCTAAGATGAACAAGCCAAGTGACCTCAGCCTCTCCTCCTAGGTCTTGCCCTCAAGACCCTTCACCATCTTGGTCACTCTCCTCTGGACACACCCCAATAGTTCAGTGTCCTTCTTATATCAAGGTACGCAAAACTGCACACAGGACTCAAGGTGGGGCCACATCAGTGCAGTGCGGAGTCGGACAATCACCTCCCTCGACTGGCTATCTGGGCTGTGCTGGGTGCACCCCAGGACACAGTTGTCCCTTTTGGCTGCCAGGGCACACTGTTGACTCATATTCAACCTGCCATCAGATCTCTTTTCCTGGGGCTGCTTTCCAGCCTCTCATCCCCCAATTTGTATGTACAACCAGGGTTACCCCATCTCAGGTACAGAATGATGGTTGGTGATTGCCCAGCTCTCTACTCTCTCCAGATCTTTCTGTTGGCCTCTCTACCTTCGAGGGAGTCCACAGCTTCTCTTAGTTTAGTATTGTTAGCAAATTTACTTAATGTACATTTGATTCCTGTGTCCAGCTCATTTATAAAAATATTAAAGAGCACTGGCCCTATAAGTTGAGCCCTGGGGGACCCCACTGGTGACTGACTGGACGCCAGCCTGATGGATCCCCATTTATTATAACTCTTTGAGCTCAAGGAGTCAGGCAATTGCTCATCCACCATATCATGGACTTTTCTAGCTGTATGCAGGACATTTTGGTACTTTGGAATTGGAACCACCATGTTTAAATACCATGTCACCTGTGTTATTGTCCCCCTGGCAAAGTCTTTCAGTTATTGCTACCTTTGAAAAAAAATGTAGTACTCACTAGTAGACTAAATGCACAAATCTACCACAAAACACAGGGAAAAGTCAATAATGGTGTTTTGTGTTAACTGGCTTGTGGTGGGTTAGCCTTGATGAAAAGCTGAGTTCCCACCCCTCAGCAGGTTGGGGGTAGAAAATAGGCAGAACAGGAATGGCAAAGTACATGGGTTGAGATAAAGACAAGGAGATCGGTTACTAATTGTCATCTTGGGCAAGAAAACCTCACCTTGGGCAAAACTAACTTAATTTATTGCCTGTTAAAGATTTAATCACTGATTCAGGTAGCAGGAAACAAAAAGACAAGCACTAAACCAACACCTTTCCTCCCCCCATCCCAGACTCGGCTTCACTCCTTCACTCCCAGCTCCTCTCCTTCCACTCCTGCTATCACTGCAGGTCACACTGAGCCTCTTCAGTGAGGCAATGAGTGGCACGAAAGAGGGGGCAGCAGGGTGGGCTGTGGTCAATACAGTGGTTTCTCTCTACCCCTCCTTTCCTCTCACACCTTTCTACTGCTCCAGCGTGTGGTCCTCCATGGGCTGCAGGGGATATCTGCTCCGGTGACATGGAGGACCTCCTCCTCTTCCTTCTCTGACCTTGGTGTTCCCTCTGCTGTTTCTCACTTTTTCCCCCTCCTCCTTTCTCCAGTGTCTTCTGCCCTTTCTTAAACACGTTTTCCCTGAGCTGACACCATCTTGGCTGCTGGGATCACCTGTGCCCTGCGGTTGGTCTGTTGGATACAGCTGGAAACAGCTGCATCCAGCACAGGACAACCCCGGCCTCTCCTCACAGGCCATCCCTGCAGCCCCCCGCTGCCAGGGCCAGGGCACCTGCCCCCAGTACAAGTAACTCCACTGTAGGAGTTGCAGGAGAGGAACATGCTTAATAGAAATCCTAAGTGTTTGTGCTTTTTATATGCCATCTGGATTTTATTTGCTGATTGGATTTGCTACCTGCACGGTGGCATAGTGGCCAACCCCCAACTAAGAGTGGGCTGTTGCTTTTCCCCACAGCCAGGACACCTGCTGAAAGATAGGAACTATGTGGACCTGTAATCTGTAGCTGTTGTAGCTGTTATTCCAAAAGACAAAACGCAGTAATTTTGTAAAGTCTCAGCTGCACTGTACTGCATGCCCGCCTTTTGAGAAAGATCTTAAGGATGGAGATGCCCAATGTGCGGGCCTTAGTCAGGTGGATCAGTTTCAGAGAAGTGGAAGTTCAGACTTAGCTGTGTGTTCAGGATGTCCTATTACTAGGTCTCAATTACTCTTCAGATGCTTGGCAGTTGCCTTTCTTTTTTAGGAAAAGACTGCAAGAGAAACCTAGACAACATTTCTGGTAACTGCTCTGATAATCATCTACTGATGTCAGCTATCTAAAGCAGGAGACATGTTGCCTCTAAGTTGCTAAAGGCAACTCAGTCAGGAAAAGAGGGCAGTGAAGTTGAATATTAGTATGGGGCTTAAATTCTGGCAGTTAGCAAATGAAAGGTCTTGGTACATCTAAAAGCTTGTCCCTAGCTTTAATTCTACCCTCACTGAAGTGAATTATAAACCTCATAGGCCTCCCTAGTGTGTTGAAACAAACTTATGAATCTTTTATTCTATGTGTTTGTGTTTTTCATTTTTCCATGTCAGCTTTGATTTGTTTCCAAGAGACTTGTCTTGCTTTGTTGTGATGGTTGATTGTTGGAGCAATGCTATTTCTGCTTGCCTGATTTATTTTCTTTTCTGTCTTTTTTTTTTTTTTTTTTTTTTTTTCACTGCTGTTCAGCAGTTCAGCAGAATTGGAGATTATACTTACTATTGTTCATACAATGCTTCATACAGCTCTTGTGATCTCATCGGTAGCTTTCCTAGCCAGTCAATAAAACATTCTTTCCAGACAGCACAAAGCAAAGCCTAACACATGTTTAGACCTCAGGGGAAGACTATATCTAATGGGTCAATTATCAAAGACATTTGAGGTGTTGCTGACTTCTACAATTTAAACTTTTGACAACTACTACTTTATCTTTCATGCTGCATCAAAATTTCTCATGCTATCACACAGTAAAGTTTTAAGAATTATCAAACAGAAAAGATGTCAATACTTTATGCTTGGTATTTCCTTTCATGTAATGACATTCAGTGTTGACAGGTGGAAAACATGGAATTCCTGTGACGGATCTTAGTGCAACATTATATCCCTTTCACATGTTAGGAAGAGAAAATATTTCCTTTTATTACATTTTCAAGATATAGTTCCTGATTTTCTGGGTTTTTTTAAACACTATTAAACAGGTTTTTGTTCCCCTACCAAGATTTCATTGATCACAATGGCATACTTGTTTCAATATATAATATTTCCTATCTGTAAATGTATTAAGAAGATGACATAAACCCAAATGAAATGTTTGGAAAGATTCATATTAACATCAGGGTGGCTTGATTAGAAGACTGTCATTTGACCAAAACAGAAACACCCTGCCCACCCCACCCCCTCAAAGCCCCATCTTTTTAACTAGCTAAACCTATATCTTGAAAGCAGGGTATATATGACACTTCTTTTCACTAAGATTTTAAAATAACTCATATATATTAAAATAATAACATGTGTCTTACAGGCCATTTTCAAATAGCCAAATTAATTTTCTCTATAAAATTATTCA
The DNA here is from genome assembly GCA_035590195.1 of Aviceda cuculoides. NCBI lineage: Eukaryota > Metazoa > Chordata > Aves > Accipitriformes > Accipitridae > Aviceda > Aviceda cuculoides. The sequence goes on from JAVJGG010000029.1 coordinate 26,420,603, forward strand.
GATGACTCTAAAACTTCGTGCAAACATTCTTTGGGCCCTGATAAAAAGAAGGAATATTAACAGCACAAAATATAGTTCACTCAACAACCCATGAGGGAAGCCTGGTAATGAAAACAGAAATCTGTGGAGTGCTGATTTTCCTGCTCTTTTATCAATCTATTTATTAGTGTCTCCATGTATTAAACACAACAATGTGAATTTTTAGTGAGATTTCCAGTGTGTGGTATGGGTGCTGAATGGCCATGCTGACATTCAAGATGCATTTTTTTCAGAGAATTTTATTTATAGTCACAAATGAACAACAACACACAGATTAAAAGTATCATAAGAAAAAATGTCAGGCTGATAAGTTCATCAAAGGAGAAGAGACGTCACCTGAACTCTTGTTCTAGTGAAGCAAATTAATGCATAACAAACATAGAAGCTGCCCATCCCATCCTTCTTCGTATGAGCTTGAGGTGGAAGGAGGCAGATACACACTCCTGTTCACAGCAGGAAAGAAAGGTTGGGTAATACTGTCCTTCACACTGAGAAGTTGTGGGGCAGAGGGAGTGGAGGGGGGATGAGTAATTTCCTGCCCCACATCTTTGTGAACAGGTCACATTGTCTTGTGGTCCACTCAGTCTGAGGATGTTTTCAGATGGAAGCCTTTTCTCCCCATTTCACTTGCCTACCTTTCTTTCTTGATGTAGCTTGTTTATAGTCGCTCTTCTTTATTTTGTCAGCATAGCACTAAATCTTCTCTATACCAAAGAGTTCTTGGCATATCAATTTCAAGCTGGGACCTTAGCATGAACCTTCAATAAAACCAAATGCTTTTATTAAGATGAAGGTTCCTTTCTCCCCTCCGTGTTCTTTGTCTTGCCTTCCATGATTGGAAACTCAGTATTTCCTGCTGACCGACGTGGGCTACCTGAGGATCCAGTCCCTCCTGTTCACTGCAGCATGTCCAGCAGGTAAATGTAAAAACAGCCTGGGACACTACACAATTATTTTACAGCCCAGTTTCAGAGAAATGAAAGACATCTGCATGCAAACTCCAGCCTATATGGCAGGTATTTATGGTTGTAGAATCTCATTCTACTGGATCAGAATCTGATGATCCACTTCTTTGTGGTTTTCCTACTATATACTACTATAAATATGTTATAGGAGATAAAGAAAATATTTCACAGAATTGCTAGATCTTTTTTGAGTGCATTCTTCTATGAAAGTCTGAATAAAAATATTATAATATAGTCAACACCTATTATTTTCCTAATATTTATTAACTTTGCTTATTAATGAAGGTTTGCCCCAACATGGAATGTGTGAACACTGCAGTCTGCAAATTTTGAGGCAAACTTCAGCTGAATCTTTTGCACTGTGCAAGGGATGGACCTGAATTTTCCTGTGAGATCTCATGAAATTGAATCCTTTTCATTAGTAAGGCTGAAAAAATATTTTAGAAGAGCTTGCTCTTATATTGTGGATTGTAAATAATTTATTCCACTTTAGACTAGACTAGTAATGACTGATCTGTAACACTCCAAGCTTTTACTGTAGATGATACATATTTATAATATACACTGAGGATTTCATTTAGCTACCAGAGTGTAAGATGTTTTATTTCTTTATAAAATTATCGTTATGAGTAATCTGCAGAACATTGTTGGGGAGACAATTTGTCACTGCTCCTGACTTTAGCTCAGAGTACCAATATAGATGTAATATATGCATAAATTCACAACATGTGAGTCTCTGTGTGGCTACTGTTCAAAGACTCATAAGGCATTGGGTAGGGAAAAGTTCTTTTTTTTAGGGTGGTGGTGGCAGTATTTGATTGACAGCAAATGAAATACGATTACCAAATACCATGAACTCATGTAAAACACCCTGATCAAAATGGGAAAAATTAGTATAGGCATCTAACAGAGTTAAGTTTAAGAAAGAAAATATAAAACTAAATTAAAATAAAAAATATTGATTTATCTATTCTACCAGTTTTGTTTGGTCATGTTAATACATTCACTGAAACCACTTTGACCTGGAGATAAAGTGAGTCATTTTCCATGGAAATGAAATGTAACACAGTCATATCCTAATTGTATCCAAGTTTAACTCTCTATGACTATAATTCCTCTTCTGTAAATGCAACTCTGGTCATTTTATACAGTCTCCTTGTTGAATGAAATACAAAATTTATGCTGACATTCTCATTCAGTTTATACTTAAATTCTCACTGAAGTCCAAATATTTCCATTTAGGGCACCAAGACAGATCAGCCTTACCTGAGCATACAGAAACTGCTGAGGATTTCTGTTATGAAACAATAAATATCTCTTGTAAGATACTCTGCTTTAAACTTTGGACTAGGAAGATAGCCATGAGAAGATTAAAAAAAAAAGAAATTAACCTGCATCTTCTTTGCTGAATTACAAATAAATGGTCATGTACATTTTAAATGTTTAATTTAAATTAAATAAATTAGAATGTACCCCAGTTACAGCTCTCTTGTTGCTATCCTTTCATATGGCTTGCTGACATTTTCCTGATGAAGATGAGGAAGAGCTGTTCAGTAGTGAACACTGCCCTGACATCCACAAATCTCCACCTAAAATGCTACGTTTTCTTGCAATGAATTAGATTTTTGCAATTTTTGATGAATGGAGCAGAGAGAGAGCAAGTAGACTAACATGAGCATTTATGGACATGGGAAGGCTAATTGAGTGAGTCCCAAATTCCCTGGGGGTGTTGCAGTTAGACCATGATGGGAAAGAAAATACAAATGCTTAGCAGTTGTTTGTATATCAGCATGCTTTAGTTTCTGAATTGCAGGTGGATCTGCTGGCTTGGTCCTGAGACCTCACTGGCTCTTGGGTAAATACTTGCTCCTGTTCACATAATCTCAAACACAGGGTTTTGGCATGCTTTGCATGTTCAGTATAAAGATTTAAATGTATTTCACCTCTAATCATAATGGTATAGGTGATCATTAGAATTTGTATTTCCATCTAGGAAACTGTCTAAAGACTATTCCTATATCTGTATGCCAAACGTATATATGTTTATATATATATACATATATATGTCTCTCTGTGTGTATATGAATGTACATATATATGTGTGAGACCTAATTTTTTTCAGGGTAGCTGTCACCGTAGGGAAGAGGTAACTGCTATCAAATTGCTCTAGAAATAATGGCTGCCTGAATACACTTAGGAAAAACTTTAAAAAAAAAAAATAGTATGAAGGCATTGTTTCTTTAAAAGTTTGTATCCTTAATAAAAGCTATACAATGTTGAATTACAAGGTCAGCTCCAAAAGGTGTTTATCTTCACCATTTTGATCACTGTAAGTTTAGAATTCAGAATTAAGCTAGTGTGGTTTTCACAGGTCTAATTAACTACAAGGCAAGGTTACTGGAAAGGTTAATTAAGATCTACGTTCTATGACTGTGAGGAAACACTTTATGGTAAGTACTTCAAGAGGCATTGTTTCCTATAAGACCAGTCAAACATTTTATATATAGTGGTTTGACATTAAAAAAAAAAAAAAAAAGGCAAAAAAGCTTTTTCTGATTTACTTGAAAGCCCGATAATCGTAAATATTACTTTGTCATTTACCAGCAAGACAAGAAAGATAAAACCAAATTATGTGTAGTGTTTTAGCTGGAACTTTCTGTATCCGTTTCAAGGCACTTGCCCTGTGTCAGCTAGGCATCGGCTGATCCTTTGAGTGATTTTTATAGTGATTAAAGTGGGCTGGTGAGACAAGACCAAAATAGATTTCTTGGCATTCCACCAGCAGGCAACAAGAATGTATGTCAAATATACAGCTTTTCATCTTTGAGAAAATTCATCCTCAAAGGTGACTTCTTTCACAAAGAAAACAATAATTAATCAGATAATTATGTTGCTGGCTAACCTTCTGAATTGGCAGGAAAATAGCATTTTATCTAAAAATTATTTCCCTAGAACTTATAAAAATGGTAGAAGGGAATTAGAAAAAATTGTTTGCAGCACATATTATCAACCGCATATAACATCTAAACTCTGAATCTCTTGCAAGCATTCAGCTAGGGTAATCAACACAATATTAACTTCTCTAATATTATTTTTTTTAATAATATTCATTCTGTGGAAAGCTGAAGTTGCAAAACAAGGTGCTGATGATATATTACTTGGAAGTTTGATTTCTGTTTTGAAAACACTTTAAAATACTGCATGTGAACATGGATCCATGTCATATAACTTAACACTTGTACAGTATATGGGCTTACAGCTAAGTTGTCTAGATTCTTTTTAAAATCAGTACCATGAAGGTAACACGTGGACAGTAGGATTCATTTGCTTTGTTTGAGGACTGTAACTTAGGATGAGATGACTTGTGTCATAGATTGTCTAATTATTGAGAGTAAAAATAACAAGGCCTCTATATTTGATAAGTCCTACTTACATGTTTCCATTTCTCTTGTGCTCTAATTATTTGCGAGTTTTGACATGTATGATTCAAGCTGAAAAGCTAATATTTTTCTAAGAACCAGTCTGATAACGTCTAGGGTCTCTACTTCTACATTTCTACACAAGAAAACTATCATACGGGGAAATGGGAGCTCCATCTGGTTTAATTTATAAAGTTCCATCACAAGGACACTTTGTCAAGAGTATAATAGGAAATGTGGGTAGAGCAATGCAGAAATAAAGCAAGTTTGCAGGTAGGTCTTCCCTTTGTTACCATTACACAAAGATTTTTGTCCGTGTATCACTTCCAATTTGCTTCAATTCCTTAGACAATGTGCTACTTGTCATTCTGTCAGGCTGCTGCCGCCCTATGATTCTGCCTTCCTTTTGTGTTTTTACTATGTTTGTTTGTTCAGAAACCCTTTCACATTGTCAGGCTGATGAGATTTTTGAGCGTGGTCTTCCTGCTTCAGGATAAGAATGTAAGAAATCGATGTGAAAGACTTTATGTGTGACTGAGGAAAAAGAAACACTGTTATAAAGCTGCCTCTTCTTTTCCTAATTATTTGCTTAGCCTGGATTTTGTTTCCCTCTGCCTCTGCCAAATGCAGAGGGTTTCAATCTAATACATACCCTTTCTTTCAAACACAAGTTATATCTCTGGTTGAGAGGCTCTTAAAAAATTTCTGGTCTCAGATTATTCATGAATTTACACACACTGAACCTAGCCTTATAATTGGAACCAAACCTATGCCATTTGTTAAATTTTAGGTAAAACCAGCTTTTTTCCTATTCCCATATTTTAATCAATCTTCCCTGCTCACGGAAGTAAAAATATGCATAAAAATGTTACGCATATATATATATATGTTGCTGAAGGTTATCACTTATTGCTAGAGCACAAGCAACTGTTATGATTCAAAATATGTGGAACGAAAGCTTGGAGTTTTTTTATACAGTATGAAGCAGCACTGAGTAAGGTAGATCAGCATTTTAAGGCAAGGTGAAGAGTTAATGCTAGAAATTCTAGATATGACAAACTGAGAGCAATAAATCAAGGAAAACAAAAAAGATATATCTTTCATGATGATAAATACATTTGAATTTAAATTATGTTGCTAACATCATTAACTTCCTTATAAAACAGAAAAAAAGGGAAAAAAAACCAAAACCAAAACAAACAACAGCTTAAAAAAGATCTTCTGACTCCTTAAAGAGTACTGGTGTATGCTTGTTAGAAGCCACAGCATCCTTTTTTACAGGTGAAATTTATGCCTGGAAAAGTTCTGCCTCTTTTTACTTCCATTTCGTATTTGCAAAACTGAATTTCAAGTATGATTCTAACTACCTGAATATATAATTCCAATTTGAGACTCAGCATATTTCTGGGAAGAAAAAAAAAAAAAAAAAGTTTGCTTAGCTTTTCAAATTAAGCCTGGTTTGTAACTTTGTGAAAAATTCAAATTGCCTTTGATGTGTAAAAAGAACTACCATAACTGTACCGACCTCTATTGTGGAAAAAAAAACCAAAATAAATCAAATAGATTGAAACAGAGCAAGGGAAAGGACAAGAAAAAGAAAGTGAAGTGGAAAGCAAAATTAATCTCCAGTTACTGCAAAATAATCTTAAAGTTAAAAAGAATAAAATGTTTCCATGTCTTGACAGACTTTGATTTCAGATTGTCTAAGAAATGCATTGAATTTCCTTCCTGCCATTTTACTGTCTTTATCCCAGCTCATGACTCCTGGACCCTTTTTATGTGTTTACCTCTGCTATCCTACACTCCCCATCTACCCCTACGCTAATGAAAAAGACTTCTTAAGTTATTGAAAAGAGTTCTACTACCGACTGCTTGGATTCGATGACTAGTAATATTAAAGATAATAAATACAGCAAAAAGAGGCAGGTACCAGAGATGCAGCAACTGTCAAAACAGCAACCTCAGTGGAGCACAGAGGCCCCAGAAGTTCTGCTCGAGGCAGCACAGAACTATTTGAGACTGTGCAACGATGGTGTTGATGTGCCACAGGGCATGGTCTCCAACAGAAGCTGAAGCATCTACTGGCATATCAGATGCTTCAGTCCAGAGGGACATCACTATCTAGGCCTTGGGCTGCAGGGAGGGAAGGTGCCTCCCTCTGGGGCTGGTCAGTCACTGGTGGGATGCGAACCGTGGTGTGGGCACTGAGCTACCAAGTGAAGGAGCTGTGAGCAGTGTTAAGCTGACCACATAGCACCAAGGGGGCTGAACAAGAGATTCACAAGGTTTTTCACAAAGACCTAGCAGAGGCAAGAACTCGAGCTCCATGGTTCAAGGAAGAAAGGACAAAAAGTGACTGCACTTAGAGGAGAGGGGGGTGTCTCCATCCCAAGATGGGGAAAGCTGGAAATTTGCTTTGCTAATCTGCAATTACAGAACAGATAAAGTGCTCCGGGAAGAGGTAAAGAGGAACAAGGCACTCAGCAAGGGCATCACAGCCAGCTGATCCTGAAGCAATTGTCCCCCTAAGAGGAAAAGTTGTGTCACAGACATTGAAGACTCGGTCCTGTGGATAATGCTGCCACCCATCTACTGATCAGACTAGTTGCTTGCTAGGGTCTCAGATCCAGGATGTTTTGGAGAGACTATTAAGGCTTATCTAATTCTCTGTCTTACACAACATGTTGTTCATCCAGTGGATATCAATGATATTGCAAAAGATTACCTTAAACACATCAAGAGTGGCTGCAGAGCTCTGGAAGCTAGGATAAGGGTGTAGGGGTCAAGGCAATGTTCTCTTCAGTCCTGCCAGTGAGGGAGAAAGACCAGCTAGGTAGGAGTGGATCCATCTTGCAGGTCAACATCTGGCTGTGCAGGTGATGTCACAGGACTTTGTCTCTTCTAAGGAAGGAGAACCTCTGCATAGGGACATATTCCATCTGAAAAAGTGGGAAAAAAGCATCTTTGCTAGCAGGCTTGCTAATCTAGTGAGGAGGGCTTTAAGACGACCTGAAGAGAAGATGTAGATAACAATGAGGAAGTATCCTAGGGAACAAGATGATGGGAAAAACTCTCAAAATTCCCAAAACTAACTGGAGCTGAAACTACCGAGGGACATAAAAGACAATTGGAAGGACTTCTGTAAGGATATTGGCAGAAAAAGCAAATCCACATCAAAACTGAGGCTTACTGTTCAATGGGGCAGGAAAGCTAGTGACAAAGAACATGGAGTGGTCAACATACTTAATGACTTCTTTGCCTTTTTTTATCCATAAAATTTGCTCTTAGGCCTCCTCTGACACTAGTAGCAGAGTCTAGTGGGAGTGAAACATTGCCCACAGTGGAGGAAGACAGGGTTAGGGAACACTTATAACTGGGTGTACATAAGTCCGGGCAGGATAAATCAAGGGGTGTTACAGAAGGTGGTTGAAGTCATTATGAGGCCTCTATCGTCTTCAAAAGATCATGGTGATTAAGGGAGATATTTGATGACAGAAAAATAGCAAATATCACATTTATTTTCAGAAAAAGGAAGAAGGAGGGTCTTGGGAACTACAGGCTTATCAGTCTAACCTCAGTCCCTTGGAAGACTGTGGAGCAAATCATGTTGAAAGCCATTTCCAAGCATGTGAAGGGCAAGAAATTGATTGCAAATAGACAGACTATATTTATGAAGTACAAATTATTTATGACTAATATGATTATCTTCTAAAACAGGAAAACTGGCTCAGTACCTGGAGAGGCAGCAGTGGCTGTTCTACATTTTGACTTTAGCAAGACCTTTGACATGTTCCCCCAGAACAACCTTACGCGTAAAGTGGAGAAGTTGAGGTGAGTGGGAATCATCTGGACTGCTAGGATCAAAGGGTTTTGATCAGTGGTTCAAAATCCAACTAATTGCCTATTGCCTGTAGTATCCATCAGGGATTCATACTGGAACAGGTATGGTTTAATTTTATTTATATATTTTAATTTTTTTTAGTGACCTGGCTAATGGGATAGAGTGCACTGTCAGAAAATTGATGGACAATACTGAATTGGGAGGAATCACCAAGAAACTGGAAGACCCACCCAGAGGGTCTTCAAAAGGGTGGAGAAATGGCCTAAGAGGAAACTTACGAAATTCCGAAAAGGTACATAAAAAGTTTTGTGTATGGAATGAAATATCCTCATGCAGCAGCACTGGCAATGGTCCAGCTTGCTAGAAATCAGCTTTACAGAAAAGGACCTTGGGATTCTGGTGGAAAAGAATTCGACATGAGTTGGCAGTGTGCCCTTGCAGCAAAGAGGGTCACAGGCATGTTTCTTTGCATTAGCACTAGTGTAGCCAACAGGTCCCACTAAATGATCCAGCTAAATGGTCCAACTAGATGATTCTTCCTCTCTCTTTGGCACGTGGGAGACCACATCTGGAGTACTGTGTGCATGTATGGGCTCTTCACTTTAAGAAGGACATTGATGTAATAACACTGACATAAGTGAGACCAGTGGAGGACCAGTAAGAGGGTCATGGGCTAAAGAAGATGACATATGAGGAGAGTCTGAGAGACTTGGGTTTCTTGAGCCTTAAGAAGAGAAAGTTAAAGGGATGCTTTATCGCTTTCTTCAATTTCCTAATGGGAGTGTATAAAGAAATGGAGCCAGACTCTTCCTGAGAGTGCCTAGTGATAGGATGAAAGACAATGGACATAAGTCCATGGGAAATTACGATTAAGGGGAAAAAAATTTCACTGTGAGGGTGATCAAACACTAGAACAACTTATCTAGGGAAGTTGTGGAATACTTATCCTCAGATGTGTTCGAGGCTCAACCAGAAATGTCCCTGAGCAACTTAATCTAGTTCAACTGCTCTGAGCTGGAGTTTGGACTTGATGACCTCTGCAGGTCCCTTTCAACCTAAATTATTCTATGATTCTATAACTGAATACATTATTCAGTTTTCTTCCTCATTTGCACATTCTAAGTCTAACAAACCTTTTAACACAAAACCCCTGAAATAATTGAAGGTGAAAAGTTACCTGTATTCTGTAATTTCATGGCCAAAATCCTTTTCATCTTAATACAAATAAAGAATCTCCCTTTAGCCACAGAGAAGACTTAAACCAGACTAACAGACTTTGTTTGCTGAACTCATTGTGGTAACACTAAAATGAGTGTTTTTAGTCTCTATATTCAGGTCTTCTTTCATTTCAAATATAAAGATTCTTTTAGCCATAAGGTTTTGTGGCAAGAAATTTTGCTAGATGAGAGCATGAAGGTCCAGAAGTTTATCATGTTCCAGGATTTGTTAAAATTCACAGCTAGTTTTGGTATAAGCAAATAAAAATTATATGTTTTCATAACAATGAAATAACAAATAATGTTGTGATAATTATATAAACATAAAAAAATACATAATTTGCCCTCTCACTTCTCTGGAAAAGTTATGTGATATTAACAAACTACCAGTTGTTACCAGGTGGTATTTTTTATTAAGTAGTTACAACCCAATTAACATATCCACATGATTCTGTTATGGTTTATTAAGGTTAATAGTATCTTTATAGTTCTTTTCTCCCTATGTTTGTTCTACTTTGGCTTTGTAAGCGTGTACCATTTTTATTTCCAAGCACTTGTTAAAAAGGAGCTCAGGTGGTAACAGTTGCCAATTTTAGCAGTACTCATTCAACATAAATATGTGCACTTCAGTTTGGTACCTCTACAAAGAGTCTTTGGTGGGATCGAGGCCACTTAGCCAGAGTGCTTAACTATTACCAAAGGTTTCTTTGAAGTAGTTTCTTTAGCATGAGGGAGTTAGGACCAATGTAGTAAATGTAACTTATAAAATCTTCCAGAGGACGCTAATGCTAATGCTAATGCCTTTTTATCTCTAAAAAACCCATGAAGATAAAAATTTAACAAATTTAGCTGGCTATGTAAAAATAAGTAACATTTATCTATTCTCCAGTAAGATTATACCATATCATACAATTTTCAGTTAGCAAAGGTTGACAAAATTATATTGCTGCTATAACTCTAAGGCTTTTTTTGAAGGAAAGTGGTTGAAAACTTTTTTTTAGAGTTTTAAGATCAAATGTTGACAAGTGAATTACATTTTTAGTTTACATTATGCAATATTAGAGCTATACAATGAACTGATAGCAAATGCTGCTCTCATTTTCCACTTCTTAAGGAGGTGCAAAACATCAGACACATTTCTATATTTCCACAGTTTGAAGCATAAATGGCCTTACAGAAATAAATTTCAAATAACCTTCTTTTCCTGCCTCCCCTTTCCCTCTGAAGAAGAGTTAAATGTGTCTGGCAATTGGGGAAAAAGAAAAAAAAAAACCGTACCAGGAAGCATCAGTTGAACTACAGACAAAAATTAGAATGAAATACTTACTAGTTGTAAATATATTACCTATTTAACAAGATTATAGATGTTACTATGATACACTTATTTTTGGTTGTGTAGAAGCCCCTTTTTTTGTATCTTCACATTTCCTAATGTAAAAATAATTCTGCTTCATTCTTAGAAATACTGCTATAAACACTTTTACAATAGTCTCCTTTGGCTTGCTTTCTTTTATCTGACGATATAATATCAGTAACTGAGAAACTTCATCAACATAAAATACAGTAGGTGTAACTGTAGTTATTGATATCTTTATTGATTGACAGAGAATGCTTTCTCCACTTTTTTCATGAAGTATTTTGTTCTTATTGGATAACGTAAACATATAATTTTATGCAGTTTGATGATATCATTATAATTATTATGCTCATGATAGTTATGGCTATAACTTGAGCAATTTAACAGGAATTCAGCCTTAGACTATTCAGCCTTAGACTATATGTGGTACAAACTATGCTGTGACAGATATCTACTGGGAGAATTGATTTTTTTTTCATTTTAAAGTTCAACTTTAGATGCCAAAAGTATGAACATACAGGATGATTCTACCTGCAGTTCTCTTAGAATTCATCTCTTCTTACTCTCTACTTTCTTTCCTTCTGAAGTATTTTTTTACAAGATTTTAAAAGAATTTTAACATCTTCCAGTATTGAAAGTTCTGAAGAAAAGCATACTACTACTGCTTGAGACCAGAGCATAGTATTTAATGTCAAACAACTGGTGGCTTGGGAAAATGAGACAGCTTTCAGCGATAACAGATCACATTCAGTTTTGAAGAAGTGCCAGAGGAGTGAGTACTCACATTATTCTTTCAGTCAGTTCCAGGTTTTTACCTCTGTCTCAGGTTCTTTATCCATCAAAACATCGTCTTAGTAAAGGTTCTGAAAGAAATACAAGCACAGTGGTTTTTTTGTAGGAGTATTCCTCTTCAGTGCTCTTCTGAAAGTTGTGCTGGCCTGTGCCTAAGCTCAAAAGAAACCCCCTTCTCTTTTTTTGTTCCGCACACAGCTCTGAAGCTCACCTTAATCTCTTCAGTAGCTAGGAACACGTCACCAGCAGCTAATCTCTGTAAGAACTAGAGTCCTCCTCTATTTACAAGTTACTGAGACTTGAATGTACTTTCCTGAGAGCCATGGAATAGCCTTCATAAAATAATTCCAGGCCATGACAAAAGAACTTACTTGACAATGTGCAACAAAGGTGTATTCTGCCTTCTGTACTCACATAGCATTTCCAGTAAAGCATCTCCATAGTAATTTTCCCCAATTTTTATTTCTTTCATGCTCTTTTATTATTTTAAGTTTGCAAACATGAAATATAGAAGTTTAGACTAATATCACATTTTAACTGGCAAAATATTAAACCTAAATCTCTTTTTTTTTTTTTTTTTTTTAAGATGTGCTATCAGGCCTTGTACAAGACACAAAAAAAGAAGAATTTTACCATGCTTTTTTAATTAGAAAACATTATTTTTGGTTGAATGCTGTAAGAAAGCAAAATTTAATCTTCAATTACAACCTTAGTGTTGCTATGTGAAGGTTTGATTGATTGAAGTTTCCCCTTACTGTAACAAATGAATTTAATAAGGTTTGTGCCCTTAAAACACAAGATGTTCAACCACTCCAAGGGACAGATCTTTTAAAAAAAGATGCATGGTCATCTTAGCAGGTTTTACAACAGTGTCCTCAGCAGTCAAGACTTATCTGAGTGCATAAAAAGGTACAAGTCTTAACAGCTGATAATTTGGAGTTTAATCATTTAGTGTACTGTGATTGCTGCTGCTGTCCATCTAGAGTTCTCCTGGCTTCTGTAGCACTCATGTGAAGAAGAATGGACTCCAAGCCATGTCCCACTATCATATGATGGTGTCTATCCTATACTTCTTTAAAATTTTTGGATGTGTTGTGAACAGGCAGAACACAAAACATTTATAGAATATCCATAACATTTTAAATTGTTAGTTTTATGTAAAAATATTAGAATAAATGGCAGAGAAATTAGCAAAATAACTGGGAAATAAAGGAATAAGAGTGGGAGTAGAAAAGAAGAGAAAAAAGCTGAAGAAAGGTAGTTCCCCTGCAAAAATGAACCTCATAGTTCTGTCTCAGACTGTGCTGAACTGCATTCTGAGAGAAAAAAATGTTAAGATTAAGATTTGATACTTTTCCTTATTAAGGAAAAAAAAAAAGAAAGTAAGCACACGTAAAAGAAAAAGATAATCAAGTAAAGGAGAGACCCTGAGTCATCAGAGAATTTGAAGTATAAAGCAGCAGTGGTGGAAAGACCAGTGAAAATGGAGAGCTGTATTACTTTTGAGTAACTGAGCAGATAATTATTTTTTACCCTGGGGGAATACTGGCCTTTCTTTGCTCTCATTGCCTACTTGACAAGTGGAAAATGAAAGGGAGAAAGACACAGGGAGCTGGGATGCCAAGTGTTGTATGTCCTGTTCTTGCTTATGTTATGGAAATAATGACTTTAGCCTTCTGTCAAAATGTGTGTGCTGCTGTCCCAGCTCTTGCAAGGGGAACTTCTGTTTAAATGCTCTCTCTACTCCCACATAAACATAACACATCTTCAACACCTATGATTGGAACAAGGAGAAATGCAGAATCAATTCCATGGTTTCAAACCGATCCTACCCATGCAATCTGCAAGCCAAATGAAGCAAAACTGACACCATCTTAAAGCAGAAAAGAAATGGTAGGTTAGTTTACAGGGTCTAACAGCATCTTTTTTTGTATTATAATACTTCTACATGAGCAGCCTTTTTCAAGATGAACTTTCCATGGTGAAAACTGAAATAAAAATTGGACGCTACAGAGTAGTTCTCTTCACATCTGTCCTACTGCTTTTATTTACTAACAATGAATTTTTTATTAATGTTGTTAACTCAAAGTATTTACCTAAATGTATTATCAGTGATTGTGATGAATTTTTATTGCACTGTAATGCAATTCTTCATACTTTCTCATTTTAATCTCTGAAGTACACCTTACCTATGAGTCAGTTGGCAGCTGATATTTTATTTCTATCAGTATACCTGCTGAAAACATTGCAGTTATTATCACGGACATTAAAGGAAATATACTGTTACATGAGAATTCTGCTTATCCCATGAATCCATGGATTTTTTTATATGGTGAGGTGAACTGTGAAAAACAGTATACAATTAATTCATTATCTAGCTATTGATACAATTTTTAATTGAAAAAAATATGGGAATATCTCAGCCTTTTATCATTTTGTAAGAAAGAAATCCCAGTATATCAGTAAATTAAGGAGGCAGCAGAAGAATCTCATACTCCAGGAGGCAGAACAGTATTCAGTCTTAAACTACAACTCGGAGACATGTACTATCTTACTGCTGAGCACGGAAATGTTTTCCTTTGGAATTTGAGAAGCATGATACAACTGAATAATTCTAAGTAAATTATAATAGACCTGTTGATGTTTTAAATTTAAAAAGACCAAGCAGATGCTGAAGTTTTTGCTTGAAAGGCTAGTTATAAATTGTTAAATGTGATGAAGAATGGTAGTACATCTCTTCTTAATTTTCCAACCAGTTTGCCAGCCTTGCTTTGTTGTTGATGACTTACTGAAAGTACCCGGAATAGGGGAGCACAAACAGAAGGATTTCAGGAAGTAGGTTTCTGAAAGTGATGATTATTGCAGAAAGAACTTTATGTGTTGGATTAATAAGTTATGGCTGGACAATTGATGCTGAAGGAAATGGAAACATTCACTAGATGATTGGATAATGAATTTCCAAAACTGTTACCAGACTCATAAAACTCATCAGTCTCTGCCAAATCAAAGAATGATCAGACAATATCGCACAATAAACACAAAGAATGAGCTGTGCAAGTTGTAACCATAAGGTGGTACTCAAGAGGGAAATGGTATGTAAGATTACTTCAACGAAGTTTGAAGGAAGAGAAGGAAGACATTTAATATAGTAGAAATATACATATAGTTTTATAAAAGTGCCCTATGATACACCTAAAATTCTTTTTTCTTGGAAAATAGAATGTCATTTTCTATGGTGCTCTGAAGTTAAACTAGAAAAATGTGACTATACTGTCATGTGGGACACTGATGTCCATAGTTATAAAATTACCGTTCCTAAATTGTCACTTCATAAAGGTTGGAGTAGCTAAACAGAGTCTACAGACACAGATGTGATTAAAAAAAAAAGCCATCTGAATTACCACTTCAAGTGGTAGCTGAGATTTCTGACTTCTCTTATTCTATTTTCCTAAATTTCCAGGGAATGACAGAAAACGTAATGAGTTGTGATATAGTCTGATATTATCCTAAAGATATCAAAAGGAAAAAACACAGAGTACTCAGCTCCTGAATGTTTTTCCACCATTCTTATTACGTTACCCTTTCTAAATGGGAATACAGTTTCCTAAACTGTATAGCATACTATTCGAAACAATGACATATAATTTAAAACCATCAAAATTTCGGCCATAACTGTACCACTGCCTAGCTTCTTATTCTATAATAAATACATCTTTTTAATCCAATTGTGAAATAGATATAATAAGCACCATGCAACATTTGGGGTTATTTCAGATTTCAAGCTTGCTAAGGACTCCTCAAACTGTTTGTGATCTCAGCCATTCTGGGTTTATGCAAAGCCATGTTGTTATTAATATCAGATTGTAGTGAAATTGTCTGAACATGGTTTTAATATATGATAGTAATTGGATTTCTTTCACAAATGTAACAATCTTCATTCATAAACCATGACATAAGCATCAAGAAAAATTATATTCTTCAGAACCAAACTTTTGCTCATTTGACGTTGTAGAATCTTGCATTACAAAGCTTATATACGGCGAGTTTGGATTCAGGGTGCAGAAAATGTACTGTGGATGTCATTTTTACTGTCCAACATCTTCTATGTTTCAATTCCCTTTTTTCTTTGAAATTTCCTGACCTGACACTTGACATTCAAAGTATTACATCATGTGGGTTTACTTGACAGGTGGGCTTGTATAATTTAAGATATGCTTTTCCAGAAAGAAAGTAGGCTTTAGTTTTTTGGGATATTTTATTTACTAACCTAAACCCACAAAATCAGAGTGAGGATAGGAGAAGTACTCAGTTTTTGCCTAGAACAACAGTTCCCTTCTTCACTGTCTTCTGTTCATATTGAGTTTCTCTTCTGCACTATAAAGAGTTGATTTTCTACATTTTTTTATTGGCTGCTAATCTTAATACTCCCCAGCTGCCCTTCCAGTGTTCTCTGGGTAAATTAGCCATCATCCCCTGGTCTAACCGCCAACACAGCCGAACTATTTCTGAACAGAACAACATTGTATTCTACAAGTGTAGATCCACAAACCAGACAATTTCTTACACTTACTATAACACATTTTGGAGATAGCAAACTACATTCTCACAAAAATATAAATATGGTGAATTTTTAATACTCTCTGATCATCATTGATAATTAAATTCCTTTCATGGGCCCATTCAGTGTAATATGATGCCCCAAAGAGAGAAAGAAAACTGAAGGTCTCTTGAGAGGGAGGCCAGAAAGGGCAGACTTCAAATTGATAGAGTTTGGTTTAGTTTAGCTTAATTTATGTGCCCACAATTGTATACAGGGAGTTTTCATGACTCAAAATATTTACTTTGGAAGTTGAAACTGTTCGGTGAAACAGAAAGTTCTTTACTAATGTGTTTAAAAGAAAAAGAAAAAAAAAAGAAAAAAAAAGAAAAAGAAGGAAATCACAGGATTATCAGGCATTGTCATTCTCCAATTAACAATTTCCTCTTTTGATTTTTAAAGGGAATTATGCTACAAGATGTTTTTATAGTGTATTTGAAAGTAAAGTGATTGTTATGCAATCTAAAAAGAAAATGGAACATCGCATGTAAGTCAAGGTAAAGTCTAGGACCAACTTAACGCAATAAATTTTGCAGAGTTTGGGGACATTTAATTAATCTATTATTACCACAAATGCAGAGATCAATTGCTTGTTGGTACCTCCATGATTTTAATACAATTCATGACACCAGGATAATGTGTTTCACTGAAAATTAAAGAGGAGCTATTCATTTCAAGTATCCTAGTGTCCAGAAAGAAACTTCATACATGTTTCATTCATTTTGGAATATAAAGATACATAGCACTGAGGAAACAGAAACAGCTGCTGTGGCTGAGAGTAACAGAACAGTATAAAAAACCCATAACATTTATGTTGATATTCACAGCTCAAGAATGATATGTCAGTGTCAGGAGATGATAAATGTGAAGCACTGAGATAATTAAAGCTGGTAAGATGATGGTTATACCCCACTACTGTCATTGTTTTATTTGAGGGGATAATCATTCTTACTCTTTAATTACAAGTGTACTAAATGTCTAGAGATAGTTCCTACAAGAGACAGATTATTTTCTCCTGCACATAGTGAAATTTTGTGTTATTTTTCTCCACAATTTGTGTCAACAGTTTTTGAAATTTTTCCTTAGCATGTAACTTGTTGGTAAAAGACTGTAGGTTATGAGGATCTGAGAGTGACATATTCATCAAATGGCTAAAGATGATGATATGATAAGAAAGAATGCTAGATATTTAACCAGCCACCAGAAAAGAAACATGGTAGCCAGAAGTATGCAATCTGAAATCACTCTGCTTTGGTAACAAATTGAGATTTTTACATGTCTAACACTGAATGTACTTGATGCCTCCTGAAACAATGGGTGTGTTTTGATCTTATTGCTCTTTTGGGAATTTTAGGAACAGATGCATGCTTTTCTATATCATTAGGTTTGCTGATCCATAGCTATAACCATGGTAACTTACTTAATATTTATGGGTATTCGAAGTTGTTAATGACAAAAACTAGTTTTTGAAATGTTATGATATGAAGAACAGGCAAAAAATTATAAGATTTATCCTAGAAAATGCATCCTGGTGATCCAAAATTGACAGTGTATTGCACTTATCTTGATCATACATTTTATGTGACTATTCTTTAAATAACTTAAAGTGGTCAATAGCTGTATCTGAAACAAGTTACATATGCTATGAACATTGCTTGAGTTTATCTGGGAGAAACAGTTTGAGGATTTGTCACTTTATACCTATCACACTCAAAAGTGTTTGATTGCTGTTATGTCTGGTCTGTCTAAAGCCAGAAAAAAACCCCTTTACATATAACAACTGTTTAATATTTTTGCATATTTTAGTGTGCAGCCTGAAGTAAAAAGTAAGGTTCAGCGAATGATGCATTCCTCACTAAAGAATACCCAATAACCACCACAGAGAGAAAAGAGAATTTCATAGCTTCTTGAAGCAAAACATAGTTCATCAGATACCAACAAGGTAAATAATACAGCTGCTTCCCAGCATAACAACTTAGACCTTAACACAGAAATGGAAATACAACTTTTATTCTCATTAAGACCTAATTTATTATTTTTTCCAACTTGAGAAGGAAAAAGAAGGGGCATGGTGGCATGGGAAAGATTAAATGAGCTAAACTTTGAAGGAGGGTATTGACTATAAAAGCTGAGAATTCCAGCCAGAGTTATGCAGCTGCATAAGGAAAATAAGTCATTTTTTGATTAACCTTACTGTAATCTGTATTTCATCTGTATGGGATCAGTGGAGTAATGGTCCATAGAGGTCAGCAGAGACAGTTGTTTTCTCCAGTGACTGTCAGTAAGACTGAAGACTCCCAAGCATGTAATAATGTACCGGAGTATAGATTTAAACTTCAAGGGACACACAGACGTTTTGCTTCCAATCAGGTCACAGTGGGCTTGACATCTCAGAAAGAATTAAAGAAAACCAGAGAAGCATTAAAAGGTTATTCCTCACCCTGTGTAGCCAAGTGGTTAGAGTAATTAGTTAGGAATCTGATTCCCATCCTTACTTGGCTGTACTTGTAGGGAAACACTTGTGGGAGTGTCCAAGTGTTTAGTTTTCAAAATATTCTGGGAAAGTTTTGTTTGGGTGGCATTTGTTGAATCTGGGACTAGAGAATTAGGAAGAAAGAAGACTGTTGTGTTCTGAGTAGCTTTTAAAATAATAATAGTAATAATGAATAATGAATAATTGATTTAGAATTATACCAGTTCTATGTTATTTAGACAATTATTAATATAATGTAATTTTTAACTGAAGATCTGCTCTTTTCTGAAGTAAAGCCTTCTGAACTTCAGTGTTCATGTTTCATACTGCTTCAGATATTGAAAATAATTGAAGCCTTTCTGTGGGTAGGGTTTTTCAGAAATACATTAATGATAGAATTAAATTACTCAAAAATCTTCATTTTTCAGGTTACTGAACGAGCTTATTACTTGAGTCAAGAAAGGAATTAGCAATTACTTTCAAAAAATTACAATACCAACAATACTACATACTGTGCAATTTTTTAGGAAAGTTTACAGGGTATGCTTTGCAAAATTGTATTAAAATAATATTAAAAAGCCAAACACTGAATACTGAGTGCTTTTTTCCTTGATTATAGCTTTTAATACTCTGTCATCAAGTGAGAATAAAACTGTGCTGGCACAGTACCAGCCACATCTGTCTTGTTAATGAAACAAACTATGGAAACCTTTCCAGTTTTCTTGTTCCAGTTTGAAAAACAAAGAACAATAGATGCTCCAAATAACATTGAGCTGTTGTATGATTTTTTAAAAGCTTCCATCACATGAATATAATGTTACAAGATGAATTGTTAAGTTGTGACACTGCATTTCAAATTAATTCTGTTCTATGGAAAATGTAATTACACTTTTTTTCTTTTCCAAGTAAGAATAGCTTTCATAAGAAAGAAAATGGGCAAAAAATTGACAGTGTTAGAAACCATTGCACTAAGGCTGTATTGAAAAACCCAGTAGCCTATGGGCTATGGCCTATGTCTATATTTCATGCTTCTCAAGCAATGAGGGTCCAATAATGGAAAATCCTGATCTACAATTCATTCAAGACAATGAGAACGTTCCCACTGACTTTATTTTTCTTCAGTGAGACCCCTTTTAAATAAGATATCTATCAGATTTCTATCTGTATAAATACTAAACATTAAAATAAAGTTGTCATTACACTTACTGCAATTATAGTAAATTAGGAAGGGATTTGCTGGCTTTCAAAGTTAACTTCATATTTGGCAACATCCACAATTGGGACCCCAGTGTTCTACACATTGGTAGATAACTTCAGTGTTGAGTTGTCATTGTTGAATCAGGTAACTGGGAATACGGCTGTCCTGGTTTCAGCTGGGATAGAGTTAATCGTCTTCCTAGTAGCTGGTACAGTGCTGTGTTTTGAGTTCAGTATGCGAAGAATGTTGATAACACCCTGATGTTTTCA